>JACGCN010000023.1:0-600000 GCA_014905825.1 Lyophyllum atratum | reverse complement strand
GCTCAAGACGATGTTCACCCATGGCACTGGACCCATTGCCAAGTTCTGATAACGCAAATAAGCGGTGTTCCGACAGAAAATCGAGCTCGGCGTTCACAAAACTCGAAAGATAGCTAGAGACGTTTTAAAAGGGTCCTCTGTTGATATCGATGACGCGTGGCTTCAAAAGATGTTTTGGGTACCGATTATTTATCTATATATTGTACAGTTTTTCTGCTAACGCTCACGGATAACCTGTTACGGCCATTTCTACCAATAATTTGGTCAAATTTTTGGAGGTCAAAAAAAAAATCCTTGGCCTGACGGCCGAACCTACCTACCCGCCTCGGGTGTCGGATCACGTTGCCGGGACCCCCTTGTTCTTGTCATTCTGCGAGTTCGGTTCTTATACTAATAGTATGAAACCCAGTTTTGGTTAGCTGGTGGTGCTCTTGCAGATACCCTGATCGCGGTGATCATGACGTGGCTGGTAAGTTACTCGCTCGCTCGCAAGCGTTTGAGATCATGAATTCATGTTTCTAGCTCCTGCGGGAGAGAAGCCGATCACAATCCCCGCAAACGGGTACTCTACAAGTCAAAATTGTACGACTCACGGTGGAGACAAACACTCTTACAGGTTCGCTTTCTCCAAGAGGGCTCAGGCTTTGCAGTACTCATCTAGCCACATCAGCTGCAATTGCATTTGGCGCGCTGGTGTGCCTTTTGGCGGTAAATGTAAGTATTCTGAGTCTTCCATTTGCAACAACACTGTTTTATCACGTCCTCAGGGCCCCAACTCCACGGCGTCTGTGGTTTGTAAGTTCTATTGTCCAATCGAACTAAGACTTCCCTTTGTTGAAGAAACAAACCAGCGGTTATGTCCTCGGGAAACTGTAAGCTGTGTTCCGTAGGTCGCGGCGTAGCCCACTTTCTGATCACTATCTCACAGGGTATTCGGACACGCTGATGGCTGTGCTCAATAATCGCCTGTACCTGAGAGGCAAGAGCATGGCTGAATGGCACCATTCGAGTAGTGACAGAGACACTGGCACGAGTGCAATCCAGTTCGTCGGTGGAAGACCCACCTCAGGGACGGAAGACCATCCGAATTGGGAAGTAAAGCTACTGTTGACGTACCATTTCGAGTGGAAATGTTACAAGAGACGGATGTCGTTTATGACGGCTCGGGAAAGGAGTTTGAGGTAAGGTCGCCTGGTTAAATTGTCCCAAGGTGCTTGGCTCTAATAACGAACTTATACTTACAAGACACCTGAGGCTTCCGAATCACTCGTTTGATGGCACACGCGCGTCGCGAAGTCTTCACGCCGGTTCTGTACTCCCTTAGTACCTTAGCATCTCTTGTATTTCATTATTTATTGTCTTATACCACACTCTTTCCGCAAAGCCCCGCCGTGGACGCTCAAAGCAATAGCGAAGGCAAAACCAGGAGAGAGGGGGCCATGATGTGCTGACAGGCGGCGCAAAATACGCAATGGTGCCCAAACCCTCTGTAGCAGCTTCATCTCGCTCAAAGTCAACGTGATCCAACCGCCGAACCGAGGCGTAGAAATTGACTCGAATCGACGTGCTGCGCCTGTGATTCCTAGAGGTGCATCAGTCCCATGGTGCTCCATGATTTCACCCGTTACCTTTGGATATCATTGGTTCTTCCGCGACCTATACAACTTCAGCCAGAACAGTCCATGGTGACAAGGCCCAGTAAATATCAACCCCTCTTTAATTTTGTCCTTCTAGTCGTCACAGTTTGTATGGTATGGTATGTATGGGGTACTACAGTATCGTAGCGCATTTATCTGTAAGTATAACACAAAAAAACAAAGCAATCAAATCCAACCATGCCAGGATAATATGGTAGAAGAGTGAGGTAAATCCAAGCAATGACGATGCGGGGAGGCAATGCGCAATGATTACTGTTAGTGCAGGGGAGGGGATATATATAATCTTAAAAAAATCACGACGCACAAATCCGGGGAGAACAATGGGCCAAAGGCGTCTAGTGGTCAGCCGCAAGCGCTTGAACCAGCCGTCACTTGCTATACGGCGGCAAACTCGCCGTCGACTCACTCCTCCTCACCGCCTTCTCCTTCTCCCCCTCCCCCTCCCCAGCCCCCTTCTCCTCCCTCGCCTTCACCAGCCTCAGCCCCTCCCTCGCCGCCGCCGCCACCCCACTCGCCGGCGTATTCGGCTGACTCCGATTATGCGCCATATGCGCGCGGATAAGATGCCCCGCCGCGAGCGCACTAAGCAGCGAGAGCTCCCCAGCCATGACGGCAGCGGCGATGATGCGCGCGAGCTGCTGCGCGTTCGCTCCTGGTTCGGTCGGGTGCGCGCCTTTGATGCCGAGCATCTCGAGCACGGCTTGTTGCGGGGCGAGGATGGTGCCGCCGCCGACGGTGCCGACTTCGATGGAGGGCATGGTGATGGTGATCAGCAGGTCCTCCCCGTCGTTCGTTCTACCCACCAAAGATTAATTTAGTATGTACCCAATGGGGGAGAAGAAAGAGAAAGGCACGCACGGCTCCATGAGCGTCATACAATTCGAGCTCTCCACATTCTGCGCCGGATCCTGCCCCGTCGCCAAAAACACCGCCGTCAAAATATTCGCCGCATGCGCATTAAACCCCCCAATCGCCCCCGCCATCGCGCTCCCCACCAAATTCTTCTTCACATTCAAATTACACAGCGCCCCCACCGTCGTCTTCAACACGCTCCTCACCACACCCCCCGGCACCACCGCCTCCGCCACCACGCTCTTCCCCCTCCCCTCAATCCAGTTAATCGCCGCCGGCTTCTTATCCGTGCAATAGTTCCCCGACAGCGCAAGGACCACCATCCCGGGGAAGGCACCCTGCATCACCTCCAAAGCCTTCTCCGTCCCCTTACTAATCATATTCATCCCCATCGCGTCCCCCGTCGCCGTCGCGAACCTCGCATACAACGTCCTCCCCGCCAACGCCGTCTTAATCCCCCTCAACCTCGCAAACCGACTCGTGCTCTCAAACGCCGTCTTCAGCTCCGCGTACCCCTCCCCACTCTCAATCCACTTCATCGCCGCCGCCGCCTCCCCGACGCTCGGGAAATCGATCGCGGGGCCACGGGTCATCCCGTCCTTGGTGACGACGGTGCGCACGCCGCCGCCCGCGTTGAGGGCTTTGCACCCGCGCGAGGTTGAGGCGACGAGGGTGCCTTCGGCGGTGGCCATGGGGATGTGGAAGGACGTGCCGTCGACGGTGAGGGGCCCTGCGATGCCGAGGGGGAGCGGGATGTATCCTACGACGTTTTCGCAGCATGCACCGAGGACGCGGGTGTAGTCGTAGTGGCTGAGGGGCACGAGGGAGGCTTCGAGGGTCTGCGTCCGTGAGGCTCGGGCTGAATTAGGATGAGGATGACATCAGTAAGGAGATGGGGATGAAGGGGTGAGAAAGAAACACTGACAAATAACACCCCGCCGAATCCGGACAGCGCGTTCGACCTCTTTCTCCCTGACGCCCCAGCCGACTTCGCCACCGCTGAGCACCTTCTCAAGCGCATACGGCTGGATCTTCCCGGCTTGCGTCAACAGTATCACCTCCTCATCCGTCATACCCGCCAACACCTCCGCCTTGCCATGTGCACCCTCCGCCGCCTCAAACAGCTCTGACAGTTTCTCCACCGACTGGGCCGAAGACGCGGAAGACGAAGGGGGCGTCGGGAGAGGCGCGATGGGAGCGAGGGCCGGGCCGGGTGTGGAAACAGCTGTGACGCTGGAGGGGGTTGTAGGCGAAGGGGCGAACGAGGTCGAAGACGAAGAAGAAGCAACGGGTATGGGCGCCGTCAACCTTGCCTTGAGCCTCCGATCCACATCCTCAAGCGTAAACGTCGGCTTCCCACCCCTACCCCTCTCCTCCTCCTCCTCACCTCCAAACCTCGCACCAGCACCCTTCACCTCCTCCTCCTCCCCCTCAAACCTCACGCCACCCGCCTTCCCAGGGAGAATCAACCCAATATTCAGCCCCGCCGCAATACCCTTGAGGAGGTACCCATTCAGCGAGATCGAAATCGCAAGCACCACCACGATCCACTTGCTCAGCACCGGATCACCCACAAGCCTCGTCCACGTCGACATGAACCCATCCAGCGTCTGATGCTGCCCCTCCTCCTGCCCCTCATACTTCACCTTCCCCACATCCAGCACCCTAACCCAAACAGGCGCACCCACCCTAACCACTACCTCCTCATCGCCCGGCGCCCCCGCAATCTGCTCCAACACCGCCTTCACACCCCCCATCGTAATATCGACCTTCCTCACCTCCGTCTGCGCAGCCAGAATCCCCGCATACCCGTGCTCCTTAGGCTTCTGCACGCCCACGCGGGCGTACGAGTACAAGGAAGCGCCGGCGAGGGGCGTGCAGAGGTTGAGGATGTGCAGCGTGAGGAACGACGCGAGGAGGAGGAGCTTGAGCCGCGCGACGGGGTTGTTCTCCGGTGTCTTAACATCTTTACTGTCCTTCGCGTGCTGGATCGAGGCGCCCTTGACGCCGAGAAGGCGTTCGCGGAACGTGGGTGGGGCTGGGGGCTGCACCATGGCGCTCCTGGGCGGGCGGGAGGAGTTGAAGGACCCGGAGGATGGGGTACCGGGGTGGGAGGAGTACGGGGTGGGGGCGTAGGAGGGGGTGCGAGAGGAAGCGACTGAGTTAGCGCGGGAGCGGTCGACTTGGACTTTGGTGAGGCTCGTGAGGCCGCGTAGGGTTTGGATGCGGCGGACCTGGGGGGGGGTGTGTTGTTAGTTATATATACGGAGGGAAGGTGGATAGAGACGGAGACTTGCCTCTATCATGACGCCGAGAACGCCGACGAGGTAGGTGCACATGAGCAGGCAGTCAACTGCCAGGAGCAGGGCTGCGAGCGCGCACACCTCGCGCAGACCGGCGACCTTGGAGTTGGCGCCGACGACGAGAACGGCGATCTCGAGGATGTAGTCGCGGATGATGGGTGGGTATGTCAGGGACAAGCTCTCTGTGAGGATCTTGGCGGCAGGCTTGAGCGGGAGTGCCTGTGCGGTGTTTGTTGAGATGGAGGAGAGGGCCACGGGCGGGGTGGTCAGGTGGGGATGGAGGAATACGGCTCGTGCGAGGCGGAGAGGCTTATCGAAGCCGACGGTGCACACGAGGAAGGGAAGGGCCTCGGTGAGAGCGACGGGGTCGATGGGGATCTTCAGGGCCATTGCAATGGGGAGCGAGAGGAGCAGGGCAAGGATGGAGCTGCTCATGATGGCGCAGGGCAGCCAAAAGTTGGATCCGAGGGCGCGGGAACGCGAGATAAGAAGGTAGAAAGTGGTGTGCATGAGGACATAGCCAAGCAGGATAAGGAGGATATCGAGCGAGTCTGCTTTTTGAGCGAGGGTGTAGAAACGGACGACGAGGGCACGCGCAGCGTACGCAATCCATTTCGGAGAGGACGTTTCGCCAATGATGGGCTCGGAGGAGGGTCCGGGCAGGACGCGGAAGGCGGCTTCGGGGAGAAGGGCCAGCAGGTCGTCGAGGGCACCGCGCGGAAAGGATAGCGTCTGGGTCAGTGTGTGCTCTGCGGCGTCGATGTGCGAAAAGGTGGACGCGGCGGCGAGCTGGGACGTGACGTTGAGGAGGGCGGAGTCGAGTGGTGTGTCAGCGGTAAAGACGAGCTGCTGGACCTCCTGGGTGACGACGTGGGGGGCTGGGTGTGTCCAGACGTGTTCGCGGACCGGCAGCCAGTCGGAGTGTCTAAGGATGGCATGGCTGGGGCGGAGGGGCTGGAGGGTGGAGGGGGCAAAGAAGGAGGAGTGCTTAATTGCACCGAGAACGTGAAAGTAGGCTAGGGTGCCGACAATAGAGAAGAATACGATAGTCTCGATGGGTGAGTACGCAGCTTGGATTGCGAGAGGCCGCAGCAGGGCCCTCAGTTGTCGCAACATTGGGGAGTACTGACAATAATCCAAAACCACAACACCACTCTATTTTATTGACACACCACTTTTGGTCACGGACCCCGATCACCCCTACCATGCCACTCTTGTACCCTGCACCGGTATGCATCTTGATACCCATCCTTCCGCTCTTGTCGTCCCTCTTTACCGACCTAGTCGAATGCGCACCCGACACTGCGTACCAGGACCCACCACGGCTACCCGAACTCTTTAGGGGCTGCCTCGAGGTCAGGACTCACTTCTATTTCGAAACCACGGAACGCCATAACTCCTCAGCTAGATCTTTTTCCCTCCAGTCCTCATAGATGACGGCATAAAATCGCCCAAGTCGGCACATCCAGCTTCCGATGTAGCGGTGCTTCGATATTTGGATATGGCGTAGTCCACGTTAGCATGCGGTCCGTGTCCCGGCTCTAACCTCCAACTCGTCATCTGCAAGAGCACATTCTCACGTATCACTTCTCTCCCTCCGAGTCGAAGCAAGTACTTGACCCTCCACTCCGAGTGTCTTCTCCAGGCAACTAGACGCCAACCAGGACCGCCAATCCCGAACTCGGACATTGGATCCTATTCCGATTCGTCAAGGAGGAAGACCGTCGGAAGATAGCCGCCTGCTTACTTTCGTTTCAGCCTCCCGCACGTCATGAAACAATCATAGCGTCGTCCTCGGCGATCTCAAATGCGACGCTGCAAACTACCCTGCCTTCCTCGCCAACATACCGTTCAATGTCCATTGTTCAACCCACATTGTTGTACGCTCAGTATCGTACAACTGCACGCGGCATGTATCTAGACAGTCGGATAGCCGTTGACTTCGGTGTGATATCACTCCCATCCCAACCTCGAGCGTCTTACACCAGATCAAGCTCTTCCCTCACCATCCGAGTCTGTCTACCCGCCCTACCCTATAACCTCCAACCCACTCTAGAACACCCACATCTCAACATGATTGCACAAGCGCACGCGGCGCTTATTCTTATTCAGCATAACCCGAGTCCACCATCCGAACTTTGAGATTGCCAAGCGGCTGCGGCACCGAGGCAACGCGACCGGCTACTCTCGTTCCCCTACTTCCCAAGTCCTTATTTGTCCCCTCATGGTCGAGCCCACACAGAAATATATGGAGCACAGGCTTACGCGATGCCGAGTTGCGAGGTGCTCCAACAGATAATATGCCCTCCGACTTTTCATCCGCCGCAAGAAGACATCGCGCGTGCTTGGAGTTTGGAGTGGGCTTTCCATTGGTTCTAGCGAACGTTCATTCTTATCGTCCACCCCCGGTCTCAACACGAGCGTATCGCGCACGAAATCATACTTTCTCCGTGCCTCTAAGCCCTTCGATAACAGACATATACGGGTACTTCGTTCGAAGCATCTGATCCACCGTGCGGTGGATACGTGTCCGTCCACTCACCCGACTCTACTGTCTGGACCCTTACTAAGCGGCTGCAGCATCGACCTAACGCAGGATGGAGATTCCTTCGCATCCCTTCCATCCCCTCCTCAGCGCTGGGACAGAAAACACCCAAAGTATGAGGTCTAATCATTGCTGCGATGTGCAGTGTGCGTAGGAGGAATAAACCGCCGTCACACCAAGCCCCACCCTACGTGATTAATTCGTTCTGGTTATACGACTTGCACTCCGAACTTCGATGGAGCTTAATTCGAATTGCTCCTACCCTCTGCTCGCGATGAGCTCACCATCGACGTCATCGCGAGGCATACCCAGCTCGCATCTCCAACTCACCACACAAATCTTGCTTAGTATGCACTCTCACTTCGGTTTACCACCTACCCTGGGTCGCAAGTCCTCTACTCAAGTAAACCAACCAAGTCGAACGCTAAAGGAGGCTCTGCTAATAAAGGCATGTCACGAAGCAAAGTAACAATGCTATATATGTGCTGAATAATCAGTTTTTTCAAGACGACTATCTACCAGTGCCCACCCCCAAAGACCGATCAAGACTTTTGCACTTGGTGGAAATAGATGGGGTTGGTCATGCCAAGCATCGACCCAGTCGCGTCGCGGATCTCCACACGGACGAAGTCCCCCTCGACCTTCTTATGGGTGACGGTAGCCGGGGACGTCGTGATCTTCTGCTGGTAGATGGGACCCTTCGGGCCAATGAGCGTCAAAATCCCAGCCTTCATGCCTTTGACCTCGACTTTGGCAGTGAAGGCGCCCGAGCCCGTGACCACATCACCGACCTCCGTGACCTGCCCACTGGCAGCGGTGACCGTGAACTCAATCTCCATGCCGGGGCCCTCAACGATGTACACGCGCTGGCGACGGAGCGCGTCCATGATACCCGCGTCGGTGAGCGCGTTGGTGCGGACGACGGTCGTAGGCTGCCCGACGAGACGGGGGGCACGGTGGTAGTCCGAGCCACCGAGGGCGGTGACGCGGTTACCCGCGGCGAGGAGCTCCTGCCACTTTGCGATGGTCTGGTTGCTGGGCCCGTCGAAGGGCCCGTTCCAGACCTCGATACCGTCCGCGTCGACAAAGTCGCTTAGGGTCCAGTTGCACGCAGGCTTTGTGTGCACCATACCCGTCAGTTATCATTTATATCGTGGGCTGAGTGATGATGCACTTACGCAAGAGATGTAGGGGTGGTTGATGGAGACGAACCCGCCGGCCTCGCGGACGTTGGCGAACGCGACGTCGACGCCGGGGGTGTTGGCCTGCGGACGGAAGTCGATCCACTGCCAGCGGTCAAGGCCCAGAGCGCCCCAATGCCCGCTGCGTGTGGTGACCTCGATACCGCGACCAACGAACATATCAGCCGGGTGGGCCTCGCCCCAAATAAGGTTCGACGCCTGGGTATTATGGTCCGTCGAGTAAAAAAAGTCAAGCGACTGGTTCTTCGCCATATCCACGATGAACGACGGCGCGTGGTCGCCGTCCGAGAAGTACGTGTGCACGTGGAAGTCGCCGCGGTACCACTTCTCGGCGGGGGCGGGGTCGGGACCGACGCGGGAGGGGGAGAAGTTGGGGGCGAAGTAGCCTCCGGGGACGGGGTCGGTGGAGAGGGTGACGGTGAGTTCGTAGTCGATGCCGGAGGGGACGGAGGTGTAGGGGCCGAGGACGACGTTCCAGGTGCCTGGGTAGACTGCACCGGCGATGTAGCCAGGGGTGGCTGAGGCCTCGGTAATCTAGCCCAAATGCGTGCGTCAGTGTGATCCTAGTATTGTTTTTACATGTCGGTACATACAGTGAAGTTGTTACGATATCCACCAGACCAGCCACGGAACCCAACGCCCTGGGGGTCCTCATGCCCGCGCGGGTCAAACACCCCCAAGTCGCACGCGTTGCCCTGGCCCTTGAGGCTGTAGTTCTGGTACACGTAGATGGACTGCGTGCCGACGGGGACGTCGAAGGGGACGTAGACGAAGGAGTACACCTGGTCCGGGTTGATGTGGCCCGTGAGGACTTTGGTCGTGGAGCCTGCAGCGGCGGTGGAGGCGAGGCACAGGCCGAGAGCGGCGATGGCGAGGGCGGCGAAGCCCATTGTTTTTAGGGTGGGGGAGGGGTTGGATGGGTTGGGTTGGGATGCATAGGGGAGGGAGGGCCTTTAATAGGTTGGGCGAATGCTACGGGCGCATAAACTCGTTCCATCGGGTGAATCGGAAGGATGGGTGTGGAGGTTGTCATGCGCACGTTCGACGTTCGCTGGTGAGTTTCGCTGCTGGGTAACACGCGATTCGATGTACAGCTTGAGCACGTGGTGGTTGGTGCTCAAAATATTTGCGGTGGCTGCTCTCGCTGGAGGACTCATTGTCAATGTCAGAGCTGGTCAAAACATTTGACCGAGGCCTATGCAAGCGATCTATGTATCATCTAATCTCATCTCTCCCCCTTTGCATAACATCTCTTTCACCTCTCTCATAGACACACCTTAGTCATGCTACGCCTATATAGATCTTTTCTCACCTCCCGCTCCTCTCTCCTGCTTCTTTCCCCATCACTCACATGTACAGTGACATAGAGCTCGTTCTTGCCTTCTTTCTCCCACCCATCTTATCTACTCACCCCTCTTCTCTGTTTTCTTCTTTCCTTTGACACTATACTCATGTACGTGCACTCTCCCGTGCCAGCTTGAATTCGGCCTTTCATCGCGCATCCATGCGAAAGAGCTTGGGCGACCAGAAACTTATATTTATGTGCCCGCAAACCTCACGGACTTGTGCCCCTAACGCCTGAGCCGCGCGCTCTCTTTTGGTGTCTCTCCTTCCTTTGACTCTCCCCTCATTGAATGAGGTCTCGTCTCGATACCAGTTCGGCGTCATTTCCCCGCAAGTTTTCCACCATCAGCTAGTCACCGTTGTACAGGCCCTTACTTCCTGCTTTCGGCTCTCTTCCCTAGACCGGACAATGCGGTCATCTGATTCTAGATCTACTTATAGGTTCTGGCAGCCCATCGTTGATCTCAGATCACTATCGTCCCTCACATGAAGATAGATGAAGATGCAAAAGTACTAGGGGAATTCTAGGATCGAACCTAAGCACCGAAACTGCTTTCAGTAGATTTTCTGTCAACACAACCCTCGCCGATGTATTCCAGCGATTTTCGTCTTGGAATGAGCAGCTTAATTCAAGAAACAACTTCGAGGCGACGATGAACTTTACTTAATGTAATAGCCAGTCCTCAAAACCCTGAAGACCCCTGATCATGGCCTTGGTAACCATGTCGACCAGGAACAGCCAGGAACAGGACCATCGCACGTTTTCAGGAACCAAGAGTCTACCAAAACTCACCGCATCTAAGTATAGCAGCATCTCTGATTCACATTCGATGCACAGAGCAACCAGAGGCAAGCAGATGCAATCGCCTGCAACCGCATCGTGTCCTCACAACAGCATGACCGCTGAGTCTGGCAGGCGCGTCGAGTTGCGGTATAAAACCCTGCTCAGGTAACATGAATCCCTCAGAGCCGGTCTCTTCACACACAACCACCCAACTACCATCATGAAATTCTCCTCTGCCCTTCTCATCACCATCCCCGCCGTCCTCACCAGCTGGACCGTCGCCGCCGAGCCCACCGCCGACCTCCACCTCGCGCGCCTCACGGCACGTAACCTCGCAGCCCGCCACGAGGCAGAGTGGGACGTCTTCCAGCGCGACTTCGAGCCTGAGACCCTCGACGCGAGAGGCGAGTTCGTTGATTGGAATAAGGTTTACAAGAAGAAACATAGCAGGGCTTTGGACGACGACGTCGAGGCTAGAGGTCCCCCGTCGCCAGGCGGCACCGGGCGAAGGAAGCATCGCCGAGCGTTGGATGACGCCGTCGAAGCTAGAGGCCCCCCATCGCCAGGCGGCACTGGACGAAGGAAGCATCGCCGAGAAGTAGAGCCTGAGACGCTCAACGCGAGGCGGTCGTGCAAGACGTCGAAGGATTGTGAGTCCTTTTCTTCATTGCTTTCTCCATCAAGGCCAACACACTGACTGGCTCGCTCTCTAGGCCTGGGTATGATTTGCATCAACGGCACCTGCCAGTAGACAATTCGAGTGCTCTTCAAGAGGTGTGAGTGATACGTTTATTCGCGTTATTGGACCTGACGACTGAGACTTCGTGGTTAGTGTCGCATAGGGAGAACTGGTAGTTGATAGCTGATATATGTCTGTGACCGCGCTATCACTAGTGGAATGACAAGAATTGTAACCTACATTCGCTTAGTCGTCCGCTTCAGCCCCTCACTTGGGAGAACTTGAGCCTCTATCCTAGCGTATATCGTAGCATCATCTCTGCCACCATGTCAGCGATCAACGGTGGAGCAATTGCCTTGTAGATAAGGCAATTAAGATTGTCAAGCTCAAAAAGGTGTCACGGTGTACGATCTGTCGTGAAATAGTTGGAAGATATGAAGGGCTTCCCATCTCTTGGCCGTACTAATTATTTAGATTAGATAAGGTTAGTACGTAGAGCCAATATCGAAGGCATAGCCAAACAAAGCTCATAGACTCCGTGGCCCTTGAAGTTACAGGACTTGTGCGCTGTTGAGTTCGGCGTTTCGCCACCAATTGGACCCTCCATGCCTTTTCTCAGTTCATTAACACCGTCTTCGGCTATCGAGGACAACCTCTTCTCGTTCGCAGGTCAGACATGTCTCACGCCCTATTAATATCGGGCGCTCTTTAAGCGCCAATCTGCTCACCGCAACAGACCGCAACCGTGCAGGTGACTTGGCTCATGGTAATCTAACGTAAAACTAGCGCTCAGGCGGTGGCCCCTCTTGCTAACTTCCCCTGCCCTGTGCTTGCGAGTTTCAAGGCTCGAGACAACTGCATATCGCACCGTTGTTTCTGCAAGTATGTCAGCAATGGACAAGGTAAACCTGTGGGCTGCAGATACGAGGAGCGACGTCTACTTGGCGGACAAGCTGCAAGGGCAGGACGGCCGTCTCGACCAACTCTTCAACCTCTTCGAGAAGCTCCAGGTCGCCACAGTTGAAACCTCACACCCAGACTTAGACCTGATCACATTTTCCGAGATGGCGTACTACTTTGGAGTCATCATGAAGAAACGTGGACCGTGGCAGTCGACAGCCGCCAAAGCGCCAGTCGAGCCACAAGCGCCAGCATCGGTATGTATACCTCTATCCAAGTTTCCCGCCGCTTTCTCACCACGGCCCGATCCATATAGCCCTCGTCCATCCAGTCTTCCACGCCAAAAGCTCTTTCAAATGAGGTGAAGAGCCCAAGGAAGCGCTCACGATCAGCGAAGAGGAGCCAAGTTGCTAAGGTACCTCTTGACCAATCTCAAAGCAAAATTCGCAAGCTCTCTGCTGACGCCCACCCCTCAAATTCACGGTGCTCCCAGCGGAATACCGATCCTTCCGACTCCGTCATCTGGCCTGCCTCCCCCACGACACCCCCCACTGTCAAGTCTGATTCCGAGCACGACGACCTCAATTATGCGCACGCTCTCGCGCTCTACGATGCCGATGACAATTTACCATACGAGTTTGAGTTTGAGGTCGAAAAGAAGGGAGAAGGCCTTGATGAAGCAATTGGCCTTATATACCTGATGCAACCGAACGTTTATCAAGACGACCCTTTGCATGTGCGGGAGCTCAATATTGGTATCATTCTCGAGCCTGAGTATCGAGGCAAAGGCTACGCTGGCCAGGCCATCGATCTGGTCCTGAAGAAGGCGTTTCAAGACGGACAGTGTCACCGCGTGCAAGCTGTTCTGCCGGACCACGTCGCCAAAAACAACGCCATTTGTCTCTTTACTCAGATGTACGTCCCATCATGATTTGTTGCTGAATCTTTGCCTTAGCTGATCTTCATCCCGTTTATAGGAGGTTTGACAATGAAGGCACGCGACGCCGTGGATTTTTTAGCCCGCTGGAGAAAGTATTCAAGGACGTCACGTATATGGGACTCCTCGATACCGACTGGGCACTGCGCGAGCGTGATGGCGTCATTGCCCAGAGAGCTGCACGGGCTGCACCGAAATCAGTCTGGGATGAGTTATTCGCGCGACACCAACGTGAACGCGAGGAGCTCTTAAATTGGGAAGAAGGAATGGTAATGAAGCAGTCGGCAACGTTAGTAAGGGCACAGACGCCGACTCAGAGCGACTTCAGAAAAATCGGGGATGATCCAGAAGGGAAAGATACAATGGAAGGAGAGGATCCGTGGGAGGCCGTGATTCAGCGGGAAAACTTGAATGCGACGGGGAAGAAGAGGGAAGTTTCGGAGGCGGTTCCTTCGTCGCAAAATGGTTGGGAAAGCGGTACCTTCAACTTCCCACCCTCATCCGAATCAGATGAAGAGTCAATGCGCTCTGTGAGCCCCAGCGGTTACTTCAGCGGCGCTTCATCGTCGTCCTCTTCCTCGTCCGCATGGGATCTGATGGAATCTTCGGACTCAGAGGCTGAATCATCTGGACTGTCCGTGGCCAGCTTCGGCGACTCTGAAGATGACGAATGGATGTCTAATGTCAGCCAACCACTCTAAAGATGTTTTCTTTTGTCGTAGGGTGTGCTTTTAGCTCTTTTGATCGTCGATTCATACACGTCGTCTTTTCTTCGACTCATGCAGTACGATACATCATTTATTTCAGGCTTGAAGCGTGCACATGCAATCCCCCATGTACTACTAGTGATAACACCTCGCGGGGTATATGTCCATTTACCTCCAGCGACCGGCGTCCCATTTTGTCACCGTTCCATCTCTGCCCCCATGAGTTCTTGGACAAAAGCCATGTCCAAAGTCGTAAAATGTAGACCACCTCGTCGAGTTTTTTTCGGAAATTGGCCTCTTTGCCTGTCCCCGAAAACTCATAGATCCAGTTTAGACCGCCGAAGCCCACCATACTTTTATGAGGCGCCACAGACATGTACTGTGCATGGGAGGTTTCGGAAAGACACAACCATTACTAGTACTCATCACCAGCAAAAAAAACATATCCAGGAGGTAGGATTCGATCGCTTATAAAAATGACTTCATGAAATGTCGCTGTGCTTCCAGAAACGTTTAGCTCAGTCGAAGCCCTCTCGAAACGAAGGCCACAATGACTAACATATGGCACATGTCGTGGTTGCAGTCCCAGAGGAATGCTAGATGCAAAGACGGCAGTGTATAAAACGAAACTCATCAGGATAAGCACGAGAAGGACGAAAAGATCGCGAGTACACTGGGTGCCAGATGACACACGAAAGAGGTGCCAGCGCAGGAGGGAGAAAGATACTTGAACGGTGACCAGTTACTAGTTACTGCCCAACAGTTCAAGCACGCGCACAGTGGTGACGAATTCATGCATCCCGATGTTTTCCTCTGGTCGAACCAGAAGCATATCGGCCGGTGTTACCAACGTCGCGCATCGCCAATTACATTGACAGCTGGGGGTCCCCGACTCCCCGGTCGTGGAGGATGGCAGAAATTTGGACTGCCGAGAAGCCGCACAATCATCCAGTTATCGGAGCTCAAACCTAAAGCTGAAGAACTGTACATGACGAGAGCTCGGTAATTGCCGAAAGGCGCAGGACAACGCAAGTGGAGAGGTAAGGATCAAGCTCATCGTCGCCGCCAACAAAAATGGTCAACATCCCCAAGTACGTGGTCCTCGACTCTGCCTCATGTGAGGGGGTACTGACAGTTCCGGACGATTTACAGGACACGCAGGACCTGTGAGCATATTCAGTGGCCCGCAAATCAATGTACAAATGGCTGAATAATTGAATGATATCTCTTAGACTGCAAGGGCAAGGCCTGCAAGAAGCATACGTGCGTTGATTTCTATTCTTCAATCCCAAAGTATTGGCTGATCGGTTATTCAGCGCCCACAAGGTAACGCAGTACAAGAAGGGCAAGGACTCCCTCTTCGCGCAAGGAAAGCGCCGTTACGACCGCAAGCAATCAGGATACGGTGGTCAGACTAAGCCCGTCTTCCACAAGAAGGTTCGCGGTGCGCATTGCGGAGATGCTTAAATCACTAACGATTGCTGCGACAAATAGGCGAAGACGACGAAGAAGGTCGTGCTGAGGCTGGAGTGCACGTCATGCAAATACAAAATGCAACTGACCCTCAAGCGTTGCAAACAGTGCGTGCTTCCACTATTCGATCATCATTTTTTTTTGGCTCATGCATCGGATAGCTTCGAGCTCGGTGGTGAGAAGAAGACCAAGGGTGCTGCCCTTACCTTCGTACGTCTACTCCGATCTTGCTTATCTTTCTTCTGCTGAGTCCACATCTACAGTGAGCGTGTCATCTGTTGTATTATGGCTTATGTTACTCTCCACTTTTCACTCTACACGACGCCAAATATGATATGCACGTCCATCTCATATATCTCTGCGACACGACAGCCTCGGCATCCTCGACGTTTAGTGACTGACGGCCCTCACATTAATGAATCTGCACCCATTATATGTGTTTTTCATCTCATGAGTCGATTCTTGTGTGTTCAATTGCCAATGAGTTCTTTTGTGTTGGGGTGTTTGAGGTCGATAGTAGTGGAAACCATTACCTCGCCTTCGAAGCGCGTCAGTTTTCGATGCGATATACTAATGACTCACATCATGGCATCATCAGACTTGTTCAGGTAGTGAATTAGTCCTGCATGTACCGTACATACGGGGGTTGGATGATCGCACCGAAATTATCCTCAATAAGCCAATAGATTGCGCGCCCCTTGGATCTTGATATCGCTGATGTCTACGTCTACGTTCATACCGGGGCATTATCCTCCGGTTTTGCCTCCTCTTTCGCTTCTGCCTCCCCGACCTGTGCCCGCTTCCTCAGAACCTCAAGCTCCGCTGCAGGCTTGAATATAGTCGACAGCTCAAACCGTGCATCGGCTGCGCTACGGAACTCCTCCAGTCTCTCTGACTTGATCAACCCCAAGAACGACACGATTTCTAGCGCAACCTAAACGTACAAGTAAGCACTTGCAAGGAGAACTGACGACTCGAAGAACACGTACCGGGATATCAAGCTTTGAGTCCGCCCCAAGGGCCGAGAACAGAGTCGCCTCAACATCCTGCAGCGGCGCCTGAAGGGCTCGTCCGACCTTCGCAGCAGCTAGGACGGCACGGGGGTTGGGCGCATGTCGCTGGAGGTACTGCGAGTTATACGTGTCCAGCGACACCTCATCATGCAGCAGCTGCGCCAAAGCCTCCGTGACGAGCGGCCCGATGGGCGCAGGTGGCGGTTGCGGGAGGGCCGAGACTGCTTGACGGAAGTGCACGAGTCTGATATGCAGCTCTGGGTGCTCGGGGTCCAGCGCACGCGCTCGATTCAGGGCTTTCACGGCCTGTAGGAGTTTTTCTGTACAGGGAAGTCATTGAGAAACGGCGGGGCAGACGGCGGGAGTGGGAAGTGTACTTCTCCGAATTGCGACGTCGTAGATAAGGATCCACGCATCGATGTTGTCGGTTGCGAGGTTATTGAGCGGGAGGAGGAGCTTGGCGGCCTGTTCGAGAGGGTCGGCAACGCTAAGGAGCTTTAGGCCCTCGGGGTCCTCGTCCTTGGGTGGGGCGACCTCGAGACCTTTGTCCTCATTTGCGGAGGCTGCGGGGACTGAGTGAAAGATTGGAGCTCAGGGAAGAACATATGGTCCGGGAAGGCAAATAAGGGAGTACCTTTCTTGGTGTCTTCTTGCATCTTCTGCGCGGCCTTCTTGGCCTTTTTCTTGGCCTTCTTTTCGGCGTCTGTAAGTGGCACTGTAGGATGCCGCCATGGGTTGTATTAGCCTGAGGCCATGGATGGAGTAATTAAGAATCTTACCTGACGATGATGCGGTAGAGGCGATCGAGGGATCGTCGTGGACGGCGATGTATATCTATGTCAACAAACTTAGGGTGGTTCGAAGGCTGGGGGATATGGCATACCCGTGAGGCTGATAGTGCTGCATGGACATAGCCAGGATGCGATCGCAGATGATCTTCCCATTTTACCAACCTGGTGGAGAACGCTCAGTAAAGCACAAGTTCGAGGCAGTTAAGGACCCACTTCATGTATATATTGAGCGTGAACTTCCGCAGATTGTACCCATGGAAATCATACTGGTCGTCTTCAATCTCATTGAAGATCTGAATATCGTCGTAACGTCAATGATGAAGTAATGGGAGCTGCCTATATGAGCCGCCGACCTTCTGTACTGCCAGGTATTTCTTCAACGCCAGATTCGGCTTCCCATTGCGATAGTGTGCATCGGCTTCTTCCAAGATGCACAGCAATGATTGCATATCCTCTAAATCAGCGCCAGGGCTCGCCGCGTCTTTCTGGGAAGTATTATTTAGCGGCATCCGAAATACATGTCACGAAATGATGTACATACCTTGGTAAACAGACCCAAGATAGCGCTAGCCTCTTCGACCAATCCTGCCCGTAGAAGGTACTTGGCAGCCTTGGTATTGAGGAAGCGATCCTGACCATCCAAGAGCCGTGCTTCGTCCAATGCGCGCGATGCGCCGAAGAGGTCACCAGCGCGCTTCAGTGAGCGTGCCTTACACGTATGGAGTTCTGGTAGCGTCGGTGTGTGTGCGAGTGCGACTTCAATCGTGTCAAGCGCCTCTTTCGCGCGTGAGAGATACGAATAGTGCTGGGCGAGGAAATAGAGCGTCCAGAGGTATGTCGTGGGCTCCACTGCAGCAGCAGCAGAGGATGAGGAGGCGGAGGTGGAGTCTGGGGAGAACTCTGCGCGGGCAGCCTCGACGATCTCTTCAACAATCTGCCGCTTGGAATCGTCGGTGTAGAGCGCTTTTATGTCGACAAAAAGAGAAGGAACGCCTTTGGTCAACCCCGAGAGGAGGTATGGTTTGACCAGGTCACGGAAGTCATCCCGAGTGGCGATGTTCAGCGCTAGGCGTCGGGGTGCAGCAGCCTTTGGGAGCTGAGTGGAGAAATCACGGAGGATTGTCAGGGCGTCAGTGCTTGTTGTGTCTGGCTCATGGTCAGATGAGGATGTTGTATGAAGTGTATTCCCTCACCGAGAGAAATACCTTGGTTGGAAAGGTATCCCTGGTAGTAGTCGTAGCAATCAGAATTATGCTCGATTAATACACGCCATGCGTGTTCCGCGTCATCCGACCCGAGTTTAGAGAGTAACCGGGCTGACGTGGGTTAGGACAGAATTCGGAAAAGAATGAACGACAAACCTCGAGTTTCCATGATCGCTGTGCGGTCCACGATGGCGCGCGATTTGGCATTCACGTCGAGTAGAGAAAGGGCCTCAGAAAATTCACCCATTTCTTCGAGGAGATAGATGTGATATAGCAGAGTTTCGGAATGCTCAATATCGTAATCCGGGATGTTCTAAGGAAGGGATGTTAGATAAAAACCGGGAAGTTGGTGAAGTACCCACCTTCAACATCCGTTCATAGTGTTCCAATGTCTTCCGTGCCTCCACAAGGTTTCCATTCAGGTGATAAGCAACCGCCAATGCAATCCAATGTTGCCGGAGCGTGGGTCGTATTCTCAGGAGGGTATGTCGAGTCTCTACCAATGCGTCGAAGAGTCGCAATTGAGTCTGCAGTTGGGCCGCGTCTCGCAGGATATTCAGGTTTTCCTGCCCGAGGTCTCAAATTAGGTGTATTACCATATTTTCTCGGACACGAACGCACTTTGTCGAAGCGTAGGGCTTGTGTATACGACTTCAGCGCCTCCTCATAATTTTTCTCTCCTTTCTGGATGAGGCCGAAAACGTGCCAGCAGATGTGGGACGTTAGGTCTAGCCTGACACCCTTCTTAACCAGGTCGATCCCTTCCTCCCGCTTTCCCATGTGGGTCAAGATGAGCCCTTTCATGCATAGTGTTTCTGAAGAAAGAATCAGCGCCCCAGTGTGCTGGCCAGACTGCTAGCGGGTAGACGCACCACCATGTTCGGGAAATTTCTTGAGGACCTGATCAGCAGTTTTGAGGCCCTTCTTGAGTTGCCTTGTTTCGTAAAGAGTGAGCAACTCCTTGAAAAGCGTGCCCTCCTTGGATGGGAGCACCCTTTTGGCAGGAGTGGGCAAGACTTTGGACATGGATGTTATCACGCAGAGTCAGAAATTATCAGACGGAACAAAGGTAAACAACGCGTGCCCAACTGTCAAGCGCGCTTCTCCTTGTCCTCCTCATCCCCCCCACACGATGGTGGCTCAGACTCGCCACGGCGGCCAGCCCACCCCCAAACAAAAGCTTGCATTCCGCGAGAAGCTGCTGGGAAGCCGTTCTACCGATATCCTGCTCAAGAAATTGAAGGCTTTGCACACCGAATTGGCTGCTCTCGATCAAGAGCTGGTCGACGTCAATTCTCTCGGCAACGCGCGCAAGGAACTCGTTAGCACGTCTTTCCTCCTACACAAGGACCGAGGGGTCAAGGCATACACGGCTTGCTGCCTCGCGGACATCCTTAGGCTCTACGCTCCTGATGCACCATACACACAAGCCGAGCTTCGGGATATATTTCAGTTCTTCTTTCGCCAACTCACCAACGGCCTCAAGGGGACCGATTCCTCGTACTACAACGAGTACTTTCATCTACTCGAGTCTCTCTCGACAGTCAAGAGCGTCGTGCTGGTGTGTGACTTACCAACGGCGGAGGAACACATGGTCGAAATCTTTCGCGATTTTTTCAACCTCGTCAGACGCGACTTGCCCAAGAAAATTGAGATATTTATGGTGGATATTCTAGTCGCCCTCATCGATGAGGCCCAGGTACTGCCAACGGAGGTCTTGGAGACGATATTGTCTCAGTTTATGGAGAACAATACGGTGCGTTTATTTTATCCCCTCTGCCGCATCGCTTGTATGCATGACTCCCCCCGTTCCCATTTATCACCAACCTATCCGTTTAAGCCGTTTACGTCCACCCCTTCCCCGCTTCTGACACTAAGTGATCTCAACCCATTTACTGACGCAATTGGCTACATCTGCAGCGTATAGAACAAGCCGGATACCGATTAGCTGTGCAAGTATGCAATGCAACTGCCGATAAACTTCAACGCCACGTCTGCCAGTATTTTACCGACATAATCGTGGCAAATTCCCGCGATGAAGACTTCAGCGAGATCCGCACGGCCCACGAGCTCATAAAACGGCTCAATCATTCATGTCCCGCGCTGCTGCACAGCGTTATTCCCCAGCTGGAGGAAGAACTGCGCGTTGAGGAGGTGGCACTCAGGCTGATTGCAACGCAGGTGCTTGGAGAGATGTTTGCGGACAAGAGCGGCGCGGAGCTGGTGAAGAAGTACCAGACGACATGGAATGCGTGGGTACTTCGAAAGAATGACAAATCTGTGGCGGTGAGGTTGAGGTTTGTGGAGGCAACGAAAGGGCTGCTTGTCAACCCCTTTGAAGAGAGAGGTGTTGTCGAAGGTACGTCCAGCACGACGTAGTGATCCGCCTGCTTACACCCCCTTCAGATTCGCTCCGCTCGAAGTTCTTAGACCCTGATGAGAAGGTTCGAGCAGCTGTATGCAAGGTTTATGGTCAACTCGACTATGAATCTGCTCTTCACCATGTTTCGGAAAGTCAGCTACGAGCTCTAGCTGAGCGGGGAGTAGACAAGAAGGTCAGCCCCGGCTATCGTAGCCGATCCATAATTTCGTCTCATCCCACTTCTAGCAATCTGTTCGTCTCGAAGCCTTGACAAGTTTAGGGAAGCTATACAGCCTCGCATACCCGGAAATGTGTGTCCGCCCGCTTTATATTTAGTATTTCCCACTAATTCTGTCAAGTGAAAATAACGAGCCTTCGGCTATAAAGCAGTTCGCATGGATACCTAATGCCATTCTGCAAATGATAGGTATCAGCGTAGAAGTGAGGTGTGCAAACAGCAGTCCAACCGCAGGTTCCTCAACTAACTTTGCTCCAAGGACCGTGGTAGAACAAGTGGTAATGGATTACATTCTTCCTCTCCCTTCGTCTTCTACACCATCCACGTCCAAGGGTGCAGAAGTCGACGAAGTAGCGTGGACGGATAGATTGCTCAACACGATGAAATACCTCGAGGAGAAGTCGATCAATGCCATATTGGTATTGTCAGCACTGAAACAAATGTAAGTGTCTTCATGCATGTGTCAGATTTTCATCCTCTGATCACTTCCATTCAGTCGGCCGAATGTACACGATCATTTCTTGGATACTTGCATTAAGAATAATGTTAGTCGAATGCGCTCTCATAAATGTTCGCTATCGACCCAAAGGCGTTACTAGGGTGGTATAATTGACGAAGACGAGGCGAACGTCACTCAACGACTCAATGGCCTGATCCAACACATATCCGGTTCGTCCTCGTGTCTTTCCCCCAATACTTGGGTCTAAGCCTCTTCGCAGGCACTTTCCCAGACCATTACAAAGCCACCGAAGATCTCGAGGCTTTTGCCAAATTGAATGAAGGCCGCCTATACAAGCTGCTGAAGACTTGCATGGATCCCCAGACGGACTTGAAAGGTCTGACTAAAGCTACGGTGCGCCGATACCAGCCTATGTATTGTCGTAAGACTAAAGCCAGGCTCGTCAGAACGAGTTCCAGCGGAGAGTGGAACAACAATGCCCCAATCTTGCCCCCACACTAAACACCCTCCTCCGACGCTCCAGCTTCCGCATCATCAATCATTCCTCCATCCCCACCCTCATCAAGCGCGTGCAAAAGGGCCATGGGCATTCTAGCGGCGCTGCGCACACGACGGCGACCCATGCCCAGACCCTGCTCACGTTCGTATCGAAGCATGCGCCCGCGTTTTACAAGTCGCACATCGGCGAGCTTACGAAGGCCATTGCAGACGAGAAGAACCCGGCGCTAGTGGAGACGGGTCTTCATGCGCTAGCAGGGGTGCTACAATGGGACAGCAAGCTGTTCCCGACAGACAAGTCAGTTTGAGATTTCATGTATGCTGCGCTGTGCGAATGGCTGACGGAGCTCCAGACGGACTCTGGAACGTATCACACGCTTTGCGCTCCAATCCAACGCGCGTCTGGCTAAATTCGCTGCCAGGATACTTGCGGTGTCTGGGGATAGTGACGTCTGCACGGGAGTTGTCGAGGTAAATAGCATCTGCCTCGCGCTGGGTTGACTGATGTTGATCTCGTTTCTAGTCGGTGGTAGAGGGCCTTCCTGACTGTAGTCCCGAACAGTTGGCTGCACATATAGCTGTACTCGCACAGGTCGCTCGATTCGCACCTGAAGCTTTCGAACACAAAAGTGATGTCATCATGACCTTCCTGCTCAAACAGGTTCTCATGGTGCCGACACTACCCAAACCAGTATGTCTCTCACAAACCATTCATATGGCACCGGTTAATAAAAGTTGAAGGACGATATGGATGTCGACGAGGAATGGGTACCCGACGAGGAGGTGTCCCCGACGCTACGGGCTAAAATCCTCTCCCTAAAGGTCTGCCGGTACCGGAGTCTCGCCCATGCGCCTTCAGATCAGGCGCTGGATATTTCCACTCCGGTTTTGAAGATGTTCGCGACGCTCCTAGAACACAGTGGGTCGTTCACGGGTCAAGCTGGCGAGGAGTTAGTTACTTGTCGTGGGGTTCCATATATTCACACTGATTGCGTTTCTGCAGCCCGAAGGTGATGTCGAGGATGCGCCTACAGGCAGCAGTGTCATTGCTCCATCTCTCAACGGTCGAGATCTATGCCCAGGCGATTATACCCAAATTCTTAAGGCTCGCAGTCACCGTCCAGGTATATTCACTTCTTGCCTTGAAAAGCTTTCACTCATCAAGGTTTCTAGGATTCTTGTTACAACGTTCGAGTTTTGTTCCTCACGAAACTTATATCTCTTCTGCAACCACGTAAACTCCCACCGCGATACAATGTCATTCCATTCCTTACAGTGCACGATCCTGAAAGCGATGTCAAAGCCATGGTGAGCTCTAACACTTCGGATCTATCTTCCTCTGATGTCCATTCGTCATAGGCGTCATCGTACATCACAGGAGCATTGAAAAAAATGAGATCAAGTGCGCTTTGGTCATTTTCTGATTATGTGACGCTGATCAATCTTCAGATGTCCGGACCGAGCATCTGGAGATCATCTTCATTCGTTTATTGCACCTCCTTGCTCACCACCCGGATTTCAACAAAGATCATGAGGACCTTCTTGACATTGCCAAGTCCGTTCGGCCTGCTTGGGCTTCATCCCGTGTGCTAATCAACTCCTCCATGCCGCTATCAGATATATCCAGTTCTACATTAGTCTTGTTGCTACCTCGGAGAACATATCGCTCCTCTACCACCTGGCCATGAAGGCGAAGAGCGTCCGTGACTCGGAGTCTCACGCGTATACCGAGGTCAGTAACCCGGCCAGCTCTACACAAGTTTCCCGCCTTGATTCCAATGCTTGTTCAGAATCTATACGTCGTTGCCGAGCTAGCCCAGGAGCTGATAAAGGCCTATGCTGCCAGTCGTTCGTGGTCCCTCCAAAGCTATCCAGGCAAAGTTCGGCTGCCAGCAGATATCCTGCGACCGTTACCCAACCCAGAGGCGGCCAAGGAGGTGAATTTTTTGTGTTGACATTGACAGCAAAGTTTCTGACGGTCCCGATATCAGATCATGAAGACAGTATACCTACCAGAGAACACCATTTCCTGGGTTTCCGATCTTTCGAAACCCAAGGTGAGATCACTTGGATCACTACTTGTGATTTTGTATGCTAATGGTTGTGGTACAGGCGGAGAAGAAGGAGCGGAAAGTCCCAGCCAAGCGCAAGGCTCCTGCTCCCAAGACGAACGGGTCTGCCAAGTGTGTCACTTACTCCTTGCATGCCAGCACATGTTTTAATTGCATTCTTGTCTCCCAGGAGGACACGGGTTAAGAAAAGACGACACTCGGATGACGAATCAGAAGAGGAGGCATCGAATGGCGAGGACAGTGACGTTGACGTCCCGGAGCGAGAGGAGGAACCGGAAAATTCTGAACCGGATGATGAGGATGAGGGTGAGGGTGAGGAGAAACTTGGCCGCGGCGCGAGAACATGGGCGAAGGTCAGCGATCTCCGCTCAACAACCACTTACGACTTCACTGATCTGACGATACGACAGGCTAAAAGCAGGAGGCAAAGGATTAGTGCCGCGAAAGCTGAAGCGCGGCTGAAATCGGATGACTGACTGGGATTGACTGTGTTATCTATTTTTGAACACTTATTTTATGGGCTTCGCTGTTCCTCTCCTCCCCTTTTCTCGTGCTGTCTGTACTAATACTGCTTTCTTGGTCGATGTATCAGCTGCTGCTACGAAGTCATGTCCCCTCACGTATACTTAGTATTGACCTCGATATATCTCTTAATTTATGTTGGTTCGGTTAGCATCAGAATCGATGGCCAGATACATTATACTTAACGAATCAATGTACTCAATTCTCGATACATGGAGCCATCAGCGGAAGAGGTTAGCTGCGTATCTCTCGTAGTAAGGCTGGTAATCAATATTCTAGTAGACTTCGTTTTCTTCGGTAGGGCCAGACGTAGTCCTAGGTCTGGCCCACCATCACGCATTCCTTCCAAGTACGCTGCTGGACAAACGATTGCTGCACGCACTGGCGCTCGTCATGACTGCAGACAGGGTTTATGGAGGTAAAGCCTTCTGGACGACTTGTACTCAGCAGATCAGTGGGATCGCAAAATAGAGAGCTTGGATCGGGAATTGTACTATGATCGACTCCGTAGCCTGCGTCATTTCACTCCTGGTTCGTCCGACCAAAGCATTAGCACCATAAGTATGATTGTACCAAAAAACCAGAAAATACGCATGCGCGGCAGCCAAAAGGCGAGCGCGGAGTAAAATACATCACTTCTCGCATCTTCTGCAGTGCAATCTTCTTTTTGGTCAAGACTTTGGAATTGGACCATCAGTGTAGACTGGGATATAAGAGGGTTAATCTCATTACCACTGTCAATCTTTTCAAGCTAACATCTGACGGGGATATTCAAATTGACAACAAGAAAACGCAGACTGACATGACATCCACAGCCTAACAAGGGCTAACAGGATGAGTGTAGACAACCGTTATTTCAGCTAGCGCCGGACACATCCTTCAGATCCCCCCTGCAAGCGGCTTGTCCAAGAGGTAAGGAATACACCCACGGGATTTCCATCCCTTCGAAGGTTTTGATGAGGACGTGAGGCGATTCTCAACTGGAAATCCTGTAGACCAGCTGTAGTTAGTACAAGTGAATAGTCGAAGGCACATGCATCAAATTGTACGTACTGACTTTCCTTTAGCTGTTCGCATCCGCTTCTAGACACATTCTGAGGGAATGGGTCCTTTCATTTCCGGGTTCCTCAAAGCACGGGGATGCTGGTACAGCTTTCATTGATGCGGTAGGTGCGTATTAGATGAGATTGCAGCGAGAATAACAGATGCTAATGTGGATAATGCTATGATAACCTAGATAAATAGACGAATGCGCGTGAATGTGACCTTCCAAATGAACCCAGAAAAATTATGCAAAACAATACCATCTACGAGAGAAAATGATGAAGCCGGTCAATGCTGAGCTTCTTCCTAAAGACATGAAAAGCGATCAAAACCCATGCGGAGGCCCGCGGCTCAACTCCACGCCGACTTTCTGTACAAGCTCCATGCCCAAGGGCTCAAGCGCCTCCTTCCAGATCTCCTTCCGACGGCGACCCTCAAAGATGAAGTTTGATCGCTCGCCCGTCTCGCCCTCAGGACCGAACACAAAGACCTTATCCTCCCGCCACGGCGCCTCACCATGCGCGAAAGATATCCACCTCTCCTGCATCGCATCCCGCACGCGTCTGTACGACCAATCGTCGACGACGGTGGTCGTCCAGTCTTCGTCAACCCCGCCATCGAGGACAGATCCATACTTGAAAGGTTCATCGTCGTCCGAGTCGTCACTGAAGGAGTCGCAAAACAACTCTGGAGACGACGACGCGGAGGGCTGAGCAGATGCAGGGAGCGGAACCGTGTCAAACAGATAGATAAGATCAGCCCCATGGTGAGGGTTGCCCTTCGAAGGGCCCTCTTGGTCAAAAACGTATCGCCACACCCCCCGTCCGCCACGCTCGCGTTTTGCGCTCCGGGACACACACTCGGTGGGCCATGCGACGCGGGCGTCGTTGACGAGCTCCAGGACACGATCCACGATCTCCTCGTCAGGTGTGTGTGGCGATATGTCATATGCGCGCATGACGTTGCTGGCCTTCGACAGCGACTGGCAAACAGCCTTGATGCGTCTAGCGGCTCCCGCCGGTGTCCAAAGCGACGCAGGGAGGGACCACAATGTGGAGTCTGCGCATGAGTCGCCGATGATCAAGGGCTGGAGGTTCGCCGGGAGGGCGAGTGCTGGAGTACGTGAAGGAGAACCCACGCTTCGAATCGAAGACCGGCTCCGTGCACGAGCAATGTGATCTTTCAGTTGGTGGTGGTGGCGCGAATGTGCGTCATTCCTGACGAAATAGTCTTTCCAGCCTTGACGGAAGAAAACCCCATCATTGGTCGCTCGCAGCGAGTACCTGAGCGAGGCGAGCTTTTCTACGTCAGCCTGTCGGAATTGTTCGATATTGGTGACGTGTAATGCCGAAAGCATCCTTGAGAGGTGCCATCCAGCATTTGCGACATCGGGGAGGTTGTGTTCCAGAAGAGCGCTCTGGACTATCGCACGCTGGAACACAGGGCGAGTCTGGTTTTCCGCGGAAAGCAGATGGCAGAGGATGTCGGCGCCGCCCGAAGATTCACCGAAGACAGTGATGTTTCCAGGATCACCGCCGAAATCGCCAATGTAGTGATGTAGCCACTCCATTGCCTTTCGTTGATCACGAAGACCTGTGCTTGAGGTTAGCCCGTGTTAACGCCATTCACAAAAGGGTTGATGTACCATAGTTACCAACGCCGTCTTCTCCGGCGCCTGTGTTATCATCGCGAATCATAGCGTTGGCAGCAAAGCCAAACAATCCGATGCGGAAGCTATGTTTACAATCGTCAGCTGTTGTTCGAGTGAAGGACTTCTCCACTCACTTGAATGTGACAATGATCACTGGTTTGTCCATAAGTAACCCTTTCCTGACAAGAGGTCCGCAATCGTAAACCCAGCTCGAACCGCAGCCTCGGTCGCCACCACTATTGACAGTGGTTTTAAGTTGATGTATCAGGAATAACGAACACACGACCTACCCATGAACCCATAACATAACCGGCAAGCGGGATTGCGGCGTAAGCCCGGCGGGACAGGTGATGTTCAGATTTAAGCATTCAAACTCGTCGTGCTTCAGGACTTGCTGTGGGATCACTTCGTTGGTTATCCCGACTAGAGCCTCTTCGATGGACGTGGAGGTTCTAGGCTGCGGGCATATCGGTCTAGAATCGGAAAAGAGTTAAATTCATGGTCCCAGGCGTAAGAAAAGGCGACGCACCCATGGCTTGAGGCATCAACTATTGGAGGATACGTTTTCCACAGCTTTGACTGACGGAAACGAGCAGGTATGGATGCATACTTGATTCCCAAGTATTGATGTATAGGAGCATCTGGCGTTGATAGGGGATGATCGATACCGCGGAATGTAGTCTGCAGCAAAGTATGATGCAACCGTGGAGCAGACTGATGAAACTTTTGTATGCTAGGCATGATGCGTGTAGGGGACGTCTGCCTCAGGGAATCGCACGAGCGAAGAGAGGAATGAGGGGGGCACGAGAAAGGGGCAACGTTGAAGTGAGGGGGGTAAAGATGTGGGTTGGATCATGCAGAAAGCGAGACACTTGTATCTGAATAGGCTGCTTCCGACTCTGCATGGTGCGATCGATCGCTTTGGGTGGAGAGGGTCAAGAAACTGAGCCAGTTGTCCAAGATAGGCAACTCCGGAAATAATCACGTGACACTGATTGGGCGATTTCGCGAAGTTTCTCGGGTTGTGCCAGCACCAGGAAACCAAGAGAAGCACTTGCATGATGGCATGTGTGATGCGGCCGTTCCAGGACGCTGTCAACTCGGGCCAAAAGCCTCCTCCTCCTCCATCAGGATAGAGGTCGGGGACCTGAATGCGTTTCTGACGTGTACAGTGACGTCTTAATATGAGTAAGAAGAGGAAACTGTGTCACAACACCACTTACAGGTTATCATGGGACCATCTTCCAAGACAGGGTTTCGAGATCGCTCAGAAAAGTCTGAACGTAAGAATAGAGCACATCCTTCGGCTGAACGGAACTTGTTCGTTGGCAAATGGACGCAGGGATAGCGGCGAATGGGAACCGGTTTGATGCCGTTTCGTTTCATGCCTGGTTAGGTTGTGACAATGGGAAACCTCCTGGTCATCGGACAGGAGAAGGCCGGTAGCTTCTCGATGGGCGCCGTGAAGTTCTGCCGAAGAATAAGCCGACGGAAAGAAAGATACTTTCGTTCAAGGATAAAATCCGATATGCATAATCAGAGTGTCATAGTACATCTCAGAAGACACATGGATCACCCAACGAGCGCCTGGCTTAAAATAATCTGATGAATATGACCGAATCAAAAGACCTGGTTGCTCACCACGGACATCTGAACCTTCGATGATACGACCGGCAACGCATGTCGACTGACGATTTCAGTCCCTTCCAAGGTCTACGCAGACCAGCTCCCATTGAGCGAGCGCTCGATCAACTGAGATTGAATAGTTGAGAGACTGTTGGTACGGAGTTTAGTGGATGGTCAAACGGCTTTAGAGCTAAAATTTCCCCAACTACGACGCACCTGAATATCACTACGGAAGCAACTTAAGGTGAGTAGATAACGAAGTAGCGGAATTATCGGATTGAACACTACCAAAGCACACATCAGACTGCAGAACATTAGAGAACAACATCGGTATATGCATGGCTCGGAAAAGCTCATAAGATGGATCCCGGAATACAGCAAGTAATCTCGAATCATCACAAGCGATGATTGTGCAGCCAAGAACATAGAGGAGCAGCTCATCGTTGAACTGCGAAGACACTGCGTTCGCAAAGACGTGTTATTGCGGGCGAAAGACGCTGTTAACGTACAGTTGCCGTGGCCATAGCGTAGGACGTTAGAATGAAATGTGGTGGGGAGTGGTCAAAGGCAAGTGGAAGTCTGGATATCGATCGATCCAGATCACATCACGACCGGCAATCTCCGAGGAGGCTGAGACAGGACGGCCCGAGTTTCCGCGTCCTGACTCCTGGATCTAAGCACGAAGATGATTTGTGGTTGTACGATACGAGTACATACATACAGCTTCTGAGCAACATTCCACATACAATTCGTACACCTACCCCACCTAATATCACCCTCTGACCCTGACTACCTTCCGCTTGCCTTTCTGTGCTCCACCAGGCACACCAGGCGTGGGCGCGGCACCAGGTGTAGCGGTTTCTGTCGCGTTCATTCCCGCTTTCACTGTCTCGATAAGTACACCAGTGGAGATCGCGGGAGAATAAGGAGAAACGCGGCTGGCCAGAGGTGGATGAGGTTCAGGAGGGTTGGGGAGACGACGTCCACCGATCTGCTTCGATTGTGGGGCGGCGGGAGACTTCGATTTCGTTTGAGCCGGCTGCTTTCCCTTGTTCGACGAAGTTATGGGTTTCGAAGGGGTTGCTGCAGCTGCATTGGGAAGGGAGGTGTTATATGGGGGTTTGGGAATGTTTTCTGGTTTTTGATTTTGTATCTGGTAGCAGATCACTTCGAGCAGCTCCTTCTCTGTAAAGTGTTTTATGAGCGCCAGTTTAGATTGTTCGCAAGAAATACTCACTGGTTTTCACCATCGGGTTGACCAGCTTGCCATCCTTCTTCCACTGTACTCGTACTCGTCCGGGATTTTCCCAATCTCGAGGGTGCGACTTGCCGACTTCGTGAAGTGTGCCAAGGCCCAATCGATTTGCTGCCTCCGCGATATCCTTGCTGAGTGGCCACCAAAGACTCTTCGCCCGCTCTACTCGGCGCTGACCGGTACCATAGGGGCGTTTCGCGTCGATATAGATAGGATAGATACATGTCCATCTGCAGGGACCCTCAATCTTTAATTTCACGTAAAAAAGTAAACCAGACACACGTCTTATACGGTGTGATATCTGTCACAGTGTTTTTCAGGTCTGCCCTACTTGCGCCAGAAGGTGTGGGTCGGAACTGTGATTGCGATGAGGGAGACGCAGGGCCTGCGTGCTGGGACGGCTCAAACTCGTCGTCGGAGATATGCATTTCTTCGAGAAGAGGACCGCGTGAGCCTGTGTTTGGGAGAGGATGGGAGGGGAGCGGGAGGTCGGTATCATCATCAAACTCGTCCTCTACGATAGCTGCTCTGCGAGACATGATTCAGTGTGCTTGTGTTGCAGATGATTGTTGTCGTACTGTACGAGTCGGGTTTGCGATGGTGTCGATGATAGGCGTCTGTTTCCCACGTGCCCTTGTTCACCTTCTCCACGGTCCATGCCCACCAGATGATTTCTCGCTCGTCAAGGCTGGCAACGACGATATGTTTGTACGTTCATGAGCCTTATATCTCGGAATGTACTCTAACACGCTAGCAAAAGAATGTTATTGGCCTGGATATGCTACTTCCAACCTGTATTCGCTGCAGATGCCCATGCCGACTTGCAAGGCAATGATACCCACCCAGGACTTATCTGCACACCATTTGGCGCATGCGAGCCATGTCCAGAATCTGCAGTATGTGATTTTGTGCCCACTTGCTCTACAGATGCTCATACTGGTGAAGCTTTCAGAACCTTTCTGCCAACCGTTCGGAAACCGACGTCTCATGCACTGCGTGAATGCAACTTCATCCCGACCACCCGCGCATGAACCTCCCACCACACCCCATGGGACACCGCCGCTCCCAGGGGACTTTGAATCTCAACACCCGGAAGGCGAGACACCCGCTTGGGAATCTTGTGGCCGCATCGTTGCCCAAGAACGGGCTGACTTCTACGAATTCGTAGCATGCAACATCCTGTTTGCTATCATAGCTTTAGTCGTCCTGTTCGCACGTTCGAAGCGGCTCCATGCAATACAGGCCAGGCAGTTGGCTGCGAGGATAGGGATAATCCGGGGCAGTGGGAGGCGGTAGTCTATGCTCGCATACGGTATTAATAGGTACACCGTTTCTGCTGCGCTTCGTCATCAGCTGACGCAGAATATAGGTGTTATAGACTGAAATTGGGCAGCTCTAAATAGAAGGCTGCTTCGTCCATGCAGGACTCATAATGCCTGTGTACCATGCATTACCAAGCCACGGACAAATCAGGCCGAAGTGAGGGCTATTAAGCCACGGCTTTCCCCATTCCTTGCTCGCGGTTCCCAGCCGTCATGCCGTATGTGGCATGCATCTCTCGCACACCCGTCTCCCGGAACCTCATCTTCCAACTATAACTATCCATTGCACATTGTCGGCAGACCGATCGTACCCGCCACTAGCGATGGTGTCTTCGATTTCTTCCCGCTCCGTTTCTTTCTCACAACTGGCAAGCACCTCCTCGACCAGTCCTCAGGTTCTGCTCAACGGTCTTGCGAACCACAGGCTACCCCCTCAAGGGCTCCCCAAATTAGGCTCGAGGTACAATGTGATCGGCGGCTTTTAGGTTGACAACGTTTTGCGCAGGAACCTCATCTAAGTTGGCATGAGAGGTGGTTGGGTCTGCCAACAGCTCTGCTTGGATGATGTTCTGCTCTAACTGCACACGTTGTTGTCGCGCACGCCGCCCGCAAGACCGACTTTGCATAGTGATTGGCTTCAGTGTGAGATATCTCCCTTAGCGAAGACCGAGGTGCAATGGATCATGATTAGGATAGCGAGGCTGGAATGGGCTCGCGAAACGCTTTGAGCCACGTCACTTCAATTTCATGTACCTGAAGTTACATTTAGAGCTATATGGAGAGTGAAGGTGCTCATATAGTCCTTTTCCACCGGCGAACAGTACCGAAGCCCGATAGCTAAGGTCTTTCGCGACCCGCCTCTCTTGTCCACCCTCTCTGAAGTTATTGCTATACCGCGATTATGCACGCTTGGAAGTCGATCTTTACGCGCCTATGCCTTGGAGATGCCTCTTTGGACGTTCGATTGCCTCCGCGATGAACGTGTTTTATGTTTTTGTGATACATGTGTATCCTCGTGGCCGCTTGATGCACCCATTGTCCCCTCGAGTCTTGATCAAGACCTCATGTCGCTCTCATCCCCGCAATCAATGCCTGCTACCCCTAATTGCCTCGCGAGCGCGTTGCGGGCTGTGCATGTCCGTTTTAAACTCTATATCTACCCCTGTTCCCCTGGCTGACAAGGTCATCCAAGTCTCATACCAAACCACCCACCGCGCGTTTCTCTCCTCCCGTAGACGGTCATGTTCTCTCTTCCCTTATTCCTTCTCATGTCCTTCTTGTCTGCTTTTACTTATGTCGCTGCCGCGCCATTCTGTGGGCTGGTTCCCCCGAAGCAAGCGATCCGGGACGTGCATGGCACTTCCGCAAATCTGTCAGCATCGGACGACGTACTCGCCGCTGCCTGGTACCCTGGCTGGCTCGGGACTCAATTCCCCCCTGACACGATCTCTTGGGCGAAGTACAATGTATTGACTTTTGCGTTCGCGTAAGTGCTGTCTCTAAGTTGCATGCGTGGTACTGACAACCTACTGTGTTGGGTCTATAAGTGTGACTACCCCAGACTCTTCCCTAATCTCTTTAGATTCAACCAGTCAACAAGTACTTCCCACTTTCGTTACGCAAGCCAAAGCCAATGTGCGTGTGTGATAGTGACCGCATTTGCAATTTTAGAACCTTAAGTTTGAAATAGAGCGTCAATGCTCTCGTATCCATTGGTGGCTGGACCGGATCCCAGTACTTCTCTACAGCGGTGGCGACGGATGCCAATCGCACCGCCTTCGTTGGCGCTGTCCTTGGATTAGTCTCGCAATACGGCCTCGATGGCATTGACTTCGAGTATGTCATCCACTACATTTTCAGTATTAACCAGTGTAAACTGAAGGTATTTTGTTACTAGTTGGGAATATCCTAACAAACAAGGTGTTGGCTGCAACACAATTTCCCCCGACGACTCGGCAAACTTCCTCTTGTTCCTCACTGCCCTGCGGGCGAAGGCTCCTCCAGGTTTAATCATATCGGCCGCTGTGGGAATTACACCGTTCGCAGGTCCTGATGGAACGCCCATGACGGATGTCTCTGGTTTTGCAGATGTCCTTGATCACATCGGTCAGTGTCCTTCTTTCACACAGAGGCCGAAAACACTGTTCTGAACCATATGGTGGATAGCAATTATGTCTTATGATATTTGGGGGTCCTGGTCGACGGGCGGTGTTGGACCAAATGCTCCACTGGATGATTCGTGTGCCCCTACCAAGGCTGGGTCAGCTACCTCTGCCATCGAGGCTTGGACAGCCGCTGAATTTCCGGCAGATAAGGTAAACATCGTTCGGTGTCTTTCCCGACGTCATTATTCATGCCTACGGTCAGATCGCTCTTGGGATTGCTTCTTACGGACATAGCTTCCATGTCGATGCCGCAATCGCTCTCACCAGTCCCGGCCAGCTAGCTGCATATCCCCCTTTTGACAAATCTCAGCAGCCAGCAGGGGATAAGGAGGATGGAGGTGCCGGTACGCCTTCCATCTGGTATAATTAACGTAGTCTTGCGACTGATCTTCGTGGTATTCACAGGTGTTGATCAATGCGGCGCACCTGTGGGCATTGGTGGCGTATTCAATTTCTGGGGAATGATCGACGGTGGCTTCCTGAATGCTGATGGCTGGCCTGCGGATGGCATCGACTATCGCTTCGACAACTGCAGCCAGACGGTGGGTATCTGATCGAATATCTGTTGGGTGCAAAGCTGACTCCCCTGTTAGCCATACGTGTACAACAAGAATACACAGGTCATGATATCTTACGACGATGCCACGAGTTTTGGTATGCTCATTCAGTTTTCTCTAAGCTCGCTGTGCTTTTTATACTTATGGATTTCCTCTCCTTCCTTTAGCGGCGAAAGGAAAGTTCATCAACGAGAATGGCCTCAGGGGTTTTGCCATGTGGCACTCCGCTGGCGACTCCAACGATATCCTGATTGACGCAATCAGTGATGCCATGGGTATAGAAGCAGTATGCTCCTAGTGCTCGAGGAGCACGCAGGCGTGCTGGAGAACATTGCAGGGCGTTCATATGTTGTAACATTATAATAATATTAATCATGATTCTCCTTGTTAAGTGTTCCGACCTCATTGACACTTACTTCACTTTGTAGTGAGATGCACATGTTGCAGGGTTATGTATTCCTCGTTTTGGGTGCAACGGTCCTCTCCGACCTCTTGTGTTCATCGCAAATCATTGCGAATCTAATCTAATCAAATGGCCATGTGATCTTCGCTTTGATGGTTCGACTCTTCGAGTCCAAGTCCTACTCCGTTCACGCAGTGCTCCCAACGACTTTCCTCAATTGACCGAATGCTCACGAGATAATCTCTCTTTTTGATCTAAATATTGGACTCCTCATGGCGTCAAGCAGTACTTCTCCGAAGTCCACGTCGCGTCTCCGAACGTTTTGTGGGAACAACAGGTCAGGTGTTATGACGGAATCTCCTGCTTCGAAAGGGGGAGAACTGCCCTCAGATTTGGATAATGTCGACGAAACACGTCTTCAACTCGACGGATGATCTTGTTCTCAGGTCCCTCAGAGGAGCGGTGGCGCTCAACCCGTCTCTCCGGTTGTGAGTGTTACTTACCTAAGACTTGACATACAAGTTGAATATCTCTTCTCAACCGTGTTAGACATTCTGCCTCGAAATCAGTCTACATTGCCCATGGATTACAACCTTCTATGATCGAAGAACGAGATGCTGCACGCAAAACAGTTGCGGTAATTTCTGGCGGTGGCGGAGGACACGAACCAGCTCATGCAGGGTATACTGGGCGAGGAATGCTGTCGGCTTCGGTTTCAGGCGATGTCTTTGCTAGCCCTAGTGCAAAGCAGATCCTGCAGACCATTCACCTCGCATCATCCTCAGGAGCTACCGCATCTGGGACAGGACAAGTCCCGCGTGCGCCATACAGGGATGTCCTAGTGATCATCAATAATTATACGGGGGATCGCCTCAACTTCGGGCTTGCCATCGAAAAGGCGCTGGCAACTTCACGAATGAAGATAGAGAGCGTCGTTGTCGCAGACGACGTTTCTCTCCTTCGCCCGGCGTCGGAGGACGGCTCGCAAGCCAGGAAGAGCCTTGTAGGTGCTCGTGGACTAAGTGGAAACATCCTTGTTTGCAAGATACTCGGCGCTTTCGCTGAAACAGGGGAGACTTTGACTCGGATCAAGATCCTCGGGGATGCGGTGGTGGACAATTTGGCGAGTGTGGGTGTTGGCCTGGAGCATTGCCATGTACCTGGACGAGGTTCAGGGATAAGTGATGCGACAAGAATGGGAGAAGACGAATGCGAGATTGGGTTGGGACTCCACAACGAACCTGGAGTGGTTAGAAGGAAAATGGAAGGACCGGACAAACTTGTTGAAGAAATGTTGGATCTCATTATGCGTTCAAAGGAAGGTAGCGGGGCTCCTTTCCTGCGACTTCCAGGTTTCGATGGTGTGAAGGACACAAAAGCAGATGAGGTTGTGCTTTTCGTCAACAACCTTGGTGGAATGTCACAGCTGGAGATGGGTGCTGTAGTGGATGAGACAATCGTGCAACTGGGTGAGCCCTTCTTCCTGGATGTAGTCAGAATCAGGGGGTAGGCTGACTTGCATTTAAGCCGACATTGGCTTACACCCAGCCAGGGTATACTCATCCGCGTACATGACCTCGCTCAATGCTCCTGGATTTTCGATTTCCATACTGAATCTGTCAGGTGTTTATCGGACAGTTCGGACCTCGCCAAACTGGGACATCCAGGTCGACGTCCTACGTCTCCTTGATGAGCACACGGATGCCTCTGCCTGGGTTGGGGTCCGCAGTCATTGGCCAATCAAGAGAGTCGCTCGTGACGCTGAATTCGAGGGGGAGACCACGGCATCATCGTCTCCCCCGCCACCCTCGAAGGCCATTCCAAAATCACAGGGTGTACCGGATACCACAGAGCGATGTATTATATCAGCATGCGAATCGGTGCTCCGTCACGAGAAAGCTCTCACCGACTTCGATACGGTCTTGGGAGATGGAGACTGCGGGGAAACGTTCGCTGCTGGGGCGAAAGGTATGATCCAAATTACGAGTACATAACCGTCTAGCTCATCTTATTTGATGAAGCAATTCTGGCTTATTTGAACTCTCAGGAGGTGAATATCTCCGAAATGACTTATGACAAAGTCGTGCGATGTGTTGGCGACATACTGGAGGACAATATGGGAGGGACCATTGGCGCTCGTAAGCTCAAACCAATGCTGCCCACAGACTCTTCTAAGTTGTATCCGCAGTCTTCGCGATATTTTTTACTGCAGTGTCTAGTGCCCTTGGGGACGCAGCCCAGCCGCCAACGCCACGCCAATGGGGCCAAGTCCTCGATGCTGGATTGAAGGCCCTCGGGAAGTATACACCAGCCAAGCCGGGTGATCGCACACTTGTCGACGCTTTGGCACCCTTTTGTAAGGCCCTGTTGGACGGAGATTCTCTCGAACAAGCTGTCGAAGCTGCCAGGACAGGTGCAGAAAGTACGAGATCAATGCAGCCAGTTCTTGGTAGGGCGGCGTATATCAGTATTCCGCGAGACACAGGTGCTATTCCTCCAGATCCTGGGGCATGGGGCGTGTTTGTCATCGTTGAAGGTCTTCATAGTGGTTTATCAGGCAGTACTACATGAATCGAACATGGTTCAAGTATGAAAGGGAGATAAACTCACTGCGACTCCCACCACAGTTTCTCCCTGAGTAGCCCTCCTCCTTGCAGAAATAGAAATTTATGCGAATTGATCTTGAAACTGTCCACCCTTATGAGTCTGTTCCTGACTCGCGAACCCACCCGCGGTGAGCTGCGCCTTCCTTTTTGCACTCCAAACAGCAGTCCTGTACAGCTGATGGTGTGATCCCACTGATCCTGGAATCGAATTCGAGTCCGAATCCGGAACGCGTTATTATCGCGAGTTGTGACCTATGTTCCAATGTCCTCATATCCAAACTCCTTTGACACTTGTAGCCTCCGCTGTTGGCAGAGACAGTTCTAGAGTGCTGGGTCTGTACAATTGTCGCTCTCGACGAACCCCATTAGACTTTGAGTGACAATGAAGTTTGTTTCATTCATGGCCATTCTATGCTTGGCACAGTTCTCGCGATATGTAATGGCAGACAGTATCCAGGTGAGTTCATACCATTATCACTGACCTACATTTGGTTCTAACCATCTAGGGGGCGTCTTCTAGCCTAGGGCCCCAGCAGGAGTCGCGCGAATATGGTCTGCAATGAACACCGATCTCGTCGACCACGTCTACTCCACCAACGAAACGGAAGTGAAGTATCTCATCGACTTCTACGGCTTTTCTATCGAGGGGAAGAAAGGAACCACCACAGGATATCTCCACACTGAGCAGAAGCCCGACACCGTCCCACTCTTCCGGCTGTACGCGATAGGACTGACGGACCACTTCTACACGACGTCTACGGAGGAACGGGATAACGCCATCAAGCGCCTCGGGTATCACCTGGAAGGCACGTTGGGGTATGTGCGTATCTCGGATGGGCCGGGGCTCGTGCCCTTGTATCGCCTGTTCAATGCTCCGGCGGGTGATCATTATTACACGTCGTCTGAGCAGGAGAGAGAGGATGCATCGCGGAATGGATGGGCGGAGGAAGGGGTTGTAGGATATCTATATGCTCTGGAGGACGATGGTGAGTGGCTCTGGCTAGTCTGTGCAATATTTGCTGAAGTTCTTGCAGCTCCGGTGCTTAGCCTGCCTTTGAAGGAACACAGCGAACTATGACGTTTGGTCCTTGCACCCCCCACTTCCCAACGTCACCGGCTACAAGGCTCGCACTGGCGACGCAGATACCTTGGCTCCACCTGCGCAGGTTCATTATATCCTTACCTGAACGGCAACCCCCAGCGACCATGTTCATTGCGCATCATATCGGAATCCAGTCATCACCTACTGCACACTAATCTCGCATACCCTGCAATCAACTTACCCATGTATATTATAGACGTTGTAGTAATGGGCAGCCCTGACTATCCAACCTTGAATGTCGAGCAGTGGTATATGTATCCTCCATGGAGCATAAGAAAGATGAGGGTATCATGTGTTACTCGTCAGCTTCTTCATGGTCTACACAAATACGCATCCCCCAGTCCGGTCGACCTCGATGATATTCCGGATTCTCCATCTTGCGCAGCATAGCCTCCTTCCCTGACTGGCCAAGCGCCCAAAGTCCCAGCATCTTCCCATACTTCACCGCGTTCTTTGCATCTCCTAGAGCGATATACGCCCTGACGATGGCATGTACGTGATGCCTGAAGGCATCAGACGCCTCCAAAGCCTCCTGCTCAATTACTGCGATCCAGCGCAAGCTGATTTTGATGGTGTAATCGTCGGCTAGGAGAGGATCTGCTAGCCATGTTTCGAAATCTACGTCGATCTTATCGATGCTGTCCCGAAGATCTAGTCGGCGTTGGTCGGACGCGGCTGTATCAGGCAGACAGGAGGTGCAAATGCATGTAATGCCGTAGGAGGCGAGATATTCCTGACGATCTGCGGCCTTCTCGAGGACGTTACAGTAGGACACAAAAATTTCGTCGCCATTCTTGATGTCCCGAGTAGCCCTTAATTGGAAAGAGAACGAAGCTATATCAAACAGCCTGTCGGCAGACGGGCTACAGCTGATTTAAGCAAACATCGTCAACTAAGGCTGGGACATGCACATGAGGAATGGGGAAGTACCTGTGGTTAATCCGACACATGACTTTGCACACAGCTGCGTATTCGCCATTAGCTTCAGGATCCACGACACCTGCCACTTCGAACCCATTGGTCCTGATAACCCCTAAAATTGGTCCACTCCCATCTGCAGTGTGGCTATTGGCCAGATCTAAGAAATCTGCCTGCGTGGTAGAGTCGAGTCGGCTAAAGCACGGGAGCAGAAAGCTCTTCTCCCACTCGTCCAGGATCGCCTGGCTTCGCTGCTCGTCCGTTAGCCCTGTTAGGCTCCTCGCAAAGTGGGGCATGGGGATCGCAGTGGGCGTTACGGTAAGTGGGCGTTCGGTCAGGATATGATCACCCATGGAAAGGTCGCGGGTGGCGAACATGCCCAGACCATTTTGCGAAGGGCCGATGCGGAAGCAGACGTCTGGAGGGTAATGCGACCGGCAAGGAAACCCTGGAGTCGAAAGAATCGTCGCCAACGCAGGGCGCCTGAGGAGACATTCGGTCCACCCGTCGGTGACTTCGACTAGTTTGACACCGGGAGGGGGATTTGAGGGAAGTGTGATGTAGACGAGATCGTTGAGCTCGAAATCGTCTTCGATGTGACGCGATGGTCTTTCTACGGGATGCAATAAAATTTATTGGTTATCTGGATAGGGTGAGCTGAGGAAATGCGTACCAGTCTCTCGGAACGTGCCTGCCGATGGAGATAGAACATTTTCAAGAACACTGGTTCCTGCTCCAAGGTGAGCCACGAAGTCATTGTCAGTCAAGAATCACATACGTTCCACATCAGCGCCGGCCCGTTCACTCCCAATACTTGTAACTAATCCAGTCCCCATACTGCAGAGATACAATCCGCGTTAGGCCCAGATTGTCGTGGACGCGTAGTTTGAGCTACTAGAAGATCGAAAGATTGCCGGAGAATAAGGCCGTTCGCAGTCGAAGGTACAGTGATATATAATGGTCATTCCTGCGGGTTTTTCTCTGGATTAGGAATGGTCTCGAGTCTTCCAGGGGACAGCGTTAAAATTCAAGGCGTAGCATGGTTGCTGGTTGCGAATTGACCTTCGCGATCGGGACTACTTCACCGACCGTATGAAATAAACAAACAGCAACACTTTTCTCATGTAGCTACCACCATGTCCGCACCTCCAACATACGATTCAGAATCCGAAGGCGACGGCGATTACATCCCGCCAGTCGAAGACGGTACGTACTTTGCTGCTCCTCCAAAGCACATCTATAATACGCCTTCTCAGATTCGTCAGAATCATCCGACAACGAACCGGATTCCAAACGTCCACGCACATCCTCGCCACCACCGACAGAACAAGATGAAGCTGAGAAGAAGAAGTGGGACATGTTTCCCCCCCAGAATGGTGTTGGTCTAACCATCTATACCAGGGCAAGAGACGCACTATGGTCTTCATTTCAAGCATCTCTATCAACAACGCCCACACAACCAGCGCCTTTGGTAGAGATGGTGAAGATTGAAAAACGGTACAAGTTTGCTGGCGAGCAAGTTGTGTATGTCATCAACTCGCCTTTTCGAGATGTGTACCCAAACATTTGGCTAGAGAAGTTGTTGAAGTTCCCGCAGACTCTGCCGACGCAAAGAAATGGCCTTTGTGGCGCGCTGATGATATGGAGGCACCAGCACAAGCCAGTGGGTCAGCGACCCCTAACCCCATGGACTCGACCTCAGCTGCACTCCCCGAGCCGTCCACGTCTACCAAACCTCCTGCGAGACGGCCAGGTCCCCGAAAGCCGAAAGTCACATTGGGTGCCGTCCCCACGTCATCCTCACAAAAGGCGAAGAAGATATCGACTCTAGACAAGTCCGCGATGGACTGGCGGGCCCATGTACAGAGTTCTGGTGATCCGGGGCTCAAAGACGAGCTAGAGGCCAACCGAAGGGGAGGTGGTTACCTCGAAAAGGTAGAATTTTTGGACAGAGTGGGTGAACGGAGAGAGGATGTGATTGAGGCAAGTAAAGGGAGCAAGCGTCGAAGGCCTTTGTAACAAGGTATGTCAGCTTTACTGTACCATACTTGCACCTTACTAACAGCCTCCTTCACAGTATGTGTATACTTAACGGCACATCGACATATTTCAGTACACGAATGTAACTATTCTTCATCATACAAGACGTTACGAAGTGCGCATCGGGATCTTGCGCTTGCGATGGTTACAATGGAGAACGTCATCGCTGTTGGCGAAGGAGAGGCCTTCTTCCATCTCGAGGTGAAAGAAGTTAGGAAGAGGCGTCTGGTGGATGCCAATCGCAATTCCTGGGTCCAGAGTCAGGGCTAAGTTGGCGGATTTCATCATGGCAGGCCGTCCAGTGGCAGGATTTGCTGGGCGAAGACTCCCGATTTCTCAATCCGAATGGTAGAACAGACCCACAGTGCGTTGTCTGCCGCAAGGTGGTGCAGGTTTGGAAAAGCCATTGGTCAAACAGGACCAAGAAGCGACTTCTATCCATTTTTGTATCGTACACTTGGAAGATGCTAGTAGCCTCAAAGAGATCAGTGTGCAGCAGTGCTGCAAGATTTCTTGTGCTCTGTCCAATGCGACTTCTGGCACCCGCTATCACAGTACCTATTATAGCGTCATATGAGTAAGAATGATAACACCGGCTTGAGCTTAGTTCCATACCTCGTCTTTGCGCAACCACTACCTATTGACAAGAAAATAATCAGCATCAACGACAGCAGCGGCAGGCAGAGTAGACAACAAACATTTTCTGAGCACCGCGGAAGGGTTCCCACAGAAGGAGCACCTATACAGCTGTACCGCATTGGTGTTGACCTTGGGATGGAGTCCATGCAGCTCGTTGTCAACATGATCATGGACATGTGTGTTTTCGAGCCACGCCGCCAGCTCGTCCTCCAGCTTCTCTGTTGAAATGGGTTTGAGCCGCTCCTCCGAAGCTGCCTTCTCGACTACAGGGCCAAATTCGGCGGCACCAGCGGTGTAGAGCTTCACTACCGTCTCCTGTGCCAAACGCAAGTTCGTTTTTGGGGGCCTGATATCGATGGCTTGGCAGAAGTCGTCCGCGACCTTTCGACCTTTCAGGGCGCTCTGTATTCCGAAGTTAGACATAAACAAGTCCGTAAACAGCCTTCAAGACATACCTGCAACTCTCGTAAATCGGGACTCAAATCCGGTCCATTGATCGTAACCGTAAGGAGAATGTACCAGTACAGCACCGCATTCATATGTCGATTATCAGGGGGCGCTTCCTGCACAAAGGTCCTCGCGTCCTCCAGTGCACTCATCAAGAACGCGATGCCCTCCTCCCACCTTGCCTTCCCAGCCACCGGGGATTCCTGCAGTATCTGTATTCCCATGTCCCCCGCATGCTCCACCGCGCGCTGCATGAGTTGGAACCGCACAAACGGCGTGATGTGTTTGCATTTCAACCCCTTCTTCGCGGCGCGCAGCCCCTCGGTGTGGTCCGCCGAGAGCGTGATGGCATAGTAGAAATATGCGCCGCCAGAATTGCGCTTCAGCCCCTTCCGCGCGAGTTCAACAGCATCCGGGATGCGCTGCTTCATGATGTGGTACTTGATATCCAGGATATCCGCGAAATCGGCCTCTTTAGCGTTACCCCTAGCCCGGATAGCGCGGGCGCACAGCGGGAGCGCGTCGATCCACCGCTTGAACGGGAGCCCGATGTCCATGACCTCGAATCTGCCCGTCCTGGGGTCCTGCGTCTGGAACATGCCGTCTGCGATTGAGAACTCCGTGCGGAGGATGAACTCGGCGAGCTTGAGACCGAGCGCGTGGAGATCGTGGTCCTGGGTGTACCCCATCATGGCTTGCTGGTAGTCGCGGGATGTTGCGAGTGTGAGGTACGTGTCGCATCGGGGGAAGCCATAGTCTACCAGGCGGTCTTGGAGGTGTGACGCGAACCCGCGCTGGATACATGCTAGGAATTTGTTGGGATCCAGCGTGCGCATGTCGGTCTCGGATTCGTTGCGGTGCAGCCTTATTATTCCGCCGAGACAGGTGCAGCGGGTTACCCAGTCGGCACTGCGGAGCCCTGCGACGAGGAATTTCAGCATCGGTGGGTAGGCCTTGCAGATGTCGGCGGCGTTCAAGGTCGCTATGGATAGGAGGCCGATGGCGTGGTTGATGAGGTACTGTGAGGCCCACTCCTTCTTTGCATTTTCGGTTACGACCTTGAAGATGGCCCGCAGATCGAGAGATGCGAGGAGAGCGGGGTCCGAGGGCCTTTCGCCTTCGACGACGCCGCTTATCGAGTGGGAGAGAACGGTGATGACTAGCTCGGCGATGACTTGGTCATCAGGGAACTGGTCGATGAGTTTTGTGAGGGTCGTCGTGGTTTGTCGTGCGATGTCCGTGCGGATGGATGTGCCACCGTGGTGAGTTATCGTACCGAGTGCGCGGAGGGCCATGTAGCGTGTGTCTTCGGAATTTAGGAGCGGCAGAAGCTTTGTCAATAAACCTAGAGAACCATGCAGGAGTGTGTTGTCAAGCCATGCGCTCATGTAAAAATGCAGTAGTGACGCACCTCTTTCGTGCAGCTTGTTTCTGAGAATCGAGTCCGAGCACATCTTTGCGAATATCGCCAACACTCCGCCCACGATTCTTTCATTGTCTGGGTGCTTTTGGCAGGCCTTGTCCAGTTGCCGGTAAATGGATTCAAAGTTGGCATGAACCTTCTTCAAGCCACTGCGAGTATTGAGATCTAGATAATTCTCCAATGAGATAGAAAGAAAGGATAGACATTGTGCACACCTGGGATATCGAAGGCGACACAAAGAACATCGCAAATCGCAGTCCAACCGTCTGCGTGGGTAAGGTCTTCGACATAGGTATCAGGACGGTTGGGAGCGGTAGGAGATGGAGCAGCCTGAGGCTTTGGCTTAGGTTTCTTCTTGTGGCCGGGGCCAGGCATGTTCAAGTTAACCGAGCAGGAGGTACTTGGGAACGCCAGGTGATGGTTGATAGATTTCAGGAGAGATTAGATTGATCAACGGCCCGATGAGAAATTTGAATACGCCCGTCCGAATTCCGACACGGGGTCGCCGTTACTCAAAGGTACACCAGTAACTTTTCCGATCCCGTGAACACTGCACGCTACGCCCTGCTACACCTTCTGGACTGAAGTGATACCCCGACCATTGGGTTTCACGATATCCCGGCTGATACTGCAATCTACCCAGAACCTATGCCTTGGTACACGAAAACGATCAACGCCTAAATTCAACCTAAATTCAATCGATCTGCTTTTCCAACTTGAAAGTTCAACCGGGTTACTCAACACTGGTAATACTTGTTGGAATACGATCTCGCCTGCCTGAGAAAGGAGATAACTGCCGTGATTGTCGTGGTTCAGGGTCAAGAACATCTACAGTAAATACATGTAAATAAATGCTAAATATACCGATTTCCTCGAGAACGACCCAATTCCTAACAATACTTACTGCACCATGACCTGCAAGACAGTCCTACCCCAGGGCCTTTCAGCGATCGAACAAACTATCACTGGATCTGATAAACTACTCTCCTCCTCCTCCTTCGAAGAGTATTTGTGTATAGTCAACAGGTACAAAGAAACGCGGTCTACGCATGACATCATCACTTGGCCCCATACTAGCCACCACGATGGGGTCGTGTCTCTCGTGTTTCCGCGGCGAAATAGAGTCCGCAGAACGAGAGCCTCTCCTACCTAAGGTTGCTCCACCACCCCCGCCTCCTCGCACGCCCCTAGAGAAGGCAGTCGATATCCTCGCGGCTTCTCAGTCGGGAAAACTCCCCTCCCAGGATCAACTGAACGCTATCCTACGATCGATATTAGGCTCAAGTCTGCTGCAATGCAGTGGTCAAGGTGTTTTAGGCGCCGGTCCTTTGAGCGAGAATGGGCGGCGGGTTGTGAATGATGTGAGAGACCTCTTTGACTCCTTTCTTCAGCTGGGCATGGAGAAGAATAGTACGCGTTCTCTTCCCGTCTCCGACGGAAAACTGAACATGCACAGTGGACAACAGATTTCAGGACCTTATATACCAATGCTCGCAAATAGAGGGCGCCCCGATACGCGTCGAAGCCGATGTCGCCATTGAAGCGGGGCAAGAAGGCCTGGCACAGCTTCATGCACAAGGTAGCATTTCGTCTTATCAGACAACGTCGTGAGCTGATATAGACAGCTCCTACTCATAATGAGCTTATGCACGACACCACGAAGCTAATTAAGTCTCTCAAAGTCATTGGTCAACTCTTGCTGACGTCTGCGGCGTTCCGACTACTTCTCTGCGATATGTTCTCATCAGCGCGCGAACTCGTATCTCAGGTGGCTGCCGATATCGGTAACGTTGCTTTACAAGTCCAGGTAGCGGCTGAAGGTGTCGAGAAGGCGACAAGCATCGGGGGTGAATCTTTGACCATTGTAACGGACAAAGTCGAGGAAGCTGTTGGTACAGTCCTTGAAGGATTAGATGAAGCCAGAAGTCCATCGACTCTAATGCAAGATACCACAAAAGATACCTTCATCTTAAGGGTACAAGGTGTACGTATATACATATCCAGTCAAATCACGCCAGCGCACAACAATATCTTTTCAATAGTTCATCCTTCGTGCGCACCAGGACCCAAGAACCCTGAATGCGTTGCGATCCCTGCTATATATCACTCGGAAATACGCTGGAAAATTCTCTCGTTCGGCTGATATAATTTCAGAAGCACGGAAATCCAGTACAACTGGCGCAGACGAAACCCCTGCAATAACTGTGACCCCAAAAAGCGAAACATCCCATGCTTTAGAAGACTTAAAAACTCTTCTTGAGCGCCTTGCCTCTGGACACTCTCTGGACCCCTTATTATGCTCCCTTGGAGACACAGTCAGCAGTATAGCAAAGCAACCATCGTCCGAGGCAGACTCGAAGGATGGGGACTTGGATCTCCAGCAATACCTCAGCTCAGTCGACCACTGGCTCTCCCGCGCGCTATCCCCTACCCTACCCTCGGAGCCTCTATACGCCTCCTCCAGAGCAGGCACCCGCGCCCTCGAGAACCTTTATGATGGTGGGCATATCCTATTCCTATCCTCCTCGTCCTCTTCCCCCGCATCCACCTGGATCACCCATCTGCACAGTCTCCTTGACGCATATAACGCATATATCACCGCGCTCACGCACGACCGTAGCACAATGCGTCTAGTCAAGGCCCTTTCCAATACACATGCCGACCTCTCGGATTTCGGGGCACTAGCACTCGGGCTCGGCACGTACACGGGGCGCCGTGCGAAAGTATTGAAAGATGAGGCGCTGCGGGATCTTGTCGGGTGGGTGATCCCGCGTGTGGCCGGTGTGGTCGGGCGCATTGGCGTCCCCATGCCGCGCGTCGAATACAAAAGCGGAAAGATAGAAGGCGCACTTGACGCGCTGCGAATGGGCCCTGGAGAAGTGGGCGGCGTGGACCTTGACCTTGTACCAGACGGTGTGGTCGTGAGGACATACAATGAGGTGAGCATCGATATGGATCCGCAGAACGTACTGGATCCTCCCAGGACGTCGACCAGCAGTAGGGTGCAGGTCCATGTCGAAGGAATAAGGCTGGGTGTGAAGGATTTGGGGTATTACTTCAAGTATGGGAGCGGAGTTGTGGGATACTCGGACCAGGGCTTGCTCAGTGTCGACATCGGTTCTTCTGAGCAGCGCCACGACCGTTCGTCGCCACAGGGACTCAGTCTCGACATCGAGATCGCACTTGACTCCGCGCCTTCTCAAGACGACCTTGATACCAAACCACCGCCAAAAGCGCTTTTCGAAATCCTCGACGTCCGCGCCAATCTCCCCGGTGTCCGCTTCAAGATCCATAAGAGCCGACACTGGGTGCTTAATAAACTCGTCGTTCAACCGTTGGCTGGGCCTTTGGTAACACGCGTTGTGAGCGGTGTTCTGGAGGCGCGGATTCGGGCGTGTCTGGAGGCTCTAGCGGCGGGGTTCGCGGGCGTGCGAGAGGAAGCACAGCGCACCTGCTCCGAAGCGAGACGTGTCGAGGATGCGGAGGAAGGATTCGACGAGGTGGAGCATGAGGAGGAGGAGCCGACGGTTTCGGATTACTGGAAGGCTCTGCTACAGAAGGCGCCGGGTATATTTGGATTTGGCCTAGAGACAGACCCGGAGGAGCAGGCCCAGGACTCCGTGGAGGTGGAGACCCACACGAGCACGACCGCGACGCTGAAAGGGGTTGTGCATACTACGACTACGACGACTACTCTACCAGCCTCCGACTCTGGTGTTCTACCGTCATCGGAGGAACAACTGGAGACGGAGACTTCCGTTGCGATTGGAGCTGGGCCGATGCTGGTCTCCGAGCATGCTGGGCCGTCTGGAGGCGAAGAGAACAAGGAGTCTGCCGTGGATCGTATGATGCAAGGGGTGGAGGATACGGTGGTGGATCTTGAGGAGAGTGTTGATAATACGGTGGATAGTGCGGTTCGGCTCAGGGGCGACATTGAGCGTGCAGAAGATAGGAGAGAGGAGAGGAAGGAGCTCGAACGGTCGAGAGATGGGTGGAGGAGTCGAGCGTTCGATATCCTATGACATAATTTTATACCATGCTCCTTCGACTCGAACCTCATTTCTTTTTCTTGTAAAGGTTACGACGGTCCACCGTGACGGTGCCATGTTCTTCTACTCCTCATTTGTTGCAGCCTGCAAGAAACAGATTTGTCCAGTGCTTGCAAAGAATAGCAGGAAAGAAAGTTTGAATGAGGACGGCACGAATGAAATTTCAAGGTCTTCAACTTGGAAGTTGAAAGAGGCGCGCTCAAGGCGGAGTCCGAAGTGCCGCCGAACATGGCTTCCGCCTTTACTTCAACTGCACCAATTTACGGAAACTATCATGGGTTAGAAACCATCTGGCTATCCTCCGTCCCAAAATTTAAAGAGTTGCCTTCGAAGGTACTACTCGAAACGCCCTTCCGTTCGCGACCCACGTCTCGCTCTGCTGCCATCGACCATTTTCTCTGGCGCACGCGTCCTCGATGTCGGCTGCAACGAAGGATGGGTAACGTGTGAGATTGGTGAGAGCCCACCCATATAACCTCTATTCATCCTTGCTTACGGCCGAGTGAACGTTACAGCGCAGTCGTGGGGAGCACGTAAGGTGGTGGGAGTCGATATCGACGATACTCTCGTGCGGGCTGCATGGCGAAGGAGACGCACCGTCTGGTCGTTGCAGGAACCTGATGAAAGTCGTTCCAGTGCGGCTAATACTGAATCGAAGAAACGCAGGAGAGAATCGTCTGAAGCACCCCCAAGGAGTACTATGGAGCTTCAACCTGACTACTTCCCCATGTCTTGCGAGCACGAATTCGGCTCTCAGCCTATACCGCCATCTGATACTCGTGGGCGCCATACATTCCCACACAACCTGTCGTTTCGAACGGCGGATTGGACCACGACGGAGATTCCGGAGGATGCAGAGCGTTATAATGTCGTCGTCGCGTAAGCAAGCCCTTCCACGCTACTTCGGTGCAATTGAACATAAATGGTGTGTAGATTCTCGGTATCTAAATGGATACACTTGAATGGTGGAGACGAGGCGTTGAAACTATTCTTCCAGCGCGTCTACGATGTGCTGGAGCCAGGCGGGACGTTTGTGCTAGAACCTCAAGCGTGGGACACGTACGCAAAGGCGAAGCGTATGGATGAGGCGAGTGTTATGGCTGAGGTTTGAGCCGGATCTTGCGCTAATTATGCCATACCCACACAGAGACTGAAGGAGAATGCGAAGAAATTACAGATACGGCCCGACGATTTTGAGAGCATTCTCGGCCGTATTGGATTTGGAGCCGCACGGCATTTTGGTATGACTGGAGAAGGAGGTAAGGATCTGATCAGGGATATGTTTATAGGTTGGCGGTTGATTAACTCGATGTTGCAGGATTTCGGCGCCCGGTGGATGTGTACACCAAGCTTTGAACATTGAGATCGCAAGCTGATATTCGTACGGGCTCGGACCGAAGAAAGAAGGCGAAGCCTACACTGCTTATCAACAGCAGCAGAATCCATTTTCGCCGCAGTCTGAATCGGTCGGTACCTTAGGACATTAGGATATGTATGGTGCCGTTAGTTGGGGAGGACGATGAGTCATTTGTCGGTCAGCGCTGAGCAGTCGCTGTTGCCATATCCTACTTACAATAGAAATCAATCCAAACGAGCCTCCACTCGGCCCCACTGGCCTGACAGGCTAGCTGTAGGCAGTGGTGGGACAGTTGGAGCTAAGTAGATCCCAGCAACCCCGATCCATTTCAATTCAAAATCTCGTTTCAAACCTCAGTACTCAGTTGCGAAAGTGCTTGTGTCCGGTCTCTCGTGCACGTGTGGTCAGAAAATTTTACTAGCGCTTGCTTCTGTACGACGGAAACCTCAGGTATACCTAGAGTCTCTGAGTCTGTCGAATGCCATGGTGGTAAGAACCCTGCTGCGGACTCTTCACAGTATCCTCTCCCCATCCTCCCTCTCCTTATCCCGTCTTCGCCGGTTCGATGTTACAGTGAGGGATCAAGCCGGCATCGAAGAAGTTCAGACCTTGCTCAACCTCTCAGCGGCGTCTTGGCAAAATGTGCATGTCAGAGTATTAATCACTTGATCCAGATTGTCCCCTATTCGTTGACATTCACCCTATCCACGTCATACGGCATTCTTGCAGATCACTAAAGCTATCACTCCGAGACGAACCTCGACGTCAGCCAATTACACGACCTCAGCGTCCTCCATATCCGGCTCTGGCGCAGCTTCCAAACCCAAGGCATCTGGATCAGCTGCATCCTCGCCACCCTTTCTCCAAATTCATGCATCGAGGAGCTGGAGCTCAGACTGTACTATCCGAATAGATGCACTTTTCACACGGGAGCAGCTCTCTGGGACCCTGCGTTGCGTTCAATAAGTTTCGCTCATCATGCCCGTCTGAGGACCCTGAAACAAGCAGAAGCTTCCTTGCGGGTGTATGCCGGGGCTGGTACAAATGGGTGTTCTCGTCGGGTACTCGACGCCGTGGAACCAATGGCATCTCGTGTCATATGTAGCTGTATTGCTATGTACGCATTTGAGTGGGGATCTGACAGCTCTGCGGCGGGGAAATGTACATTGAATATAACATGGTATTTGGTCTGGTATAGCGAGACAAACGACCGATAACGAGAGATACGACGCCTGCAAACCAGTGTCGAACATAAAGCCAGTCGATATTGCCCAAAGGAATCAAAGACACACGCTCACCTCAAGGTAAGAACGGGGGCGTGATGCACTACGACCCTCAACCGTAAAAGCTCCGGGGGTTGGCATCGACGAACCAGTCGGGTTCCTTCTTCAGAATTAACCGCAGTTTGTTCAACTGTTCCTCGGTGGGCCTCCGCTCGTACGAACTCTTCATCGAGGTGCACACGGACACAATTGTCACGTCACCAACGAGCAGGAGTGACGGCTCACTGACTCTGGACAGGGCTGTCTCAATCGTAAGGTTCCGGATTTTAGATGCAGAGGCCAACAGCTTGATGGCGACAGAGATTTTGGTAATTGAGTCCTCGTTGGGATTGTAGCCCCGCATGCGGTGCGCGTTCTGCTCGTAGTATTCGACGAGCCACGGGTGGGAAACCTCGAAGCCGTAGACTATGTAATGTTGTTTCGCAATGCCTACACGCTTAGGGAGTGGTAGTACGATTCGATGTGGCGTCGACGGTTTGTGCGTATCCGGAGGGACTTGGGAGGGCTGTTGTAACTGGTAACATGATGAGCGTTGTGAAAGAGGATAGTGTAAAACAAGGGAAAAACTGACCTGCAGCGCTCCCATAGCCTGCTGGATAGACCAGGTTTGAGACGACATCGGATGCACAGCAGGAATGGAGGTTGTGGTGGTTGCCTCAAAATCAAGAACGACTTCTCGGACTTGGTGACATGTCTGAACCTACCTACCTCTATTAGTATTACTATATAAGGAAGGTGCACGTGAAACTCACGTGCCTCCTATCACTGTCTTGCCATCAACTTCGAGTTTTACATACTACTACTTCATCGTCTTTTCATGCCTCGTACCGCCCCTGATGACGCGCATGACTCGCAGGTCCAAGTCCTGAGTGCTACCTCTAGTCCAACGCATTATAGATGATACTGCGACCTGGAAAGATCAGCCTCCGACTGTAAAAAGGAGTTGAACTGCCTACCCAAACGAAGGATACAAAGAGGTCGAAGAAAGCGAAAGCGGGAAAAGCTAATAATGCAAAGTACGTGACGACTCGTCTCCGTGCTATCGTAATTGACTATGATGCTATTCAGGAGTATCTGTGAACGCCAGTGGATCGAGCAAAATCCTCAAGGTTTTGAACATGAGCTCAGCGAGTCTTGGGACTCTCTTACTGCTGAGGGCCGCGAGGTATGTCGCCATTCGTGGGCTTATTAGTGCCTCCTGCCCAGAAATACCGTGTGCCGGCCGAATCAAAGTCGTGGCCCGACTTCGTCGAATGGTATGTTATCATACTAATTATACCTTTATAACAGATTTCAAGACCGATGTCGTGTCATCCTGTACGTACCGTAACGTATGTATTCCTATCACTTTCATACACGGTCTTTTTCTAATGCGACGTTTCTACCTAGTCAAATGAACTTGCGCGCAGCTTTCGATCGAAGAATGGAGAATCGGACGAGGACGAGTGTACCCAAGAGCATTCAAGGGCTAATAGGAATTAAGTATAATCAAGTGTAGTCGAGGCTACTAGTGATCCAGCGTAATCGAGCAAGCTATCTATTAGTCAAATCCACTTGACCTGACTCGATAAAAGTCTAATAAAGCAAACTCTGGCGAGCCACATCGAGTTGAGGCTGGTGCAGTCGATCTCGCTTGATCCCGCTTGTTTTGCCCCGAACGACCGGCGACTTTTCACTGGGGGGTCAGGCTGCAGTGTCTAGCTCGACACATCCGCTGTAATGTACCGCAGCAAACCCTGTCCGGAGACGGCCCTGCAAGCTACGTGGACTATGTAACGAAGACTAAGGAGCTCAACTGCGCAGCAGCTCTACGAGTCGTAGCATGCATTTGTAGAAAAAATAGGCAGTGATGGGAGACAACAATCCATGACTGGTCATTCTGCACGGTGGTGGGCGGCCAAGCTTACATATTAGGTACTAGACGACCATGGGTGCAAGGAATTGAGGATTGTGGCCCGAGAAATGTACATTGAATATTACATGGTATTTGGTGTGATATAGCGAGACGAACGACAGATAATGAGAGATACGACGCCTGCAAACCAGTGTCGAACATAAAGCCAGTCAATACATTGCCCAAGGAAATCAAAGACACACGCTCACCGCACTACGACCCTCAGTCGTAATAGCCCAGAGGGTTGGCATCGACGAACCAGTCGGGTTCCTTCTTCATAATTGACCGCAGTTTGTTCAACTGTGCCTCGGTGGGCCTCCCCTCGTACGAACTCTTCACCGAGCTGCACACGCACACAATTGTCACACAGCCCTCGTCACCACCGAGCGCGAGCGTGGGCTCACTGACTCTGTACAGGGCTGTCCCGATCATCAGGTCCCGGATTTTCGATGCAGAGGCCAACAGCTTGATGGCGAGAAAGATTTTGTACATTGAGTCACGCGCGGGATCGTAGTCCCGAATGCGGTGCGCGTTCTGCTCGCAGTATTCGACGAGCCACTCGTGGGAAACCTCGAAGCCGTAGAGTATGTGGTGTCTTTTCGAAACGCCTACACGCTTAGGGAGTGGTAGTACGATTCGATGTGGCGTCGACGGTTTGGCCGTATCCGGAGGGACTTGGGAGGGCTGTTGTAACTGGTTACATGATGAGCATTGTGAAAGAGGATAGTGTAAAACAAGGGAAAAACTGACCTGCAGCGCTCCCATAGCCTGCTGGATAGACCAGGTTTGAGACGACATCGGATGCACAGCACGAATGGAGGTTGTGGAATCAAGAACGACTCGATTACATAACTCCACACATCCGCTGTATCGCAGCAAATCTTGTCCGAATAAGCCGCTTACAAGCTGCGTGGACTATGTGACAAGACTGAGGGGCTCAACTGCGCAGCAGCTCTACGTGTCGCAACGTGCATTTGTAGAAAAAAACAGACAGTGATGGGAGACAACAATCCTTGAATGGTCATTGTGCACGGTGGTGGGCGGCCAAGCTTACATATTAGGTACTAGACGACCATGTGTGCAATGAAATGAGGATTGTGGCCCGAGAAATGTACATTGAATATTACATAGTATTTGGTGTAATATAGCGAGACAAACGACAGATAATGGGAGATACGACGCCTGCAAACCAGTGACGAACATAAAGCCCGTCAATACATTGCCCAAGGGATTCAAAGACACACGCTCACATCAAGGTAAGAATGAGCGCGTGATGCACGACGACCTTCAGCCGAAATAGCCTGGAGGGTTGGCATCGACGAACCAGTCGGGTTCCTTTTTCATAATTGACCGCAGTTTGTCCAACTGTGCCTCGGTGGGCCTCCGCTCGTACGAACTCTTCACCGAGCTGCACACGCACACAATCGTCACACAGCCATCGTCACCACCGAGCACGACCGTGGGCTCACTGACTCTGTACAGGCTTGTCTCGATCGTCAGGTTCCGGATTTTCGATGCAGCGGCCAACAGCTTGATGGCGAGAAAGATTTTGTACATTAAGTCACGCGTGGGGTTGTAGTCCCGAATGCGGTGCGCGTTCTGCTCAAGGTATTCGACGAGCCACTCGTCGGAAACCTCGAAGCCGTAGAGTATGTGGTGTTGTTTCGAAACGCCTACACGCTTAGGGAGTGGTAGTACGATTCGATGTGGCGTCGACGGTTTAGCCGTATCCAGAGGGACTTGGGAGGACTGTTGTAACTGGTAACATGATGAGCTTTGTGAAAGAGGGTAGTGTAAAACAAGGGAAAAACTGACCTGCAGCGCTTCCATAGCCTGCTGGATAGACCAGGTTTGAGACGACATTGGATGCACAGCACGAATGGATCCCGAGGTTGTGGTGGTTGCCTCAGAATCAAGAACGACTCGGTTACACTGTATGGTCATTGTGCATGGTGGTGGGCGGCCAAGCTTATTTATGTAAGGCCGAATACGGACACCGACCATCCGCGCAGTCGCTATTAATAATCTGATCGGCCAGCTATCTCATGAGCCTGTAGAAGACTGTGCCCCCACATCCTTCCATCGTATCTCACACTATTACTGGGTTTTGGTACAACCCGGGTTCATCATAAGACGAGTGAGGCCTTGACATCCATCGTCACCACCTATTCGGCATCAGAAATGGCGAAATCGAAAGCGCCGACGCCGCAGGAGTTATACCGAGCCAGGAAACAGAGGGAAGAGAAGGAGAGGGCGGCTTTCTTGCCTCCAGGCCTTGTCAACCATGGGAACACTTGTTTCATGAACTCTGTCCTGCAAGGGGTGCGTGCACGGAGCTTCTTTCATACATTAAACATCAATTCAATTTGTTGTTCTCGCAGCTTATAGCGACTCGTCTTCTATCTGATCTCGCACATTTCACTCCAATCCTACCATCCATCCAACAGCATTCAACTCCCGCGCCTGCGTCTTGGAGATCGCCGCTCTTGACCAATGGTCATGAGCTAGGTGGCCGGTTCAAGCAAGGATATGTGAACACCATGCCGATAGGCGATGTATTCCTGGACTTGATGGTTAAGGCATGGCATGGTCAGTCTCACAAGACGAGGGAGATTCTCAGTCCGAAGTGAGTGGCATACATCAGGTTCACCCCATGTCTCGTAGAATTTCACAAACAATAACCACAGGCCATTACTGGGTGCTCTCGGACGAAAATACGACCAATATCTCGACTTTGCGCAACAAGACGCCCATGAATTTTTGAGGATATTGCTGGATGCTACGCGAATGGAGGAATTCGACGTGAGTGGTGCGAAGAGCGAATCCATGAACGACGATCTGACTTTCCCGTGTACAGATAATAAAGAAGCGACAACCGCCTCCTGAAAACCCCAAAAAGCGACGTCGAACGACAATAACACCATCCTCCGTTGATCCCTCCCAGCCACACGCAAACGGCGCCCCCACCCAACCTCCTAGCATACCTGAGGAAGAGAAGCTAATGACATTGGCCGATATGATCTTCGGTGGCAGATTCGCGAGCATCCTCGTGTGCCAGAACTGTAAAAACGTTTCCCAGACATACGAGGACTTCAACGACATCAGTCTCAGTATCAAGGCAGAGGATTACCACGAACGGAAACGCGATCGTCTAAAAAACTTTGCGAAACGATTGACATCATTTCCTACCCCTTCCCTTGGGGTCAACCTCGAGATTCCACGACCCTCGTCCGTGCCGCCGAGTCCCCGAGAACGAGAAAGCCAGCTTAGTCGCGAGGAGCCTCCAGCTGTCTACGACATCCGTCGTAGAAGCCTCGATATCGTCGCTGGCGCTGGGCAAGATGCGGATAGCGACCAGAGCGCGTCAGCAGCGAAAGAGGACGCCGTGGTACCTTCGGAGGATGGCGTGTCTGTGGTCATTACCAGCGAGGACGGAGTTGTGGCGAGTGAGGGGAAGCACATAGAGATAGCAGCATCGACAAAACCGGAGAAGAAGGATAAAAAAGATGATGGGTGGACAAAGCTCGGTCGGCGAATCAGCATGACAGTGGGCCTGGGCAAGTCGAAGGAGCGGAAAAGTCGTTCGAGGGAGAGGAGTAGTAAGGATCTATCCCGATCCTCCATTCAGCTGGATGCTCCCCAAGGCACCACAAGCAGGAACGGTACGTCGATCGAGAGAAGGTCTTCCCCGCCCAACAATGCTTCCGAAGCGGCGCAAGGCTCATCGTCTCCCACATCCGTCCCCAGTCCATCAGCAAGACGCAATGGGTACGATCCACTATCGAGCCCACGAACGCTTTCACCGAGACCCATGACCCCGCCACAACCCCGTCACTCCACCTCCTCTCAACGACCTCACGTCCAGCGTGGAAAATCCCCCAAACCTCCCAAACCTTCGCCTGGTGAATTGAACTACCTGCGTGAGATTTTAGCTGACGTCACACCTGCATTGAGCAACCCCTTCACAATCTTCAAGCCACCATACCAACAGCAGAATTCGAGCAATCGTTCTGTTTCAAATCCCAGTGCAGCGCAGAATGTTTGGTTAAGTATGAACCACTTCTCCGGGATCGAGGAGTGTCTGCGGATGTTTACGTCGGTCGAGATCATGGACGGCGAAAACATGGTGGGATGTCGACGCTGTTGGAAGATTGCCAATGGACAGTATGAAGAGGCCCCTGTGGAGGAAGGAAATGGGGACGAGGACGGAGATAGTGCTAGTCATGGCAGCGAAGATTCGCTCTCTGCACCGATCCCAAACGACGCGACAAAGACACCCCCCGGACTCTCCCCTCTACGCCCACCAGCCTTGACTAACATCCCGACATCCATATCAACTCCAGCAATCTCGTTCTATTCGCATCCAACCACCAGCGACGACCGATCCGTGTCATCGCTCCCGATGACAGAGGCCTCCTCCCTTCCTGAATCTGACATAGATGCCATGACCTCGGACAAGTTGCAAGACCATTGTCCATCGACACCCGGCGGCCTTCCGATCCCTTTCATATCCACCACTGGCCCTGATTCCCCCACCGCCCCTTCGCACCCCCGCTTAAGCAACGGCGTAGTGCCACTTCAACAAATAGAACGCTCGATATCCCCGTCCCCTGGCGGGACCAGTACACCTATTGCCCAACCCACACCCCACCTTCGACAAATCGTTAATCACCTCCCAACCCCAACCCCAAGCCAAGACTCCCTCCCTATCCCGAAGCCACGACGACCTGATGTCGACACTGAAGAAAGTTCCGGTGCCGAGAGCGACACCTCCGCTGCAACCTCTGCGCGGTCCATGGAGTCCACTACATCTACGAACCACTCGCCCGCCAAGCCCGCCGCTGCTGCAGTTCGCAAGAAGCCTAAGCCCGTGATCATGCGGCCAGCGTACAAGCGCTATCTCATTGGCACGCCCCCGCCCGTTCTCGTGATCCATCTCAAGCGCTTCCAGCAGATCAACAAGACGCACATGTTATCTTTCTCGCATGGCTTCAAGAAGCTCGACGACTTCGTGACGTTTCCCGAGTTCCTCGACCTTACGCCATATCTCGCCCCGCGCAAGGAGGACTTTGGGCTCGGGAAGAAGGGGACGTCAGGCCATGGACTAGGAAAGCGCCCTCCGAGGGAGAAGGGGGAGAAGTGTATGTATCGCCTGTACGCAGTTGTCGTGCATATTGGGAACATGGTACGTATCGCAAATTCTCCTGGTTTAAATGCAGGTGCTGACGTGAGGGTGTGCGATTACAGCTTGGCGGCCATTACGTAGCATACACAGCCCTACCAGACCCCTCAACTCCAAGGAGTAATGCTTCAGATGGGATTCGGATGTCTGACGCATCCTGGACTGATGTCAAGCCTCCCCGTCAATGGGCGTACATCAGCGACACCATCGTCCGGCTTACCACGCTGGAAGAGGTTCTCAAGGCCAAAGCGTACATTTGCATGTATGAGCGGATATGAGGATATTCCGACGTTACCTGGAACCCCTTGCTGTTTGTCCTTCGGATCCGTGGCTATCTCGACCACGATCTCCAAAGAGACACTTCAGTCTTTCTCACCTAACTTATATCGCTTCCTGGGACTATAAAGTATCTCTTGGCCTCTTTGTTTCACAGCACGGAATAATACGAACACGATCTTTCCACGGTTCGAAGCCCAGTACCATCCAATGAAATCCTCGTGCACGGGTATAAGATAGTGGCGTTCCCTAGCGTACCGCTTGGCCCACTGCTCCCCTCCTTTCTATGCCGATGCGTCGTGTTGAGTTTAATGGTAATACGGATCCAGCCAAATAATTGGATTTTGCCGAAATCTCTGGCAGACATACTTACAGAGTATAGACGTTGGAATCGGAGGACCCCAGTGCCTAGTGTGACCCACATAGTAGCTAGCGCATACAGAGTTTGACTCGAGATGATCATCATAGCCTCGAATCGATTCGGACTTCAAGTTCTTTCGAACTTGTTCAACCCGGCCCGGCCTGTACGAGTCCGCCACAGATAATGGTCGAAACATCTGAAGCCTACGGTATTACATACCTAGACCGGTGAACGATCCCTCAACGAAGGGCAAGCCTTGAATTGAGGGGGTCTCTCCCAGTGCGAGTCTCAACCAAATGGATGTTTCTGGCTGCAGGCTGAACGGAGTATACTTGACAGGTTCCAGACTCCGGGTCTGTTGTTTGTCCGCCTTCCCGACCACGACTTGCTTCAAATTCTGCGTTGTGCTTCCAGACTGCACGTCGTATTCCAATGACACTAGACATCTCTTTCTCGTCGCCTTTTACTCTCCCCTGCCGGTGTACGTCTAGTCTTTCTGGGTTCCCGACATTAACCTCAGTGGGAACATCCTCCATTGCCCGCCTCCATGCCACAGCCGACGAGCTTCTTCACCACAATGACCACTCCACTGTCTACGCCGCTATTCTAACGCACGACAACTCTCGTGTGGTACTTAAGCTGTCGGTGGGCTTGGAATCTTTGGAGGACCTCAAGCAGGAAGCGAACCACTACGAACTACAATTGAAAGATGTACAAGGCGATATCGTCCCTAGGTACCATGGAATGTACGAAGGAACTTGTACCTCTCACTGTAATAGAAAGATTGGATGTCTTGTGCTTGAATATTGCGGCAAGCATGTCACGGGGCTATTCCGGGACTTACCCTTGGATGAACGGTAAAGCGATTTGACATTCATGAGGGTGCAGATCTTGACTGGGCGGTCCTATCCTTAGCGTGGAGATTCTGAATGTATTATCGGCATTGCATGCGCATGGCGCGCACCACAGCCGCTTTGCAGAGAGGAATGTCGTCAAGGACTCGAATGGAAAGTATCGCCTCATCGACTTCACCCGCCTCAGGAAGCATGATGGCTGCCACTTCGACAACAACTGGAGGGCCGGCGAACATGTTGACGACGTGGAGATGATGAAATGTGGAATATTGGAAAACCAGGCGTGTTACATGAATATATGGGAGGATCGTGCGTATATTTATTTGACATATCCAGCATATTCACTTCTGATGTGTTCTTCAGCCGACGCCAACCCCCAGCACGTCATGATCGGTGGGGAGGAGTACCCCGGCAAACTGTTTCCGCCCCAGGAGATCATCGATACGCTGCTGGTCGATAAGGACTACATAAATCGAGCATTCAATCTCGACGCGCGCCGAGCATGGTTGCTAGATGTCAAGCACCACATTGACGCCAACCCTGGGAAGTCTGATAGAGAGATAGTGGAGTATGGCAAATCTATGGAACAGAGCGCGGGACTGGTGAAGAGTTGGGACGAGCGCATTGCGAAGCACCAGTCAACTATAGAGCCACGTATATAAGGGCTGCTCAATTCTAAGTGGATCGTCAGTTCGTCAGGTCGTCCTAGATCGTCGAGGTTCTGATTTCGCAGTCCAGTATGGTAAATCCATGGAACATCGCGCGGGACTGGTGAACAGTTGGACCGAGCGCTTTGCGCAGCACCGGTCAGCACCTATGTAGTCCTTCAAATATTAAGCTTCTTCGTACCATTGATGTCAGACTATGTCCGGTGGCAGCTCCACTGCCACTCGTCTTCCCGCCATCGTTGAAATTGCTCAATGCTGAAAGTCAAAGGGAAAGTATTTTACAATTGCAATTTCAATTTGTACATTTGCTAATAGCAATATCCTACCGTTAAATGAAAATAAGTATATACCTCTACAAGACACCCACATCCCAGGACAGACGCTAGACCTCGAGCTCATCACCGAATGGGTCCCAAATTTCCCCAGGCTTCAATATAGGTTTGACCCATAGTGGCGGGAGCTTGGCGGGGTCGGTCTCGATGTGCTTCTTCTTCTTATCCTTATGCCTCCAGCTTGGGAAGCTCTTTTTCTCCTCTTTTTTGGCTTCTTCGCATAGCTGATCGACCTCCTCATCGTCATCATTCACACTGGACATCCACTGCCGCTTCTTGTACTTCTCCATGCGCTTCTGCACACGTTCGAGCCGGCGGCGCTGCCACGGTGCATGTGGTGGTGCTGGCGTGAAAGCGGTCGTGGATAGTGTTGACAGCGTTGAGAGGGATGCGGCGTATAGGTCGTGCAGGTTGAATTCGAAGCGGTTGGAGGTCGCGATGAAGGGAGAGCTGGCGTAGCCGACGGAAGAGGATGCGATAGGTGAAGAAGAGAAAGGGGAGGAGCTCGAGTGTATGAGGCCAGGGGTCGAGCCTGTTTCGGATGGGCGTCCAAGTAGGTAAGGCTCGTCATCATCCGACTCCGAGCTGTCGGAGCCAGGATACTGGCATCGTCCGCTATGCTGGTGCACGAAACGTAGGTAGGTAGCGAACGCGTTTGATGCATTGAATTTGTCTATACTGAGCATCACGTTGGGATCCTCCTCCTCAACTTCGTCGATATCTTCCTGGTCATCCTGGGCGTCGTCGGAGTTCAGATCCTCCTCCTCAATGCCGTTAGCGAGGAATCCACGCGAAGACGCGTCACCATACTCCGGATCGGATTCTCCATCCGCATCTTCGGTGTCCTCCGCTACTGAGGAAGTGGACCACGCGGAAGGACGGAAAGAAGGTACTGATAGCTTGCTGACTGGCACGGAAAATAGAGGTTTGGGAAGAGGCAGAGTCGAGTGAGGGAAGAGCCGGACGCGTCCCCGCGCACTAAAAACATAGGGAGCGTTGGAGACACCCGCGCGGCGAGGTAGAGAACCAGTGTTCAGGGTGATGTGTACTGCGGCGGTCTCATTGTGGTGCTATATAAACGAGGTTTAGTGAGCTGGTGCAAATTACGACTGAAAAGGTTTCAACTAACATATATGATGGCACGCGAAACGTCGCCTCCTCTCGACCACGTATGCCCTATGGTGAATTCTTCTTCGGCTTCCCACGTCCATCCTGGATCATCCTCCCCACCCTCGCCTTCGTCTGTGTCCTCTTCTGCAATGTTCTCTGTGTCGTCCTCTGGCTTCCGTGTGGTCGCGTCATCATCCCATAGAGCGTCTTCGTCGACCTCAGGCCTGTATCTGCATGGATCCCGCGAAGTAGACAGCCTATTCGAGGTGTATCCACTCCGTATCTGACAAGGCTTGTATGTTTGGGCGTACAAGACAATTTTCTTCTTCACTTCAAAAAGATGCCTGTCCTCTCGTTCATCCCCGTAGCCGCCACCGAAAAGAAATGCGATAAGACAGCGCAGCTGTACAAAAGTGTAGCTGAGGGGGACTTGAACGACCCGATAGATGCCACCCATTCGTGGTGAGACGCCTGGACGAACGAATTGGAAACGCAAGGGAAGATGCTTAGAGAATGAACTGGGTGCTGGCAGCGAGTGAACGAGTGCTTGCGTGCGTTTTCTGCCCACAGGGTTGGACGGAGAGTCCAGGGGACGAGAAGGGTAAGGCGTGCCAGTAAAGGGTGTCTGGGGTTTGGAAAAATGTCTGGTCGGCAGGGGGGTATGAGGAATGGAGGTCATTCTGCGCTTGGCTGGTGGCTCGCGGTCATCGATAGATAGACTGTGTTCATCGTCGTGATCACTGTCCGTGGCGGCGAGCTCGAGTGTCCGCTTGGGCGCCATGTCAATATGCAGGACCAAGTTCGTGAACCGTGACTAATTTTAAAGTCAACAACCAATGTGACAATGTGACCGATCGCGACTGCTTCACGTGACCGCGCCTCCTGAGGTTTTCGGCCCCGTTCCGAACGGCGAACTCGACCCTCCCCAACTTGTCCCCATGAGGGCGGTCGATAACGGACACGACGATGACTCAATTTTGCCTAGCTTGCATTACGAGGGTATTTGCGTCAGTGAGTTTTATATATTCCTCAAGAATCAGTCCTATTTCAACAACCATGACCCTTCAAAGCGGTCGTTGGAAAGGCTCTGGAAATCTGAAGGCATCCTCATTTCGTACTGTCAAAGCCCTGCAGCGTATCTTCCTCCTTCTACACAGTCCTGTGTCTATCAGCTCTCTTCAAAAACATAGTCGCAGTTCCCTATTCTGATCCGGGGGAAAATGTTCAGTGACATGTTAAGATCAAAACATCTTTCGTGACCAGTTCCCAATTGGCTATTAGGTTTGAATCACACGTCTCATTTCTCTTGGAGTGTGAAATACTGGTTACTGAAAAGGCTACAATACCCTCACCAGACACCTTAGGACTCCGAGGAGACAGCGAGGTGGTTCCGCACGGTTGCTGTGGTTTGCTCCCGGCCCCTCATATTGAAATGCCGAAGAGTCTATATACACTCTCAAAGCTCACCTCTCACCCTTCTTAACACCGGTGCAAAGTGATCACAGCAAACGGTCACCCATGGCTAGAGAGAAGTTAACCCTTCCAGAAGGCTTTCTGTTTGGGTTTGCAACAGGCGAGTAAAACCTAGTATTCCCTCCAAGGTTCAAAGATCTGACCATATGTCAACAGCGAGCTACCAAACTGAGGGATCTACGACCGCTTTCAACCGCGGACCGTCCATCTGGGACACCTTCACTCACAAGGACCCGCTCCCTATCGCAGATGGCACCTCCGGTGACAACGCCACAGACTCCTTTCGACGTTGGAAATCGGACATTGCGCTTCTCAAATCTTACGGCGCCAATTCATACAGGTTCTCAATCTCGTGGTCGAGGATCATTCCTGCGGGTGGAAGGAACGACAAAGTGAATCCTGAGGGAATTAAATTCTATTGCGACATTCTCGAAGAGTTGGTGAGGGTTGGCATTACGCCTTGTGTCTTACGTCACCTTCGCTTTTTGTTGCAGAGTGTTGAGGCTCGTATTCTGAATTCTTGTAGACGCTTTACCACTGGGATTTACCGCAGACGCTGCATGATCGCTATGGCGGGTGGCTTAACCGAGAAATCATTGACGACTTCGTTCATTACGCCAAGGTAGCTAATACCATCACAGTTTCAGCTGCGTTCGATCCCTCATCATTGCACCCCAAGACCTGTTTCCAAGCTTTCGGAGATCTCGTCAAGCACTGGTAAGATGCCCGAATATGCCCAGCCATACTGTCCCAACGTTGATTTGTTCATAACCAAGGCTTTACCCACAATGAGCCTTGGTGCATTTCCGTTTTGGGGTATGGCTATGGAGTCTTCGCGCCAGGTCGGTCGAGCAATCGCGAACGGTGTGTTGAGGGTAACACGAGCATTGAACCTTGGATGTAAGTATCTGAGGACAAATGTCGGGAGCAACTTACGAAGGATATGTCAGCGTTTCGCACAACCTTATTCTTTCCCATGGCTACGTTGTTAAGCTTTATCGTGATGAGTTCAAGGCGGCTCAGGGAGGCTCGATTGGTATCACACTTGATTGCGTCTGGTACATGCCCTATGATGAGGATAACCAAGAATGTAGACCTTTTTTGCTACCTCGAAGCATCACATAACTGATGGTGTACTGCTAGGTGTCGAAGCTGCCAAGAGGGCGCTAGATACACGGCTAGGTGAGTACTCAATCCTATCCTACTCTGTTGAAAGTGGACCGAGAACTGACCATATCATTCTTCGTCCGTCTACAGGCTGGTTCGCAGTATGAATTACTCTTTTAGGCCCCGTAGTGCCAATCCTCACGCGTATGCCAGGATCCCATCAACAAAGGCCATTATCCAGCTTATCTCGTCTCTTCACTGGGTGATCGCCTCCCAAAGTTCACTCCCGAAGAAGTAGCCGTCGTCCATGGTTCTTCCGATTTCTTTGGCCTGAATACGTACACAAGCAATCTCGTCCGTACGTCTAATCTGAATTACTTCTTCTATCAGTATTCTTCTACCCCGCATTCGACTGATGATCTTTCAATACCATGACTCCTTCAGAGCCTGGAGGCGGCGATGAATTCAATGGAAAAGTGACAACTGGATTTGTTCGACCTGATGGGACGCAGCTGGGTACACCGGGTCAAGGGATTCGAATGATTCTGGATAGCCTGGTACCCGCACTTACTTCTGATTGCTGCATCTGAAACCACAGCCCATGTTCCTTGGCTCCAGAGTTGTGAGTCAAGTTATCGCTCATTTTCCCTATGGGCACTACATTTTGGAATGCAGATCCGCCGGGGTTCAGAGCAGTACGTCCCAGACATTAAACGTGCATCGATTACTGCAAATGACATGGCATCAGCTCTCGAACTATCTCTGGAAGGTAGGCACATCATCCAATTGGGCTGAAATGCTGTCTTTGACCCTTCCCTGACCGCCTTACCCCGTACCAATATAGACTTACAAGAAACCAGTATAGTGAGTTCATACCAACTCTTACCTTGCGCAGACGATTTTAAAGTTCCGTTGCACTGAAAGCGTGACCGAGAACGGGTTTGCAGTGAAGGATGAGAATAAACGCACGGCAACCGAGGCCATCCATGACGTTGATCGAGTCGACTACTACCGCGGTTACACCCAAGCGTTGTTGGAAGCTGTCAACGTCGATGGCGTTGATATCAGGTCTTACTTTGCATGGAGTACGTCCCTAACCTCGCATGGTTCATCCTCGGCTCGGTATTGTTGATACGTATATCCCTTCTGGACAGGTCTACTCGACAATTTTGAGTGGGCGGAGGGATATCAAGTCCGGTTCGGAGTGACATTTGTTGATTATGAGACGCAGGAACGGTTCCCCAAGGACTCTTCCCGTTTCCTGAAGGAGGTGAGTGGAGGAACCGTATGCCTTCCTTGGTGGATCGCTCATCCAATTTCCAGTGGTTCGAGAAATATAAGAGTTCGTAGACTTGGACGATAGCTGAAATACCTGTTGAGGAATGTGTACCGCACGGATCACCCCGAATTTCTGCTACATAATATGCCACCTTGTCCCCTAGACTAGGACCCCCGATAGTACGATCACAGGGTAGTTGACGAAAAATGGTGAATTCTGGATTTCTGTCCGGACACATTTTGACCCTTCTGCGCCATTTTTGTCCGGACTGGATCTAGCCTAGCGTCTATTATAGGTCAAAATTTGTCCGGATATAAGCCGCGAAAGTTCGCTGCAGTGCACACCAGCCGAAAAGCGTCGAAATTTGCTGTTTTCAATCTCTCCAACTCTTTAGAATGCTGCTCCAGGGCTTTGAACGGCGCTCGACCACTCTGCCGATCTACTATGCATGGGTGACCACCCCCCAGCCCGGGTTTTTTGTCCGGATAGGGATCCAGCTGGTTGGCCCAGACAGGTAGATTTTTGTCCGGATTGCCTCGGATTTCAACTACCTTTCAGGCCGCCAAAGCCCAAAATTTGTCCGGATCGTCAACTATCCTCTCAGGGGATTATCGGGGGTCCTCCTAGACTACCTGAGACTACCTGATGGTGATGGGTATGTCTCCGAGCTTTGATCACGACGGACGTCATGCCGAGACAGGTACTGTCGACTACGGGTTTGACCTGGCAATGGTGGCATCTTTTCAGATTGAGCGCCATTTCTGGATCTTGGCCTAAGATAACTCCGTGGTAATTACTGCGGGTCAATTATATCATAACATGACTGGAGAACCGACTATCCACTACCCCCTTAATGGGAGCTCAGAGGCTTGCGGCTGTACATGCATTTCCAGGCTACCCATGTCAAGCCCACATTGGAGTTGGATCGTTTACATCGGCCGTCGAGATATCGGGGGGGGTGATCCGTCCGACTCTACAACATCCGAGTCGAGGAATACTTCCATTGCGGCCGCAGCCTGCCGCAGCAGAGTAGAAGACCGAGGTAAGTTCAAGTCCTGTGCTTGCAGTCAATGTACCGCTGTTGAGATGGAGATCGGATGCGGTATAAGTATAGTCAATAAAATATTTCCGGGAGTATATGAAGGCTTAGACAAGAGAACTCCTCGGAAATATAGGCACTCTGTGTGGGAGATGATATCGATGTCATTGAAAGACGATAGAAAGCTTCCTGGCACCGTGATATTAATGTCAACGTCAACTGGATTACCCAATCAAACAGCAGTGGGCCAGGAGCTCCGATTCGGAACTTGCCGGTGGCTCCGAGTCCTTGTTACTTGTCGTCCACAACGACGTATGTGATGTGCGCGAGAACTCGACAGTCACACCACCAATTTCCCCTGCTGGGTCCCCGTTAAAACTATGCATCGCTATCAGGCTCTTATACCCGGACAATGATATCGATTCACTGGTTGTCACCCTGAACAAGCTCTTGCCTCGTTACCATTTGCCAATGCATACATACTTGCGTGTCTGTGCACTGATACGCCGGTTCACTTGAGCAACGGATACGATTGTTCCTCCCCATTTGCCATTTGTCGACTGTGGTCCGCATATCAGGTCCGCAATGCATACCTATAAACGCGTTTATCCCACCCAGCAGTGGCCCCAGCAACCCACTGCCACACGGTTTCGCTCGGCATGGCTTCGAAATCATTTGGAAGCTATGACTGAATGGCATTCCCGCCCTGTGGCCTGGGTTTGGGCTGTGGAACATAAACGACGCCCGACGTAAACCTCGCACTCCCCTCTGATTCTCCCGTATGGCGTGAAACGTGTTTCTTTTCATTACAGAACACGTCGGTCATGGAGTGCTGGACTTCATATGTTTCCCTATAATCAAAGGCTCTCTGTGCGTGGACATACAATCTATCTGCGCTATGACATCGTTGGTAAGTTGTTCCCGGCTTTGCAATTTGATTATTGGCCTGACGGCAATCATTCGAGAACGATATCTCGCTATCTATGCTTCAACTTCGGTGGGCAGCGCATTGATATCAAGTACTCGGTGCCCAGGCCCTCAGCTCGCCCAGTTTGAGATCGACGCCCACCCGATCGCAACACACACAAACATCAAAATGCACCGTACTGGAAAGTCGCCGGACGCGGGTACCGTACTTACTACTTGCATCAAGTTTCAGATTTCTCCAGGAACTTGACCGTTGAAGCATCCTGCTGCTAAGGCTGCCCAGATTAATCTTGAGGTGCTGCTTTCTTGAGGATTTTACAATGGAGGGAGAGATGTCTCTCTACATGCGTTCTTGCTGCATTGTTGCTGCAGTCGATCCGAGGCGCGGTTTTCAGAATATCCTAGTCCAGAAGTATGTATTTTGTGACCTTTCATTCAATGTTTGTATCGCTAATGTGACATCGTCAATCAGACTTTTTGGGTCAAGGGCGGGATCATCCCAGTTTAGGACATTCAAACTACAACTCGGGGACGTATGTTCTATCCCCTGCGTTGCCACACCGCCATAGAATCGACCATCTATGCGCTTCAGCTAATCCGCATTCGGAAGCAGCGAGCGTATAAGTAGGCGGAGCACTCGACTCTGCATGCTCGTTACTTATCTTCCTTTCCTTTCCTTCTCTCCCTTTCTGCTACATCCTATAATATGCAGCTCTCCAGTGCTGCCCGTTCTGCACTTGCGTGTTTCTTGTTTTCACTTGCGTTCACTCGTGCCGAAATTATCTCAAGCCTTCAACAACACACTCGCTATGACTTCGTCATCGTTGGAGGTACTTGATTGCCGATTTCTGTTTCTACTTGCATCACAAGCTTATTCCCGCTTGCTTTTATCCAAGGTGGTACCGCTGGCAACGTAATCGCCAATCGCCTCACCGAAAATCCTAAATTCAAGGTTCTTCTCCTCGAGGCCGGTGGATCGTATGTTTCCTACCTTCATCGGCGGGTTCAATCAACTCATGACTATGCATACAGACAGGAAGGTGTTATCGCCGCGATGATCCCATTCCTAGGCGGCACCCTTACACCGAACACTCCTTACGACTGGAACTACACAACTACACCACAAGTTGGCCTTGGCGGGCGATCAATACCTTATCCAAGGGGTCATATACTGGGCGGATGTAGTACCGTCAGTGAGTACTGACTCGTACGAAAGCTTCATCGTTCCATTTATCGACGAATTTCCCCAAGACTATGTAATGTACACCCGCGGGCCTGCTGAGGACTATGATAAATTTGCTAAGATAACCGGAGACCAGGGCTGGTCTTGGAAACAACTCCAGCCTTACTTCAAGAAGAACGAGAAATGGACCCCTCCTGCTGATGGGCATAACACTACGGGACAATTCGATCCTAAAATTCACGGTTTCAACGGCGTGAATTCTGTCAGTCTCGCCGGATCACCAACGCCCATCGATGGACGAGTCATCAAAGCAACGACACAACTGGGTTCGGACTATAAATTCAACCTGGACATTAACTCTGGCAACCCCCTGGGAATCGGTATGGATGTCATCTTATGCCTTCTCTCGATGTCACCGTTGATGTCTTCGTTTGTTGCAGGTTGGATCCAGGTCACTGTAGATGGCGCGAAACGCAGCAGCTCTGCAACTTCTTACCTCGCTCCTCAATTTATGAAGAGGCCCAATCTTCATGTATTAATCAATGCCCAAGTCTCCCGCTTGATACAGACCGGAAAGGACAAGGAAAGAGGATTGCCAGCGTTCAGAGCTGTGGAATTCCGCACCAGCGCAACAGGTGGGTAAATTTAATCTGACTTCGTCGGGCCATTATCTCAAGCATAATACAATACTAGGTCCTTTGCAGACTGTGACTGCCACAAAAGAAGTGATCCTCTCCGCTGGAACAGTCGGAACGCCACATATCCTGCTTAATTCTGGCATCGGGAACCCAAGTTCACTCAAAGCCGTCGGTGTTCAGTCGCTGGTCAACCTCCCTGAGGTCGGAGAGAATCTGGGTGACCATTCTTTCCTCGCAAACCCCTGGCTCGTTAACTCGGTATGCACCTCCAGTCATCTGCTAACTACCACATCTAACGCTCAGCTAGACTGATACTTTCGAACCGTTCCTACGCGACCCTGCCGTGCAGAATAAGGACATCACGCAATGGTCAGAGACGGGTAAAGGACCTCTGGTTGATACGATTAGCTCCCATTATGGCTTCTTCCGAATTCCCAAGGGTAATTCCGTGCTCTCTAATGGTGGTGATCCCACGTCCGGCCCTGATACCCCTCACTATGAGTTTCTCGTCTCCGTGAGTCACTCTAGAATGATACAGGCGACTTGCCCTGACCTCTGATATGTAATAGAATGGCCTCCCAGTGCCTGGCGCTCCCCCTACAGGCAACTTCATTGGCATCGGCACAATCGTCTTGTCAAGTACATCACGCGGCTCCATTAAGCTCAAGTCCAAGAATCCCTTCGATGCACCCCTCGTTGACCCCGCTCTACTGAAATCGAATTTCGACAAAGTCGCCATGCGTGAAGCCGTGAAAACTGCGATGAAGTTTCTAGCCGCACCCGCCTGGTCAGGCTACGTCATCCAGCAAGTCGGCGCATTCGCTGGTGTGAAAACGGATGCACAGATCGATGCATACGTCGCAGCGAACGCGGGTACGATCTTCCATCCAGCTGGGACTGCGGCGATGTCACCCAAGGGCTCGAGTAAGGGTGTGACGGATCCAGACCTGAGGTTGAAGAAGACTGCGGGTGTCCGCGTTGTCGACGCTTCTGTTTTCGTGAGTTTTCGTCTCATATTTAAGAGAAGTGCTGTTATCCTGACAATGGTCGGTCCACAGCCGTTCGTTCCCAGCGCACATCTTCAAGCGCCCGTCTATGTCTTCGCCGAGAGGGCAGCTGACCTCATCAAGTCGTGCTACTAACCTTATTATCGACATTTTCTATCTCCACCTTCCCATATAATTTGCCACAGGAGTGTAGTGAACTTTTTCCATACTTGTAGCCTTTCGGTAATGGGTGTCGGCCCCACGTTCCTTCCGTATCTACTACTCCTGTATACCAGCTAAGGCTTCAATAATCGTTGCAATTCACGAATGACAGTTTGAATGACTGTTAGGGCCGAAGGGCCCACGTCGAGAGTTCGGCATCTCGATCGTAGACCTGAATCAAGGATAACGTTGCACAGCTATCAAAGGGAAACACTTAGATGATCATGGTTTCGCAGATACGCGGAGCAGATACCGCTGAGAGGGATAAGTGGGCAAATGCGTTACCCAGGATTTGCCCAGCGTCCCAGATATACGAGTCCGGAACTAGTAGAGGGAGGCGGGCTCGCTGACTGCACTGTACGAGTACGGGCGAACTATGCCCTTGAAAATTTGGGTAGATAAGAGGCGGACCGACGATGGGAGAAGGTAAGTCTCTAAGATTGCGACGGATTCCCTACTAGTAGAATATGATTAGGTCCCAGGACGTCCGAATTCGAGGAAAGTCATGTCGCGATTTTTCCTCTGCGACAAGAGCTGCAGATAAGAAACCAGCAACTCCCGGAGGACTCTTTCCTGCCGTTGAGGTGCGCATGCAGGCACAAAAACACTCGCAATAGTAGTATTGGAGAAGATATCAACCATGAACTTTGAAGTCGATGCCACTTCAACGTGGTCGAACTTCGGACTATGGATGCATCTAAAGCTCCTGCCAAACCGCACCAAAGAGACACCCACGATGCAGTCACGACCAAGGAGTCACGACCATATAACTTCGCCACACTCACAACATGCAGTGCAGCAGGCCTTTGAGGTTACGTTTACCCACCACAATATCCTATCCTTTCCCTCCTTGAATCCGCGCGTTCCAGTCATCTGACGATCGACACCCTTCCATTTTCTGCCCGCAGCAATTCCATTCCTGGTAAGCTTAAATTTGGCGTAAATCTTCAACGAACTGATCATCGTGTTTATCATATAGTATTTCACAATAGGATGACCTCAATCTATATCGATGCGGGCCCATTTACTACCGAAGTAGTGGAAGCCTCGCCGATAGAGCCATGGCAGCCTCCGGTAGGTACAGCGGAACCCAATCCATGTGCACGCAGTGGCCACACGAGTGTCTAATTGTGCAAATTACAGGCATATAGCTCTCGCCCGCCCTCATACGCGCCTCCCCAGACTCAAAGTCTATGCCAGGTATGAGCTCACTTGGCTGAGATGATAGCTTGGCTTATGTTTGAGCGCCACATAATTTCAGGAGTGCGGAATATACCCCAAAGTCCTGACCGTACATGGTTTCGAGCACCCCTTCTGCAGCAAAACCTGCGCCCGAAAGCACCTCCATGCTCTCTCCACGACCGCTACCCCGAATCCTACCCAAACTCTTTGTCTGGTGCGCCTTCCCTCTCCCACTCCTACTCCTTGACGTCATCCACTCACCATGCTTTCTGCACGATGTAGGGCTGCGGGAAGTATCCGCAGGCCGTCGAAGGGGGCACCCTGTACCCACATTGCAGCAGGACGTGTGCCCGGAAATGGCCTATCACCTCAAGGGGCTGTGCGCTGACTGGGTGCCTCACGCCGATCACAGGCGCTTTTGGCCCCTTCTGCTGCGCCGCGCATGTGGAGTAAGCTTTCTTCCTTTCTTCCACGTTCAGAAACGATTAAGCTAACACCCATGTGTTTTTTCAGCAAGTCCTCCAGACGGCAGAACGTGTTGCACAAGAAGCCATTGACACTCACTCCCCCACCTCAGTACGGACAGAGGGTAGGCGGTCCGCTGTCGGCGCAACCACAGAGACACGGGGGAGCTACGCAGCTTCGCCATTTTAGTCGGTCAAATCCCATTCTGACCTCGGCGGTGGCGAAGCCTGTCCTATTCTACGACAAACATGCCCCGCATTATGGGTTTACCAATTTCTCGCCGCATTCTATTGTCTTTGAGGGCAAGAAATACCCGACGAGCGAGCACCTCTTCCAATCTTTCAAGGTATGACAACCTCTATCTTCATACGCTCAAAGAAAGTTTTTAATCCTTGTGCATAGTTCCATGATTATAAACCGTATCTTGCGGAGCACATTCGGAAATGCTCCAGTAAGCCGAGCGTGGCTTTTGCTGAGGCTCGCCGATACCAACAGGATGTCCGACCAGATTGGCCTCGTGTAAACATGGAGAAGGTTTGTATTTGTGTCAATCTAGAACTGGCTCTCGACAAGTGTTGACTGTGGGCTTCAGATGGATATTACTTTGTGGCACAAGTTCACGCAGCATCCTTCATTGAAGGCTGAGCTATTGGCCACTGGAGACGCTGAACTCGTCGAGGTAAGGCACACCTCAATGTTCTGTTGTATGTAGCTTCACCCATGCTGATAAACTTACCTCAGGATTCTCCTATCGATGCATTTTGGGGTGTCGGGCATGACGGAAAGGGCAGAAACGAGTTGGGCAAGGCGTTGATGAGACTGAGAAAGCAACTTCGTGCAAATCCTTGAAAGTCCCTTTATGTTATCATCGTGGTTGCTTTTATGTATCGATATAATGGGTGGCACTAGGTAGTCTGTATTAATGCTTTATATGATCTATTCTGAAAGATGTTGCATGACAAAAAAAGTCCTTTTGATGGCCGACACTCTTTGTCTTCGACGTCCATGAAAGGCCAAATCCAGACGGCCCCAGCCTGCCTTTATCGATCGCCCAATGCGACGCTTCGATGACGAGCAAGATAACTCGAGTGATGGCGACGAAGACCTTGAGGAAATTGAGGAAGACCTCTTCGACGACGAGGAGTCGGAACTGGAGGATGTGGTGCCTGCGACTCCAGCTCGAGGAAAACGAAAACAAGACGCAGCTCAAGAGGACGGGGCTAACCTCATCGTACAAACGGCCTTCGACGCCTACTTCACGCATGCCACAACGCGCTCGCGGACGTCTGCGAACGTCTTCTCCTCCCTGGTGCTCCCTCTCACGGCCGAGGAATACGCCGAGGCCATCGACTCAGCATCCAAAGGCCCAAGCCTAAAGCCCATCGAGGTCCTATCCCAACCGACGCGCGAGCTTCTATCCTCACGATTCATGCGCGCGCTCGCCGAGGGCTACAACCTCCTCATGTACGGCTTCGGCTCCAAACGCCGCGTCCTCAACGCATTCGCCACCTCCCACTGCTCCAAAGCCGGGCACGTCGTCATCGCCAACGCCTTCCACCCCGACTTCACCCTCAAAGACCTCCTCAGCTCCATCGAGCACATCCCCGGCATCCTCACCCTCGACATCCCCTCTCACACCCCGGAGCACCAGGCCAAGCGCATCTCCGACTTCTTCTCTGCCACGCCCGCTAAGCCCAAACGCCACCTCTACCTCATCATCCACAACATCGACGCCGCCCCCCTCCGCGCGCCCAAAGCAAAGTCGTGCCTCGCCCTCCTCGCGCTCAACCCGCGCATCCACATCGTCGCGTCCATAGACCACATCAACGCGCCCCTCCTCTGGTCCACCTCCGAGTCCGCCGCGCGCAAACCGGATCCTTACGCTCCGCCCTCCGCCGTCCCCGCGCGTGGCTTCTCGTGGCTGTGGCACGACCTCACCACGCTCGAGGCGTACGACTTCGAGCTCGCGTACGTGGACCGCACCTCCGTTTCTGGGGGGCACGGCGGTGGCGCACGAAAGAAGGCGGACATGGCGACGCAGGGTGCGGCTGCGATGACAGAGACGGCCGCGCTGCACATCCTGGCATCGGTCACGCAAAAGGCCCGGAAGCTCTTTGCGCTGATAGGGACGACCCAGCTGGAGAGCATCGAGGAGAGTGGGGAGGGTGGTGCAGGCGCGGGCGAGCGGGATCTGCAGCAGTTCGGGATGGGGTACGATATGCTGTTCACGACGGCGAGGGACAACTTCATCGCGACGAACGACACGGCGTTGAGGTCGTTGTTGGGAGAGTTCAGGGACCATGGTCTGGTTGTGTCCGCTCAAGGGACGGCGGGCACGGGCGAGGTGCTTTGGATACCCTTGAGAAAAGAGAGGCTGACCAGTGTACTCAGTTCGCTCGAGGTAGATGCATGAACATGTGGGGCTACGTGGTTATTCTCCCCGTTCCTGGGCGTCGTAAAATGCCCACAGAATAGTACTACACTAGCAGTATAGGTTTAACGATACAACGATGTAGATAAGCGTAGTAGTACTAGATATGAATAGCAAAGAGGGGTTCGGTACTGATCATGAATGCGAGGGAGCGACAGTGGTAGGAATGGCGTGGCGGGGATGTGATACAAACAGCGACGAGCAGGGTTCGTACGAATAGCAGCAGGGGTCAATACAGATTCGGAAACAACAAATGGACCGGGAAAGGAACCAGGACATATGTCCTCTATCCAACCCTGCTGGTGTACTCGCGGAACAGAGTATCCACGAACGACTTGTCGGTCTAAACGGGCATAAGGATCGTCAGCAAAGGCCTCTCGACAGGAAGAACAGAAAACGCACATGGATCAACGTAAGCACCTCCCTCACAAACTCATTCCTCTCCATCATCGGAGCATCAATCCTCTGGCTTGAAACAGCAGCGATCAAGCTCTCCTTCACAGCCTCCGGAACAACGCCCTGCTGCCTCTCCAGCACAGGATGTGTCACCTTTGACACAACACCGTTCATCTGCTGCCTGGATACTTCAGCAGCCACAGCCCTCACCTCAGGGGAGGAGCACGGCGATGGCGAAGGCGATGCCGTTGACGGTAGCCTCTCCTCCACCGACGCCCCCGGCACATCCCAACTCCTCTCAATCTCCTCCCTCAGCCTAACCTGCTCCGCCGCCCGCTCCTTCTTTCCCTTCTTCTTCCCCTTCCCTCTCTCCCCAACGCCATTCTGCCCTCTACTCTCGCTGCGCCTGTGGAGGCCGATACCATTCTGCACCGCCCGCCGGAACGCATCGGGGTCACTCAGCGCTCTTGTATCCGAAAAATCAAGCTCGAGGATCTCGTCACCTTCTACATCTTGAGCACCGTCGGCGCGTGGGTACGGCCAGAGCTCAGAGTCGGGCTCAAAGGGGACCAGCGCGCGTGCAGTGCCGGGCGTAACCGTTTGGCGCTGCTGCGGAGTCTGCGTTTGCGCCTGTGTTGGCACCGACTCAGGTTGAGGAGGAGCCGCGCGTGCAGCATGGGCGAGTGACGGGGCATTAGGAAAACGGGGCGGGCGAGAGGCGAACGGAGGTGTGATAAACCCGTTTATGGGTGCTCGGGGTGTGACGTCCCCAAGGATCCGTCCATGCTCCGCGCCGTTAGCGCGATGATGATGTCCGTGTCCGTGTCCGTTCGTTACTGAGGGGCCGTGGTCAGCGAGGAGCGGCCGGCCCGCACTGGCCCCTGCCGCCTGCAATTCTTGATCGTACTCCGCGTCGGGGTCGAGCACGGTGCTCGATTCAGAGTACCCATCAGACCCACCACGCTCGTTGTCGCCCTCGCGCGAGCTTGGGTGGGACTGCGCACCTGTGCTCCAAGCTGTGGAGGCAGCAGATGCGGTGCGTGAGGGGGGTAGACCGAGGAGAGTGGAAATGACGTCTTGGTTCAGAATCTGGGGAGGGGGTTTCGTAGTGGGTGCTGGCGTGTGGATGGTCATGGGTGCGGTGGTAGATACAGTGGTGGAGTGCGTAGTTGGGGGCCGAGCGGGGTCGGCAGATGCAAAAATGGAGTCGAGGAGGCTGAGACCGGTGCTTGAAGATGAAGGGAAAGAGGGAACAGATACAGAGGATGAGGCACGGTGGTCGGCGGTGTCCAGTAGGTCGCCGCCACCCAAAGCAGCGAACAGCGATGCGACGGTCATGCTGGAGGTGGAGCTGGGTAATTGGGATGATGTGGAGGTGGCAGGGGGGCTGGGATCGATTTTTGCAAAAAGTTTGTCCAGCTCGGAGGCGCCGCCATTTGTGTAGGTTTGGGTTTGGGAAGGATGTCGGGCTTGGAAATGCCCTTGGCCATGCTGAGGCTGTGACTGAGAAGTCGGACTAGCGGGGTGCGCCTGGGGTGTTTGGGTGGCTCCATTAGCTGTTATGAGGGCAGTTAGAGGCGTGTTAGGAAACATCAAACGAGGGCAAGTCACAGTGTGGTGGAGCATTTATTACGGCAGCAGTTGAAGAAGGAATAGAAGGCGGTGGTCTGTCTGGGCCGTAACGGAACTCTTGGGGGTAGGATTGGTTTTTCTTGATGTAAGAATGGAGGCTAGTCCAAAAATCAGTACTCGGCAGAAGACGATCATGCCAGCTTTACTCACCGGGTAAAAATATCGATAAGAGGCTCTCTCGAATCCGTCGCGAACATCCAAAGACCAATTGTGGTCGACTCGCCCTTTTCGGCTGCCGTCAGTTTGTCTACGTTGGGGATTGCATAAACGTCGGAGAATTTGTGTGGAGTCCCATTGGACTGGGCTGCGCGTGCAAGAGCTAGCCTCCGATCCGTGTATTCTGGATATGAACGGATGATTAGATAGCTCCCATGCGCGCCTATGCTGTCTTCTGGATATAGTCGTTGGATGTGGTCGTCCATTCCCATGCGGTTGAGGATGTAGAAACCATAGGGCGGGTAAGACTCCCTGTTGAAAAAAAACCCGTTCAGAGGTCGAAAATTATGAATAGACGCCTACGACCCTAGGCGTCGTTGAATTTATATTACTCACCGCTCGTACAAGAACATACTTCCTTCATACCCTTGTTTCTCCCACTTTGTTCCGTTGTGGTGGTACAGACACACATGGCTGAACTGGTCAAAAATAGACACAATTGAAGGATCCCGCCTTCGCAAGACTTTCAGATTGTGTTGATATCTTGATGCCGGGGTCATGCCAAGACTGGGTTGTTTTCCGGGTACGGATGGCTGACGGGCGTCAGGGGACAGCGGAGGCTGGCAGCTACTAGTTGAAGGAATTTTAGGCGTAGATATATGAGATGGATTGCGGCGAGGGGGACCCATGGCGGTCGTGAAGTGGTGGTACAAGGCAGTGGCGGACCAGAAGCCACAATGAAGAGGACGTCAGTCTTTAATTACCCCTGTTTGCTTCCCAGGTCCCAGCCAAGCATCGTGCGACCAAATTTCATCATCTCGTCGACGTCGAAGTCGGCATTGCAGACGCGATGAGTGCTGCCTTCAACCGTGTCGTCCAGCAGAACCAGCTCGCACTCAGGGAGGGCGTCAAAATCGTCAGGAATATCCTCGCGACGACCCCGGCACCCACTGGCTTTACCACTAATGAACTCTTCAAGCTAGCACTTAAGGAGGCACCTCCGCCCGACTACCAGCCTCCCGTCCAACCAACAGCTCCTCCAGTACCCACTATGCATAAACATAAAAAACGACCAAAACTAGAGGTTCCTGAGGCCCCGCACCCCGAACACCCCGTCAGGTCAATGTCGTGCGTAAATTCATTTTCCTATCCCGGTGTCCACTGCTAAAAATTGTTAGATTCCTGAAGAGGCATATACTACCCTTTCTCGAAGGACAACGGGAACTGAAGAAAGGTCTAGCTGAGCGCGTGCCGGCCCACGCCTCCCTCGCCGCCGCCACCAAGAAGGGCAAGCTGGCACAAGACGCGGCGGGCGGTGCCGGGTCTGCTAAGGCGAAAATATGGGTCTGGCAGCCAGTCGACCCGAGCACGCTACCCCCGCCTCCTGCGCCGAAAGAACCTAAGGTGGTGTACGGCGAAGAGGTGGGCGTGGGCGAGGACCTGGGACACTTGAGCAAGAGACGGGAGAGAGCGCGGCGTGAAAAGATTCGTGCGGACGTGCACGCGATGAAGGTCGCTGCAGGTATTGCAAAGTACAGAGAGAGGTCAGCGGCTGGCGTGGTGCTTCGGGCAAAACAGGCTGCCCAGGCGGAGAGGAAGAAGGAGCGGGAAGCGGAGAGGAGAGCGCAGCTTGGGGTGTCTGGCCCGCATGTTCAGAGCACGCCTCGAGACCCAGACACGAAGGATAGCCTTAAAGCTGTTGCCACACTTTTTGCCAAAAGGAGGGCAGCAGATGCGAGGCCAGGGAGAATAATCCACTAGAGGGGCCATTCTAGGCATTTCACGTCGGAAGTTCTATTGTCGTATCATACTACTCTGCACTTATTCAAATTTCTAATGCACACTTTCTCGGCCTCAGCTTCCGCCGCGATGAATTTGGGCAATGGTTGACGTTGCTCTAAATTAGTTTTGGATATGATATTATCAGGCACCACCGCCCAACCTTCGAGAACTCGGCCAGAAAAGTTTTTTCTGGACTGAGTGAGGGCTCCCGTTGGAATCACCGTTTACCGACAGACTCAAAGTGCCCACATTCATATATTATTGAGATAACAAGCCACGAAGATCATCAAGCATTCAACGCAATCCCTGCTCTCACCAGCTTCAGTACAACTCCTCTTCCTCCGGACGCCAATTCTTCGCCTGATCCCAATACCCCTTCAATTTCTCACCAAGCACCTCCTTCGCATCCCTATCCGTCGGCGCGCTCCTCCCCTTAAACGCACTGAACACCCGATCCCTAAGCTGCCCCTCCCACACCAAGTAGCACTTATTGCTCTCTAAAGAGGGCCGCCCATCACCAGCACCCTCAGCCAGCGGCGTAGGGACGACCTTTGCGGGAGTGTCGCCTTCCGCATCGGAAGTGGGGTCCTCGAGCTCGACGTCCTCCGCACCACGGGGACGCGCAGCCTCAGTCCATGCGACACGGTGCATGAGCAGACGCTTATAGTTCTTGATGGCCTTGCTGGAGCCTTCGACGTACACCATGTTGAACTGGGGGTTGAAGATCGTGACACCCGTCAGGCTCAGCTGCTCAGCGTTCTTGCGCACTTTGTACTGGTGAGCGGGGTCGGAGAGGATTTTGATTCTATAGCGGGGACGTCAGAAAGAAAGATGCGGTGAAAAACATGCCGAGATGAACGCACTTAAAGCAGGCGCCGTATATGCCCTTCTTCTCCAGCTCGACCTTCTTCGCCTCCTTTTTCTCCCGCCGCTGCTCGTCCGTGAGTTTACGCTCAGCATTCATCTTTTCGTGGCCGTGTCTGCGCTGGGCGACCTCACGGCGTACACGGGCCTCGACACGGGTTGGGTCTTGGATGGCGTCTGAAGTAAGGACTTTCATCAAGTTCTTGAGGCCGACTAGAGGTGGTGTCAGTATGTAGAGCTGCGATAATGTGGAAGCACTGACCCTTCGGTGGATCAGGAGGCAGGAGACCCATACGGATCCGATCTCTCTTATCCTGCAACTCTTGGGCGCGTCTCAACTTCCTCATCTTCTTTTGTTCCTGCAGCCACACGTGAGCAGGGAAGTTTTGTACAAATTTCGAAATTTTCGTACCTTCTTGGTCAACATCAGCGGCTTCAACTCCACCTTATTCTTGTCGCCGGGTGCGGGGATGGGAATAGGATGCTGGATGTAGATCGTTATGGGGGAATCTGACGTGTGGATGTTGAGTGTCTCCATGCCAAATTCAAGGTCGTCATAGTCCTTATGTGGCAGCAAAGCTGCATCCCACCACTCTGCAGCCGGAGGAGGAGCTCTCTACATCAAGAAATGTTGTTAGTCATTGTAGTGTATTGCATATTTGAGTCTCGAACCTTGATAGTCTTCTCGACGCCCATCTCGCCATCCAACCCAGCCTTGCGCGCGCTCTCCGCGATACGCTGCTTGAGGGCCTCTAGTTGATTCTCTTGCCTTATCTGATTAGCAAGCGCGACATATTTGCCTTTAGGGTTGAACCTGAAGGTACGACCAGTGCGTTCTCTGGGAGCGCCTTCAAAGCCCGTGTCCTTCGCAGCTGCAGCTGCGTACGGATTCAACGACTCCGGTGTTGGAACAGGTGGCGGGGGTGGAGGCGGAGTGGGAGCGTTACGAACATTTGCCTGGCGAGAGTCTTCGAGTTAACAAATGCGAACGAGGGAGTATGGAAGCACAAACCTTGATCGACGCAAACTTGGGCTGCATGGGCTTGTACCTATCCTTCTTGGACTGGGGCAAAGCGGGGGTCGTGTCCAACAGCAAGGGGTGGGCCGCCATCTTCAGACCCGCGCCTTGCTGAGTTTGCTCGACGGGGCGGTTCTTCTTCCCCGTCTGAGGCATCGACTATTGAGTGGAATGAGGGGAGATACAGTATGGTGTGGATGTAAGAACGTACCATGTAAGGGTTATCCTTCACAGCAAGCTTACTTTGGGCCTCCGCGACACGGCGCTTGGCTTCCGACACACGGCGCGCAATGACATCGCCGATGAGAGGAGTTCCCGGAGCAGGAGACCCGGTGGCTGGCGTTGGCCCGCTGGAAACAGTCGGTGACGGAGTCGCACCGGCGATTGGTATTGGAACCGCAGGTTTCGTCGGAACCGGAGCTCTGATGGGAGGCGTCCAGCCTAGCGTATTGGTCTTAAAGACGGCTAGCTTCGCCGCAATCTCTGCACGCTTCTGTGCGATGATGTCCGCTGGGGTCTGGGCAGTAAATGAGTCATATTGTGCACCGGATGTGTCGTTGAGAGACTCACCACTGCTAATGTTGTTGGACCGTTGGTGGTGGTCTGGGTGTGAAAAAGGGTTATAGTAACATGTCAGAACATAGTTGAGGAGGCAAATTCACCTTAGAATGAAGGAAGATGTACTCACGTCACTGATGTTGCGAGAGGACGAAATCAGCGATACGAATATAATAAGGTGGTGGCAAATAGCGAACCTTTTCAGTTTTTTGGCAACAGAGGATTCTCCATTGCCTTCGAATGCTCTCTTCTTGTCGCTCATGGTGTTGTGGGGCACGGTAGCAACGCGCGTCCCGTGAGTTGTAGAAGGGACGGTGGGGGTATAAGCCCAAGGAGGTTGGGTTACATAAGCAATGTTTTCTCTTTCTTCACTGTCGCGGTTAGTGGGCTCGACGGCTGGCCATGCCTCGTCGACTACCCACCGAGTCACTGCTCTCGGCCCTCTGAGCATCTTTACTCGAGCACGCTCTCAGCTCGCACCCCGTCAGGTCCAGCATATCAAACGTCACAAAGGCCGCATCCCTATCCCGACCGGAGGTTCGACCAAGGGGACGACGCTGGCGTATGGAGAATGGGGCATCCGGATAAAGGGGAATGGCGCTCGCCTGAGTGCGAAGCAGCTGACGACCGCGGAGGAGGTCATTAAGAAGAAAATCAAGGTCATCAAAGGGTGTAAAGTTTACCTACGCGTATTCCCAGATATCCCTGTTTGCATAAAGGTGCGTATAGAATCCCAGCAAATGCACATATACTAACTTCACTCTCCAGGGTAACGAAACCCGTATGGGTAAAGGAAAGGGCACGTTCGAATACTGGGCAACTCGGTGAGTGCTGGTTGCCAGATACTTATAGTCACCAGTTGACACGGAATCCCCAGTGTCCCGACGGGGCGTGTTATCTTCGAGATTGGAGGTGCTCCCATCCGTGAGGAGCTTGCCAGAGATGGTATGACTCATTCAAAGTTGGCTACCCCGCGTCCTGACCGTTTCCAACCCCCAGCGCTCCGGCAGGCAGCCGACAAGCTACCTACAGTCATGGAGTTCATCGACCGCAATTCCCCTCCGCGCCTGGGCAACCTTTTGTTGCATCCTCCCAAATCTCCCAAGGTTGAGGCACCTATAGCTGTCCTGGAGGCTACCGAAGCCGCACTGCAGCAACCTACAGCATAATTTATGTAAATACATTTAATCCTTCTAATGCTGCATGTTATCTAGCTATAGTAAGTTTTCGTTGTGATGACATCCGGTCCTCTTCTGACTTTTTGGCTTTAGGTGTCGATGAACAAATACATCATTGATTGCGTTCTGAACAATCCCAATATATAGATATCATCGATGAACGAAGCCAGCGATGGTCGTTCCTCTCCGTCTGCTGACCTTGAACCTTAAGCACGTCATTCCACGCCTCTTGCAAGATGATCCAAGTCGAGCACAAGCGACGCATTTGGCGACAGAAAGTTGGGCGTAAGGCATAAATCGTGAATACATAAACATATCGCATAGGGCATAAATAAATCTTGTACAGTTCTATGGTTCGTCATCCTTCCTTCCCTCCTTCTAACCCGCTCATCTACTTCATCAGAACTTCTCCATGAAGTTATTGAGGACTTTGGCAACAAACTCGCCACCTTCCCTCACCATCTCTCGATGTTCTGGGAGCACCTTTCGAAGCTGGGCGGCGAGCTTGTCAGGATGCCATTTGAGGATCTCGGCCTTCAGGTACTCCTTCGGTGTCTTGCCCTCCATGCCTCGGTGTGTCAAGAACAGGTCAATGTCGTTGTAAGTCAGGTGGTCGGGGTGGGTGACGGCCACAAACACAGGCCAAGGGAATGCCGAGAAATGGATATCTGAGTGAGCACCGGCGCCCTTTAACGCCTTCCACTTCGCATCGTAAAGCTCGAAGGGGTTCGCTGGCTGGGCGTCCTGCGCCGTACGACGAGCATGCTCTGCTGCGCGGGCTTGCTCTTCAGCACGGGCTTGCTCGCCCTGAAGACGGATGTGCTCCTGTGCACGTAAATGAGCCTCAGCCTCAGCGAGACGTTGGCGCCGTGCCTCGGCCTGACGACGGGCCTCCACTTCACGGGCGAGTTGCCGAGCGGACTCCTCCTCCTCCCTGCGGCGGCGCTCAGCCTCATCATACCATGCCTTGCGTTGGCGCATTTCATCGGCCCGCCGAAGACGTTCCCGCTCTTCCCGTTCCTTAGCCAAACGCTCACGCTCCAGGCGTTGCTGTTCCTGCATCGCAAGCCTTCGCTGCTCCTCCTCTCGACGAGTTTGGGCCTTCAAGCGGTCAGCCTCGTGGATCGCGTTCGTGACCTCCGTGATCAACTCATTCCTCGTCAACAGCTCCGGCGTCAACGGTTGCCCGGCACGCAGCGCCTGAAATATCAGCTCCCGGTCCCTGTTCTCCCTGGACTTCCTCAGTCCCTCCACCCTACGCAGCTCCTTTTCCTCCCGACGCTGGTTACGAGCCCGGTCACCCGCCACCTTTTGCTTCAACTCCGCGGCAACGCGACGGTGGCGGCTATCCATTGCCTTGCTGAACTCCTCTTTTCGCTTCTCATGCTCCAGTGTCGTGCGAATCCTCCGTGCCTGAGTCCTAGCCTGCGAAGGTTCGCGAGTGGCGCGGTCCGCTATGGCCCTTTCCTTCTCGAGATCCTTATGGTGTGCCGCAATGGACGCGAAACGGTCGAGGTTGCTGGGCTGTGCGCCGAGTTTGGCCAGCTGAGCTAAGAAAATCTTGTCGCAAGGATCGGCGGGATCGTCGCCGACGGAGGCCTGTGCTTGTCGTTGGAGAACGGTAAACGCAGGGGGCTGGACGGAGGAGGATGTGGTGGGGAATGTAGTAGACGAAGGACCGGCCGCCGCTTTCTCTGCTTCGTAGATTCGTTTCTTCCTCAGGAAAGAATTGTATCGCCTTCTTGCATCGAAACGCTCAACGTAGATGCTGTGATGATAGCTCCCATTCCGGCCCAGGGCGCTTTTGCGAGGGGGTTTCCCCCCAGCGCCGAACAGAAGGGCGTGGTCACTGTCGGAGAGTAGGGGTGGTTCGGTACGGGCACGGGGCTTCGGTGAACGAGTGAACAGTCGAGTGGGCGACATGTAGCCCTTGGGGAGGAGCTGCGCAGCTCTACTGGCAATAGAAAAAAGCCTCTTCGGGGTCTGGAACATGACGATTATAGGTGAGAATTGACGGCGGCTTGGGGCGGCTTATGTCGATGGATGTAGAATCGCGTGTAAGTTGGGTAATACAGGCCAGCAGCAGCGGACTTCAGCTCGATTTATACATCGGTGCGTTGCAGTTATGCCATTGTCCCCTCCACATACCATTTCAGTCTTGAGCAGCAGAATCCTGGCCAACCAATCCGCTTAGGCCGTCCAAAATAGCCTGAAAAGGCAAGTGGTCGGTTGGCCATCAATAATGGGAGTAGGCGCCTGTGAGATCGTGGCCGGTCAATCTTCCATTGTTCGACCAAAGCTTCCCGCCCCGCTCAATAAGTGGCGAGTGGCAACGAAAGTGGCATCTGAGCCATTGTGCTCCCACATGACCATGAGATATCGAGATGATGGTGATTTGTATGCCAAGGCGTTACGCCGTGCCACCGAAAGCACTGACACATGCGCTGGACCTACAATCTTAAGCAAGTCGCACCCGATACGAATGAAGGGTATGAACGACCATGATCGCAAGTTTTGTTTTTTTTCTTCTTGTTGGGTGTTAGTAACCTCGTCCAGCCTTGTCAAGCAGTGGGTGCATGAGAACGCCACTTGTCCCCAAAAAGGAAAGCACAGCTTTGTGCTATTATCAAACAAGACAAAAGGACTACGATGGCCATAAATCGCAACCAGATAGATTCCGACGTATATAAAGGAAGAAAAGGCCCAGCTTTGATAAAACGCAACCCAACTATCAACTCAAACCAAGTATGTAATTCTGTGGCCCAATTGCCTTGATCTGATACTGACATACATCTTCAAGCTAGCATTATGCTCACGCGAAGCAAAGCAAAACAACTAGCAACACAGCCCACTTCTTGGCTGCAAACCAGCCCCCCTGGCCTTCGGTTTAGCGGAACCATTGTTGAAATAGCGCCTTCCGCTACAGGCGAAGGAACACACAAACGATGGATCTACTCGAACGGCCCTGTAGAAGACGAGTCACAAATTTCTGACCTTGGAATGGATGATATGTCTACTGCGCCTGAATATGCCGATGTTGTAGCAGATACAGTGGTGAACAAGCGGTTCATCACGCCCGCTTCGACTGTGAGCCAACTTCATCCCGGTGCGCCACGCAAATCTACGGGCGGCCAGAGAGATAGAGCGTCTACTCCAATCTCCCCTCTAGGGAAGATCGACGAAGGAAGTCTCAGAGGGATCGGGGAGAGTCAACGGCAAAGGCGCTCATCCCAAGTTCGAAACCCCGTTTTCCTAGTACCACTCGCTCTACCTCCTCTTCCGCCCGCGCAGCAATTCCAGCCTCCGCTGCCGCCAGGTGATACAAGCTCCTCCAGGACGATTACAGGGAGACGCCAGGCGCTAGGTCCCACTGATACATTACTCTTCGACGAAGAAGGTCATCCGATATACGTGCATCGGGCATTGGGGCCCAATGGCACATTTCTCATCGACGACAAGGGCGAAATGATCTATGAGTAGGTCGAGGAGACACTCTAGGTCTATTGTGAACGTTTGTACATTGGCTCTCAGGCTGTATCATTATCTATACGGTACGGGACTCGGAATACATATCATCTAGTAACGCATGACAATTATCACTATGTCACCTAATGTACACGCATGGAACCGAAGAGACATAAAGATATGCCGAGTCGCCCTGTCTGCAAGCCTGAAGAACCATGGTAGTAACACCCACAAGTACATATCGTACATATACGTCGTTCGGCGAAAAAATGACAGCACATCTATCTTGGGAGAGCCGCATAGTGCTCTCATAAGTTCACGGCATAAACATCGGTACAGCTTTGTTTCCCGTGAAGCGACGTATGATACGATCTTTCAGCCACACGACGAAATCAGACAGACTTATCCACATTCTTCAAGTATTTTGGTCGAAATCTTCCAACGACAGCCGGCAAGTACCAGCGCCATGGCCCGGGCGCCACACACAGGGAACAACATAGTGTAGAACGAACAGGTGTGTCAGTGTCATATTTTTACGGGTTGAGCGGACAATGACACTGCAAGCTTCCGAAAAAACGATCAAGGAGCAATCAAGAAGAGCAAATTTATCAAGATGCGAGTTTCCGGGGCCTATAGAAATCACCGTGGCACTGCCCTGCAAACGTGCAAAAGATCTTTTTTAAGTTTCCGAGAAGCCCCTTGGACAGGTTGTCTTGATGTGATACGGTGAGCATTAACCTTCTTCGTAATTCTCATCTCACAGCGTATCAGTGTTGCTTTCAAATGAGGATATATAGGGTAAGTATTGGGAGTCGGCAGGTACTTCGACAGAGCTCGGTTTTAGTACGAACACTCCACATCACAAGAACAGTCTTACGACTAAAGCGGCCTCAGTGACTCCTAGTCCCTCCAGGTTCCAAGCATAACTTGCTTCATGGCTTTAGTAACTATGATGCCGCCGATTCCGAACACGATTGCGTCTTTGTGAGTCTTTCCTGAGCTTATTCACATATTCAACTCGGTAATCGTGATTTACCAGAGCGGGCCCTCCTGTAAGTCCTGACTCCTATCAAGTGTGCATGCATATTGACCACCGTCAAACCCATTATCCTTCCATTAGCTCATTGGAATGATGCTCAGCTGGTTTCTGTATGGAATCCTCGTCATTCAAACTTGTGAATTATGCTATGCTCAAGATCATCACGGTACAAGACTGATATTGATTACAGATATCTATGCGCAATGTTTTCCAAGCGACACGAAAAAGCTTAAGTACCTCGGTATCTCTATCCATCCTTTGGAATGCCCACGAAACTGATATTGTATTCCTCTTGCCTCTAGTGTACAGCACTTTTACTCTCGGTACCATCCAAACAGCTCTTGCCTCGGCAGACGCATTCCACTGGTATGCGTCGGGATATGGAGACATGCGCGCTTTGACTGATACCTTCATCTCACCACTGGACGTTCCGATTCTGGACGGAATACTTGCGTTTGTTGTTCAACTATTCTTCTGCTGGAGGATTTGGGTCCTGCAAAGATCAATGTGGCTTCCAATTTCGGTTGTCTTGGTGTGTTGTCCCGTTCTCTGGAGCCTGTTTACGCTTAAACTCAAATACCCAGGTTTCTGTGGCTTCCTTGGGCGGGGCAATTGCTGAAGGGATTGGGGTATGCTATTTTCTATGTTCTCTCAACCTTACGATGACTCCGCTGCATTTCTAGGGATTTGAGCTTGGCGACCTTACTCGCTTGCATAAGCTTACCATCCAAGCTTCCGTGGGTTTCTTCCTGTCCCCACCAGTCCGGTTCTTACAGTATGAATTCCAGTTTTGGTTAGGCGGTGCTGCCCTTGCCGACACATTGATCGCAGTAATTATGACCTGGCTAGTAAGTTCCTGGCTCGATTTGAAAGCGTCCAAATGTGAGTGAAATTTTCCAGCTTCTGCGCGCGAGAACACATTCGGCATCCCCGGAAACGGACACATTACTGGTCAAAATAGTGCAACTCACAGTGGAGACAAACTCACTCACAGGTTCGCATTCCCTGGCAGGTGGGCCGCTTTGCTGATGCTCACGTAAATGAATTAGCTTTTGTTGCAATTGTCCAGCTGGTAATCGTCTTGACTGTAAATGTAACAAATCCCAGTTCTTACCTTTGTTGAACGAGTCGGCTTATAGCGTCCTTAGGGCTCCAAATCGACGGTGTCTGGCGCTTTGTGAGTTCCATTGCTCGATAGAAATACGATTTCCCCTTGAATGAACAAACAAAATAGTGGTCTTATCCTTGGGAAGCTGTAAGTCGTGCAGGTCTCGGTGTATCATCTTTCTAATTGCTATTTTACAGGTATGCCAACACGCTCATGGTGATTCTCAACAATCGCATCTACATGACACGTAAAGGCATCATTCGACATACCTGCTTTGGAGAGGATATCAGCATGGGTGAGATCATGCCCCACGGAAAACCCACAGCAGGGTCCCGAGAGCACCAGTTGGCATGCAAAAGTGCTCCTCAGGGCCCGTTTCGGATGGAGGTGTTGGAAGAAACCCATGTCACCCGTGACGACTCAGCGAAGAAATTTGAGGTAGAGTCATAGGCTTGAATCTTGGACAACGATAACATATACAATGTCGCCATAGCCACAGAGCTGAGCGCCGCTGAACGACGATAGAAATACAAGGCCTTGCATGAATATGAAGGATATCCTTCCGAGGAACACGAGTTCCACGGTGAGAGACTTCAAGGCTTACATCAAGAGTTATACAGCAAAACCCCGTGTGCTGTTGCATTGACTGACTTTCCATATCTGGACGGCGTTTCCGGCCAAACCCAAGTAAATCCTCTAATAAAAGAAGAAGCCGATGCGTTTTATACCACTAGTACTGGACAGACTGTAAGGAAGTAGAAGAACAGATAGAAACGCCAGGTCAACCTCAGTCGCTACAAGGGAAGTCGCCTGCGGCCGCAACAGCCCGAACATTCGTTCTCTGTGTCTTGGTCCACGTCTTTAGACTTTGAATTTCGTAAGGACCACATCCGCGACGGTTGGTTTAACAGCGTGTTGTCAACAGTGGCCGCATCCTGAAAGTCGACGCTGATATTGTCTGCCCAGAGTTGGCCCCCAAGTTCTGCACTTCGGCAGAGAGAAAGCAGCTATGCTTTTGAGATCATGGGTAAGTCGTTGTTGAGGAGACTTTCGTGACACGTCAGCTTTGCGTCAGCTAATGCCAGCTAGGGAGGACGAGGGTTGGGAGGAGCAGGCTGAGTTCACTGCCACTGTTCAGAGTCGGAGAGTTGAATGACGTTACGTCAGCCGTTTATTTGAATTTCGGTGGCTTCCGAGCATGCTGGAAACTTCCAAGTTTGACGGCCTTGGGCTTGCCACTTAAATCCAAGATACAATCCACTTCTCCCCTATATTCAGCATGGCCGAAGCGAAGGATGTACTTGCCCGCCGAAACGATGGAACATGCGCTAGGTGAGGGCATTTCCCGCTATTGGGGCCTGTATGTATCGGTACTCGGCATTTGGAGTTCAACTTCAAGGTGGTGGACGAGCCAAACCCTTCTCCCGACGAGTAACCATCTACCATTAGTACAGCCGGTCTGACTTGCTGAAAAAACCTCTCTCTAGGGTTCAAGATCAACGCAGATCTCTTATATGGGAAATCGATGGTTTAAAGTGCCGTGAAGAATGTCAGTATTTCTCAAGTCTAGCGGGGGTGTCGATCTTACTGCATGAGCGTGGAAGCCCGCAGCTTTAGTTGCCTTGATAATGGCGACGTTGGTTTCCTTGGGCTCTCCTATGACGCGGTTTGTTCTTGCATCGGCGAGGAAAATGTAGTGCACGAGCGATCGCAACCACAGCTCAGCTGGCGAGCTCAAATCAGCCAACGAATACCGCGGTCAACGAACACTCACATCTTCCTCCACCTAGAAATTTCTCTTCTCCGACAAGGACATGGATCCCTCTTTCCCAATCACCTACCACGGCGTCTGCTGGATAATGCTGTGCAGCGTGGTTTTCTTTCACCCAAACGATTTGGACGTAACCGATCAACTCGCCATCCCAGCTCATCATAATTGGGACCACACCGGGATCAGCGAGGAGCCTTTCGACGTATTCCCTGTGTGTGTCCAAGCTTCCTCGCTCTCCCCAGGCACTGTTCACCCGCTCGTCGTTATGCCATCTGTGAAACGCAGCCATATGCTGAGATAGACCTCCATCGCCCTCTGAGTTCCCTCTGATGTCGAAGACGACGAACTCCAATGTCTGGCCAACAGCAGCACAGTACCTACGATACAATGGCTGCCCTCCATGTGGCTTCGGCGGTCTCGACGGGTGTGCAGCAATCACCATCTCTGACCTCGTGAACGATGGGATAAGTGGAAAGACCGGCGCCGGCGATAAGAGCCAGCCTCGGTCATGGTATCCAGTAGTCCCAGCCCCTTGCCAAAATGCTGCCCTTGAAAAAAAGATCACCCCCTTGGTCAAGGCGGCCTCTTTCGATCCCTGGTATACTCGCCCAAGCCCTGTGATCATTAGGTATTCCATTAACTCCTCTGCGTTTGGGGTCGCGGTGAATCGTATGGGAATGTGTTCGTTGGTGTGGTAGAGAGTGAAGAGGGCATATATGGCAGCCCAAGCGTCTGCTATGGCGATATTTCTCAGGCTCGCGGTTTGTTCACCTGGAGCAGAAAGGTCGAGTAGATTCGCCCTTGGGACATGCTCTGTTGCACCCTCGTATCTGGTCCCGACGGCGGAAAGTTCGAGTGCGAGAGACACATCGGAGAGAGTATGATAGTTCAGAATGGGTGTTTTATTGAGCTGCAATTGTGTCACCGCTCCGTTGGTGTCGATCGTCGTGTTGAAAATTTTGCCGCCTCTAGGGAGTACTAAAACAAGGTTGTCGACCTTGTCTGCTATGGGGCAAGTATGGTTATGGATAGGGAGGAGACGGCGGCTTGCTGCTGCCTTCGCGCTGGCCATTCCTTTCCGCTGGACTCTGCACTAAGTTGGTGTGGTTTCGTGGGGGAAGATGGGTTCGCAATCTGATAAGATGCTTTGCGCTTAACAGATAGATTTTCATGCCGCCCAGATCAAAAGACTATCTTGGCGACCTTTCCCGCACACCTCCGGCAAAAACATAAGATCCAGCCGCTCCGATTCCAATTTCCAAGGGAGAAGAGCTCGGAAAAAGTGGAAGAACAAGCGATTCGACCCGAAGTCACTCACGGTCTAAGCTACGCTACATATATTTCTGCTATTTAGATCATGACCGTCTATAGAAGATTACTCGATGTAATATGATATGTCTATCAAGATCTCCACAGTCTGAGCTCCAACGCTCTGAAGGGTATATACAATAGAACACTCAACGCAAACGCGACTTCGAATCCAATGTCACCTGTGGTTTTAGCGATTGGCCCGACAAACCACACCTGCTCCATACTCGGAACGACAAGCCCAAACGACATTATTCCTGCACCTACGGCCGCGATTCCTGACGGCAAGCGGCGTGGAACATCCCAATGCTTAACATTATAAGCACCTGGGTCATTTCGCCTGAAGACGAGATGCTCTACGAGTATGATAGCGGCGAATGCGCTGGCCCAGTAACTGATGAGCCCAAGGAAGTTGACGAGAGTATCATAGAATCTGGTAGAGCCTACGATCGCGAGCGGGATGACGCTAATTGAGCAGATATTAGTCCATGACTTTGGATAGAGCCGGTAGAAGAGAAGCTTACATTGCAGTCGCCACGAGGGAAAAGACGTAACGAGGTACGGCAACGAGAGGGGGAATAAAAACCTGGAAATTGAGGGTGAAGGAATAGAATGTCGCGGCGATGTTCCCCGTCACCGAGAGGCTTAGTAGTACTGTCAGGAATTTCCCAAATCCTTTAGTCGGGTGAAGCATTGCTTCCAGAAGACCGCCGACATTTCCTCCCGTGTATCCAGCATCCCAGTCTGGAAACTGATGAGGCTGCTACTGCAACCGCTGCACCTAGACACTGTAGAGTGACCTATTTAACATGATCCACATCAGCGACAAACATACTACTGCAGTGAATGGATGCTCACTATGGGCAACAGAAATCCGAGGTACGAATAGATGAAGATTTTCCAGCTAGAGAAAGGCCGTGAGATGGAAATTGACTCTCAACAGGAGTCATTTACCTAGAGACATTGGGTCGAAAGTAAGTCGTGAAATCCGAGCTTAATGGAGAATAAGTGATGACGAATCCAGCAATTGTCGACGCGAAACTGAGAATCGCCGCCGCTGTTGCGGGCTCAGCTGGAGGGGGATTTGATAGATGCTTTCCTCCGACGCCTAAGGCGACGACAAAGCAGATGACGACGGGTATCCAAGCTACCCGTTCGTACCTAGATAACGGTCTTAGCGAGGAGCCGAGGGAACGGCGGATAGAACTCACCAGTTGAGGATTTTGTATCCGCAGAAAGAAATCTATGCAATGTCAACGGGATTGCGACTCGGAGAGAGAGAAACTGACCAGCAGTGAGATGACGTCAATTATGACGATGCCGACGCTATGAAATAAGATTTTCAGCTTCTTCACAGTGCCTCGCGAACAAAATTGGCATACGTCCAACTGAGCCTTCCGTTAACGCTCGCCAATGCCTGGCCACCAAGAATACTGTTCAGGACCGAGAACCCCATCATCACGATTAGGTTCAAGACACAAGGTATGATTACGCCGTAGTAGCTTGAAAACACTGAGTATGAGACCAGAAACGAGCGGATAGGATCTACATACCCAAACGAGTATCTCGAGCTGATCATCTGCCGCATGCCGAGCTTTGGGCCCCATGTCGTACTATTGAGGGAATTTATGCATGAGTTCCAACCTCGATTGAAAGGGATAGACCGGCGTACTTACAAGTATGCAGGGAGAGCACAGCACAATAGATTAAAGAATAAAATAACCAAGCAAGAATCTTGTACGCCCAGGCCAAATATGACGGGCCCTAGGGTCCCCGCGGAAAACCTTGTGCACGGTTAACTGGCAATCTGCGGCCAAGAACGATTTTAAGACTAACGATAAGATATTGGTGTTCATCGTGAAGAAGATGAAGAATATCTTGCTGAACTGCGAATCGGTACGCTCTTCTGGAGACACTGGCTGTATGCCTTCAATACCATAATCAGAAGATACTCCGCGAACAAAATCCATAGAGCATACCACGAGATTCCACACCCCAGGTCAACAGGCGCCGAGTCCATCCGAGTCGATGGGAGTATCCTTTGCCCTCAGACAGCTCCGACTTATTCTGGAGATCCTTGTTACCCTCCAAGTCTAGAGACATCGTCGATGTCGTGGTCGATGATTGAGGAGTGGGATGGCGACACCTTTATAAGATAGCCATGGCCGATTCCAAAAAAATGACTCCATATACCCCTCGATCATCGAGATCCGCGAATGGAGAGCTCAGACATCCCCTTTTGGTTTATCGATCGATCGTTCCTGGACGTCGGACCTCCTCGGACCCTCTCGGACCTCCTCCGCCAAGATCATGCATGCAGGTTAGTTTGCAAACTGATTAAGACAACGTTAACAGTCATTGACTATCAGGCATCGTTAGTCTTACAAGCGCAGTGGAGAAGCAATACAAGAATTTGATAAATTTCTTATATCAAAGTTTAGGCACGATGATATCTATTAGTATCAACAACAGCCCCAGTCTCCCAAATCGCGTCACCGTAGGTCACCGTGTGTGATATTGACTAAACCCGCTGTGTCTCCCTAATAATAGCCACTGCTCCATCAACGAGTTCAAGAGACAATTCAAGAGATCCGACCAGTAACCTGCCCTCTGCTTGTTCTATAACAAATTAATAGATGAGTAACAGGAAGGTGGATGGTACGCTCTGCTTACCAGATGGTTCCGGGGGGTTCGTCCATTTCTCGAGGGCCAGTCGCAGAGGGGTTAGCAGATTTGCTTCAACCTCCTCCATCACATCTGAATTGCGCATATGCGTCTGAATAGAAATGCATGAGAGAGATGCGATGCATAGGCAAGAGAATGTCAATTACGAGGTTTGCTGTATCGCGCTGCAGGATCGTATAATACGTTCCGAGGCACTCAATCAGCCGCGCAGCTTCCGGAGAGTCCTTGAATTCACCCAAGTGGAGATTTTGTGGATCAGGAGGGTCGGGTCTCAATATTATCGGGCCAAAAACCTCGAAAAAGGCGGGGGACGCAAATATATTCGGCGGATGCGCAAGCGCCTCGAGTACGGCTTCCTTAACAAGTCCCACAGCGGCGACACGCATCTGCGGAAAGTCGGGATCGATCGCAAGGTCTCTCAGGAACTGTAGTCGAATGGGGGGTGGGCAAGAGGCAAGCAAGATCGACAGGAGACGAAAGGCTTGGTGCCTCACCACGGGGTCAGGGTGTGAGCTCGACAGTGGGGGTAGGACAGCAAAGAGAGGGTAAATGACTTCTTCTGGAAGGTACGGTCTAGGTGATGCTTGACGTGGATCCAGAGCGTGTAAAAGTATGGTCAAGGCTTCGTCAAAGGCCGACCCCGTTTGAAGAGAGGCAACGATGATAGGTATCAGTTTGGGTAGCTGAGAAGATACTAGCGTGTCGGATCCAGAATGAGCAAAGATGATCATCGCCGCCGTCGATGGAGTAGAGAATACAGAGGTAGTCGAAACTCCCAAACTGGTGTAAGCATTCTGACGGGTTTACTAAGGTCAGATGAAGCGACAGCCCGAAGGGAAAACACTCGCCATGGTATCAGATATAGCTTCTTCGCCGCTTTCCCAACCAGGCGTAACAGCAGAGTTGATCGTCAATTGAGGGAACAACGTTTCAAAAGACCGCTGAGCAAGGGAAGATCTGATACAGTGTTCGCAAGCAACTACAGTGCAATCCAACAACGACTTGAGGAGGTCCTGGTCATAAAGTGACGGTGAACATTGTCCTGAAGAAAGGATTCCGCAAGAACTTACGTGACACATTTTTGCCTCGTCCCCCTCGCTATCGCTAACTGATTTCGACCAAGCTTCCAGCCTATTGACAAGATGCGAGACTGAAGAAATCAATGTCCGTCCTTCCTCCTGGGATGACCGTGTGCTCGCAAGTTGAATCACAGATTCCAAGTCTAAAAGCAAGGGCTTCAAAGTCTCTGACGCAGTTTTCCTGCGAAGTTTAAGTCGAGGGAGACCTACACGCCATCGTGAATACAGCATTCAAAACAAAAACGCCGTACGAACATGCAGAATACAACTTCACCAAGATCGCAAGCTGGCTGGGATACGACAGCGTCGAGCCGTCTCCAGCATCATCTCCATCCTCATCGTCGCCTTCACATACAGACGCCAGACGTTCCACAGCTTCTTGAACTGCCATCACCACTTCCTTCGCCGAGCTACACTCTCCCACCAACGAAAGCATCTCCCTCGCCGCAGGATCCTTGCAGGGTACCAGGATCGGCAGCGTGTAAAGAGGGTCCTGACGCGCTCGAATCTTTAGAATCGTCCAGAGCTGATCGATACCAGACAAACCAGCAGGGACGCAGCACCAGCTTGTGAGATCTCATGACATATCTTGGATAATGGGGTTCGACTTTGGGCGTCGCGGACCGATGTGAGAAGAGCCAAGATGGAAGCAGACAGTTCCTGGGTAGTCATGAGGTATGTGAGGAAAGACAAAGACGGGGGTTGGTGATAATACTTCATCGTTCGAAACGTCTGATAAGTCGAGCGCTGTGGCCAACTGACTGTTCTGGGGTGACAGCATGGTCGTCGTGGAATGGGGATGAGATTGGAATCATGACGTGCTCTCCGAGCCGTGAACACGGCCTGACTCTTGGACATTGGTTCGATTCCCCTGCTCAACAATAACTTTTCCATTGTCTGACTCAATGTACTTTCAATGCAGCTGACGACTTTGCTGCATTCTGCTTACATCTGTACAGGTAAGGTGAGGTAAGGTACAGTGAGGGAGGTACAGTGACTTTCAGGAGCTTTTGAGAAAAGCTCCGACCTGCAACAACACATCGCCCAACGGGCCCCAGAGAGTGAACTTTCGAAAACGTTCCATAATGTCCTAATCACAAGCCCCACAATCATTTACAACAAACACTCAAAGGACACCCAACCGCAACCCCAACATGAAACACACCCAACAAAACAGACACCCACACCCTCTCCACAACCGTATCCAACACCGCCGCAAACAGCAACACAAACACCACCCCCGTCCTCAATCCCCCACGCCCGGACACATCGACGCAATCGACGACACCTACAAATCATCCCACACGTCAGACGACGCCCAACAAAGTGAGCACGGACCCACCGACCTTGGCAACAAGCACACACGACCTAAACGCCCTCCTCCACATCTTCCTCGGCACCAACACAAGCGGCTCCACCGACCTCCGCGCCAATATCGACAGCGCCTCCCCCGTCAGCGCCAACGGCGGCGGCGGCGGTCCCAGCAGCTGGATCTTCTCATCCGGGTGCAGCCCCGACCCCGACCCAAGGGGGGTACTCGCCACCCTCGGCGTCGTCTGCCCATCCCCATGCTCATCATCCTTATCGCCGCTCACCTCGCGCTGTGACGTGCGCTTCTGGTTCTCGCTTTCGTGTGCGTGCCCGAGGTATTGGGCCTGACCGTAGGGGTCGAAGCCTACGTGCCCGGATGGCCGAAGGTTTGCGGGGACGAGGGAGGATGCCGCGCTTGTGCGGGAGAAGGTCTCCATGAGAGGGTCGAGCTTTTCGAGGGGGTGGGGGAGCAGACATGAGTTTGGATCGCGAAAAGGCGGGGAGCACGTACCTTTCCCTCCTTGATGGCACTCGCTACACGCTCGCAGGACGGCCGACCAGTCGGCGCGACATTCAGCAGGCTCTCGAGTAACACCAAGAACGACCTCGGGAGCCGACGTGCTTCGAACGCCGTCACCAGCCCAGGGGTCGACTTGAACCTATCGAACGCGTTAGATTTCAGAAACCAGGTTGACGAGACATACGCACCCTGGATAGGACACAACCTCCTTCTCCAGTTGATCAAGCTTATCGCGTTCCTTGTACGCGCTGACGGGCTCTCCATTGGCATCGCCGTCTGATGCATAGCGGTACGGCAGTCTGAAGAACAGGAGCTTGTGCAGGATCATGCCAAGCGACCACATATCCGCCTTGGAGTCAATTTGCTGCAGAAGGCCTGTTAGCGGCGAGGGCAGCGATTCGGGGGAAGCATATTCTAGCCTAAATTGTTGTCAAGACGATGTGGGGATGAGTCGGGAGTGGGGATGACGTACGTTCCAGTGTTTCCACTGCGGTTGCGGGAATTTTGTACCATGTCGCGAGAGGTTCCAAAATCAGACAACATGGCTCGAGGGCTGGAGCCATGCAATATGATCAGCGAGTGGGGGACCGGCACAGTAGTAGATACGAACATGAGTTTGCCTTCGTCCCAGGTTAGAAGAACGTTGCCAGGCTTCAAATCGAGGTGCAATATTGACTTATTATGCTGAAAGAGACTTTAGTGATATCCGAGTGTTTGACCTTGACAGGAAACACTCACCAGGAACTCCAAACCACTGACCACATCTTCGAACAAGCTCTTCACCTCGTCCGCGCTCAGTAAATGCACCGCTTTCCATGTCTGGCCCTTCGCCCTCACGCCCTCCATTTCTCTCCGGATACGCTCGCGTTCGTCCGGCGTCGCACCCTGAAACTGGCGGAACGCACGGATGCGTGCTGATCGTGAGTGCAGATCGCCTGAAGGAGGTTTTTGCACGGCTGGCGATGCAAGATCAGCCTCACTGATGCGCGAGGTCGTTTGTCCAAAGGAAAACTGGGCGAGGGGGTCGATGTGGATATGCTGGGCAGTTCGCCCGAGGCGGACGTCAATGAAGTCGTCGAGGCTAATGGATACAACGTCAACAACTAGCATTATGAATATGCTGGAGATCTAACCTTCCACCTTCTGCCCATTGCATTAGAACGCTAGATGCCAGTCAGCGGTTTAGAATCATGAATATGGCCATGTGCGTATCGACTCAACTGGAGGGTGGGGATTTTGGGACCGAAGGATGAGAACTGGCATGACTCGAGCCATGCATGGCTATATTGACGAGTTAAATCATTTCACGACGCACTAAATCACAAGGTAATCACTGGTAGGTGATGATATTGGGATGATGGAGTCGTTCAAGGAGGCGAACCTATGGTGGAGAATGTCAGTATAGTGGGAGGCGGAGCAGAAGCGGTTTAGCATTACTTCTCGCAATATGTTTAGTAGATACGAGTGGGATTCTCCGACTGCTATTTTCTTCACAGCAAAATGCCCTGATGCGAAGGAGTTGAATGAGAGGCACGAGGAAATGATGAAAGGGGCGTGTTACACACCTAGTGGGTTCCCATCCAACATGTGCTGCAGGGCAAATCAGTTGGTATGTCAAATAATTGAGATCCGGCGGGCACCTGACAGAGAAAGACAGAACCGTTCGCCCCCATTCCCAGCTTATATTCCTCCTGGAAGAAGGTATTGAAGTAGCCCTCTGCCATCTTCTCCGCCGGAAACGTGCTTCTCTGGTCTTGCGAGGACGGCGGCGGTGTCGAAGGCCTTGAAGACGTCTCATTTGCAATGGCCAGCAGTTGGAAATAGTCGGACGCGCGTGAATGGTACGCTGGGTCAGAATCTACAGCGTCAATGTCTTCGATTTCTGGCTCCGGTTCGAAGCCACGCGGAAGTGTCTGTTTACAATACGGACACGAGCCACGAGCGCGTTCGGGATCATTGTTCGCGCGGCGAATTGAGAGGGCGTGGGATCTGGGGTTGTACAGGACCACCTGGTTGGAAGCGTGGAATACAGGCTGCCACTCGTGTTCTGCTTGGACTAGAGCAACCACAGCACGATTCGGAGAAGGAGGAGCGCTTCGTTCGGACATGCAATTCGTTGGTGATAGACGTGAGATCTGGCAACTTTCTGCTGCTATGCTGAGGCTGGCGCTGGCAGACTTGAGCTTGAAGGGGGATAAGAGGTTGTATGATGGAGGAGGGTAAGCCTGAGCCTCGCCCTTTGAAGGCCAAAAGAGCCTCGATGTCGCTCCGTTGCTTGACGGAGTGATGCCAAACAGTGGCTCAGCGGACTTGGGAGTCACAACCCCACGTCATAACCTAGCACTGCCACCAACAGAAATAACTTCTGAGTCCGGCAACCTACGATCTGTGATGAGTCTTTCAAGTTTCCAATTCCGACTCTGCAAATTCCAAGTCTGCATCTACCGGCCTGCCAACGTGTGGGCATTTGAAAGCTACAACGCCGTGGGTCTGGATACTAAACCATGCACTAAAAACATATCATTACATGGAATACGGTGATCAAGAAAAAATGTCGGGATAACTACAACTTCTATGGACGACTATACGACTGTCTCCCCTTTCTCCATCGACCGAAGTGACGACAACGACATATGATCCCCAGACAGTACAAGACGATGTTGCCCTCTTCTAGATCCGAAGGTCAGTTCATTATTGCCTTCAGTTAGCCTCCGCACTAACCGTTCACTACTGCGCTTTCGAAGCCGTCGAACTGCTGCGCGAACCAACAACGCGACCACAAGGGACAGAAGACCGAGGATGCAACCCCCAAAGAAAATGCCCCACCAGGGTACAGCAGACCCACCCATAGAAATACTTTGCGCCCGAGCAAACGGGGACCCAGCTTCGACTAACCCATGACGGGACTGTTCCCCAGCAGCCCAACTGCCTGCACGCGACCACGTGTGTCAGAGCACCTTCACTGAGAAAGTCGAAGATAAACACCTTTTTTGACCCCCGTCGCGGTGAACCCCACCAGTCCCAGGACGGGCTTTGCTGCAACCCCCGTGACCGCTAAGCCGACGACGAAGCCAAGGACGCCAATCACCCATGGGCCGAAGCTTTCCACCTTCCTCGTGGCATCAGCTCGATTTGAAGAGCCTCATTGTGGCTTAAACTGGGCTGCTTGTATGTTGGATGCTAGAGAGGAGAGGCCAAGGTGAGCACAGATCGCGTGTGGACCGTGAAAAGTAATGCGCAAACCTGTCATAGTACAGAGAAGGGAAGTGTTGGAAGAAGGGAATACGAAGCAGGCCGCACTATGTCCGATTGCTGCAGCGTGGCTGCTAAGTACCGCTTTTGGACCGTTAAGCGCCTTGGGTAACGAAGCAGAACCAGTTCTTTTGGCTTACGGCACCGACGATCCAACGTCTCTGGAGCTTTCCAGGTCGGACACTCCTCATACAGATATCCCATAATCCTTTTGCTGCAACATGGCTACAACGTGCACCGTAACTCCTCTTCCAAGTTTCCAACATCTGATCATGACTGACTTGCGTCTTTCTAGCCCTCTCGCAAGATAAAAACTTTCTTTAGCGCTGGGGAGGAGTCAGCACACTTCTTATATGGATCCGCAAATGATATGTACCGCGACATGACTCGGAACCATGAGGCGAATGGCATAAATCCCTGGCTACGAGGTAGCACCCCTCCGTTCTCCGCGTTCTTCCACAACCGCACAGTGAACTAAACTACAAACATCATGGGTGCGTCCTGGTAGCAGATCTTTGGTATCGCTACAGCTAACTTTGTTATATCTAGGAGTGAGTGACAATAGATCCCCAAGAGCCACCAAGTACCTAACGATTGACCTTTAAGAAGGACGCAAATATCAAGACTGCTGCCGCAGGCATCGTCGTCGGCGCTGCCGTCACCCCACTCGCCGCCGCCCCCGTCCTCGGGCTGGTCGGATTCTCAGCAGCTGAACCAGTCGCAGGTTAGTCGCTTGAACAACAAACGGCACCACAAATCCGCTTACGAACGAGTTGGGACAGGTAGCATCGCGGCTGGAATCCAAGCTGGTCTTGGGAACGTCGCCTTTGGCTCTTCGTTTGCGCTGGCCCAGTCCATCGCGATGGGAGGTGCGGCTGTACCGTTTTTCGGGGTGGTGGCTGGAGGGGCGATTCTTGGAGGTGCGGCGCTTGGGGTGAAGAAACTGTGCAAGCTATGATTGATATTTTGATGAGTCTTCTGACTGGTTGATGGAACCTTTCTGTACAACGCCTTATCACTTCTCATTTCATAAAGCAGCCGTCTTCTCTGTATATCGCCTCATCACTTTTCGTCTCACAAGCAGCCCCTTTTCTCTGTACAACAGGACTTTTTCCTATAATGTAACGAACCGCCCTATTCGAGATGATGACTGGCAATGAGAATAGTCAGTGTCTCCATGTCACCCCGTTCACGCATCCGAGAGGGCTATATTCTGTTGGACGCAGTCTGCATACCATTCAGAGATATCTGTGCTGGGTAGTTTTGTTTTCCTCTCAGGCACAGCAATCGCGGGGTCTTCCGCTATGACCTCCTTTTGACGCTCTAAGAAGCATGAACACGAGCCGCAGCCTTATATAAAGCCCATCAAACCTTGTCAAGGTCGCCCACAGTGTCCTCCCCACATCGCTTTAAACCGTTCACTGAAATTTGTAACATGGGTATGCCAACGTCCTCATTGAATGTTCATTTCATGTAAAGGCTAACAATGGTGTTGCCCGACAGTGAGCGATCACAGAATCTAGGCCTACGCAAAACGCACGACCAGGCTTTTCAGATCGCAGCATTGACCGCAGCAGCAGGTGCCATCGTTGGCGCCGTTGTCACCCCCCTGGCTGCCGCTCCAGTCTTAGGTTTAGTTGGATTTGGCGCCGCTGGACCCGTAGCGGGTGAGTCGTAGATATCATACACCAAAGGCCGCCGTCTTCTGATGTCGGAATCGTGACCGCTACCTAGGTACGCTGGCTGCAGGCGCCCAAGCTGGGATAGGGAATGTTGTGGTTGGTTCTTCGTTTGCGCTCGCACAGAGTATTGCAATGGGAGGCATGGCTGTTCCATTCTTCGGTGTAGCTATTGGGGGCGGAATCGTTGGAGGCGTTGCGTATGGGGCTGCACTCTTACTTTTATAAGCGGTTATTGGATGGGTGCGTCCAGTCGGTTGAAGATAGCTGTTCTCTAGGCTAAACATTACACTAGTTATTCCTTTTCTCTATGCGATGTAGTAGTCATTCTCGAGAATACGAACGCTGCGGCTTTGTCAAGATGTGCTTATCTTCGCTGAGAATGAATCTAATGGCATTATTGATGGGTGGATTCAACTAAGAGGGAAGGAAACGTAGGTTTCTCGTCGCTCGTGTTCTTCTCGTTGTTCGAAGCACTAGCCCCTTACTTGCGCCGGTCGTGTCGATCATGCTTAAATGGTGCCTTGGTTCTTCCAGATGACATACCTGCCGACAAACCGTCTGTTGATGAAAGACGCTAGTAGGCATCGAACAGAATCAACGCACCACGCATGAGCAATCCCAGGGATCCATCCCAGAATGGTCAGCAAGACATTAATCCAGAAATCTACGGCGCGGGTCGAACATTGAGTGGTTCAAATTATGTGAATCCTCGGGTTATAGGTAAATACCTGCTGCTAAGCCTCGTTCTAGAGTGCCACAGTCATAAGCCGAAGTTGATCGAAGACGCCGGAAACTCACTTAAGAAGACTGCTACTGGGGGGAGAATTCTGTCGTTCTGATTAGTTCGATCGCCATAACGTCGGTGATCCCGAGAAATCGCTCACATTGCAAGGATGTATAGAAGGACATCCGAATTCGGGGATTGAACGTCTGAGGGCATAGTGTGGCTATAGCTTTGAAGGTTCAGGTACAGCTAGAGATATGTGGGGGACGATTTTCATTCGAAGTCCAACGCTGTATATGTGAAATGAGCGAGACAGGTCTCACTTGGACTACGTCACGAAAGTTATTCATATCATGATCGACCTGCTTTAGATAGCCTGCAATACAGTACCGTTACAAAAATAATACCATTGCACATGCGGAGGGGGATACAAGACTCACGACAACATCTACTATGAGAAGGCGAAATCGACCTCCGGTCCGTCTTTGCTGCTCAGAAGCTGTTGCGAACCTTATAAGTTACGTTTCACATGAACAACATGTCCATCGCGGCAGAAAACATATACAGCCACAGAGTTAGTGGTTAGCTGCCAGGTTCTCAACAGTTACCGGGAGGCGAGGCTCTTCATCTGCTGAGTGGGCGCCATAGAGAGTGGCAAGCAATTACGAAACGCGGGGGGAGAGCTGCATTGAGATTGCAGAAGGTTCTTGGGAAGATTCCGTAGAAAGACAAAATGTGAGTTGTCAATGTCAGGGTGGAGGCCATTGTCCACTGTCGTAGGTAAACCTCTTTTCGTGAGATGTATAACCTCCCAGGGTTTCCCCTAGCGTCATATACCAGAGACGGACTGTGTCATGGTGCGTTGATAGAGGAGGGTAGTGGGGCACCCGAAACAGTGGCACTCGCAGTTGCCAGGCAGCCAGAGGTTGAAGTTCGCGCGACGCGTTCGGGTGTGCAGTTGTATGACCCTGGCCAGGTCACATGTTCAGACGCGTCGCGTCAAATTTGAAATTCTTGAGGGCACGCGACCTAACACGATGCAGCAGGCATGCTTACGCGTGGTGAACATTGTCCTTTTAGCCTATATCACGCAGTCTCGTAATATCTTTTCTCCTGTCTCTCTTATCATGCCGACGAGACACGACGCGCAGTAAGCCCTGCATTCCCCAGAGTGGGTGGTCTGGACTACGTTCCAACGAGCTCATATCTGTCCAACGAATGGGTCAGCCGAGAGCCAGCCACAACAAAACAAAATACTTAGTGATATTTGAATTTCGAGAATCTTGTTATCGATGGCCAATACCACAGAACTGGCATGTCCGTGATGGCGGGTCGAAAAGGTTGTCATCCACGACATCCTCATGGGCCGTGGAAAGGAGTACATCATGCAGTCTAACCAATCCTAAAACACCATTTAAATACAAGTTCCTGAACTCAAAGTCTCTTGATTTTTACCCCTTCATCGAGACTCATGGCCTGGCAAACGCCTCTGATTGGCACGGAAAGCTTCTTCGGTGGTTTTGCGATCACGATTCGAAGTTCATAATATGAGACTCTAGGTGCAGTCTACACGTTGTGCGTGCCATCCTGCCTGCTGGTCTCCCCCTTGGACATCCCACCACTGCCTCAGCGTCAAAATTGTCAAGCTCAGTTTTCCATTCGCAATTGGTACAAAGAAAGAAATGTTCATTAGGCGTAATATCGTCATCTAGGGTATTCGTAGTTAACAAGGTATCAAGTGTCTATGGAGTTCAGAGCTGTTCAGAGGTGCGTCAAAAAATAAATCAAGAAAGCAATTCGTAACCAGTGTCTATTTTACTTGCGTCCCTTCCCCTTTCCTTTCCCCTTGCCCTTGGTCTGGTTCTGATTTCCAGGCTTCGCTGCAGGTTCTGACTTTTCGACAACGGCTGGCGCACTTTTAGGCACCGTGGGCGCAACTTTGGATGCAGCAGGTGCAGGCGCGGGCGGAGGAGGAGCAGGCGCAGCCTTCGGTGCAGGTGCAGCGGCTGGTTCCACCGACTCAAGGGCAGAGTAGAGCTTCGCGCTGTCGACCATCTGGAAGCCTGCTGCGTCTCGCTTCGTCGGGGATTCAGAAGGCCAGCCTCCCGGAACCTGTTTGGCCTTGGAATGAGCATCAGCGCCGAGGGAGCCACCACCATTCAAAAGGCTATCCCAATTCCCGTTCTTCGCATTCTCCGCTGCGGACATAAGCCATTCCTCGTCATCCAAGGACGGAACTTCGCCGGGTGGAGAGGTCGGCGCCGTAGACGGGGTGGGAACCATCGAACTCAACCCAGTATCATACTCCTCCTCCTCATCTTCCTCCTCGCCATACTGGAAAATGTTCGAGAACATAGTCGAGGGCACGCTCGGCTTCGGCTCGACGATATCGAGAAGGATCCTGGAGTTCGACGGCAGCCTCGCTTCCGGTCCCTTGCGACCACTCGGCCCATCCTCATCCGGCACCTCCTCGATCGTCACCCTCTTCGCACCAGCTTTCTTCGCCTTCGCACCATTCTTCATGGCGCCTGCAGGAGCAGCGTCCCACATCTGAGACTGGTTTCCACCTCCGTTCGGCGTCCAGTAGAGATTGGCAGACTGGGCTTGAGGTGGTGGAGGTGCTTGCTGCTGGGCGGGTTTAGAGGCAGGAGAATCGTAGTCCATCGGCCCTCCCCAGGATACCTTGGAGGAGTGCATTTTGGCGGACACAGACGGGGCGTTGGTGGTCGAATCGACATCGTGTGCTCCCTTCTGCACCTGGAGCCTCGCGAAGCGCTGCCAAGGTGTCTCTTCCGGCTCAGAAGGCTGCTTAGGCACGGTCTGCGACATGGACATCATCATCGATGCCTGATGGTCTCCGATCGGTGGTTGATTGCCCTTCATTACCCGATTCCAGATCGACTCCTCCTCTACTATGTTCTTCGAAGAGGCAGCAGGGGCGGGGGCGGTACGCTGAGAGAAGGCCGACTGTGACTTCGGTTTCATCTGTCGCTCCCACAATGATCCCTCCTCCTGACTGGGTGGCGAACGCTTCGACGTCGATGAACGCGGATCAGCCATCTGTGAGGCCTGCATACCCATCCCCCACGAGTTGTCCTCCCTCATCGCCGGCACTGGCTTTGGAGGCAGAGCCTGGCCGTGCGCCCTCATCCTCTGCATCCGCTCCCATGGGCTCTCCTCCGGCTCCTCTTCCGCGAGCATTGAACGCGGATGTGAAAGCGCACTCTGGGCCTGCTCTTTCAACCTCTGCATTCGGTCCCATGGGCTCTGCTCCGGGACCTCTTCCGCGAGCCTTGAAGACGTAGCCTGGGCTTGTCCGTTCATCCTCTGCATCCTCAGCCAGGGGTTCTCCTCGGGTGTCTTCTCAGCTGGCTTCGAGATCGGTACCTGTGCTCGGCCCTTCATCCTCTCCATAGCCGCCCACGGGCTCTCTTCTTCTTCCTCTTCATCCTCCTCCTCCTCATTCCCCATCATCGTCGCACGTCCCCACCCACTCCTCACCTCTGGCGCACGCTGCGGTGGGGCACCCCCCATCTTCAGCCTCGCCGCCCTCTCCCACGGCGTTTCCTCCTTTTCCTGCTCCCTCTCCATCGTCCACGACGAGGCCCCCAACGCCGACGGACTGGGCCCGGTCCCAGCCATCTCTCCAAGCCGCCGCATGCTGGCCTTTGGGGTCGTCACAAAGTCCGACATGTAGGAATCAGCCATCGACCCCGCGCCCCGCTTCGCATTCATGGAGAACTGAGGGCGCGGAGTCGACGAAAGCTCATCGTCCGTCTGCACGAATCTCTGCTGCAGGATGTCTTTCGGCGAGACGGCAAATTTTTGCAGCGGTGAGGGTAGGCGTGGTAGGGGACCCTGCGGCGTCGTCTTCGACTTTGCTGGACCCAGCGCCCTTCTTCTGGATCACTTGGCGCCCTTTCTTGGTCGGCTTCTTCGCGGCGATGGGTGCAGACTTGGGCTCGGGGACCGCTGCTTTTGGCGGGGCCTCGGTGGGAGGAGACGGCATGTTCTTATTTTTATTGGCAAGTGCGGGTAGGGGCGTCGGCGTCGGATCCGCCAGGACCTTCTTCAGCAGCGAAGTAGCGGTCTGGCCCGCCTTTTTCGGGCCCCAGCCCGACGGGATGGGTGGTACGGGTGTGGAGGTCAGGCCAGTGGGGAACCCGCCGTGCGGTTGGAATGCGGCGTCGTCGCTTTCGAAGGAGGAGGAGTAGTCGAGGGAGGTGTCTTTGAATGCTGCTTCCATCCAGGAGGGGATGGCGCTTGGGTCCGGGCTGGATGCGGCGGGGGCTTCGGCGGGCCATTGGGAGAGGGAGGTGGTGGGAGTGGAGGTGGTTTGTGTTGTTTTCCAGCCTGAGGGGGTGACTCCCCTGCCCAGGGTCTGTTTGCGAGCGCGAAGAGTGTCGGATGACCCGGGAAGAGTTGGAGTGCGAAGGTCGGAGGCGGATTCGAATTGAGGAGACCCCCAGGCTTGGTTCTCGTCTGGTTGGGCGGCCTCCTCTTTCCCGATGACGAACAGCTTATTCTCGGTGTCAAGGCGTATTGTCTGGCCCTTTTTGAGCGTGCCCTCCCAGTCCTGGGGAGTAACACTCGCGGGAGCGGTGTTGGCTGCCCTCGCAGGGTCGCCCAAAACAGAACGTTTGCGGATTTCGTCCCTTCGCTTCTTGCGCTCGGTGGCGACAATCACCTTCCGCTCCTCCTCCTTCTCTGCCTGCAACCTCAGCATCTGCTTCTCGTGTGCAGCTACCTTTGCGGCATCATCGGCCTTCCCCGAAGACTTCTTCGTCCGCCGGTCGTTCTGGATCGCCATGGCGAGCTCAGCGCCAGCTCGGGCTGCGTCGAGGTGGAACTCAAAGATTTTGGCGACGCGGGTCTGCATTTTGAACAGCTCAAAATCCTCCTCCTCGCTGCTCTCTTCGGGGTTACTCAGGTGAGGGCCGACGTAAGTCGGGCCACGCACACGAGTCTTTCCTGACTTGCGGTCTAGGTCAGGGGGGCGTTTCGGAGGCGCCGAGTTGATATCCGGCCGAGAGCTGGCAGGAATTTGAGAGAAATAGTCATGGGCCCCGGAGGACGAGGCGGAAGGCTGATCTGGAGAGCCCGTGTTGGAGCTGTGGTTGGAGGAGCGAGCGTTGGGGGTCCAGTTGTTTGCCATACCCCATCCATCTCTATGGGTAATTGGCACGGGAATGGAGACATTCTCGTCGTCTTCAGACTCGTCAGTGGGCTGGCGAAAGGTGAGTAGTTAGACACGTGCAGTGGACTTGATCAAAGGTATAGGATGACTCACCACTATGTACGACGACACTGCCTCGTAAAGTTCATCGTCCGTGGAAAATTCATTGACGCTGACAAGGGTGTAACTCGAGGTAGTTGAGACGTTGGCCACGCGAGCGGCCGAAGAGAGAGGTGGCGCAGGGTTGGACACGGGGGGGCTTACGCGTTGCGGCTGTGTAACGACCACGTTTTGCGTTGCCAGTGTATGTGGTTGTTCGTCCGACTCTCCTCCCAGGACCTTTTCAACCCTCTGCAACTCCTGAAAAGTCATTTGCCCCCAGTCCTCGTCGCGAAGGTTGTTCTTTGCAAGCCTCGTCTGCCATTCGACTCTGATCTTGGACAAATGGTCGTCCAGGGCTTCTCGGAGCAGTTTGGCCTTCTGGGAGTCGTGCTCGTCCTGTTTGACACGAGTTTTGGCTAGAACGGTTTTCCACTTCAGGTCCTGGATTTTAGAAATTTCTTCCCGTCGGCGGTCAAGGGTTTTGCGCTGTACGTCGACCCAGCTCTCGAAGTCGGACCAGAGAGTGCGAACGCGCTTGGAAGAAGCCAGTGGAATAGTATGTGTGGGATACATGGCTGGGGCTCGTCGTTGGTGGGAGTCAAAAAAAATCAAAGGTGACTCGAGTCCACAGAAAAGCCGATTGTGAAGTGGTTGAGATGAAACAAGAGATGGGAATTAAACGGCTGCCTCGTGTTTCTGGCGGGCTGCCGAGATTGATTGTAATCCCTGAATCAACGAAGCTGGCTACCCTTTCCGGGTCTTCCCCGCAATGAATCCGCGTTGGCGTGTCGAGATGGTAGTCGTTCTTGGATTGAAGAGCATGAATAAGTGCAGCTAGAAGTGTGATTATGCGATCTACTTGGGCAGGGGGTAGGGTTGATCATCTACCATAAGGGGTGCTGCCATGCCACCTGTCGTCACTTGATCCACTACCACGAGGCAAACGTCGGTCCACGCCGCACCCTTTGCCCAATCCTTGCCCAACCCCCTACATTTCTTTTTCGAGCTTTATCTGCTCTTATAGCTTGCGGGCGGACCATAGACCTTCTCTTGTCGTTGTTGCTCAAGCTCTGTGCAACCTGGGTCCTGCAGGATATGAACGATGCCATGTGTCCTATTTTTTTTCTATCAAATGATACGACACCCGTACCCGACCCTGTTAACTTCCAGCCCGTGCCCTTCCCTTTCTTGCACACCCGAGCGCGCTGAATTCATATCCGGCTGTACCGGCGGCATGCTCTGTAGTCACATCTGGAAGGCGCGTTCATCACGTCCGAGGGTCCACCGCAAGGGCTTCTATACACAAGCACACCACACATGGCATCCTCGATGGTTCCTATGAATGCTCATTGCTTAGCTTCCATGACGAGGGGCTTGAGATAAAGGCCACATGCCCCATCGATGACGTTACGAATGGTACTAATACTGTCGCCTCCATTCAAGATGTGGCATGGACTTGCCCTTTACAATCAGACCAACGAAAGATGACCCATCGATGACGGTCCGGGCGCTGCGATACGGCCCTTTATCAAGAGCAGGCAGTCCAAATATACTACCCCTCCGACAATTCATCGTAGCGCTGGGCTTGCGACCCGTTTCATTCCGCTCGTATTCCGTTCTTCCTGATCACAGCCATGGCCCCCTTCAAAACGCGCTTTGTTAACTCATCCATCGACAATGGCCCCGCAGCACGTCGCTACGAGAATGAAAATCTTGATTCTAGACTGCAGCCCCGCGTCTCGGCTGGTCCCCTTGTTCGGTGGATGGACTATCACCTCCTTGCGCTTTCTACACCACAGGGTGCAGTACTTGTCTACGTCCTTCACCTTTTCAGCGAGGCACCAGATTGCACACCTGTGATTCGACCAAGACCCCTCGCTTGGTAGATACAGCATCATCCACTAGCGCATTGCTATGTTACAGGAGATGAAATTCTTATCCTCCACGGGTGCGCTTGGCTGTTGGCTTACAATCGGGCCACTCCCCTTGGCCGGTGCTTGGACCCCCGTTGTGCATCTTTGTGTTACAGGAGAATGAAGTCCTTATCTACAGCCTGCGTTTCTTCGGCGCGGGCTCGGATTTCATTTCAGCGTTCGGCCGATGATTCGACATCCAGAACCCTCAACCCTTCGCCCTCGGGTAGCGTGTAAATCACCGTGCCGCAGCAATACTGTGCTTCACGCAGCAAGAATGGCACCTTCATCTACGCCTCTGGGCTCGGATGCCGCTTTTTCAACCCATGACGGCGAAATATTACAAAGACCATACTATGAACCAAGGAATTTGCCGTCCAATCGGCTTTTGTGGGAATGCGTATAAGATCCCTGGGCGATCGAGCTTTGTGCCCATGACTTTACGCCACTCAACGGAGGAGTCTTAGTCTTGGAGTCAACCAAGACTAGAACAGCCTCCCACTCCTTCGAGAGCTCAGTTGCTTGCATTGACAGACAGGACTTCTGTCAATCTTCGTCGCATTTCAGATCGTCGGTCTGATGATTCCTTCGGTTAAGGTTGGTGGTTGGCCATCATGCCGCAGCGAAACATTCTGTTTCACGCAGGTGACAGCCTTATCTGCGTGTACGGACTCGGGTAGACTTTGACGACGCCTCGTCGATCCACAATACCTTATTGACATATTACAAGGATCGTGACACGTACCAAGGAACGCACCAGACGATCGGCTTTTGGCTGCACAAATCCCTGTCAATGGACGATCGAGTTTCATGTCGTCCGTCGTACGTCTCATTGTCAAGTGGCTAGAGTCTGGATGTCAAGCACGACTTGGACAGCCTTCCCTTTCTTCAAGGCCCTGTGCTCTCTCTCGTGAAATCACGCTCTCTTTGGCTTAGTCGTCCTTTATCGCAGTTTGTGATGGTGTCGACAGTATGTATCGTTGGCTAGGACCGTGAAAGGCTTTGATTTTCAAACGCGATATCAATCGGACCCTGCCTTTTCTGGCCCTTGACCCCTCCTACAATGTCACTCTATCTCGAGCGGCTTGGCTGATCGTTTTCGTTACCTGACCACGGGCGCAGACAGATTGTTGTCTCGATTTATGACGTTGCATCGGTGAACACATTTATTTCGCCAGTGTCGCTTCATCCGCTGTGGAAGGTAATTATATTTATTCACGATCTTGCTCTATTCACCGACTCACACCCACTTTAGATGACCTCGGCAAAACGGCCACTTCCATGAATCGATAATGATGCGGAAGGCTCAAAGAACGGATACCCCCAACATTGACCACGGGATTTGTCACTCTGCTGCCGTCCCCTCTACCCTTCCATTTGGTGGAGAGTACGTCAATGCTGATTCTGTTCTCTACTTCCCTCTCAACTTCGCAAGTCAGGATGTTCTTAATGCTTCTTGTCTTGCAGGCACTGATCTTGCGAAAGGTGGATTCCGTCCGCTAGGCATTAAATGTGATGTGGGTGGTCCTGAGACCTTGGTCTTTGCGTAGACCGGTACTTCGGGAGATTTAGAATGCACGGTCTAGCCGAAACTGCAAGCCCCTGGTATAACGTCCGGTCATCTTCGAAGAACCCAAATGTCAAAGTCTGTCGCCACAGGGTCTTCATTCTTCCAGCAGATTTACTTAAGAGTTGGTTTTACATAGCTGCCTGCACCGATTCTTTCCAAGCTCCTAACATCCTTTTCAAAACTTGACTCTTACCGTCCTGAATATCGGAGGTCGGTCCCCTTCTACCGGAGTTTTCTTATGACCTCTCGCCCCTGTCATTTCAGTCGTCATTGGAATTATTTTCTCCGACGCAACCTTCGTTTTTCCACGGCCGTTCGAGAATTGGTCACGACAATGACATTTGTTCGGTGTGGGTGTCAGTCATGGGGTCATGAAATCAGACGGCGCTTACTTGTGAGTTCGACTTCGTAAATGAATTGCTCTCCCACATCACCCCCGAACGCCAGTGTGTTACAAGAAGCCAAAAATGACGAGATATCAGTTCCCATCGACGGTCGGTCACATCCTCCTCTATCTTTATCTCAAGTTTTACTGTAATTGTGCTGATTTGCTATAGTAATGCCATGGTTTTATTCATCATGTTGTATGTATCACCTGGCCAAAATTAGTGGCTGTTCTCTGGTCACTGGTGCGTTCAGGAGAGAAGTGCCAGGCCATCAGCGTGTGGTCTGAGACTGACCAATGAGGGGTGTAGATCATTTACTGATTTCATCGATTGCCTCATTCCATAGTGTTGGACCGTCTAAGCACCCCTCGACTGCGCCTAAAGTTCCAAGCGCAGTGCTCCGACGTAGATCGTTGAACGCTGCATATTTGAGTGCTGAGTGAAGCTGCCATAACCCTGTAGTGCTTGACCAATGCATGCACGGGTGATGAGAGGAAGTGATAAGATAACGGACAATGATCCGGAATGCAGGCAACCCGCTCAACAACCCACAACAACATTTACGCGTCTCTGATTGACCTTCGACCACTACATCGCCTCTGGCCTGCATTGTTCCCTTGCGAACAAGGGGAGGGGCCAATATTGAGTGTGAGTGCCCCATAAACTTTGAAGTATTCTTTTGGAACGCGTGTGCTGAACATGAGGCAGTCAGGGCGTTCCCGTGGACTGACGAATCTTCTTTTTACGGGGTCTCGCCGCAGACGTCCGCCGATTAGTCGCTAGGTCCCTCACAACCTTCATTTCCCTCCATTCTACCCTGCCCAACATCGCTACACTCACCGCAGCTACCAGCAGCTAGCATCGCTCTGTTGTATTCTCTGTCCCTCGACCAGCTTTAGATGTCAACGGTGACATCTCAAGTACCATCATACACGACTTCGTCACGCAAAGGTGATGTGCCCGATGTCGAACCCGATAAAGCATGGAAGGAGACACTGCGAGCGAGGATCGAGGAAGGTCTGTCGTCTATGGTGGCCGACGCTAAGAAGAATCTCCAGGTTGAGCTCGACAAGGGACCCGTGTCCGTCATCCAAAGAGACCAACTCACTCACGAGTATCATGAGGCTATGAAAACCATTCGATCCTTAGCAGAAGAAACTTTCCAGGTCGAGCTAGAGCGTGAACGACAGGAACGCCGGTGGGCGTCCGGTCGAGATATGCTTCCACAGTGGAATGCAGCACTTAAGCAAGAGCAGCAGGACATTATGGATAGAATCAAGGTATCTCAGAAGGAGAACTCGAGCCCGATCACTACAGAACCCCTGAGGAAAGCCGACCTCCTGAGGTGAAGCCGATCGAGTCGCGTCCTAGGGGACCCGTACCTGCGGAGCTGCCGCCCGAGCTCGCACAGAAACGGGAGCGCCAATTACGTGAAGAGCAGGACCGGAAAGAACGAGTGCGGAAGGAACGGGAGCGGCAGGAATGGGAGCGGCAAGAGCGACGGGAGAAGGAGCAACAGGAGAAGGAAGAACAGGAGCGTAGGGACAACCAGTTACAGGAAAAGGGACGCAAGGAGCAGGAGCAGAGGGCGAGAGAGCGGGAGGAGAAGGAGCGGGGGGAAAGGGAGCGAGAGCAGAGGGAGCTGGATGAACGGGAGCGGCGGGAAGGGGAGAAGCGAGAACAGGAGCGGCAACGCGAGGAGGAACAAGAACGGGAACGGGAACAAAGCCTACAGCATGCTCTCCGCAGCGCTCCCACTCGGCGAGGTTCGGTCAATCGCAACCAGGATTACTCACATCCACCTATGGTCCACCGTCGTTCGTCTCGCCCGGGTATGGCTGAACGACACGCCCCCACCGACACATTCGACAGCGATGATGCATCCGACATCGATGAGGAATCGATACTTCGCCCACCCGACCGTCAGAATGCAACAAGGAAGCCCTCGATACATGAACGGCCTATGGATTCTCCCATTAGTAGATCGGTTGAGCACCAATCACGTCCGTCATCCGAACGATATGCACCCCGTTCGCCTCCTAATCCCATTCCCCAAATCTGGAAGCCTTCGTCCCCAGAAGAGGACATCAGACCTCCATCTGCCGCGCTTGCAAGGCGGAATAGCACCACAAGCATTAGATCGACCGGCTCTGCGGGCCATCGCCCTTCCATCACTGAGCCGATCCCAGAACGGAGCGATAGCGAAGCTGAGCATGGAAATGACAAGCGGCCGCGGGTTCCAGAGCCTGAGCCAAGCTGGTCTTCAACACCTTCCAAACCGCGAGATAAAGAGCGACGAAAGGAGCATCGCATAAGTTCCGCCAGCGACCATAGCCGTTTCGACGATCCATCAGCTACGAGCCCCAGAACCCCATATCGACCTGAAGATATCCAGCCGCTTCCTTCTCATGGCCCTAGGGAGCGCTACAATGACGCACACTCCAGCTTCGGTAGTCCCAGAGCTCCGCATCGACCAGAAGACATAGGTCCTCATCCTTCTGCCACGCGGCCGATGAATCATAAGACCTCCTTTAACTCGGACGAGTGGGATAGCCCTTATCAGCCCAGCCCACCTCCACGGTCAGTCAAAGCTAGAGGATCTTTCGATGATCGCCCATACCTCTACTCGCAACCCCCTACGCCAGCGGGGAGAGTAGTTTCTCGACCTCCTTCTATCCCGAGCGAAGAACGAGAGCGCTACTACGACCAACCTCCCTATCGTCCGTACCCGACTCCGCCAAGCTCTGCGAGTCGACCGACAGGTCGTGATCATGCGTCGCAGCAAGGTTGGTATGGTGGTCGTGGAGAGCCTCCCCAAGCGTATCCGTATCCTGAAGCTCGAAGTATTGCCTACAAGTATGCCCAGCAACAATCGGATAGCCCTAAGCGCAGGTCCTCCGATAGTCGACCAGCTCTGGCTCGTGAGCCTTCCTTCACGAAGAACTTTCCGGATGGTGAGTTGAACGACGCATTGCCTTGTCCCAATTCTTACTAATGTCGTCTCCAGAACCATATCAGGTGTACGGGCCGCCATCGGATCCATATGCTCGTATATACGATGGACCGCCGTCGGCGAGCATCCCGATTTCTCGGCGACGACCTTCTCCGGCTGTGGAAGAGCCGGAAAGTTGGAAATCCTGGGCTAACGAAGTTCAACCTCCTCGCCGCGACACGCGGCGAGAACATGAGCGGCGTGGCGGATATGGACATCATGACCGTGACGATGGGCAACTGGGCCGGGACTCAGAGTACCTCGGACGAAATGGGCGGGACTATGAGCTTTGGGATCGAGAGGAACGTGATACTGGCGAACAGTATTGGCCACCGTATGGTCCCCCTGGTGCCCCACCCGATTCAGCACGTCCGGCGTTCGCTCGACAAGCTCGTTCTCCCCCGTCATCTTACCCTAACACCTACCACGAGACATCGGGCCACTCGTTTGGTGGACGGGAGCTCCGACATACGGCAGCAGAAGATAGCGATGAGTATGAACTTGATGAGGATGAGGCACCCTATCTGCAACCTGAGCAGGAGGAGATACCCAGGAGGATGGAAGGAAAGCCCACGAGGATGGAAGAGAGGCAATATAGATCGAGAAACGCCGGACGTGATACAGAGGAGCTGCAGGAGTTGCCTTCGCGGGCATTGGAGCAGCACAGTGGCGATCGAGCAGCTGGACGGTCCGATGAGGGCCCAGTGATGGTCAATCAGGTCCATAGGTCGACGGCGATTTCTGCAACGAGAGACGAGCAGGAGGGCGAGGAGGAGGAGAATGCCGATGACGATGACGATGACGTCGACGATGAGGAGGAGAAGGAGAAGGAGATGAGGAAACTGGAGGAGGAGAGAATATTAGAGGAGGAGAGGGAGAGGTTAGAGGTAGAAAGGGCAGAAGAGGCGAAGAGATTGGAGGAGGCGCGAGAAGAGGAGGCACAGAAGGAGGAGGCGCGAAAGGAAAAGGTGCGAAAGGAGGAGGCGCGAAAGGAGAAGGCGCGGAAGGAGAAGGCACGCAAGGAGGAGGCACGCAAGGAGGAGGAGGCACGCAAGGAGGAGGCGCGCAAGGAAGAGGCGCGCAAGGAGGAGGCACGCAAGGAGGAGGAGGCACGCAAGGAGGAAGCACGAAAGAAGGCGGAGGAGGCCAGGAAATTCCAAGAGGCAAAGAGGAAAGCAGAGCAGGAGGCGAAGAAGTTGGTAGAGAAGGAGGAGGAAATACGGCAGAAGGAGCTGGCGACTAAGAAGAGAGCAGCTGAGGTACGCAAAAAGGAGGAGGAAGCGAAGCGGAAGGAGGAAGAGGCGAAGAGAAAGGAGGCAGAGGCGAAGAAGAAGGAGGCAGAGGCGAAGCGAAAGGAAGCGGAGGCGAAACGGAAGGAAGAGGAGGCGAGCAGGAAGGAGGCGGAGGCTGGGCAGAAGGAACGGGATGCGCTTAGGAGAGAGGAGGAAGCGCATAGCAAGGAGGAGGAGACTCGCAAGAAAGAGGAAGAAATTCGTCAACGAGAGGAAGACCTCCGGAAACGCGAAGAGGAGTTAACTCGTCGGGAGCAGGAGATCGCTTCGCAGAAAGAAGCCGAGAGGTTGCAGAAAGAGTGGGATCTGGAGGATGAGGAGCGCAGAGCAGCGGATGAGAGGAAAAGAGCTGACGAAGAACGATTTCGTAGGGAGCAGGCCCAGCAAGAGGAATTTCGTCGACGTGAACAGGAAATCCGTCAGAAGGCAGAGGAACGTAAACGACAAGATAGCGTGGGGGCCGAGAGCAGCTGGGGCCCATCATCGTATACCTCGTCGACTTCGTCTTCCCGCTCGTACCCCCAGCCTTCCACTGGGACAGACAGAAATGGGCAGGCTCCGGGTTGGAACGGTAACGTTGGCAGCGCTTGGGCATCGTCGACCAAAGCGGGTACCACAGCCAGTTCCTCAGCGTCGACAGCGTCTTCGACATCCAAACCACGTTCCGGTTCCATGAATTCCACATTCCCCACCAGTCCCTCTCCGCATCCTCCTTCTGCCAAAGAGGAAAGTGACTGGAAGCGCAGACAGGAAGAACAATTCCAGAAGCAACAGGAGCGGTTCCGCGAGGAGCAGCAGCGTTTGGAGAATGCCAGGCAGAGAGCTCAGAGCAGCGTGCTGAGCAAGGAAGAGGTTATTTCCTTGTACGACTTTCACGAGCGCCAGTGGACTTCCCTTCTATCCAGTAACGATCTTCGTTGGGAGTCCGTCCCTTGGCCTATGTTCAAACCGCCAAAATCTCCGGAGGATATAACGGTGGCCGCGGTCAGCGCATACATGCAATCCCCGCTTTATCCGGAGAGGGACAAGTCCAGGACCTACAAGGATCGCCTTAAGGAACATATCAAGAAATGGCACCCTGACCGTTTCGAGACGAAATATCTGCCGCGATTTATTGAGGAGGATCGGGAGGGGGTGAAGGAGGGAGCTGGCTCGGTAGCAAGGACTCTTAACGATCTTTTGACGCGCTCGAACGTTCCCAGTCCATTTTCATGAATATCGGGGGGATGTGCTCCTTCCCGAGGTATGCCCGCCCCAGTTTGTTGTATCTATGTAGCCTTTTCAGCATGTACGGATACGGATACCCCACTCATCCATTGTATAAGTATCAATCAAACCAGGAAATATATCATATTGGATTGTATGCGGACGGATGCAGCTGGTGACTTGTAGCTTCGAACTAAGATTTCATGCTGCATTTAGGCCGATCGCTCTACTAATCTGACACTGGCCTTCGTGAGTTAGACATTGCTTGATCTCTAGCATCTTCTGTAACTTCCAAGCCAAATGCTACTCACGCGGTGGCAGGCCATCGCCCATCGACTTGGTTGAGCGATTCGGAGCCCCCGAGGCCCGGGATGTTTTGCCACTGGGCATTGAAGGTAAAGAGTTGATGCTGGTTGACGGCAAGTTGACGGAATGAATCCTTTATAGATAGTACGCAACACTCCTTTTGGGCCGGAAGTCTACAGAATTGATGCAGTGGTCAATGGCATTGTCCATATTCAATACAGCGAGTCAAAGAGGGTCACTCGGGCATTGGGCAGCAGTGGGACGCCGTGAACGACAAAGCAGTGATAAGAGCTGTGGGTCCTTGTTTGTCAAGTTCACTGATATTTTTAATCTCTATCTTCCTGGTCCTATAGCGAATACTTCTCATAAAAACACCCCCCCTGCGTGTGGACAGTTTAACTGCAATACATCAGGGCAATTGACTCGAACATCAAACGGTAACGTTGACCATCTGTGATTGCATCGTGAACTCAAAATTATCTGATCAAGGATTACGATCCACAACTTGAAATACAAGTAGGTAACAGGGTTACGACAAATCCAGACATGGCCATGCTGCTCGGAAATGAGTTAGGGACCCTTTCAATCGATGCTCATCCGTAAAACCTCAGACGCCACAAGCGACCCCGTTCATATCATTATTTGAAGGACAAGAGCACCATAGCATGAATCCATCAGCCGAAAGGTCTATTCTTTGAGGCAATGGCATTACAACCTATAGGTCTTTCACCGAAGCCCACACGTTATCTCGATCCGAGGACCAAACCCATTGAAAAAAAGGACAAAACAACGAGGAGCCAGAATGAGGGTTACGTGAGTTCTCTGTGTGTCTTTGTCCTAAATCGGAATTGAGGCGGGTACTACACGGGATATCGTGCTGGGAACGAAGTGTGGTCGATGACGAGGACTATCTGTGCGTGTCGACGTCATGTCAATATTTGAGAATTCTGCAACTATTCAGCCTGAGGGTCAGGATGCAGGAAGGCTAATTCATTTAATCGACAGCTATCGATAAAGATGCTAATCGCCGGATGATCAAGTGGCACGCAATCATCTGCGCTCATACTTCGCAATTCCCGTGGCTTGGGACGGACGAAGCGACTTGGCGTTGACGTGTCCGTCGAGTACTATTAGATTTTCATTCTTCGCCGCCGGTCCTTGACCATGCAGTATCTGTAGGTCGTTATACGAGCAGTTTGAATTTGCAGGTACTGCGTATCATCGAAGGCCCGAGGAGACTAGGTGACGGGTTTCGGTCAGATTCGTCGTGACAGTGTTACGTGCGCACTGCCGGCACTTACAAGAGTGTCAGTACTGATGTATGTGATAAGTATGGTTACATGCCATACAGATCCCGGGTATACGTTGGTTTCCTGCACAAGAAAATGCGAAGGGAGCTTTATCCCAAACGATCTACCTTTCACGTTTTCCGAAGGCATGCAGTGGCATTAAACCTCGAAGAAACTGCCAGTGGTTATACCAGGCCTGATTCGGATCTTGGCAGGTCCTGCTATATCGTGTCCTGTTGGTGAGTTGATCATTGAGAAGGAGGATGGACAGTTACATATATGGAGTCTGGATTTGACCGCGAGGCATAAATGGAAGGCTGAAGAAGGAAAGATAGAAGAATAGAAGAGATTTCCGGAATCCCGAATCATGGCGAGACAGGAAACGAGGAAGGGTGATTACTCGTGATACGACGTTTGACAAAGTTCACCAATAGCGTCAGATCCAAGTCACACACCAAGAACATAACGTACCGCTTCTTCCATACCTTCTGAGTGCTCAGGGGGTTACGAACAGTAATGCCCCCAAGCATACTGACAGAACAAAGTAGAGTGGCTTATCTTGACGGATGGCTTGGTGCAATCCACGTGTTGGGGCGTGGTGGCGAAGCCCCCTTGCCCGTCTGACAGATCCTGCCCTGCGGCGGCGTTTACATTTTGTGTGAGTACGGGCGGTGCATATGCGCTCAAGTCGCGTGGCAGGGCCCGACAGACGTCTGGAATCCTTGCTGCCGGTGTAGGCATAGAAAGGAAGTTGAGAAGTAGTATTTTCACGTGATTACATTCCATGACTGGCACTGGCAGGCAGCAGAGAGAATCCCCAGAACCAACACCGAAGTCTTGGGACCATAGCAAACAAAACTGGATATAGGCACTACATACCCCACAGTAAGCTGACAAGAGGTATGGTCATCTTCATCTAGTTAGACACTGGAAAGAGAACGCAAGCAAAGTCAAGTTACAAAATTTGCAGGTCGGCTGTCAAGCTTTCAAGGTCGAGCGGAGCTTGACAGGTCTAGTCGTTGGCGGAGACAAAGAAAACCAGAGAAAACGGCAAGGACCGCGGAGGGGGGAGGGGGGGAGGGCAGAAGACTCGAAAAATGGAGAGATGTTGACCATCGACGGACGTTCATAACAGCGGAGGGCGCAAGGAACCGCGGCAGAGGTACAGCGGCGACTGAAAGTGCCCTTCTTCGACATCAGTGACTTCCGACGTTGATCAGGCGTCCGGCTTCAGGCACAGTCCTAGGATTCCTTGTGCGCAATCCTAGACATCTTGCGGACGTCGATGTACTCTGGGATTCAGTCTGGTGGTCTGCAATCGGAGGGGACGGCAGTTTGGTTATGATCGGGTTACTAAATGTGGAGGTAGCGGAGTCGCTCCGCCACAGGGACCGCATGCTCGACCTTGGTAGATGGCATTGCAGTCGAATTGAAGACTGCTGCGCCGTTCCTCAAGACGCGTCCGTAAGCAAACAACTATGGGCGACACGGTACGAGGATCGATAGTTTAAGAGTCATCTTGTCCTGATATTTTAGACTTGCTGGACGGTGGCGAGATAATAGTCAACAATGGGAATCTGCCTAAAGGTCGGACAGTGGGCAAAGGATCGTGGTGAAGAAACGAAGTCTCATTCCATCTCGTGTCGGCAGACGTAAATTATTGTCGAGAGCCTACTAGTATGAAGTGTTGGCCGACGCTTGAGTCCAGAACGCGGTCTTATAATTTGAAGTAGGATTATGAGGCTTGAACACGGTTCTGTGGTTTCTGGGCCTGGAACATACAGAGTGATGTTAATCAATTATCAGGTTCACGAATCACGCAAAATCAAGACTTCCACATACCAGAGTAAGACCAAAAGACAACGAACTTGGGTCTTGATGACATATAGGTGCGCGCTCCGCACAAGGCCTGGTTCCGGGAAAACGTACAGTGCGTCGAAGCCGCCGAATAACTGGGTGACTATAAACCCTGTGCTATTCATAGCGCCGATTCGAAACATACAGTCTCAGAGACTTCTCGAATTCGGATTCTCACCGTGTGATTCGGCGAAACATCACACTGGATCCATAGCAGCGTCCGGTATTCGCAGGCATTCTGAAGCAGGCACCATCGCAGACGTTGCGTGGCATTCGAAGACCAGCATGATCTAGGGTTGACGTCGAACATGAGCACCCGAATGGCGATCGAAGAGATCAAAGATGGTCTCCCTTCGAGCCCCACAGATTACGGTAAGGAGAACAAGGAGAACCAATGCATGAGCATATATACCAATCTCCGCAGAATACCGCGGACTATATCATCCTACTTCGACTGCTCACGCCGCAAAGCTTGGATGACGACACCTCCCTGCGATAATGGGGGCGTTGCGATCCAGAAGGCAGGAATCTCCCAGACGTGAAGACGGCAACATGGCAGCTTGGGCTGACTTCACACGAGTCATCCTTGACGCTGTAGAAGGCGGGCTCAAACCCCGTCTTCCGTAGGGGTCCCGTAATCCGCTCTGCTGGATGGAAGAGAGTAACTTGCAAGGGCACTCGGGTAGCTCGGCGCACTCTTCGCGATTAGCCCTCTACCGCCAGACGAGGTAATCCCAGCATCGATAGCCTCCCCCAAGTCAATTATACGAGTGGTACGCAATCGATAACAGTGCGGCGGTGTCAATATCGAAGCGCAACGGCCTCCCGAGAAATCCGGGAACACAGAAAATAGCCTTCGCCGAGCGTTCGCGCCTGGTACCACGTGGAGCAAATTGTGGGCTCAAAGAGTCCAAGAAGCAAGAGCGGTAGAATGTGGCCTTGCAAAGGTAGTGGAGTCCAGAAATCGAGTCTCTGCGCTTGGACGCGAGGAGAGGTGGAGCCGGGAGGAATGTATTACCCAAGTTATACGTAGGAGTTACATCGAAATGGGGAGGGGAAGCGATAGCGGGCGTGCTGCTTGTGATGGAGTGGGATTTCAACCGACTAGCCAGTACTGTACGACCGGGGTGTGTGTGTGTGTGTGGGAGAGGAGGAGGGGCCGCGGGGGAGGGGGGCGGTGCACCATGCCCGCGCCTATGTGTCGGTATAAGATGGAAGGAAGTTGGAACGAAAGTCGCAACTTGATATAAACCCAGACTTCGCTCGCAAGCAGCAACATCGAAGCTTCCCGGGAGGTCGCACATGAATGCGTGGGTATGTGGGGTCCTTCGACGCGGGTGTTGTAACGGTTGCCAACTTCCAAACTTGTGCGAAACGCGGGTGCGGGAGGCCGGGCGGACGAAGGAGCTTCTTGCTTCGTGCGCAGTCCTGCGTATTCTATCCAGGTTCTATCCGGGACTGCGCGTGATGAAAGTGGTCCCGGCGGGTGAATGGATGCATTGGTACACTTACAGTATGGGTCCCAGAATCAGATTTCAGTGCATGAATAACAAGGGTGACTTCGAGGGTCGACCTTCGGATTCGCACGAAAAGGGCCAGACACGGAAAACGACCCATTGCAACGACCCCGAAACTAATCAGTTAGTAGCAACAACTGGTATTCCCAGAGACGGAGGTTCCATTCCGACAAGCCTTAGGGGTGAGTGGGGAGATGTCGGTATGGCAGCTCCTGTCGCAGCACTTCAAGCTTCACGTTCCGATCGGGATGTGGGCGCGCATGTGCGCGGGTGCATAGGGGTGCATGTGCTGCTTATATGAGCGGAGTGATCGATCGTCGGCCCGGGTGCGAGCGCATGCAGGATCGGGAAGCGGGACATTCCAATTTAATTTTCGAGAGATTGCGAGTCTATAATTTCTTCCTGCTCCACGTCTCTCTCCATGTGCATATGGCCCAACGGATGGTGGGGTGCAGACTGAGACTGATGTTGCGCAGAGGACACAAGTGATAAATGGTTAACGCAGATTTAAGAGACGGATGAGTGCTGTTTGCGGACTCAGCGGCTGCGGCAAATCCCGTACCCTTGCCTCTAGACTCTAGCAAGACTCTAGAGTCTTAAACGTCCATCATCTGCGCCATCCTGATCATGTCCGCTGCGAATCGGCCATCCGACAATCTTCACAGTGCTGACCTCGTCGTTTGCGCCTCCGAGTCGCCCAGTATGAGCCATTTCACGACCTTCCCTCGAAGTCTCTTTTTTCGAGGTGTGCCGGCAAGCTGCGGGTCTTTCAGCGCCATCCAGGGTTGCGTCGCGTAACAAACCAGAGCGCGACGGCAGAGTCCCCATGCATATACATATGGTCCGTGCGCGTTGTATGCATTCACTGCTGCCCCTTCTAAATTAACCCCATGCTGCATCGCGCCGATGCATACTACGACGAAGCTCACCTCCTCTCTGTACTGCATACCACCATCACCTCCTCGCATGCCCATCTTGCCAATCACCGAAATCATCATCAATCAAGCTTCAAGCTTCAAGTGTTATGTATGATGATTTCGTTGCGAATGTCGAGGGGATGATCGTTTCGTTTATATTTTGGTACATACTGCCATTTGGATCACCCCGACGGCTCGGAGGCTCAGGTAAGTAAGGTAACGTCGGGCAAGGGGGACCGCGCGGTGCCGGCGGTTCGCGGGGATCTAATGTTCGACGGTCCTGCACTTCGAGGACATGTGGCAGGTGATGCCGACGACAGGCGACGCTAGTCTGGGAAGTGGGAGTGGGGGTGGGGGGCGGGTCACCTTTGGCGGCGAGCCTCGCGCCTCGAGGCTTGTATATGCTATATTGCATGTATCATGTATGTTCCTTTTTGTGAATCTACCGCCGTTTGAGTTGCACGGCATTGGGCCTCGAGGACGCAGGGTGGCGGAGATATCATGAGGGAATGAATATCGTCGGGGTTTCTGCAAAGCTTATTAACACATAAATTTGAATTTCCACCCAGCAACTCGCATGGTTGGGGCGGCTGGGCAGTAGGGAGGGGGGCATACCTATGCGTAGTCTAAGCAAGTCACGATGTTGTGGTGTACCCGAGTTTTCTGACATTTGGCCGACGCGTTGGCGTTGAAAAGTTGAACTCGCCGGTGAAAGAAGGATGCAGGGTGGGCGGGACTTATCAGATAGATACATGTACGCGCCATGTTGAGAAGATATATCCGAGCTGCATGAATGTTTCTTGCGAAGAGGGAGGAAGGTCGGGTCTTGAGAAGAGGACATATATCGTATTTGGGTTGTAGCGGTGTAGCCTTAGTGTAAGTATGGACTAAGATGATGACGGTGAACTTGAGGGAATGTTAGGGTCCGGTGTGAGTGCCTATTACATGGCTCCGTCTTGTATGGGCAGTGCTCAGTTGCTGCACATTCTTATTCTTTTAAGGATCCGAGGTCGGCCTCGAGGATTACTTAGGCATGGCGATGCCCAGACTAGGTGCAATTTTACTGCCTATTGAGTTTGCAGATCATCGATAGTGCTAGGTGCTCTTGTCGCGATCAGTGGTGACGCGGTACGGGGGATAGGAACTGGAATTTTGTAGGCATTACGGGGACATTGAACGTATAGGAGCGATGTAGGGGAAGTTGTACAGGGGATTGTCAAAATAACTTGGGAGGGGGGTGAGGAACGTGTGATTTGGTGGAGCAGAAACGGGGTGTGGGAGTTGCCTAGTTGGACATGGGAACGGGTTTCGACAAATTAGGACGGATGGGGATCCTGAGATTGGGTGAATCTGAGATGGGATCGGGGTTCGCAAAAGTTTGTTGGGTGAATAAAATACTCGACTGCTGTTGAATGGACGGCTTGCCATGTCCACCTCGTCCATCGCCTCGTCCCTCTCCCTCCAAGACCTCTACCAACACCAGTCCTACCACACAGACCCCCACATCCGCCGCGACTCCCCCCTCCTCGGCTTCGACAACTACTCAGATGACCCCCTCCACTTTCCCGCCCCCGGCTTCCCGCGCGACCTCTGCGACTCCAAGGCATGTCCGCCCTCTTTTTACCCCTACCCCCACCTGACCCTCCCCCAGCGCGAAAATGCACCCCTCCCCCTCCCCCCCGCCGTGATCCCCGCCCTCCACACACGCGCCTCTGCCCTCTCCCTGCGCAAACGCGCGTCCGCCCTCTCGCTGCGCCGCATTCCCACCAACTCATCCATCTACCCCGACTCTGTCCGGAACGCCGTCTACATCGATGTCGACGACGTCGGCGAGCGCCTCGGAGCCCTGCTTCACGCCTCGACGCTCTCCCGTACCTCGTCGTTCGACTCCACCCTAGAACTCGACGAGGACGAAGACCCAGACGAAGACGCAGCGTACTTTAGTTCGCTCTACGAGAACCCCGTCGGGCCCTCTTCACAAGTCTACCTCGGTTCCCCATACGCACCCTCCTCCCCCTTCTCTCCCCCCTCCCCCCTCGACGCGTGCCTCCCCTACCACTCCGCCTACACCTCTACCACGACCTCCCCCGCATTCACACCTGTTACACCCCTCTCACCACCCGCACTCCTCGCCCCGCCCCCGCACGTCGGCTCACGCTGGTCCCTCACCTCCTCCCTCGAAGCACCCCCGAACGACCCCGACCACCCACCCACCAAAAAAGAAAAAGAAAAGGGCAAGAAGGGCCTCGCCAAGCAGGCTTCGTCGCGCGACCTCAAGGAGCGGGAGAAGGCCGAGAAGGCACCCAAGCGCAAACGCCTTACGTCCTTCATCTCCCGTCTCAGCCTCGGCGCCGGCGGACTCCTCTCCCCCACCGCCTCCTCCTCCGCAACGTCTCTCCCCGCGCAGGAGCGCGAGATGCGGGAGGCGTACCTCGAGCGCGACGACCCGCCCATGATCATCCGCAGCCTCGCCTCCCCCTCCACCCACGATACTACCCCAGACGCGGTGTATCAGCCCCAGTCCGAACGTGACCGCGACCGTGATCGCCCCACCCACGCGAGCGCCAACAGCTGGTCCTCCCTCATCCAAGGTCTCGGGCTCGGGCTCGTAGACGACGACCCCGCCCCGCCCATACCCGCGAAAGACCGGACCCAACATGTCCCGCGCTCGCCGCGTACGAAGCCCGCACTGTCTATCTTCACCCGCCTGGCAGCGCCTGCATCTGCGCTCGAGATCATGCACTCCCCTGAGGCTGCGTCTGTATCTGATTATGGGGTCGAGTTTGGGGAGATGTTGGATCGTGTAACAACACCAGCCGGCGTAACGCCGACACCGCCCACGCCTACGCCCGCCTCGCCTTCCTACTACTCCTCATCCTACGGGGATGCAGAGTCGAGGTCGCCGAGCCCATCCTCGCCGATGGCGTTCACGTGTGCACCCCCGTCGCCTACGGCGTCTTTGCTGGACAGTGATATGGGGCACGGTTCGCGTCGTGAGAGGGAGCTGGAGAGAAGGAGGAAGCAGGGGGAGAAGGGTAGGCTTGCACAGGGGTCGACGGTGTGCCTTGATTTGTTGCCTTCGCCTGAGCTGGAGTTTGTGTCCGCGCCGTCGCCCGCACCTTCGGGGATATCCCTAAAGCCAAAGAAGGAGAAGAAGGCGAAGAAGAGCAAGGCCAAGGGCAACGGTCTTCACCTCAACACCAACACCAACACCAACACCAACACAGACAGCGACTCCATCCTCTCCCTAGGCCTCGGCGTCCTCTCCACCGCCCCCACCCCTCCCTTCTCTCCCATTTCTCCCACCGTCACCTCCCCCACCTCCCCCTCCTACGCCTTCCCCGCCTCCTCTTCTCCCTCCGCCCCAGTACCAGCCTCACCGGAACGAGCGGTGAGGAGTAGACGCAGCACGGGGCTGGGCGGGTTCAGGGGGCTGGCTAGGCGTATGCGTTTGGGGTCTACACCTGCTCCTCCCCCTCCTGCGCCGGCTGTTCCGAAGAAGGACTTCGTCTTTCCCCCGGGGTATGGGGAGTACCCGCCTCTCCCGTTGAGCCCGGGTGGGGAGAACGTGTACACCCCGGATCTGTACCCGTGCGAGGTGGAGAAGAAGACGAGGCTGGTGTACCCGTATCCGTATGTGGATCCTGGGGTTGGGGTTGGGAGGCCGGAGAGGAGGGGGTATGGGCATGCTAGGAGGAGGGAGAGCGTTGTGCTTTAGGTATGCTGCTTTCTATTTGTGGTTGCGATGGAGCTGATGCGGGTTTTGGCTAGGCCTGCAACTACCCGCCTCACGGTTCCCGAGAGCGTTGGGTGTACAAAGACACACACCCTTGCCTTTGGAGGGAATATCGCCACGCACGACCTGCCGCCCGGCCCTCGACGCTAGGCTGTGGGAAATAATCTTCTGTTTTTCTTTATTTTTTAACTTTTTTTTTGGCTGCTACTAGACTCTATACTAGACTTTGTGTCCTCCGTTTCTTTCTCCGTTTTCTGTCCCTCGTTATCCTTTTCTTGCTCCTTGCTTATCGCTTACATCACCGTCTATCGCTTTGCCGTGTGCTTGTGCTTGTGTTTCCTGTCGTCGCCATGTCGGATGGCACCCGCTCGACACCGCTATTACTGCACTGGAATTACCACCAGCAGCCCCTCTCTGAATCACCACCAGCCACCAGCCACCGAGCGCTTTACCACCTGAATCAACCACCACCACCACCGCCAACACCAACACCACCACCACCACCACCACCACCACTACCACTGCTACCACCAGCACTGGTACCCCCGTTATCGCCCACCATCGCGATCATCTTATCACCCCCCTCCGCACCACCGGAAACCCACACACGCTCCTTGCAATTGTATCTCCATTCGCATTCGAATCAAGACACTCGTTACTCATCGGCATTTGTACACTCCCCCACACACACACTCGTTGACTTGTTTTTCCAGCTCATTGCATCTGCATTCTGTACCACACTCGTTCTTTGCTCAATCTCTCTGTCCATGTACCCACCACGCTCTTTATCCTTTCTGTTATCTTACACATCTCGGCTTCGCGCCCCTGCATATCTCGCGCTCTGGTATATCCTCGGTGGATTCGGACATTACTCTTACTGTACACTGTACACTGTACGCTCTTTAGTACGGGTGTTTCTGGTGCTCGTTTTTGGTTTTGGTTTTTTGTTATGGGGTTGGATGGAGGGAGGAAGGTAGAAAATCAAAGCACGGTTGCTACATATAGTTACGGGTTGCATTTCTGCATGTAGTGACAGAATTTAAAAGATGTATTAATCGCGTCCCCACGAAATGTCAGTGATGAGGACCACGATGACTTAGACGAGGACTCGATGGGAGGGGAAGCAAAAGATGAGTCGACCCAGGTTCGAACTGAGGACCTTCTGTGTTGTGACAGCCTTGATATTTCGACTCGAATGAACATTCGACTCGAAATATCAAACCCATGTTAGACAGATGCGATAACCAACTACGCCATCGACCCTTTGATTTGAGGCGGGGATAGAAGGGATTTATGAGTTCTTTGAGGTGAAAGGGTGGAGGTGTTCTTGATCTGAAAATGAGGCCGGCCTAAGGCTCCAACCGTACTGTATCCGTATACGACCAAGGGCCTAGATATACGGATACAGTTATTTAGTGTGTATATACAGTATATATATGGTTATACGGTATGATGTAGACAGTTGTTATAGGGTCAGATCGAGCCATGCTTTCCGACCGGAACCTTGGGCTCGTTGACATCAAATAACCCCGACCGAGTCCATACCTTCGACAACAGATCTTGACTGATTGTCTCGGCCTTCCAGGGGCTGCTGAGATCCGCAGAGATGCAGTGTGTCGTAATTTTGAGAAGGTGCGCTCGACGGATACAATTGTTGCTGGTATGGCCAAGAAGTCTCGTAAAACTACCTAAAACTACCTCAAAATTTTGAGCAATAAATTATTATGCGGTGGACGACCCAAGGACGACCGATCTTCAATCAACCTGGACATGTAAGTTCGAAATTGCTTGCTTATGAAAGGGACACGTTCCCTGCATTGTCCAGTGTCTGACCTGACAGTCTAAAAGGCTCTGCTCACAGAGAATGAGACTTGTCACTGAGATATGTCAGAAGAACGCGCACAACGTGTTACAATTTTGGAGTAGCTCGCTGTGGACGATCTAAAAATAGGCCAAGCCCGATCCGAGAGGTGTTTTTGGTTACGCCTTGTCCAAAAACACCCCTCGTTCTCTCGTTATTTGCTGACACCTCGATTGCGACCTATCACTGCAAAATCAACCTAGGCCCCAGGAAAGCCACTGATTTACTGTACGGGAAAAATTAACAGTATAACCATATGCTATACTGTATATCTACTGTATAGGACAATTTTTCGAACAGGCCTATACATATACGTAAACATATACGGTATCTACTGTATATATATGGTAAATAGATAGTACGGTTGGAGCCTTAGGCCGGCCGAGTGGACAGTGGTGAATCGGAAAATTTGGAATATGCAAAAATGCCCCCTGTCGCCAAATGAGAGGCAGGTGAAGCCTGTGATGGTACGTGTGTGGCAAAAGATGAGTCGACCCAGGTTCGAACTGAGGACCTTCTGTGTACATGCTGATTCGGATAACTATGTTAGACAGATGCGATAACCAGCTACGCCATCGACCCTTGGGAGGCGGGGGATGATGAAGATTTCCGAGTGCGCGCTGACCTGAAAAGATGCGTGCACCAAGTCGCCATCCCAATTCGGCACATGCGTTATTTGGTGGTCTGCTTTGGAGACAAACAATTGAAACAACTTCAATGGTTCGGGTTTCCTTTCTCCTTTCTCCGACTTCTACTCCACTAAAACTTCTATGCAATCATGGCCAACAGCTACGATCATAGGGAACCCCGAGATCCCAGGTACGCGTTCCCTGTAAGCTGCAAACGATGCACGAACATCTAATATTCCATTTTTACGCTCGCGATATCATTGACCCACTCAGATACGCCCGACTTCCAAGAGGCTAGCTGTTCCACCACTTGCGACTAGCCAAAACCTTCATTATCAGCATGTTCCATCCAGATTCCACCTGAATGACCGACCATCAACCGACTGTAGAGTGAAAGCATACTCGGAAGGCTTGCGTTCTTCATTCCACGACCAGAAGCCATCCGTAATTCTACCATTTTCAAGGCCTCGAGACTTAGATCGGACTAGTGACTCAACTGGGCAGTGCGAGCCTCGTGGCGAAGAGAAGCGTCTTTCCTCAACAGTCACCCTGGACGCTAGAGCCACTCCTGATTCAATTTAAACCAACTCTGGTTTGATGCCCTTGTTGAACCCCGGCCGTTATTTCTAAAACACCACGATCCGAAGAGCATGGCATTTCGCCATATTCTTTCCGTCCCAAATCCTCTCCTTCCAGCGCGGAGGCCGTCTTCGCACGGTGATGACTTGCAGCCACGGATCGCGCTCGAAAATGACAGTTGACTACGCTTCTCAGATTCTGACAAGATTCTGACGGATGGCTCTGTTTCTGGCCTTCATTGGAGGTCTTACTCTACACCAGCGACAGATCTTATCAGGTTTAAGCTGCTTCTAGCTGGCTAAGACCAGGATCATATTCGCAAAGGGCCAAGGCGGCCAAGCCTGCCTGCCTCTGCTGAAGACGAATGCCGCATCGTTGACGCTACGACACTTCGGTGACGGCAGAGAATCTCTGTAGACCAACAAATAGTCAGCCACGAATGTTCTTTTGGACAGGAATAATTCGATCTGGTAGACACGTCAAATTATTTGCCTTCTATTCACGACGGGCGTGGGTCATCCCAAGAGCTTCTGGCATCTGTATATGTGGTCCTCCGCAGTGACCATTCCAAGCTTGGAACTACATTCTCGAACAAGAGATGCTTCTGAACTGCAAGCCTGCGCATCACTGTGTTGAACGAACCCTCCGCACAGCAGAGGGACATGGTGGGCTTCGTGATGCAGACGCACATCTAGTCCGTGTCGAATGGTTATGGAAGGTCAACGCGCATAAGGAGCATGACTCGGAGCTGAAATCCTTCCATGCAAATTGTCGCATGTTTTCTTCAACTTGGAAATACCCTTGCCCATGGGGACCACCGCGCCAAGCCTGCTCGAACAAGCCTCAAAACGCCCCATCAGCTCTCGTTCGACTTGACGTGGCTCTATTCAATCCAGGACTCTGGTTATAGTTGCCTGACCAGATTCATAAACGTGCATTGTGGCAGGACATTGACGCTTCATGTACACACACGGATGTTTGTCGATCCATCTGTCGTTCATTGGCAGGTGTGACAGAGGCACACTCTGAGCTGGAATAAGCACACAGTCGTAACGTATTTCTTCCCAGGCGCTCCACCTCCACCCTCACTATCTGAGCGTCCATGTCTACCATGTCCATGTTTTCCCATTCTTTTGTCCCGGGATCTAAAACGGGAGGTTCGTGACGCCATACGCAACCAGGTTCGTCTAGTCCCATCGAAGTCGCTGTCTGGCAGTCTCTTCTTCTCGCTGACCGTTCAGGCTCCTGCCAGTTATGTCATCTTCTTCCTGTTAGGTTGTTGGGGTCTTCGAGCTGCCGTTATCGCAGCGGAGTAAATCTTGCACACCACTTCGGCTTTTGCCAGTAAGCGGCCGATCCGTCTTTGAGCAGTTGATCTTACCGTCTTCCACGCATCCTACCGCAGAAGATTGGCTACAGCATTAGTCCCTCAACGGCATCGTGCCCCAAGATAATGAAAGAAGTCGTCGTAGCGGGCGAGAGAAGTCCCTCCAGATTATCCGTCAATCATTTCGAGTATGTACGTATATTGAGGGCTTATTCTATTTACAAACCCCCTTCGTAGGACGAACCCACCTTGTTGAAAACTTGTTATGTACGAACCCCGCTTGTGCAACGCCGGTGAGCCGCCGCTGTTCCTGGTCACGGCCGGTATAGATGTCACATAAATATTTCATTCAACATCTGTTTAGTGATTTTTTGCCTACCGTTTCGTACAGATTAATCCTATTAGTTTCAACACATATCATCCTCATTCAATGGACGAGTCGAGCGGTTGTTTATTTATTGGCGACAAAGTGCACGCCGCCGAGTACTCCGCCTTGCATGAGCATCAGGCCCGACAGGAAGCGTTCCAGCACCTCCCCCTCGTGCTCTACCCTCAAGTGGTCCTGTAATGCGCGCTGTGTGAGGTCATCGTTTGTGCATAATGATTGGTGGGTCTTGAATTCCGTCACGTCGCGTTTCGTCGTTTTCAGCTCGCCTAGTACTCGAGTACACGCCCATTAAAATAGACCTACTGCAATACGAGTGCCGATTGCCGAAGCACTAGATTTGTCAGAGAGTTGAACCGTGAACGATGCACATGAGTTGATATACAAAACCATTTGGCGAGAAATCTCGATAGGTTTGCAGAAGTCTTCCCTCCCGGACTCTTCAAGTCGGTGCCGTCCCCGATCATGCCCATTCCTGCTGCCAGGCTCATCATCCCTTCAGAACCGAAGGGAAATCCAGGCATAGGAGGCAAGGCACAATGGGTACATGAATGGGAACAGAAGATGCAACGAAAGGACTTGGGATGCAATTGGGATGTGGCAGTCGCAGCATGTCAGTCCGAAACCAGTTGTGCAACGGTCATCGATATCGATCAATAGTGACAAATACAGATACAACCATTTTGGGAAACCGTCGCCGGCCGGCACAAACCCCCTTTCTAAGTAGAAAAAAAGCGGGGTTCGTCAACAAACCCTGGGTTCGTCTTACGAAGGGGGTTCGTGAATAGAATAAGCCTTTATTGAGAAGGCAGGTTTATTTTGATGCTTGCGTATGACATATGTTACCACCGACCCGTCATCTTTCAAATTCTTTGTCCACATCCTGGCGCCCCTGTGAGCCATCCAGTCGCTCGGCGCTCAGGCTAACCTATGTGGTTAGCTCCGCCGCGCCTTCGGAAGCGCAGCATCACACTACTGTAGGCATCTTTCCTGGAAGCCGTGGACCACCACCCATCCCCTCTACATCAGCATAGGCAGGATCGTCTCTGCGCAGTAGACGCGGACATGAATTCGTCCAACACACATGGCATGGAAGTGTGGATCTAGAAGCCTATGTTATTTCCGCACCCTGCAGATGTTCGAGGGTCGCATACGTATGATGGTTTGGCATCATTTCCGATGATAGCATCGTGCAACGGGTGCAGACGGTGGTGGGAACTCCAGGATCGTCTTCGGCAACTTTCCTTATGCTGGGATCCCGGATTTCATCTTCGGGCTGTCAAACTCTCCTGAGATTTTAATTTGGCACGGGCTGCCGATTCAGAACCATGGAAACCGTATGAGGAACATGAAGTGTCATACTGTTCTCGGAAAGACGCCCACATACTCAAATAATATATACATTGATGAGAAGCATGCTCAGACGCCTGTCCTTCGTGAGCGCCTCCGTCAATGTTAAGGCCGTAGTCATCGACTGATGCGTATTTTCCGCCTCATCTACAGTAAGCTAACTTCATACTACACAGAGCATATAGATACGTAGATGCAAAGCACTAAACCGACTGATATTGAAATTCACGCCATGTCAGACGCGTCACTCTTTCCATCCCGTCTACAGCGCGAAAAGCACCGAGTCCATAACCCCTTCCGTGTGTCCCCAGTCGCCCCGCCCTTTCCATCTTGGCGCCAGAATTGAGTCAATATCCCATTCCACGTGTCCGTAATGGCCTCCCGGGCCAGCGAGACCTTCCAGAAACCTGTATTGAACACTGAAAAGCCTCCAATAGTCGACGCGCCGAAAAGAATCCAGAAAAATACTTTCAGCATGAACATCGAGTATGCGAGGAAGAGGAAGAAGCACAGAAGCATCATCGATGCCACAAGCTGTAGATGGTCACAATATTTTATGTAGCGGAAGAAGTCAACCTGGGCGAAATGGCGCGAGCCTTCAAGAGAAGGGAGACGTTTCGAACAGTGGATAGATTTTGACTCGTCGCGAAGGGCAGCTGCAGACAGCCGAAAGCAGAGTGCGGCGGCGCGTCCAGCCACGACTATTACGCCGATATGGAGACCGGTGGCTGCCATACCGAGAAGCATGCCAATATTGAAATGGATAAGCGCCACTGGGTCTGGCGTATCAGGTGCGGCGATGATGTCACGCGCTAGAGCGAGAAATGCCACGATGAGCGTGGCGGTAAATGTGGACTGCATGTATACTCAGAAGCTTGGACTCAACAGGTAGAGGGATGGTCCACGTACAATGAGTACTGATGTGCCGAATTGGCGGGCAAATGCTTCATACTCCTCAGAGGTGAAAATCGGATCCATCGACGATGTTGGTCTGACATATGGTGTCCGGTCTGCGTCTGTAGTCGAAGGCTGCTCGTGCAGTTGCTTCTCTGTAATGGGCACAACGCTGCCAGTTGGTATGCTGCTGCGCGCAGTGTTGCTACTAGACGCAGAAGTGACGGAATCTGGGCGCAAAGACAACGACATTGCTCTTGGTTGATGGGATGGAGCGAAGAGAGTATGAAAGGAAGATGAAAGGTACAGCCTAATATATACTTTTGCGGGGTGTGGGGGGCCAAAAGTTTGCATGGACAAGGCGAGGCTTCCCCATAGTCTGTGCAGATTTTGCACGATGTACGGAGACGGAACATCGCCGTAGGAGGTTGGACGGAAGATCGCGAACTGACGCCCATCTTGCAAGCAGGTGAGAATCACAGAAGAGCTCGGATGTTTTTGAGAGCTTCGCGAAGGCGTCTAGTACAGCCTCATTTTAACATGCCTTCGCCTTCTTAAATACAGCATGAAGCGCGCTGGATTGACGCGTCCTTCTGAGCGGGTGTGATGCCATGCAGTTCATTGTCGATCTTCTCAGCAATAAAACGGTACAAGTGATAGCGTCCAGAGAATAGCGGAAAACGATCCAGGGAAATGTGTCGTTGAATAGAAAAAGCGCCTGGAAAGTAACCATGAAAGAACGTCTGCACGTCCAGAGCATTGCATTGCGAAGTTTGCTGTGCATAGTCTTGAGATGAAATCAAAGACGCGCGTCTTTGCAAGCAGGAATCGTGCAAGCAAGCCTCCAAGATAACGATGATCGGCAGGGTTTCCAAAATAGTAGAATGACACCGGGGGCTGCGAGGCGAGGCAAAAGCAGATAGAGATGCGTCGGAATTTCATCGTACGGTGCCGAATGCCCCAGTGACGACTCCTTTTGCGAAGCGATTACCCAGAACTAGACCAATCATGTCAAGTGCAGCAAACGCACTACCGCAGACGAATGTGTTCTTAGTAGATTATCCGCCATGCGCTGGTAGCTTCCGTAGAGCAAAACTCGTTGCGGCTGCGAAGGCTCGGGGGTAACATTGAATCGCGATCGACTCAACTGTGGTGTGGAGAGGCGATCACGAAGGTGACTTTCCGCACCGCTTCCGGACAGCACGCGCCTTGAAGTGGGCTCTTCAAGGCAGATTTCGGAGATAAATTCAAATGAAACGGTGCACGGAATCGAGATGCACATGTGGCACCGGAATGCGAACCGTGCCTTTCCGAATTTCGACCTTCGCATGTATGTCAGAAGTCGGCTCCGGTCTAAAGGCGAGCTGTGCAATGGTGTGCACCTATATGATATGGTCTACAAGTAGTCAGATGAGGGCCTCATGGAGATGGGGAGGCAGATGATCGTGTATACATCCGTCTTGGAAGTAGCCGAGACATACATACCAGTATGGCTTGCCTATGGCATGGGTTCAGACTAATCTAGCAGGAGCTCGGTCGTGGTCAGAACGTCAACACAATGAGCATCATGGCGGGAAGTGGCAAGCGCGAAGTCACGCCACGTCACACTCTCACGTGGTTGTTCTATGTTGTGACTCACCGGGCTTGGGCATCACGTCCCGGTCCTCGTTTCAAGCTTTGCAGTGCCAGCCTCATGTGGACCTGTTCTCCCGAACTTTCATGAGCTTTACAGCAACAATAGAGCAAAGAACTTCTGAAAGTGGCACGATCTTTCTTTCACCTTCAAAGCGTCGGAAGGTTGATTGCGAAGATCAGGAAGACACAAATGGGCCGACAACGGCTGAACTTTGGAAATGGACATTCAAGCATGAAGCGATAGCATCCTGCTTCATTAAAGATGTCTTGACTATGAAGGAGAATGGCGAGAAAGGCGAGTTTCTCGCTGTCAGTCAAGACGACGTCTGATCTTCCCTGAAGATGCCACCTTTTTCTGGCTCGGCCGCGTCCCATGTCGAACTGTTCGTATTGTAGGGTTAGTGGTGGGTGTACAGGTATATGAGACACGAATTCGTTACACTGGTGAGCTCATACGTCAAATGCACCTTATTAATCTAATTATATATTGCTAGTGGACGATGGCACAGCAGTAGTTGATTGCCTGCATCGACAGTCACTTCCTGCCCAGAGTCCCACCAATAAGTCGCAAATCCATCCGAAGATGGTCAGATCTCAAGAGAAACCTCCTTCTCCAGCATCGAAGCCCGTGGCTCGCGTTGGTCTTCCCGTGTGCGTTGTGGGCAGAGTGGTCCAGAAGTATGAGAGAAGGGAGATTGTGGTCAATAGCATAGGTAAGATAACATGGATTTGTTCTTATAATATTGATGATTGTTTCTAGCTCGATGTCCCTCGGACAACGACGAACCTAGGCACTGGTTAGAAGTACATCGGTTACACAAATCGCATTACACGGCGTCGACTCCCTTCCGCATCCACGATACGATTCTGGCAGCCCCACAACCGTCTTCCCCAGTGAAAAATCCCTCCAACCCCATACCTGCGGCCCTAGTGCCTGTTACACCTTCAGCAGCATCATCCACGCCTTCCAAAATGTTATCAACCCCTTCCACAACACGTTCCAGCCCTTCGACGTCGTCCCAGGCCAGTAGTCCTGCCAAATCTACCACTCAGGTTTGGAAAATTCCATTTGAAATCTTACACCTTGCTTAAGATTTCCGCAGTCGCCGCAGAAACTTCGCCATCCGTCACGTCTCCACTCCCGGGATCTTAACGGCAATACTTTCCGTATATATGTGAAACATTATATGGACCGTGTAACCAATACTAACCACACACTCGAGCCAAATTATGACTCGGATACTAATGAGTCCATTGCGGAATATCCTACAACACCAACCAAACCGCGGCGACACTTCGTATCTGACGAGACGCCACGTCCAAGCACTGCCAAATTATCTATGCAAACTCCCCGACCCCGCATCCCAGCCCTCTCCTTCGACAACCAACCACAGACGAGCTCGTCTGCTTTAACTGACAAGCCTAGGATGGCCGGCTTCACTCTATCATACCTGAGACGCGTGCCAGAGCTCGCTGATATGGCCAAGAGTGTCGTCAAAGCCGTCGCGAAACGGCGGCTGCGCGAAGAACGAAAGAAGGCGAAAGAGGCGAATGGCACTACTCAATCCACGCGTACCAAGCCGCGTCCATCGACTTGCCAAGCTGTGGAAGCAGAGAAGCTCGCACCGCGTATTAAACGCCTTTTCCAGTCGACGATCGTCCAGCTCCTGCGGGAGGGCAGCATCGTCCTTTGGGATGGTCCGGTGCGCCCATGTCTGCAATTTCCCAAAGAGTCGGACAGTAGGCTGTGGAAACACAACGTGACGTCTACCTCTGCGGATAGCACGGTCTTCTCGACCATCAGCGGGGTGTCTATCTCGCGAGTTGAAGGGGACGACGAGAATATCGACCTCTCAGAGCCGGAAAGCAACGAGGAGGCGTATATACCTCTGTCACCGCAATTCTTGGCTGAAGTCGTAGAAACGGCGATTGGGAAACTAACCAGTGCGAGGCCTACGGGTGGGAAGGATAGAGGGGCGGGACGATATGGTGTATCGACGAAGGAGGGGATCCTTGCGTATCTGAGAAAAGATGATAGATGGCGGTATTTGAGTGAGTGGAACGTGGGTGAGGCGCTGGAAGTTTTGAAGGTGGAAGGCAGAGCTTGGTGTGTCGGGAAGGAGAGGTGGGAGTTGAGTATCTGAGGCCTTCGCGGGTCAAGCACTTACGCAGACGCTTTGCTTGAATTGTACTAAGGCTGTTCGTTTGTCATATACATGCGACTCCTAGCTTCATGACTTAACCGTTCAGCCATCTAGTTATAAAAGTGATACGAGTCAAAAATGGTGACAGGGAAGACCTTTACGAAGAGACAGACGCTTTGCGCAAACCTGGACAAGATCGCACTGGACCGTATCAACACAAAATGAGTTCAAATATGGGTTTATATAAACAGAAGAATGAAAGACAGCCAGAGCTTTCATAGGTGTACGATCGCGTTTGCTGTGAAGACACAACACTATGTTTCAACATGAGAATATGAACAGGAGACAGACGAAGTTCTAATCCACCATGCGACCTTCTAGATTGAGAGACAGGAGCGCGTTTGGTCGGCCAAGTTGCGGAAAGAAGGAGATTCGGGACGTGGGAGCTGGAGGGTCGGTAGAACTTCGAACACAGGGCCTATGTTGGTGTTATAGAGGGATAATTATCCTGGTGCTTGCAAGTGTTCAATGCAGGAAATTGGTGGAGTCAATCCGCCGCGGAAGAAGGGTGGGTCTGATGTATGCCACTGCGGTTACCAAGAAAGAAAGCGGCAGCACTCATTGTGACATTGAAGTCAAGGCCAAGAAGGTCTCCGGGCGACGTGTGCGTCGATGCATAACACAAAATAATTCACAGTCGCAGAGTGAAGGAGAATAGATGCGCAGCCGGTCCTGCTCGGTGACTGCGGCAAGCACAGCAGTAGATCGTCAGCAAAAATGCACTGCGGAGGTGGAAGAAGGTTCTAAGCAATTGCCTGCACCGCCACTGCGGACTTTCATCCTATATAGATCGGCGAGTCCCGAGGTTATCCTCCGTTACCATTCCCCAACCCTTGCCCATTCCTCATTAAATCGCTATAATGGAAGCCCTGAAGCTTCAGAAGAAGTACCCAGAAGTCTCCCGTGATGAGATGTTCGACCTCATCAATCGATTCAAGTGAGACTTGATCCCCTGAATTTGTCGAGATAGAACCCTGAACAAACGATGATAACTTTAGCTCGATTTCGACCGATTCTCCTGGACGAATAGACAAGTCTGCTGTACTACATGCTCTACAGTCTAGCGGACAGTCGTATGATCTTGCGCGTGAGACACTGAAAGGCGTCAGCGTTGACGCCAGTGGTAAAGTTGAGCTTGAGGACTGGGTCGAGGTGCGAATTTTAATGATGTCACATATACCCTGACTGACATTACAATATATGCTTAGCTGAATGTCAAGCTAAGGTCGAGTGCTACTAGCAGCTCTTTGACGACGAAAGCTGGCAAAGTGACCGTCAAAGGCTCGAATGCCAACGTGAGCCACACCATCAACGAGGACGAGCGCAGCGAGTTCACAAATCACATCAACCTGGTGCGCACGCATCTACTTCTGATACGTTACGCAGACTCACTCTTGAAGTACAGGTTATCGAGAATGATCCCGACATCGGTGACCGTTACCCGATTCCAACGAATACAATGCAACTTTTCGACGAATGTAAAGATGGGCTGATTCTATGTAAACTCATCAACGACTCTGTCCCTGACACTATCGATATGCGTGTCCTGAACAAGCCGACTGCACGCAAGCCGCTCAATGCCTTCCAAATCACGGAAAACAACAACATCGTCATTACATCCGCAAAGGCCATCGGCTGCTCCGTCGTCAATATCGGCTCATCTGATCTTGCAGAAGGCAGGGAGCACCTTATCCTTGGTCTGATCTGGCAGATTATCCGGAGAGGTCTCCTCGCCCAGGTTGATATCAAAATCCACCCGGAGTTGTACAGGCTGTGCGAGGATGGCGAGACTATCGAAGATCTACTGCGTCTGACTCCGGACCAGATTCTGCTTCGGTGGTTCAATTACCACTTGAAAGCTGCGGGCTGGAAGAGACGGTATGTGCGCAGTAAGATAAACACTGAGCGTCGATGCTGATGACGTCATTAGGGTCAACAATTTCAGTCGAGATGTGTCCGACGGCGAGAACTACACGGTCCTGCTGCACCAACTGCAGCCACAACACTGTTCTCTCGCGCCCCTTCAGACCCCCGATATCCGGACCCGTGCAGAACAGGTAAACTATAGGCAATCATTATTGGCAGTACTAACCCTTGCGCCCTCTTCCCTAGGTGCTTCAAAATGCCGACAAGATCAAATGCCGCAAATACCTTACCCCCTCCTCCCTCGTCTCTGGAAACCCTCGACTCAATCTCGCATTCGTCGCCAACCTCTTCAACACGCACCCCGGCCTCGAGCCACTCGACGAGCAAGAGGCGAAGGACTACGGGGCAGTCGAGGACTTCGACGCAGAGGGTGAGCGCGAGGCGCGCGTGTTCACTCTATGGCTCAACTCCCTCAACGTGGATCCTGGCGTATTCAACTTCTTCGAGAACCTCAAGGACGGTCTGATCATCCTGCAGGCATTCGACAAGATCCTGCCGGGCAGCGTCATCTGGCGGCGCGTATCGAAGCCGAAGGCGGGTGCGGCTGCTACTTCGTACGCGAGCGGAGGTTATGCCGGTGAAGGGGATGAGGAGGCTGAGGATATCGGTGTGACTCCCAATCAGAGTACTCTATCGAGGTTCAAGGCGGTGGAGAACACGAACTACGTAGTGGATCTTGGGAAGCAGAACGGGATGCACTTAGTGGGTATCCAGGGTGCGGACATTGTGGATGGGAGGAAGACGCTTGTGTTGGGGTTGGTGTGGCAGCTCATGAGGTGTGTTTCGTTGGTCTCCTCGATTCTGTCTTGATTAACAGTACTGACGACTTCGTGCTATCTTTTTATCTCAGGATGAGCATTAGTAAAACGCTTACGGAGCTCGCCAAGACCAGCGGTGGGCGGCCTATCAGTGATACAGAGATGCTCAAATGGGCCAACACCACCGCGCAGCGAGCCAAGCCCAGTGTACGGCCCATCCGGTCCTTCAAGGATCCCTCGATCACGACTGGGCTGTTCTTCCTCGATCTCCTCGACGCCATCCGCCCTGGCATTGTCGACCCTACCCTCGTCATCGACGTCTCTGAAACTGGTCCTTACGAAGACCGCAGACAGAATGGTAGGATATCGCCTAGCTATTGCGTTCTTGTTTTCTGATGCCGATTTGCTCTCCCTCAGCTAAATTGGCGATCTCAATCGCGAGGAAGATGAATGCGCTGATCTTCTTGGTCCCCGAAGATATTGTCGATGTGCGGCCGCGCCTCGTAAGTTACCAATCATCCTTTACTCCTTCGGTCACTCAAGTCTTCACTACTCCCTACACAGATCTTGACGTTCGTCGGAAGCTTGATGAGCATCGCGCAGTGATGAGGCGATGGGCTCTCCTCGCCGTGCATGTGGTAGCCCCATCATCGTGGGCTCGAGCTGATAATTAGGGGGCATGGACTGATGACTTTCTTACAATAGTTTAGTGATTTGAGCGATATTGGAAAGGAAAGGATGAGATTTTCGTTTAAGCGCAGAATTTTGGGTCGGATATGTACGATACGTTTTGTTAGGCAGATCCTAATGTTCAGTCATGGGCCTTTGACCTGACGCTGACGGGAATTGGCAGCCAGAGGTTGTCCAGGATGCCTACGAAGGCTGGTGTCCAGTTTGTAGCATTTGAGGCCGAAGTCAGAATAGACGTCGAACGTTAACGCGCGCATGGAGATTATGATTGCAAAAGCTGGATTACGGTGATGGCTGCGTAAGAATAATGGAAACCGGGGATCATATGTAGCGTCTATGAACATCATGAATAACCCGACTACGACATAAATAGACTCGCCTTGACAGGATGGAATAGTCTGAACGGGACTCCAAAAAAGCTGAGGAAGTACCCTCCCAATAAGCGATGCCAACAGAAAACATACCTCGGACATACACCGACATATGTACGAGGCCTGATCAGACTCGGACCAAAGCATTCACGTCTGCTTTTCAAAGGCCAGTGCTGGAGTTGAATAGAACGCGGAGACCTCGGGAGGTAGCACGTAAGCGGAGTCCGATGCCCGCTCAGGTACAAAGTTTTCCATCGATCGTAAACTTGTAGTATGTACATAAGATGGAGTGTGAAAGACGGGGACATCGGCATCTGTCTTTCAAGCAACATCGCACGACAATTTGGACGAACGCCTCAAAGCAAACATTGATAATATTGAGTACATATCACGTTCTCCGTATGGACGACCATCGCCCTAGTGCAGAGGAGGTCAGTAGTAGGGCGATAGAGAACCCTATTTAGATCTAGGGTCACTTTTCACGGTGGTGTCGATGCAAGTGGCAGCGAAGGCGTCTCACGAGGGGGTCATGGGGCATGCAATTGTGCCGTTTGTGGCAGGTAATTCATGCACCTATGCCTTGAGCTCCAGTGCTGGCCATCGCAGGCCATCGCGAAATTTCCGTCGGAAGTGCGGATTAGCCGTGTTGGTCAGGGAGAAGTACCTGTGAGAAATTGGATTATCGTCGTAATTTCGTTTGTGAGAGAAAGAATGGGCGAGAGCGATGCAAGTCTTGCATATGTGGTTCCAGGAGAAGAAAGTTGCACGATGCGACACACTACTACTACTACAGAAGGTTCAGGGAGCCACCTCTGTACCACGGCACGGCTGTATGGAACAACCCGACCGACGTTTCATCGGCCTACCGCGGCGTTTCAGGTCTAAGATATGAAGTTCCTTTGGAGTCCGTGACTGTCAACATACTTAAGGGAAATCTGTAGTCAATCATGATCTATCGTCACAAGGTTTTGAAGCTTCTTTGGTATACACCTACGCGGAGCGCTGATTTTTGTTACCATGATTGCCAACGGTGTGCATATCATCCTTTTGAGCGTGATACATCGCCGGTGAAGCAGTAAGCTGGAGTAGGGAAGAGTAGGGAAGCTGTGCATGAAGATCTGTGAAGATTGGGTTGATGGAGAGGTCGATACCACGTTGTGCTTGGCGCGATCGGTTTTTTGACGGTTTCGTCACGAAGTCAATACCCGTCGTACCCTCGTTTCTAACATGATGTTGATCCGACTCTTCCTTAAAACCGAAGCTTTCTTCTTTTTTCTCCCACTTTCCTTGGCCCCGACCTAGACCTGTTATTGTTTTTTCGACAATAGTTGCAGTGGTCCAAGGGTTCTTCACCTTGTCTTGACACCCATTTATACTAGAGCGCACATTCACCTCGTGCCGGCACACCTTCCTTCACCACGAATCCCGATTCACAGCCGCAATGGTTGCCCATAATCCCCTCTTCCATGGGAAATGGACCGCAAAGCGGTTCCAAGCGACCGTCGTCAATGACATTTGGCCTGAAGTCTTATTCTTCACCCTCATCGCCACTAGTAAGCGCTCCAGATGAATGCTGGAGGAATCAACGCTGACGGGACACCTCGACAGTGGTGACGTTGGTGTCTAAGCTGACACCTCACACGCTTTCCATCCCCAATTCGCTCTTGACCGTGTTGGGTACGGTGCTCGGTTTGGTCATTTCTTTCAGGACGTCATCGGCATACGAGCGGTTAGTACACATCACCATTACAGGCTGATGACACGTATTCACTCATCTTTTAGGTACCAGGATGGTAGGAAGATGTGGACAAATATCAACGTTGCGTCTCGGAACCTTGCATTGATGGTATGTTGAGCTTTGCAACATGCCGCTGAAAAAGATCTAATTCTATGACTTTCAGTTCTGGATTCACGTACCGTCGGAACGAAATATCACAGGATTGACGAAGGAGCAGGGGACTTTGCAGGGTGTGATCGAGAAGAAGACCATGATTAACTTAGTGAGTCAAACTGCGGTTTCGTCGCGTTCATTAAAGCTGATCGCGCTGTGTGTCATAAGATCCAAGCCTTCTCAGTTTCCGTCAAGGTAGATACGGTGCTCCTGTTCCTTGGCGCACTCCACTAATGTTCCCGCTGTAGCACTTCCTTCGAGGCGAGCCTGGCGTTTACTACCAGGATCTATATCCTCTGCTCTGCTTCCTTCCCCGATATGCCAGTGCACATGGTGACCACACGGACGAGGACAAGCTGCCCCTTTGGAGCGCATCAGACGATATCGAGGAGGCCAGCGCACATAAGACAAAGAATCCTCGTTCCGCTCCAGACACAGTGATCGGACATCACCCTCAACGCACTGCCTCCCTGCCCACTCACTCCCGCGGTGACACCCTCATCGACGACAACAAGTCCGAGACCTCATGGTTCCGCTCCATTACCAAGAACGGCAGCAGTTCCGCCCGTCCTTCTCGCCGGAATACATTCGATCCAGAGAAGGTCCTTCCTGAGGTCGACAGCCATCACCCACTCAAGCCCGCCCGTAACCCTCCTGAGGCATCAATGTATGATTACATCCCGCTTCTGAGGTTTTTCAAGTGGATAGGCAGGACCCTGACGAGACGGGCGAAGCCCGCACACGAGGTCGAAGCTAGGTTGAGGAAGAAGAAGATGGACCAGGTTGAGAGCAATGTTCCATTGGAAGTTTGCCTCGTTCTTTCCAGGTGAGGGATTGCATTCTCGTGGTTAGCGTTCATGGAAAGGCTGATTGTTTCATGATTTCTCAGCTACACGGCGTGTACGTATTCATGTCGGAATAGCTATCTCAGCCTTCGTATTGACCTCGCTTGTTCCTAGCTTTGATGCAGAGGGGCTTGTTGCAGCCGGCGCTCTCGACCGGTGTGACCAACAACATCACGATGCTCCAGGATACGCTTGCAAATCTCGAGCGGATTAGAAATACTCCTCTGCCCTTTGCCTACCAGGCTCACCTTAGGATGTCCCTCTGGTATGTATGTCACTTGTCATAGTCAGTGCGACCCCTCATATTTCTTGCTCAGGCTGTACCTGATGTTCCTCCCCGTGCGTGTGCCAGTCGGCTTGAATCTCATCTGTTACTGATTTCTATCGTGATTTATCAGTTCCAAATCATCGTCCCCTTCGGATATTACACCATCCCAGGCACTGCCTTCGCCTCCTTCCTCCTCCTCGGTTTCCTTGAGATCGGACAGGAAATGTACGTTCCATTACTATTTCTTTTCCTGCCGATGCTGATCATGGCTCCATAGCGAAAATCCCTTCAACTACGACTTGAACGATCTCGGTCAGTGTGCTTCTAAGTTCATTCTCAATATCATGAGTTAATATTCATTCCATCTTAGACCTCGACCACTTCTGTCTCTCGCTCCAGCGGGACCTCCACGAGATCACGGCAGTATGTTATTGGCCCTCTGGCGTATCTAGCCCATGTTGACCTTGTCCTCCACAGTACACCCACCCGGACCCATCCACCTTCGTCTACAGCGCATGGTAAAGCCCCCTTCCTCGCACGACCTTGTCATGTATCTTACCGTCGATTGTTCTAGGAATCAACCCTTCGCGCCCTCCGACAGGCGTAGCGCAGCGGACCTTATCAAGCACGAGTACAGCATGCCCGACCAAGAGAATGGTCCCGCACCGGGTCTCGCCAGCGTCCGTCGCACGCTCGTCAACAGCTGGAGAGAGGTCGACCGAACCACTCGCCAAAATTGATCGGCTCCTCGTGCAGTGTTCGCAAAACGATATTACGCAACGACGCGTTTGTCTTCACGATTTAGAGGTTTTTTCTTGCTTTCATGTTTGGGCGGAGGGTCTGGCGGGTGTGCTGGACTGTGATGATGATGTTTCTGGGTTTCTGGGTTTTTGCTTTCATGTTCTTGATTATATAAAAGTATGTAGGCCTCTTGGAGGCTGTTGCATGCAGGTCATTCGTTACTAGTCATATTTAATTGGGCTGTGGATCGGCCTTACACCAATGGACTCTCGCTATAATACACACGTTGCTTTCCAGACACTTGAACCTCACTATAAGGCGTGATCGAGAACCAGCTGTCGCTAATTTTGCTAGGGCGCTTGACACGACAGTCACACAGGAGCTTGCTCAATCGCGTCGTCCGACTGTGATCACACTTGGATCACAGTGACAGAGGAAAACTGATAGCACTGGGATCGGGTCTAGATCCCTCATCTCGTCATCCAGTCGACGACAAAAGAGAATAGGATCAACAAAATAGCCGATTCATGACATCGAGAATTGTTGCACTAGTATGGACAGAACTACGCAAGTAAAAAAGAGGACGTATAAATACACTCGGTAACAAAAAATGCAGAAGGATGCGGAAATGAAGTTCAAGCGATTGTTTAATACCCAAATTCAAAAACGAGTTGTACTGAGAGTCGAGACACTCATCAGTACCTTTGCCTACACTGACACTTCAAACCAATCATCATTTCCGAGGTCTGCAAAGCTGTTTTTGATCTAGCGTCCCAATTAACAACACTACAGCCCCACAAATTAAAATGAAACCTCACCCAGTGTGACAAAATAGCAGCAATCACGTCGGGCCATGGCTTGTTGATCACTATCTTGCCATCGGAAAGCTCAGTCGTCGTAAAGCGAATTGTTTTAGTTTCTTGATAAACCGCCCCATCAAAGTTTTCGTTGAATTTCATCAGGAGGAATACCCAGCTATGTCCATCGGTCAGAGCACCACGGAGGACCTTCGTTCTGAGTTAAACAGCAACTTAGATAGGCGAACCTAGAAGCCGGTGTAATTCGCTCACCGGAGAAACCTTCCACACGCGTAGAGCTCGGATACTGCCTGGGGCACATAATCCGAGATATCCACTAAAAGCTTGACTTCTACCTTGGGTTCTACAACGAAGAAGCCTGACGGCACGTCTTTTTTCATATATGTCTTTAGAACGTGGAGATGCGGGCGCTCTAAGAATACCTCTAGACGAAGTCATGAGCTGAGAGGTTGCGATAAGTTGAGCGGAACTTACCAGCGACGTTTTTACTTCCTACGAAAGCAGTGTAGTCCACTCTGCTCGAAATAGTGGCCAAATTCGACGAGTGGTGGCTGGACATGTTGAGGACCATGCGCTTATCTTCTGGAAGCATCGCTGATACACGGAAGAAAAACGTATCGATCCAGGCACGAGCGGTTGCTTCGGTCTGAAAAAAAATGAGAGCAGCCAAAACGCCGACTAGTTGACATACTGTTCTAGGAACAAGGGTTTCCAACAAATGTAATTGGCGGTATAAATTCTCGGATGTCCAGAGTTGGCCTTTGCCGAGAGAAGTGGTTGTCGAGAGGCGATCCTCCCAATTAGGTTTCAGCCTAAGAACGTCGGTGAACACGATATTCATCTTGGCCAAATCATCCCTGGTAATACTGGAGAAGCTAAGAGACTGCACAAAGTGAGTGGATGGAAAGAATTTTCGTAACTCAGGTCCTACCTGAGGTCCTTCCACCTTCGATCCCAAAGTACCGATCAACCTATCGATCTGTTCCACGAAATCGTCTGGAGCATCATCGGTGTCTTCCTCTGCAGCCTCCTCGAAACCCTCGGAAACGACGGTTTCCCTTAGTTTCTTGAGGGATTTGAGAGCTTGGAGTAATTCCAGCCCACTGAGACCAGAGTGTTTGCGCTTCTTGGACGGGGGCATTTGAATGAGGTGATCTCACATCACGCCGGCGGCTGGCGGCACGAGCTGCACTTGCGTCATGCCCTCAATCTTAGAGTTCCTGCAGGTGTTATTGGGGGTGCCTTCTGAATGGGTGTATCAACAGCGTTAAGACCGTTTAGACATTGTTATGTCGATCATCGGCCCGAATTTTATGAAAAACAAGCAAAAGCGCTACCCAGGTGTCTTATGGATGACCTAGTTAAGTGCTCGGGCACACTTGGTACCAGTATCAGTCCCCAAAGAAAAGCAGGGCTAGCCCCTCTATAACATGAAGAATATAGTACGGAAACACCCATCAACCACCGGAATAGGGGGCGACAAATCATAACGTAAAACGCAACAACGAACTCCCAGTCGTCTCCAGCACACTCAGCGTCTCCACCACCGAACCATCCTCCCGATCCCGATTATATCCATCAGACGCCCTGAACCGGGAAGGCGAAAGGTCGCCCCACCCCCCATGGTCCCGCCGGTCGCCCCTCGCCCCGCGCGGTATCCGTCCAGCAATCTCATAGGCACTCGGCCGGTTCTTCGGGGCGTGCTTCCAGCAGTCCTCGATGAGTCTCCACATGACGTCCGTAAGCCCTCGATCCAGGTAGACCTGCCCAGGAGGCCGGCTGGGTCGCTCGCCCTTCCCGACTTTGACCATGACGGTGTAGTCGTTCTTGACTTCAGGGAACGGATGGTCCCCCGTAAAGATCTATTCAGATAGATGCCCTCATGTTAGTCGTTGATCGATAGACAGAGTTGACTGAAATCACCTCGTAGCACACGAGTGCGAAAGCATACACGTCGCTGGCCTCGCTCCTAGGATGCTCAAGATTCGGATCAATCAACTCCGGGGCTTGAAACCTGATCGTGCCGCCTTCAGCGCAGTTGGACGATAGGTCCCGGTTCTTGAGCCCATGCGCGTCCGTAACAGACGACAGACCAAAATCCGCGAGACACGCGCGCATGGAGTCCGTGACGAGGATATTGGCGCCCTTCAAGTCACCATGCACAACGCCGTTCTTGTGGAGGTACAACATTCCGGCGGCTATATCCAAGATCTATCGAGAAAGTCAAACGGGGTCGAAGAAAAAGGGCGAAAAACATGATATACCAAAAGCCGCCGATCACTCTCGGGATTCTTCCCCAAAAACTCATTGATATTCCCATTCTGCATCCAAGGCGACACCAGAACGAGTCTGTTACGCTTATCGCCCAACCTATAGGTGCCATAGAACGGAAGGACGTTGGTGTGAGACAGTTGGCCCCAGAGTACAGCCTCGCGCGAGAACGCTTTGTACAGACGAGCCTGGTCCGACGTCTCGTACATCTTGACAGCTTTGAGGCATACGACGCGTCCACGAAAACACCCCTTGTAAATCTCCCCGAAGTGCCCGTCCGATACTGGATACTCGCCCTCGCGTGTCACGTCCGCCAGGGAGAAACATTGAGGGTACAGCTCAGATTTCCGGGAGAGCCGTAGGAGAGCAACGCGCAGGATCAGCCTTAGCTGCTCGTCGAGCAGCGAAGAGTCCAAGAGCTGGATGGAGCATGAGTTGAACTGTCGAGTGCAAGAGAGTAGTGGTGAGCGTGCTTACCGCCTGGAGAAAGTCAAGCCACTGCTGCGCGTACTCATCCCGGTAACTCAAAAACATCTTGTAACTCGTCAGATCCCGAAACACGCCGACAAGGTACGTGCAGAGCTTGGAGATCCGGTGTACGACGCCAATACTGCCTGCACTGCGAATCCCGGCAGCGGATGGCCTGTAAGCGGAAGCTGATGACACGACGTAATCGTCGAGAGCAGGACTGGCTGTATCGAGGAGCGGCATTGGCACATAAGCCTCAGGCTGGAGGAATGTCGGGTCACCCTGCCGCACAGTGGAGTGACCATGAGTGAGTGGTGCAGCTGGTGGACGTGGAGGAACGGGTGTGGGACTTCTTGTGTCGAATCGGCTTGTATCAGCGACAGTCGGAGTCGTGTTGATACGTATGATCGTGTGCGTGGGGGCGTTGTCATCTGGGATTTGGAAGCAGTGTCAGATACTAGACGAAGAATTCCACGCAGAGGAGGTACTAACCTTCGTCCTCAGTGAAGACCCTCCACCCCTTCTCATCATCCACCTCATACTTCCTCTCCGTCTGCGCTCTCGTAGGGCGGGGCCGCGTCACGAAACGATGTAGGCTATCCCTCGCTTCCGGGCGTGGTGTGGTGGAATACCAGCCCCTCGCACTCCGGCGTCCAGACTCGTCGGCAACCAGATTCGGTGGAGATAGCGGGGTGGGGGTGCCGGGGCGATCCAGCCAATCGTGTACTGGACTGGTGGCACGCTCCGCATCAGTGATCGGAGACGGCGAGGCTGGGCGACTCGGAAGGAAAGGGAGGTCATCTCCGAAATGACGTCGTTCTGGGCTTTCACTATGTTCCCCGACGCCGTTGGCAAAAGTCGCTTGAGCATCCGCAATTTTGATCGGGGGGAGAAGGAATGGCCGAGTATGAGGGCGAGAGGGTGGTCGTGAGGGGGTTGTTGATGAACGAACGGGTTTGGATAAGGGGGACGATGACGATTCTGTTTGGGCGTAACGAATAATACACAATTGCCCTCGGTTATCAGCTTCTTTAGAGATCGGAGGTAGAGAGTTGGGCGCCGAGTTAACTACAGAACCTGTTCTGCGATGTGGAGACGGTGATGAAGGTATAACGGGTAATGGACGGGTCGTAGCTGCTCGAGTACGCGACGCCTTCCCACGAATAGAATACGGAGTGGAGGTTCGTTGGCGATCTACGCCCTCATAAGTAGAAGCAGAAGCGGGGGCGGATTGGGGAAATCGGGGGGTAGGGGCATAAATACGGGTATCGCTGCCTAACGTAGTTTCCTGGCCGGGGATAACGTGTACAGAAATGGAACCAGGGGCCGAATGTGGAAGTCGAGGTGAAGGCGAGTGGATGGGGATGGGGTCACTGGGCGCAGAGGATGCGGAAGTATAAACATTAGGCAAGGAAGAGGAACGGGAAAGGCCAGACTCGTTTTGTGAAATCTGGTCGAGGAGGATGAGGCGTTCTCTTTCCAGAGAAGCGGACCACTCAGGTGGCATCGACGGGCCCGTAGTCAAGCTTCGTTCCCTCTCCCGTTCAAGCTGGCATTCAAAAGTTTGAACACGAAGCCTTAGGAGGTCGGTGGGAAGGCGCTCTCGGGTATGAGAGCTCATGGGAGAGGCATCGGAGGTGCGGGCGGCCTGGACCTCGAAAGTAAGCGTGCCAGAAGGATGGGCAGGACGCATTTGGATGAGAAATGAGAAGAGAATCGTCCTTTAAAGCTGCCGGTGATGGCATATGCTCAATGGCGTCCTCCCCTCTCCCTCATGGCCAACATGCGGCGTATTAGACGCGCACGTAATAAGGTCCGTACGGCCCATCGCTGCACACCTTCTCGGTCCCTAAAATGCATGACTATGCTTACACTGCAACTTCATTGTCGATGCTGGCAGTGAGAAATAACCTAACGCAAAGGTATATGAGTGGCGGTGGTCATGGTCAAGAACCAGGATGTTTGCACGGAAAGTTCCGTGTAACTCGGCCCTCTCATCCGACCTCACAATACTGGATAACAGGCAGAGTCAGAGACTCGCGAGGATAGTGAAGGTAAAATTCGACCTCTATGATCATACGTATTTCGATCTCAAGCCCTGTGATATCCAGTGGATACCGATGTTGGATAAGATAGTGACAATAGGGAGGCGCAGCATCGTTCACAGCTTCACTTGTTCGTCAGCCGTAGGTCCCTGTGGGTCCACTGGATGTGCTTAAGCCTTGACGGGGAAGACCTTCATGGCATCGACATGGACATCCATTGTCAACGTGTAGCATGTAGAACTGTAGATCAAATAATCTCAGCATTTCCCAGAATATTGCTGAACCGCCCTTTGAAGCATAGTTGGTGTTTGAAGTGAATACACGGCGAAACCGTTTTTTTAGTAGCAGCTTTCTGGGAGTTCGAGAACGTGTTGCAAAAAGGCGTATGCAGTGACTGTCTTCAACCAGCCTCACCTGCCAGGCACTCATGCTGTGAAGACGCCCAGATAATTGTTGATCGGATAGATATCTTCTACATCCACAGCTTATTGCTGACCGCAGCCACGAACACGCATCCTTGTGAGTACCATCGGAGGAGGAGTAGGGGCAGAGACATGAGCAAGTCAGCGAGGTCGCGGTGGATATCGTGGACAGGCCTCGGCTCGGGGCAGAAACTTACCGAGCCCCAGACACGTGACATCGACTCTGAGCAAGACGTCGGACTCGGATTGATCTGCTCGCAACGCTCACGATGGTGTCCCCTCCAAAACCCTGGGAGAGAAACGGTCCAGCTACCTCCGTCCCAGAGACCTCTACCACACTGCCTCCATCATCATCAACCCCACCAACCGCCTCATCATCACAAATACCGTCGGTGCCAGAGCGCCCTGCAGCCTTCACCCAGCAGCCCAGCACACTAACTTCTCCCTATTCAACCTACGGCGCCTCCCCATATTCTCGTCTAGGCAACACCTACGGTGGCTACAGCGGCCTAGGCTCCTACGGATCCACATACGGCGGATACGGCGGCATGGGAATGGGGACATACGGCGGCGGGATGGGCAGCTACGGGGGAATGGGCAGCTACGGCGGCTACGGCGGGATGGGCATGGGCATGGGCGGCTACGGCGCTATGGGCGGCATGGGCGGCGGCGGCATGATGGGCCCCAACGGCATGCCCATGGACCCCAACAACCCCTCCCTCACCCAAGCCCTCGAATCCACCACCCAAACCACCTTCGCCCTCCTCCACTCCATCGTCCAGACCTTCTCCGGCGTCGCGCAGATGCTCGAATCCACATTCATGGCCACCCACTCCTCCTTCTTCGCCATGGTCGGCGTCGCGGACCAGTTCAGCCAGCTCCGCAACGCACTCGGGAGCGTCCTCGGGCTGTTTGGGCTACTCCGCTGGATGCGCGAGCTCCTCACCGGACGACCGAGTCAGGCCGCCTCTGGTGCGATGAACCATGAGTTCCGTGAGTTCATCCAGGGGCGGCCGATACAGGGTCCGCGGGGCCCGCCCCCGCCGAAAGCATCCAAAAAGCCGCTCATCATGTTCCTCCTCGCGATCTTCGGCATCCCCTTCGCCATGTCCAAGCTCATCCGCATCCTGCAGGAGCGCGCCAAGGCCCAAGCAGCGACACTACCCGGGGGGCAGCTTCCCCCGCTCGACCCGTCGACGCTGACCTTCGCACGGGCGCTGTACCCGTTCACGCAGTCGAACCCGTCGGAGCTGGGGCTCAAGGAGAATGAGATTGTGGCGGTTATGGCGAAGCTGGATCCGAGGACGGGGGCGGAGGTTGATCCGAGGATGGAGGTGGAGGGGGAGTGGTGGAAGGGGAGGACGAGGGATGGGAGGGAGGGGTGGTTCCCGAGGAAATTTGTGGAGGTGCTGGAGCGGAGACAGCCTGAGGAGCCGAAGAAGGTTGATTGATTTGCTAGGGCCGAGTGAGGTGTATGTGTACGGGTGTACCTCTGCATGATCTTCTTCCCCCCCTCTTCCGTATGTAGTTTTATCATCCCGACCACGTCCCCTTCGCGCTTCGAATCTTGGTATACACCGTAAGCTATGAGGGCCGGTTCGCCCACACACAGATCTATTTGCTTGTTTTCAATTCCATAATACATTATTTCTATGGCACCGCTAGGGAGCCAATGTCGTACACAAGGAGAGTGCATAACCAATACACGAGAAAGGGGGTATGCTCAAAGCCCTCCTCGGACAGAACTCATCTTTTTTCATCCCCTGCATCCTCCGCCTCGCTCTTATCCATCTCCACCGGGCGCAGCAGCAGCGCCAGCAACAACTGCACAACAGCAACCCCCGCCAGCACAAGATACCCCGTCCGCCACGCCCGCACAAACGCCTGCACCACCACCCCCCGGTCCACGCCAGCCGGCGTACGCTCGACCAGCGCCACCACATCGTTCAGGTTCAGGCCCAACACCCTGTCCTCACCTACAGCGCGTGTGAAAGCTTTCCTGAATGTATTGTTGATGACTAGTTGGGGGATAATTTTAGATGAGCACCAAGGCAAGATAAAGGGAGAGACGTAAGACGTACTGGTGCCGATGATACCGACGCCCAAGACCCCGCCGAGGTTCGGGGACGTCCCGACCAGCGCGGTTACGGTGGACAGCTCGTCCGTCGGGAGCCCCACTTGTGCGATGATCATTGATATTTGCGTACCCTACATCCCGGTCATGTGAGGAAGGGTGCGGAGGGATGGAACAATCCAAGAGGGGGGAACGTACGCATCCGAAACCGAACCCGCAGATCAAGGCGTAACCCACTATGCGTCCGATCGTGCTGGTTTCATCAAGCGTCGACATCAGGCCCTTTACGAGGACATCTTGGTCAGCACATGCAGACACACGGAAGAAGCAGAGCAGAGCAGAGCAGAGCAGAAACGGCGCGCATATGTTGTAAATATAGGCGGGATCAAGATGATTGGCGTCTGACGGCCGAGGAAACGGAAAGATCATTATACATACCAAGCCGACGGGCAACACGGCGAGAGACCCGAGGAAGGGAGGACGGACGAGGCCGGTGCGGTAGGAGAAGTAGTTGGTGATGGTGCTCGCGATGGCTGCCATGCTGAGAAAGGGGATGACGAGCGCGCCGGCGTTGATCGGAGAGACGCCGAGGACTTGTAGGAATACTGCGCAGATCAGGACGAAAAAGAAGGAGATGTCAGTATCAGTACATGGAGTGGGAGCGAGTAGGGGAGAACGTAAAACAATACGATCAGAGCGCAGGAGGAGGTCGGGTGGGATAAACGAATAACTTACATGGAAGATAGAACGTCTGATCATGATGGGGGCGGCGGTTTGGAGGTTCAATGAGGAATAACAATCACAATCAGCGGCGCCAGGTAAAAGAACAGGGCACATGCCGTGGCGAACAGGTGGAAAAACAAGAGGCAGCGGACAACTGGAGACACGATCATGAATAGGTTGCCTTTGATAAACGAATACAATCTGCTCACGTATAGCAAGCGGAACATTGCGCCAGCGCCACCTTACAAACAACCTCATCGGCGCGATCGGTTTCGAGGCATAGTTCTCAGCCACGACGAACAACCCAAACGAGACCGCCGCAGCGCAGAACATCCCAATGACAGTCGGGGAGTTCCACGGCTTGGACTGGCCTCCGAGGTTCAGGGCCACCACCAGGAATGTCAACGTTGCGATCAGCGTCATCATCCCCGCGAAATCGAGAGTCGCGAGCTTGGCGCGGATGGAGGGTCCCTGCGAGGATGATGAAGATGACGGCCTCGGCCCAGACGCGCGAAGCGCCCTTAATAGGATTAACGTGACTGTCGATTCAATCCCAAATCAGACGTGGAAAGAGATGCAAGACGAGGAGGGAGACGAACTGACAGGCCCAAACGGGGCGTTGAATAAGAATCTGGATATTCACTGTAAACCGGTGTACGCGGGAGTCTAAGGAATGAAAGTGCACGCACATCCATCTCCAGTGCCCGGATTTCGAGAAGCCTCCACCGACGATAGGCCCCATCGCGTCGGCCACCGTGAAGACTAGGTTTATGAGGTTGAGGTACGAGCCGCGTTGTCTCTCGTTTGTCAGGTCTATACAAGAACAAAGGCTAAATTTAGCCCTCCGGGAGATAGTTCATTGACAATAGCGCGACGCGACATACGGGTAACCAGAATGGTGGACAGCGAGAGCAGCCCCGCGCCGCCCATTCCACTAATAAGCCGTCCAGCAACGAGCTGCGTCAGGGTTTTACTGAGGCCCGCGATGATGTTCCCGAGGATGAACACCCATATTGCGAGAATGAGCAAACGTTTCGTGCCGATCGCGTCCTGCAGTCATTTAGAAGCGGGATTTAGACGCGTAGTAATGTAGACACGTACTGCGAGGCGACCAGTGACGGGCTGGAGCACCGTCGTGGTGAGGAGGTACGAAGTCGTGATCCATGTGAGCGAGCCTTTTGCGTGGAGTGCGCTCCCGATGGAGGAGATGGACGTGTTAACGATCGTTTGTTCTGTATATGGATCTCAATGAGTCGAGCAGCCTTTATACAGAGACGCTGTCTCTACTCACCGATGGCAAAAAGAAAGGACACCATCCCCAAACTGACGTCCACGAGTTAGTCGCAATTTGAACCCGTGGCAAGTTCATCTGACCTGCATAAGATGAGGACAATTTGTCCCCTGTGCATGTCGTCAAACTTTGGGTACAACGCATCCTGTTCGCCGTCTAATTTCTCCAAGTCAGGCAGTTCCTGAGCTTTGTCGACAGCGGAAAGCGAAGTGTTGGTGGAGTCCTTGACATCGTCCAATGTGACCCCCGGCCCTTCGAACGCAGGAGCCAAAGGCACCTGGTGAATTTCCGACGTCGACGACGACATGGTTGTCAGGACCAGCGACACCGAGCACCTTTCGTTGCCCCAATTTCGGTGTTCGCAGCCGCTTGCCGTGCGTCGTCCATGTGGTCAATGAGGCACACATGAGATCGGAGAAGAAAAATTTGGATTGTTTCACGCCAGCCCGATTCGGCTCGCGTATCTGCCTCGACAGACCAAGATCAAGGTCCAAGGAACAAGGACGTCAAGGAACTCAGGAAGTACTTACAGTTACATAGGGCTCTAAGTACATAGGATTGTCTACCTGCACAGGTATCGATACGGAGGTGACTCTGAATATTGGTAGTGAGAGCCCCTGAAATTTAGAAGAATGAATGATGGTCCCCCGTGCCAATAGTGGGTGATCTATATACAAGGCGGCAGTGCCTGCCTCTCGATGGACGAGATAGGTTAATGATACACTAGACTAACAACATCTCAAGCAAAGGGGTCATCTTAACGATGCACCCAACCATTGAGATTAATCTTCCCGACAGCGCCAGAAATAACTTATTAAAAAGCACCCCTCCACCCCTTGCAACTTAGGCTGCCGCAGCTTCAATATATCCCGCACAACCTCAACCCTCCCCTCACCCTCTCTGTATAGCCGCAACAACCACCGTGTTCGCATTCTCATCCGCATACACCTGCCCCACCCCCACCCCCACCCCAACCCACGGCTCACTCCCCCTCCTCAGTGGCGCAAACTCCCTCCACACCCCCGCCTTCTTCTTCAGCCCCATCTTATCCCCATTCTCCTCCCCGCCCCCGCCCCACACCTCCGGCGGAATCCCCGACACGCTCCGGTTCGTAGTACGCTCCTTATGCGTATGCGTCCTCAGCCTTTCTAGCACACCCAAGCTAAGTCCCATACAAATACGGCACAAAAGGGTCGTGCACTGACCTGCGCATCCCTTCCTTGCTCCCCCTCTGCTTCTTGCGCCCCTCCGTCTTCTCCTTCTCATGCACGAGGTCATGGTAGGACCCAGCCAGCGTCGTCGGTGATGATATGTCAATCACGCTCCCCGTGGGCGTGCCCATCCGCGAGCGCCGTGGCGATCGGCTCCGCGAGGGTCTGAGCTCCCCAGATATCGAGGTCGAGATCGAGTGCGTCAGCGAGTTGGTATGCGAGTTCGTCTTACTCGAGCTCTTGCTCTTACTCCTCTTCCCCGACTTCCCCGACCCCGCACTCTTCCTCACCTCCTTCCCTTCCCTCCCCTCCTTCTCCCTCCCCACCTCCTCCAACCCACCCCTCACAAACGGCGACGCCTCCTGCGCCGCCTTGTAATCAAACTGATACGACCTTGGCTGCGTATGCCTCCTCACAGGGCCCACCGCCCCATTCTCCCTACCATCCTCCAGCGCGAGTCCCCAGTCCATATCGGTGTCCACATCCAGATGCACATCCGCCTCCAGCGAATTCCGCTTCGCATACGCGATCGGCGACGGGCTCCTAGACACGCTCTTCGGTGGCGCCCGGTACGAACGACGGTACGCCCTGAGCTGGCCCCGCGTCGGATGGCGATTGCGAGAGCGGCTCCGCGAATCAGAAAAGTCTTCATCCGAAAAGGACCCGCGGGAGGACGGGCGGGCGTAGCGCATCGGCGAGGGGCTCCTTGACAGAACAGAGGAGTGGTCCTGGTCATCCACGAAGGGCTCCGTCATACCCGGGGGGTGCTCGTGCAAGGCCCGGGAGGTCTCTGTGCTAGGGCGGGGTGGCGAGTCCGGGGCCTGCGACCGGATGCTGGCGGATTCCTCGTCGATTTTGGCCGTGGAGGGCGCACCGAGGTTTGCAAGGAAGCGGTTGGGGGGTGGGTGACCGACGCGGGGGGAGCTCGTGGGGGAGGAGGAATTGTAGCCCGAGCCCGAGCCTGGGGCGCGTGTGGATGTGCGACGGGCGGAGCCGGGGGGCGACATGCCTATTGTGGGAGTTGCGGGGGTGCTGTAGCTGCCGGGGAGGCGGCTGGGTGGGGCACGGCGGATGGGGCTGGTGGCACTGCGGGAGCCTGACCCTGAACCTGATGCCAGTGCATCGGCCGAGTGATCTCGGCGGGACCGCGAATGCGAACGGGGGCGGGGGGTAGGGAGGGTACGTTTATGTGGGGCTGTGCTCGTGGATCCGTACGAGCTCGAGGCCTGTGAGCTAGATGCATGGGATGATGAACCGGCGGTGGATGAAGATGCGACGGGTTGTGATGGATTGAGATCTACCGGACGAGACGCCCATGAGCTGGGCACAGCATCAAACGGCGAGCGAACTGCACTGCCGAAGCCTGCACTGGAGCTCGGGCTAGTTTTAGGGCGTTTGACACGTGCGGGACGGGGAACGTGAGGCGGTAGAAGGTGGGAGGAGGGCTGCACTGCGGATGCGGGCGGGATGCGGGGCAGAGGTCGGATCTGGCTCTGATTCTGGTTAATGGTGATGGTGGTGGCGCCAGTGGTAGTAGAGTCCGACGATGCTGATGTAGATGCTGCTCCCGATGAAGACGATGAAGATGTGGCGGCGGCTGATGACGATGATGATGATGATGGTCCAGCCTGCGACTCTGTAGGATCAACGGCCATCGGTTGGTATCGTACGCTCACGGCATGCGGGGCTGTGGTCGCTGCTCGTGGCCGCGATGCGCCCGTCATGAGCACCTTTGACGTCGGTGGGCGATGTGTATTAGCCACTCTCATGGCTGCGCTCTTGCTGCTTTCTACAATGGGTCCCGGGGTGGGCACTGCAGGAAGTGGGCGTGGGTGCGCTAGTGTTGGTTCCTGGGTCCTTGTGGACCACTCCTGCACGACCACCGTAGGCGGTTTCGGGAGAGCGTGCGACGACGACGACCCGCTTGCGGCCACACGGGAGGAAGAGCCAATCTCGAGTCTGCCCAGGCTTGGTTGACGCTTGACGGGCGGGGGTGTCCTGCGAGTGAGGCTGATCTGCCGTGGTCGCTGATGCGGAATGGGGGGCAGGGGCTCGGGGTTGTGGAGGGCCATTTGTGCGATGTACGCTTGCTCGTCGTGGCTGGCGAGCATCTGGGACGTGCGTGGCGTGGAGGAAGGGGGCGATGGGGATGGGGGTAGTATGACTGCCTCCGTGTTTTGACGAGAAGGCGGTTTTGATTCGGGCTTTTTGCCAAACAGGCCCCTCAAGGCGAGGAGTGATGGCTCAGCGTCTTCCACTGGGGGCTGGCGCAGGGGCTCAGGAAAACCTGAGACAGATAGCGCCATAATGCTGATGAAAGACCGGTGAGACCACGGATGGAAGGTAAGAACAGGACTAACAAACTCGTCCAAGCACTCGTCGGGGCTGCTGATGCGCGCGTTGAACTTGAAGGGGGGAAAGAAGAAGATCAGACCGTGGTTGCTCTCTTAACCTTTCGGGGGATATCGAACCCTACGCGAGCTCAGATTGATATCAGGCAACTCAGATTCACCGTAAGGGTGCAGGAACGATGCACTGACGAAAAATTCCTATGCGAATTGGGCACACCCTCCGGTTATCTGCTACCACGATCAAAAGTCAATCAAATGATCGCCCGGCGTGATACCCAGTCCCCGAATGCTCCCTCCCTCTTCACCCTTTTTCTGTGCCGTACGGCAGTATGAATCATCATAAGTACCAAAGACAATGATTACTACTCAAGGATTGGCGTATAGACAGCCGTGGGACGCAGTCATCACCCATGAGCAATTGCTTACAAGGGCCTGGGTGATTGCCATGGCTTCCGACTCCTCCCCTATCAACCGAATTGACAAGGCGGCTAAAAGCGACAGTCAACCAATCGCAGGAACATGCATGAGGGAGTGGGGCCGTCATCCGCATCTATGAAGTGCTACTTAGAAAGGAGGAATGAAGGATGAAACATTGATTGTTATCCCCCAATATTCGGGTAAACGGCCACTATACAGGCAAGATAACCTCTAGGTCCAAAGGAGACAGAAGAGACAGGCATCTTACCAAGGGCTTGGTAGGATCTTGTGGCGCACGTCGAGCCGCGATGGCAGATGCCCTTTATAAATTATGAGCGAGCCTGCAGCTGATCAAGTATTATGATATTTCATGTTACGTGTAGAGTTGATTCCTCAATGATCCCCAGCTTGGGTAAAGCTGCGGCCGTAGATGACATGTGAGACGACATCTCCATGAATATGTCAGTTATAGACACCCCTTTACAACAACGACCTTAGCGCTTTGCAGCAGGGTCGATAAATGTCAAGAGTAAACAGATAACCCAGACTCGTTAACAATCACACCTTCGACGTTTCTGGACCGGGTTTTAGGAATCGGAGGAGCGTACGCAGCGTCGAAGAGATGGTTAGCAGCCTCTTTCCTCTCCGTGTTGCAGATGAAACTGGGAAGAAGACAAGAAGCTGAAGATCACATGGAGGGTCCAGGAATAAGTGGAAAAGCTGACTAATCATAACAACGGTGCGTGCTCATCGCCATCGTCGCACGGCGTTCTCTGCCCTTGCCTTCCCATCCCTTCCCCCTCACAGTCTGCCCAATGCCGCAGCCCACCAACCCACCCACCCAAAACCCACCCGCCGGCCAGAACCCACCCAACGGCCAGAACCCTCAGAACCCTCCCAATGGCCAGAACCCCCAAAACCCCCAAACCTCACCCGCCAACTCCAACTCCAACCCAAACCCCTCCGCCACCACCAGCACCCGCATCTCCATCCCCATCACCGCCCCCGCCGGCCTCCTCACCATAACCCAGCCCCCCCAAACCGCCACCTCCTTTTACAAAATCGCCCCCTCCAACTTCGTCACCTTCGGCTGGAACTTCTCCTTCATCCAGGTCACCCCCACCCACCTCACCGTCAGCGCCGTATGCGAGAACGGCAACACCTACCCCGTGGGCCCGACGGACGGCGTCATCCCTGGGACGGCGACGGAGGTGGTGTGGGATTTGTTCTCGTATCAGCAGAATCACCCGAATACGCCGCTGGCGCCGGCACAGTATACTCTGCAAATATGGGACGATAGGGGCCCGGGGGCGGGGAGGGCGCCGGGGTATATGCAGGCGAATACGGGGCTGAAGTTCGCGCTGTACACGCCGCAGACGTACACGGGCCTCGCTGATGGTATGTTATATTGATTTTATATGGGGGTTTTGAAAATGGGACTGATGTTGGCGATATCTTGCAGGCTGGTCGTGTACAACGTGTAGCGCAGCGTGGTCGGCGTACGCAGCGAACCCGCTGCTCGTGAGCATCTGCGCGACCTTCCTCATCATGTTCCTCTCCGGCTTCGGTCTCCTGCGACATTGGCGCTGAGCATCACACGCGCATCTGTACCCCTGCCTCCACGGAAAGATACCAGCCCCTAGATGGTGCATCATATCACGCGCATCGCCTCGACGTACTCGTACCCCCCTGTTTTACGACGATGATGCCTGCTCCCCACCTCATAGACTCTTTCAGCTCTCTTGGTTATCTTTGCTTCTCTGGTTTTGGACACTATGCATGAATATTATATATACATACAGCACGCACGTACGCATCACACTCGTCTCTCACACCTGTCTCTCATATGCATCTGAATTATTCTCGCCCTCACCCCTTACGCTCCTTACATATACACTTTACTGGACTTTGGGTAATAAGACGTCGATGCTGGTATCTATCGGTGTCCGCTAAGATATGGGAACTCGACCTGCGGATGCATTGGGGTGTCAGTCTCTTGCATGGTCACTTACCCATCTACGCCCATTATGGCTGCTTCGACTTGACGACCGACTTATCATCGTTGAACAGGCCTGATGCCTTGTCAGGTCCTGTGGCGTACATGGATATCGCTGCCCCAACAGATCCGGTCGTACTGTCTCGGGCGCCCTGTTCGACTCAGGGTCTGGACGATCAAGACGATGACAAACAGATTTTGAACCTTGGTTTTTGGGCTGGACGATGAATACACAACATGTTCCTCGCAGCTCTGTATGTTCAAACTTCAACGGGGAGTCTGCATTGCTCGCCTGCCTATCGTCCAGTCCGAAGGGATTTTGACTTATCATCATCCTCAGACGTATTTTATCCCCCCGCAATGAGGACCATTTATTCAGTCTCTTCGCTATGTCCATCACGCCGCCAGGATTCGAGAGGCCTAAGAACTAATCGGCGGAGGACCTGTTCCATTCGCGGACGGGACGATGTGTATCGTACCATGACAAAAGTACACCTTTTTTGATGGAGCTTCTTATTTTCACTTCTCTGCCACCACTCTTCTACAGATCAGTGCATTGTCGAAGCTGACTGGCCTTCGGACTCGGAACACTCGGTGTCGTCGGTGTTCAGGTGAGTTCAACCGACCCCAAGCAGTACCGTTTACCAAGTCTGGTTGCGTAGCGGTTAACGCGCCGCCAGATCTGTGGGATGGAGCCACATGTATACTTGGTGGAGAGTCCTGTTCGACTCAGGGACCAGACGATGGTGACGCTGTATGTATGTCTTTTTTATACAAAGCTCTAGGTTAACGTTCAACCCTGCCTTTCCCTCTCATCAACAAAAAAAACAGTTCAATTCTCGCATTCTCCGAGTCGCATATCGCACTTCTTATCTCCAGGAGGCTCGCGTTCCGATGTCATTTCCAGTTGCCAGGGTGTATATAACAGTCCACGAGCAGTACTCATCACCAAGTCTGGTTGCGTAGCGGTATATCGCCCGGCCAGAAGGTCACTTAGCCATTCACCCAAGACTGTCTCTTCGCTATGTCCATCGCGCCGCCAGAATCTGAGAGGCTTACGAACTATTCGGCGGAGAACCTGTCACATTCGCGGACAGTGCGATGCGTGTTATACCCTGACCAACGTACACCTCGACGAGCTTCTTATCTATACTTCTCTACCACTCTTCTACAGATTAGTACATCGTCGAAGCTGACTGGCCTTCGGACTCGGAGCACTTGGTATCGTCGTGTTCAGGTGAGTTTAACCGACCCCAGGCAGTACCGTTTACCAAGTCGGGTTGCGTAGCGGTTCAACGCGCCACCAGATCTGTGGGATGGAGCCACATGTATACTTGGTGGAGAGTCCTGTTCGACTCAGGGACCAGACGATAGTGACGAAATTGAATGTATTTCTTTTTTATACAAAGCTTAGGTTAACGTTCAACTCTGTCTTTCCCTCTCATCAACAAAAAAACAGTTCAATTCTCGCATTCTCCGAGTCGCATATATATCGCACTTCTTAGCTCCAGAAGGCTCGCGTTCTAATGTCATTTTCAGTTGCCGGGGTGTATATAACAGGCCATGAACAGTACTCAGCACTAAGTCCGGTTGCGTAGCGGTATATCGCCGACCAGAAGATCACTTGCTTTACGGAACCCTTGAATTTCCATTGGCGGGGAGCCCTGTTCGACTCAGGGACCAGTCATGTACCAGCTTTCCAGTTTTCCTTGGTCTGCATCACATTTTGGTTCGGTCTCGTACCTAGGCGTCTGTGACAAGCCATGACTGGAGAACCTGACAAGTCCGGTCGCGCGGAGGTGCAAATGACTTGCCCCTTATTTTTTGAAATTGAAAGACAAAAATCGGTTCACGTCGAGGACCCGAGCGCCAGAATCCAGAATCAACTCCATAATTACAGATCGTATAGAATATTTGGTCAAGAAAGGAAAAGGCCTTTTCGAAAATTTTTATTATTGTAGGAATTTCAAATGCGCTTGCAGAAACGTCGGACTCGTACCTCCACAGTTCCAGGAGTCACGGATGCATCGAGTCGAATCCCGTCAGAATTTATCACTGAGGCCCTTATCACAGCATTTTTGCGTACGTCGCATTGCCATGGTCCATTGGTCGTCGCCGAGTCGTCGCAGACGAAGAGTTCGGTTCAAGGGTTAACCGAACTCGGGCTGAGTCATGCGGGGCAAATTTGGCAAGCTGAGTCAGCGATGGCGGCCTACAAAATCGGCGGAACTCTTCTTCATCCGCTCATTGTTCATATACCCACCCCGCATTTCCGACACTATCAGCACTCTGTATTGCATGGAAGCAGGCCTCGAGATACCCACCAGCACTCAAAACCAAATCACTCCTAGAGAGAAAGGCCCACGGCCTCCGCGCAATCGACTACGAAACGCCAATAGAACGGCTGATCCATTGACGGAGCCTCGAGAAAACGAGCCGCCTAACCGTCAACGTCGGCCATATAGACCTCCTAGAGAAGATGCAGATGGACAGGCGCGATCGAGCCCTTCGAGCTCTCAACCTGGGCCATCACACACGGGGAGCATAGATAATGCGCTGAAGAAACGGACTCCAAGGCGCAGGAATCCCCCAAATCCCACCGATGCAGGCGACGCACGCAAATCGCCCGAGAATGCTGGTGAGACGACGAAAATCGAAGGGGGTAGCCGGCCGCCGCAGCCAGCAGGAAGGGCACCCCGTCGTGGTGCTAAATTCAATGCCGGCCTCACAGAGCCTGGTTCAGGTCCTTCTTCGTCCGACAAACCAGCCAATAAATATAGGAACAAAGCTCATGCGCGAACTATCGAACGAGAAGCAGATGATCTGACATCGCGGTTGACACACGATCTTCGCACACCTCCCTACCCCGATTGTCCCATCTGCTTTTCGTCCATCACTCCAGCGCAAAGGACATGGTCCTGTTCTCCCTCGATTCCTGTCATTCGACCGCCGGATGCGGAGACTGAGGAGCAGCAGTACTGTTGGACCACGTTCCATGTGAAGTGCATCGGCGAGTGGGCGGCGAAGAGTGTCAAGGACATGGCTAATGCTTGGCGAGCCAGAGGTGAAGAAGGGAGGAAAGGTGATTGGCGCTGCCCTGGGTGCCAGGGAAAGCGAGAAATTGTGCCCTCTGGGTATTGGTAAGCTACGATTCTAAATCCTTTTTAGCCACTCCGATTGAACGATTTAACAGGTGTTTCTGTAATTCGACGGCAGAACCAAAGCCTCCGCGTCTTGCGACGCCGCACTCATGCGCCAACCCATGCTCCCGTGTTCGCGAGAGTGGCTGCGGGCATCCGTGTCCATTGCCATGCCATCCGGGCCCATGCCCGCCTTGTCAAGTCACGACGCGTCTGGAGTGCTACTGCCCACAGAAGAAGATTATGGCGTTTAGATGCGGTGTGGACAAGGGCAAGAGACGCGATCTTTCTTGTGGGAGTGTGTGTGGGCAAAAACTCGGATGTGGCAATCATGTGTGCGAGGAGGTGTGCCACGAGGGTCCATGCGCAGCATGCTTGGTGAGGGAGGAGGTGAGGTGTTGGTGTGGATCATGCACGAAGGAGATTGGATGCGGAGAAGGCGAGGAGATTCGCTGTGTCAGCAAGGAGGGAAGTACTTGGGCGGGGAGATATGGATGTGAGGTCAGCTGTCAAATGTATGTGTATTCATATTCCTCTTCCAGTTCCAATTCGCTGAGCTTATTACACCAGTGCTTTCGACTGTGGCATCCATAAATGCGAAGAATTCTGTCACCCACCGCATTCATCCCGAGTATGCCCTCTATCCCCGTCTCTCATCACTACCTGCCCTTGCGGCGCGCATCCCATCGCTCGTTCGCCGTCCTCCCCGCTTCCCCACACACACCCCAAGACCTTCCCCGCCCGCTCCTCCTGCACGGCCCCTATCCCTACCTGTACTTCTCCATGCAGCAAACCACTCTCAGGCTGCGATCACGCCTGCGCTGCACCGTGCCACGAAGGACCTTGCCCACCCTGCGCCGTCCCAATCGTGCGCCCGTGCAGGTGCGGGAGCACCACCCGGGGCGTGCGCTGCTCGGTGCTCCGCGAGTCGACCGAGATCCTGTGTGATAAACAGTGTATGGCCCTTCGCGCCTGTGGAAGGCATCAGTGCCGTCGGGTGTGCTGCCCGCTTGCGACGTTGGCTTCAGCCGCGGGGAAGAAGGGGAAGAAGCGTGCGACGGGAGTGGCGGAAGTGGGAGTCGGGGAGGAGCAGGGTGGCTTGCATGAGTGCGATTTGGTCTGTGGGAAGATGTTAGGGTGTGGCCTGCACGCATGCGAGGAACGGGATCACAAGGGCGCGTGTCCGCCGTGTTTGAGGAGTTCGTTTGAGGAGGTAGGATTTCTGCTGCTTCTACTTTTCATGGAGAGTTATTGATCTGGTTTAATTGTTCGCAGATGGTCTGTTATTGTGGACGCACGGTTTTCGAGCCGCCAATCCCCTGTGGGACGCAGATGCGGTGTACGTACCAGTGCTCGCGGCCGCCCCCGCCGTGTGGGCACCCGCAGAGCCAGCATGCGTGCCACGAAGACCCGAGGCCATGCCCGCCATGCCCGTTCCTCGCGACAAAGCAGTGCGCGTGCGGAAAGAAGATGATGACTAATGTGCGTTGTTCATTGGAGACTGAGAAGGTGTCATGTGGCGCCGTTTGTGGCAAGTGAGTACTTTCTCTCTACCCCTGCTTACAGGATCAGCGGCTGACGATAGATCGCTTCTGTAGGCTGATGGACTGTGGGTTCCACCACTGTGAACGACTTTGTCATGGTGACAAGTGCGGCACATGCACCGCGCCCTGTGGAAAGTCACGGAAACGCTGGTACGTAGTCTATCTCTCCATGCACCCATGCAATCCACTCACCTTATCTTTTGTTTATTCAGTCTTCCTGTACATCATCCCTGCACGCTTCCGTGCCATGCCCCTTCAAGCTGCCCCGAAGACGAGCCCTGCACCTCCCTCATCACACTCGCCTGCCCCTGCGGACGTCTCCGCCAATCTGTCCACTGCGGCCGCAGCACCGCCACGCCCGCCGGACGCCAGCAGACCGCGCCCAAATGCAACAGCGACTGTGCGATCGCGAAGCGGAATGCGCGGCTCGCTGATGCGCTGGGCATCACAGCGGAATCGAGGGAGAAAGCGGCGACGGTGACGTACCATGAGGAGCTTGTGGTGTTTGCGAGGGCGAATGCGAAGTTTTTGGGGGTGGTGGAGAAGGCGTTTGATGAGTAAGTGGATATGAATTTCTGTTGTTTTCGGTGGTTCTCACTCGTTTTCCACCCTTGCAGGTTTGTGACGACGCAGAAGAAGACGCAAGTGCTCCCGCCTATGCCTGCCGACCGACGGAAGTTTGTTCATGATGTACGTTCTTCTATTTAGATCCACAGATATACTTACTGACAGGTTCGTGATAGCTTGCTGCCGTCTACAGGATGGATACCCAGATGGTTGATCAGGAACCCCATAGAAGGTTAGTGCCACTTCATCTCTACGAGTCACTTCATATCTAACAACGCCTCGCTCCCAGTGTCCGCCTCCTCCGCCGTATTGATACACGCGTCCCTAGCCCGCTTCTCTCTAGCACCGTCACAGCATCCGCCCCCACCCAACCCAACCTTGGCAAACTGGCCGATCTGCGCACCACCGCTCCATCATGGCGCGCCAGCCCCGCTCCATCGCCTAAGCCAGGTGGAAGTGGATCGGGGTGGGCAACGCCTGCGCGTCCTGTGTCTGCTGCGGGAACGGGTGGTGTTCCGTCGCTTCGCTTGCCGGCGAGCGGGGGTGGGACCCGTGCGGCGAGTCCGGCACGCGTACCACTACCAGTAGTGGAGGCACCGACGACGCCGATTGCGGTGCCGGATGATTGGGAAGATGATGTGTGACGTGGTGGGCCAGTATTGAAGAGTGTGGGTGTGGATGTAGTGTCTTGCTTTTCGAGTAGTCGAGGAAATCTTGGATTATGTATAGAAGTTTGATAGACGTAGCAATACAGTGACTTCATGATCAATCAGCCTTCGGTCTCCACGCAGATGGCAAACCATACATGCAAAAAACTGTAAGCCCTTACATGAAGTTGAACTAAAAAGTTATAATTGACGTTCGAATCATACATTAGTGCATTAAGAGAGAATCGAACTCCCGGCGGGTCGAATCCAGAGCTGGTGGTATGCGCACACCAATATCATCAATATGGCAACGACCCAGGTTACCACTACCCCATTAATGCATTTGGAGAGTGGGCCCGAGTCGAGGTTAAGCCAAGGTTATACATGAATTGACCAGAAAGGCGCGGTAATACGCTTGTTTAGCTTCTCGTTGGGAATTATGCCATCCGTGAATCTCGCGTCTTGAGGCGAGGCCTTGAGGTTCGAGGGAGAGCGTTTTCCCCAAGTTTTTGCATCGATCGTGGGAATAATATTGCCTTATCTTATCGCTACCGTTACAACAGATCTGAATCAAACGAAAACGGACCTCCGTAGCTAAACGAGTCGGTATCGAAGTCATCTTTCACAGTAGGTTTTCTTACCAAAATTTATGCTATCGCTGACGAGTTATAATGTCAAGGGTAATCATGGCTACAGAGATCATGGAGGCAAAGCGGATCGCCGAGGGGCCTCACATGTTGCACCTTGAGCGTGCTCCAGGACCGGACGGTTCCAAGAAGCTTTCCGCGTCAGTTTTGACGCTCTGCCACGCGCGCTCACAAGATATGCTTCTGGACCCCATTATTGACCGGAGAGTCGAAGTTTCCAAGGGCCTCAACTATTCGATAAATGACATGCTGCCAAACAAGGAGCAACGCGCTTCCATCTTGCACCAGGCTGCACTCCTCGCAGTTCAAACGTTAACGACACACGCCGCAGGATTCAAGAGATATGCGGATCATCCATTGTTTCAATTCCCGCGACGTCGGCCTCTGCCTCGAGAACACCGTACTCGTACTGTCCCCGTAGCGTCCACTCTTGGTGCGCAGTACACCCCCGCTCGCCACGTCGCACTCGTTCGGGAGGCATATCTCACGAAACTGAACCTAAAGGCGGATACCTTTCATGATAGGGCCATTCCTTGTATCAACGACGCAGCTACCAATAACAGCATTCGCCGTGCCCAAACGTCGTTTATGGGGAGTTCAACGCCCCTCCCTTATCTTTACTCGCTCCAGCTCGGCCCCGGTCTGGGTGACATCCTCAAGAAAATGGTGAAGCAAGTGATAAAGAACCATTGCCCGGATCCTACGTCGAGGGGAGGTCTCGCCGGACTTTTTCGAGTCGTCAACAAATCGCATCTTGGCCTAGCTAGACCGCAGGATCACGAAGCCGCGCTCAGTGCGCTAGACTCCATTCTGAGGAGCAGCTTCCTCGACTGTTGGCGGATAAACTGTGGGTACCGCTCCATCGAGGAGTATGCAGCATCGAACCCCACACCGGAGGCGATCCTCGCGCTCGCCAAAAAGATTATCATAAAGCATGCGAAACGAGTCATACCGAAACAGCCGGATCGGTTCCCAGATGATAGCCAGTACTCGGACGAGTTGAGTGACGAAGGGGAGACTGATATGGTCTATAGGAACCACCGCCTACTGACTCGCGATATTATATATATCATCCTGCTCAAGAGTGCGATTAGGGATGCAGATTTCGGGCGCATTGAGGAGTTCCTAGGTGTCATCGCCGTATCGCTGATGGGTGCTGGCATGGAGAATACCTGCGAAGAGATCATGCACTTCCTTTGTGACTTGAAGTATGTGTGGTCGGAGGAGTTCGGGTGCGCCACTATTCCTTCTTCTTTCATTACTACTGTTCTAACCAGTCTGTTTACCCAAGGAACATCATGCGGGATAGCATGATCGCCAATTACTTCAAACAAGGATCCAACGCCATGCCTGCGGATACATCCGTAGCCAGCCTCTCAAACTATTCTAGGGTACGTCCGTCGACAAGATTTTCTGTCACGCTCGCATGTTGACCTCAAAGGTCATATCTAGTTCTTCTACGCTGCACACGGATTCGAGGATGAGTGGCGGGCTCCGAAAAACATGGATGAAGCCATCGGCCTCGTAGACGCTTTTGACGAGAAGCTTGCGATGAAGAATCTCAGAGAACAATTGCAGGCGACAGGGCTTGTCCCTTGATGCCATTGCAAGTTTGTAACGCGACGAGGACCGTACGGATCTGGTATCCTTTGTAGATGAGAATGCTATCACGACTGGTATGTGATTGTACATAGTTCCCGAAGAAGTAGGAAATTTGCTTCCTTAACTTTCATATTTCGGTCTGCTTGTTTCGAGCAAAGTCTTCCCCAAGTGATGTATCTTCATCCGCAGAGGATCTTTCCAAGCAGCCAATGGCCTGTCCGCCGTTCAGACAAGGGGCAAGTCGAGGTATGCTCCAAAGGCGATGAGGGCACAGCATTGTACGATTGATGGCATCATGGTGGCCTTGTTTGCGGGCCTCGACCAAATCGAAGCCAGCGGGACTTGTCTTCCCAAAGAACCATGATCGTCGGTCTCCCAGTCGAAATCTCGTCCCTTTGGTCCAAACCCGGACCACCAACTGCATGTTCTCAGTATACGACCATCGATCTCCCAGTCGAAATCTGGCAAGAGGTTGCTAGTTATTTACCATTAGACCACCTTCAAAAGCTTTATTCCGTCAATCGCGCGTTCTTCAAAATCGCGTTGGAGGCGAAGTATAAGGTTGTACGGTTCGAAAAATTGCAGTCATCCCTTCGATATATTCATTTTTTACGGTAAGCTTCGTCTTTTCACGAGTTGTTGGTCATGTCCTTACCCTAACTTCTACTAGGGATCCTGTGACCTCACAATATGTCCGCTCTCTGCACCTCTCCTCGTGTCGAATTACAGAGATCAGCATGGTGAAACCCAGTAAAGGAGTGCTAGGGAATATATTCAATCGAAGCCCCGACCACCGGACACCCTACAGGATTAATAAGAAATTCGTGAAACAGATGGTGCAGGTCATGCATGGGCTCTCAGCGGTGACCTCGATGGAACTCTGCTGCTGGTACAATCCTAGCCCGGATTTCTTGTCCATCCTCCATACTGGGTGGGTTACTTTCGGGGCCGCTCTACGTAGTCTCACGCTCGAAATTCCCTTGATGAGCTTCCGCCTAGCTATGCCACCTTCAGCTGTGTTTCCTTGCCTCGAAGTCTTGCATTTGACATTTTCCGTTGCATATGTCCGACCGGATGAAGTGGACCCCATGACCTTGATCTGCGAGCTCTTCGCTCCGTTCATTAACCGTCACCACCCGACTTTGCGCTCCCTCCACCTCCACGCACACGAGGATCAGAAATTCGATCCCCTTCCCTTTCTACTGCGTCTACGCCACCTCCCTTGTCTCACAACATTCGGACTCCACTTCGATTTTGTCAACATACAGCAGGCGGACAGCAAGGGTCTCCAACACGTCCTTGACCTACACGCACGACAGCTCCGTGAGCTGTCCCTCCAAATTCGTTCTAGCCGTACTATGCCCCGCAGACTTTCAGACGACGAGTGGTACGGACAAAAAATCCTTCAGGTGCCATTCCCCAAGCTCGCGGTTCTTGCACTCAGGACGGAACTGTTCCCTACCGTGTCCCGGACAGCAGAATATCTGCATCAGTTTGGAGATTCTCTGACCTCCCTGGATTTGTCCGGCACTACCATCTCCAGTCATGATGACGTCGAAGCTCTCACCAACGCTTTCACAAGTCGAGGTATCCTCAGAAAAATCAAAATGTCTGTATACTGTCTCAGTCCACCCCTCCTCTCCATCTTCGCCGCAAAACTACCGGGTCTTGATGGGCTTTGTTTGACGTTCGAGCACATCAGTGCTGTATATCCGAGGTCAAATTTCACATGGCCTCCGGAAGGAGTGAGTAATAGTTCGGCCTTGCATTTGTAGCGTTTACATTGTCTGAACCGACTCTCTGTCACTCTAGTTTGGTGTGGCTCTCAAGCGTTACGACTACAGCCAATGGAAATTATGTTACTTTTTCGGCACGGGGATCGGGGAATGCGGCTCTAGAAGCCTCACAGCATGTGAACAGGGTCTTCAGGCTGCGTTTCCAGGCGTGTATATACGATTAGAGGCAGGTCTAAGATCTCAGCATATATTTTAGAGTTTGACAGCGACGCGAAGCGATATGGATGAGTTCGACTTCAGCTGAAATAATCTGTCCTCTTGCAAGACAGGTATGACATCCATCTACCCTCTCGGCATCTCACGAGGTGTGCATTTCGTATATCGAATGAAGCGTGTGCCTTTGAATTTGATTTATGGCTCACTAGGACGTCTATCTGATACTCGGGGATAAGGTTCAGAGTTTATCCGCAGACCTATTCAACATTTGGAGCGAAATCTTGACGAGGTACACCGTCCTTCGGACCAAGTGTCGACGTACCTGAACCGACTTGGAGCTGAACGGAGTGAACTGGGCCCTTGACCTGAAAACGAAGATGAAGATGGAAAAGTGCACATAACACTTGGCGGAAATCTAGGAAGAATCATTGGTACTCTTCAAACACATGAACGTCATGCACCGCTCAGGGCCATTCTATACCCTGGGTCTCCGCCAAACGATGAGTGGGTGTAAACTGATTATTCAGCGATGCGGTTGCTGCTATGCACCTAGGCCGTTGATATGCTGGATCCTGAGTGCGATCGTGTAAGCCTGAGAAGCTGGTGAATTCGTTCGAGAGATGAAGTTTTACTTGGGAAGTGTTGACTTCCGACGGACCACGGACCTGTACTTCAAAGTAAATGAGAAAACCTCGTGAAAACACTGGGAAACAAAAACATAAATCCAACAGGGAGCCGACTATAAGTCATGGCCGCGCATGTCAAAAGCTCTGATGGAGGTTCAGCGTCCAGTCCCTGGATCGAACATGGCTCTCCACCATATGCATGCGAACGTTGTGCTCACTCAATCATCCGGTGGCGCGATGACCGCTACGCCATCCTAACCGATTTTGGTTGGAAGAGTCTGAGAACGTGGTGGTCCAAAAACTAAGCTTTGAAGTTCGCAAATTGTCCAGCCCCTGGGTCGAACAGGGCTCTCCGCCAGCGGCCAGGGTAGAGTTGATACTCGTAGCCATCAGCAGCAGTAGCGAGATGACCACTACGCAACTGGAGTCCGTGCATATGTGGGGTGGTGGGCAGCGTCTATCGAGACCCATCGACGAGGGCGGAATGCGTGTGGGGTAGAAAGACGAAGAGAGAGAGAGAGAGATTGTCACGAAAATGCTTGCCCTAATGACATCCACGTGCCGGGCACACGCTATCGCACACCCGGACCGGAGCTGGGTACGCGGGTCTGGCCGTGGCCCGTTTTCGTCATTTCCAAACCAGCCACAGCTTTCCATTTTTGTTCTCCCCAAGGTCTCTACACTCCCACCGACATTCTACGTGTACCGTCCATCCTACGTGGTCGAAGCCCCCACCTGCACCCCACTTCCTCCGCGCCCAAACCATGCATACACAGACCCCCTCACGCCATCCTCATGCTCATCCATCCCACCTCTGGACACCAAGCCAAAGCAGCAGCACCTCCCACCGCCCATCCCACCTCTTCGCATCCCCCTCCACACTCCTCCCCCACCCTCCCCACTCCTCCTCCTCATTCTCGTCATCATCCTTCTGGAACTCCACCCCCCCACCCTCACGGCGGTCTACCAAACCCACCGAAAGCCTCGGCCCCATCTCCGCGAGTTCTTCCTCTAGGGTCCCGTACATCCCCCCTCGCGCGCTAGGGTACTTTGCCTTCCCCCCATCTGGGGCCGCGGGTCCCGTATCCTCCTCCGCCTCCTCGCAGCCACACGAACGACTTGACGCCCCCGAGGAGGAGGAGGCGTCCCAGGCATCACAGCAGCGGAAAGCCGAGGAAGAAAGCAGAGCGGAGAAGGCGCGGCTCGAGCGTGAGGCAGAGGCGCGGCGCGGGGAGGAGGCGTGGGTGCGCAGCGGGGGCGTGCTGCGCGACGCGCGGGGGATGCGGGATGTGGCGCGGACGGAGGCGGTGCGTGCTGAGCTGCGGCTTAGGGACTGGGAGGAGGGGGCGCGGGGACGGTGGGAGGCGTATGAGCGGGGGTGGAAGGGGCTGTTGGCTGCCAATGGTGGTGGTGGGGCGGGGGGGAGGGTAAGGTTTGTGGATATTCCGTGGCCGGTGGGGGAAGGGGAGGGGGAGGAGACGCGGCTTGAGGATTTGAGTGTGGAGCGTGTGGAGGAGTTTTTGTTGGAGGGGTTGAAGGTGAGGGGGAATAAGGTGACGAGGAAGGAGCGCGTGAGGGGGTCGTTGTTACGGTGGCATCCGGATAAGATGACGGGGGTGCTGGCGAGGGTGGAGGAGGAGGATGTGGAGAAGGTTAGAGCGGGGATTAGGGTTGTTACCGAGTGTTTGCAGAGTTTGAATACGAGGACGTCGTGAGCTTTTAGATCTTGATTGGTGGTCCTTGGATCGAGGACAATTCTTAGCGATATAGAGTACAGATGGTATATTGGGCCTTAATAATAATACAGCGATACCTGGTAGACTATGATGAGGAGCATACACGTAACGCAGGTTATCAACGCGTCGGTCGCGATGAGTGTGGAAGGTTTATCTCAACTGAGGCGGACCAGACCAAGCCAAAGCCGCTGCAATCAAACGGAGTCCAAATCTGTCGCACCCACCACACATCCATTCCAATCTCCGACCAACCTAGAATTCACAAGCCCCGCCAGCCCGTCTGATCCAGGCTCTGTGCACGATGATGAGCAGCACCGATACGGACGTGTACATTCCCGGTTCCCAGCCCCTCCCAATCCCAATCCCTGCGTCGCAATTCGGGACCCACCCCTACACGTTCGACCATCCTCATCCTCCTACCCATGCTCCTACCCATCCCCATCCCCAGCCTGAGCAACACCACCCACAACCCGAAGCGGGCCCCTCGACGCTGACGCCGCCGGAGAAAACATGCTCCGTGCGCGGGTGCACCCAGGAGTTACCGCTCGACTCGAAGAACAAGATGTGTGAGGGGTGTAGGGGGCGCCACCGTGTGTATGCGAGCACTAAGCGTGCGCGGAGGAAGTTTGAGAAGGCGGCTGTGGTGGGTATCAGGAGGAGTGGGGAACAAGACCAGACTCCCGCCACACAGATACAGACGCAAGGACAGGGACCGATGCACATGGAGATACAACAGACGCATGTGGCGGGAGGGAGCGTGTCGAGCAACGGATTGGGTACCGGCTCATCAAGTTCACTCCAATGGACCCAAGCACCCACACCTCTCAATCCCGTCGCGCCCGCGAGCATGCTCCGCTCACCTAATACCAATACATCCGTCCCTACTACCCCCTCCACCACCCTCCCAACATGGGACAACACCTCCATCGACCCCCAACTCTTCGCCCCCGCCCCCTCCCCAGCCGCCCTCTCCTCCCTCCACCACGTCCCCTTCCCCCGCCCCTCCTTCAGCTCGAGCTCGAGCTCCGAGCTCGCGGGCGCGCTGACGCTCCCCACACCGAGTGGGTACTATAGGACGCAGACGGGTGTGCTTGATGGGAATGGGGGGGACGGGGAGGGGAGGGAGGATGAGGAGTGTGAGGTTGCGAGGGCGTTGCAGGCTGATGATGCGGAGGGTGGGGAGGCACCTGCTGATCATGGGCCCGGGGCGGATACTGGGATGACTGACGTGCCGCCTGATGAGGATCCGGGTCCACAGAGGCCGTGTTCGGTAAAGGGGTGTAAAGCCATGATTCCTTGTAAGTCTACTTTACCTTTCACTTCACGCTTCTTGGACCTTACTGACGGCCCCCCCCCCGCCCCCGACAGCGTCATACACATTCAAGATGTGCCCCCCCTGCCGCACGCGCTACCGCACCTACGGGAACACCAAGCGCGCGAAGTGGAAGGCGGAGCGGGAGGCGTTTGATAGGGAGCTGGTGGGGTTGAGGACGAGGGAGGATGAGAGGAGGAAGATGGCGGGGGAGCGGGTGTGTCTCTTTCTTTCTCTTTCCGTTTGCCAAGTTGGGTGTGTGTGTTGATGATGGTGTTTGGGGTTATAGTCGCTGTCGGAAAGTCCTGAGGACCTACGCGCGTGGGAGTTGGCGATTATGGATGAGGAGGTGTCGGGGCCTGATGGAGCGGCAGGTGAGGTGTCGTTGTTTCATGCCCTTGACTATGGTATTTATGTGTGTATAGGCAGCGGTCCCGGGGAACTGAAAGGCTCTGAAGACGACCCGACGGCGGCGATATACCCGCCAGGCGCTACCCCCGCCGAAATGGGTAAGTCCTCTCCCAGCTCTCTAAATTGTAAGAGACTGATCCACCCGGACACAGCCCCGCTCCCAGCGCGCATGTGCACAGTATCGCATTGCCACAAGATCCTGCCGGGGTTCTACAGGTATAAACGGTGCGAGCAGCATCGGCTGCAGAACCGGTACCACTCGAAGCTGAAGCGCGTGAGGGAGCGTAGTGAGAAGGCTGCGATGACGCAGGATGGTCTTGAGGTGTGCGAGGAGGAGGGGGGAGATCAGGCGAAGGAGGAGGAGGGGGAGGGGGAGTTGTTGGAGGGTGGTAGGAGCGACGAGGAGGGGGAGGGGGAGGGGCAGGGGGACGCGGTTGTAGCAGGCCAAGACAAGGACAAGGATAAGGACAAGCGAAAGGTATGCATTTTGTATCCCCATACACGCTACACGCATATACCCACCACTCGCATCTCAGACCCGCAAACGCCACACCTCCTGCGTGACGTCTCTATGCCAGAACCTGCTCGCGCCTGGGGTACGGTGGCGGCACTGTGAAGTGTGCAGAGCGCGTGAACGCGTGTTCCGGCGCGAGAAGAAGGAGATTGAGGAGGGCACGGTGGTGATGGAGGTGGAGAGGCTGAAGGAGCTTGTCAGGCTCATCGATGCCGGGGTGATGCCAACAGAGAGGATGCAGGAGGAGGAGGGAGAGAAGGACGTTGCTGATGATGATGTAATCACGGCTTCGACATCATCTTGGTCTGCTTCCGCCAACCTCAACACCGACTCCCACTCGAACGGCCACGACCCCCGCTACCGAGCGAATATGGCGCCTGCACCGGCGACGGCGTCCTACGCGATGGGCTCGTACCCGCAGACGTTCCAGAGCGTCTTCCGCGCCAACCCTCCTCCAAACCCGAACGCGAACGCGAAGACAACCACGGAGCCGGCGGCACAAGCTCGCGACCCGTCCCCTCCTGCTCGGACGGTGAATGCGGCGGAAGCGCGAGTGACGTTCCATGCGTATAAGCCGAAGGTGACGGGGGTGGGCTCGGGAGGGGTAGCGAAGGGGAGAGGGCAGGAGGGAAAGCAGACGCTGGTGTTTAGGGAGCTGGTGCAGCGCGATCAGGTCAGTGTTTTGGCTTCTCCTTGTTCTTTGGTTCTCTTGCTTGCCTCTCTTGTCGTGTGGGACGCGTTCGACGCGTCTCTTGGCTTTCCGAGTCTGCTGGTGCTGACGTGTGTCTTTCGCGATGTAGCAAACAAGCAATGGGATGGTGGGCCCTTCGTCGTATCATGTCTATAAGAGCACGCCTCCCCCTACTATATCAGCTTCTGCGTCAAGCTGTATGCATGCGACTGCCCCCGCCTCTCCTCCTGCACCCCCACCCGCATCAACACCCGCACCTAACTCCCCTGCATTTATTCCTATCACCACAACGTATGAGCCTCCGCTGAAGAAACAGAAGATGCAGCCCACGACCAATACCATTAACGAACCAGGAAGCGGGGAGAAAGCAAGCCAAAACGTCCCAACTTCAATAGACCCGGCCAAATTGTTCCTTGCCAATGCAGTCCGCAGCTGCTCGGCAGCGATAGCAGCACCAACTCAAACCCCTTATTATCCGCCAGCCCCCACTCAAGCCCCAGCCCAAGCACCATCGCCATCCCCAGCGTCCCCCGTTATACCCCGCCAGCGCAAGGCCCGCGCCTCCCGCGCGAAACCACCGCCTCCTGCCCCCACCCCCACCCCCGCACCTGCACCCCACCCAGTCCCGTCCTACCCGTACATGCCGCCCTCGCAGTACCCCTACTCATACTACATGCCCCCACCCTACGCATACGCCATGCAAATGACCCCACCCCCAGGCACCTCTTCGGCTTCGGCTTCAGCCACTCCTGGACCCTCGACGCCGTATCCGCCGTATGCGTATCCGTACCCGTATGGCTATCCGCCGCCGCCGCCGGGGTATGGGTATATGCGCTATCCGGGTGGAGCGTACGGGCCTGGGTATGGGATGTCCCCGCCGCAGATGCCGTATGGGTATGCGCCGGGCCCTGGGCCTGGGCCTGGGAAGGATGCGGGGTTTTCGTATTATCAGCCGCCGCCGTTGGATAAGGGTGTGGTAGATGCTGAGGTGGGTGTTTTTTTGGTTCTTCTTCTTGCTGTCGTTTGTTGATCTTTACTGCTGGGTGTGTTTGTGGTTTCAGAAGAAGAGGAAGAGAAAGACGGAGGAGAAGGAGAAAGAGAAGGAGAGGGAGGGTGGGCAGAGTTCTATTGGCTCCACCCCTGCACGGACATCGACACCGGCGCCTGCACCTACTGTGGCTCATCCAGTGCCGGTCGTGGCCCAGTCTTACGCGCTGCAGCCTACGAATCTCACTCTACAACGCTCGGAACCTCTACCTGCCATAGCAGCTCTATCATCGTCCTTCCCGCCCACGGATCCTACACCCACACCCTTACCCGCACCCGTCCCCCCTATCACCACAGCTACCCCCTCCCAACCCGTACGTCTCCCTCCCCCTCTCACCCCCACACCCATCCTAACCACACCCCCCCCTCCGCAGCCCCAGCCCCAGCCCCAAACACGCGTGTGCGCAAACAAGACGTGCCACCGCACGATGCCTGCGGACGCGAGCGGCGGGGCGATGTGCGAGAAGTGCAGGGGGAGGGTGAGGAGGCACCAGGCGAAGGCGAGGCAGAGGTTTAAGCTTGAGCCGAGGAAGTCTGTGGTCATGGGGGTGGGGAAGACGGGTGGGGAGAAAGTGGGGGAGGGGGTGGGGGTGGTGGTTGCGGCGTAGGGGGTGTTTTTGGGGGTGGTTGAGTGGGGTTTTGGGACCCTGGGTGCTGTGAGATGCTTTTTTTTCATTTGGGTGGCGTCGGTTGTGGTCTGACCCTGTTCGTTACAGGGAGGGCAGCGGACACATGTATATATGCGCGAACAGGATATCCCCGGCGTCCCTGTTGACGTTGTTGGATAAGAGCATAGGGGGTGTTTTGAGGATGGGGTAGGGTCTTGCGGGCCCTTGGGTGCTGTGAGATGCTTTTATATTTGACTGTCGTCGCTTGTGTTCTGACCCTGTTCGTCACAGGGAACGCAACAGACGCACATGTATATACTACAGTATGCGCAAGCAGGATATCCCCGGCGTCCCTGTTGACGTTGGTGGATAAGAGCTGATTGATGTTGCCAAGTTGTCACTGTGGCTCCTGGACTTTTTGTGTTGTTCTTTCTGCGCATTTCTCCCTTTTGTATTGCTGTGAGTTCCCTTCCTTGCTCCCTGGCTGTGTTATTCGGGTCCTGACAACGTTGTACGTGATTAGAGTATATTTAAGCGCGACGTTCATTATAATTATTGAGCGTCTAGGAACGCATGCATGCCATGAGGCACTCAAATTAAACCCTGCCAGGGCCCCTTGGGACATCTGCAATGCACACACACTCCTGCTGCCGCTGCACTTAAGGATGGGAGCGGTTTCGTAGCGTGAAGATCGACTCTTTAAGCTTTCCATGTCGAATAAGCTTTCCACGGCGAGCTGCGTTCCAGACCTTGAGCAAGGGGTTCCCAAGCAACAGCCTATGGGCGACGCTGCAGGTGCGTGCATCTTCATTGATCGTCTCTGCGAAGCTTTCATTGAGCTGAGCCTCTAGCTGAGCTACGGGAGCTGCAAACTGAGCTTCATGCGTTTTTGGCTGCGTATACTATACGACTTGATGGGCTGCGGGAGGCGTGTCCGCCACCACGCCCTCTCGCTGCTACGCACCGCCCTCTGTCGGACGTCACGGATGGTTGGTGCTTGTTTTCATGTGTTGCGCCTGCCAGTTGACGTATTGTCTTGTTTTTTGCCTAGATACGACGTATGCTGTCTCATCCTCGTCCGACAGTGTCCCCAAGTCACCACCCGCGGCACGAGGCGAACAGGCTGATGTCCACGTTCGGCACCTCAAAGATTTTCTCAATTCCCACCTTCAGGGTATCGAGCTGCTCCAGAATGCTCTCTCTTCAACCCCGCCTAAGAAATATATGACCAGAGGTACGCCGTGACCTCGGATTTGGTACAGCTTTCTCAATGATGCTTCTGGTTAGAGATGAAGCTGCTGAAAGGGAAGGAGGATGCGGCGTTCGAAGCGTTAGTCTCGCAATTCAACATGCTAGTCGTCATCGTAAGTCTTCCCTCCATGCGTGCTTCCCCCGCCGCCCCTAACAGCAATACCCCATGCAGTCCACATTCACCGCCTCCCTCATCATCTCCTTCCTCTCCCTCGTCAAGAGCATCACAGCCGACACCCACCCCGTCGCCTTCGACATCGGCATGCTCCTCTCCTTCTTCGCCATGTCCACCCACTTCGGCAACATCATCGTCGCAGGGCGCGGCTCCGCCCTCGCCGCGCAGCACCCCGCCACCAATACCGCCGACACGCGCCACGACCTCAAGTACTTCCGGCACTACCTCCAGATATGCGAGCAGCTCCAGTTCTGCGCGACGGTGGTGTTTTTGGTGTCGGTGGTGCAGTTGACGTTCTTTGTGTTCCACCGTATCACGTATCCGCTCGTGCTTCTCGGCGTTTCGATGGTGGGGAGTCTTGTCGTGTTCTGGAGTGCTTATTGGCAGGTGTCGATGACGTTGCGGAACTTGAAGCTCGTGGTTAAGGGCTTTCATTTCTTAAGGATTAGAGTGAGGGAGAAGCCACTGTTTCGGGGTGTTCGTTCTTCGTAACGGGACTTGGTGTACTTCGATATCGTTCATGTCTCATGCCTGAATCCTGCCCTCGTTCGCACATGCTGTATGCTATCAATACAAAATGAAGGGCCGCTTTATGAGCTTGCCCACCCTCTCCCCATCAGGCTCGGATATCTAATACAACAGACCTGCTGTCAATTGTCATAACATGCTCGACCTCCTTTTCACTTGCGACCGCCGGAGCAGGCCGCTTTTTCCAGAACATCCATACCCGGAGCAAGTCCTGTGAGTTGATCAGAAGAAAAGAAGAGGGAAGACACTGGGAGACGTACACTTTGCGTCCCAAAGATCAATACAGCAGATACTGGCACTAGACATAGTACATCATCGTCAGGATCTGGGTGTTCCAGAGGGACCATGAGGGTCTTACTCATTGATATCACGATGTTTAGATCGGCACCATGATGGACCATGAAGAAGAAAACGAGACTGAGACTGTGGGACATGATCAGTCAATCTGCGGCGGCACGACTCGGAAGCACGTACGCTATGGCCAAGATCCCAACGAAAGCGAAGGATACAACGCGCAGAGCCATTGACAGGGCGTCTGGCTGCCTCTTGAAAAGTGCCCATTGCTGGCGGAGTGCTTTACATATGAGGGCTGGTGTGGATCGATGAAGCACCTGTCGTTGTATGGTGATATTCGAGTGGCTCACCTTCGAGCACGACAGCGGGAAGCATTATCAGTGCAACAAGGAGTGTGGAAAGCCGCCCACTATTTCGATGAGCCAGAAGAATGGTATGAAGACTGCGGCACTCACGGTGTCCTGTTCGAGAAATTACAGTACATCCCACTCCCAACTCTCCTGACCGTATCCGGGTGTTGCCATCCAACCTATAACGGATCTATCATTGAGATAACGACATTTAGGAGCGCCGAGACTTACCACGAGTGTTCCTACTAAGATAGCGACATATAGCAGGTATGGTACGACCAAAAGCTGTGGACTGGTCAGAGCGCTTGAATGTCCGTGTAATCAGGACGTACGGCGGTCAACAGGAGGGGTGGTATCCGGCCTGCTTTGGAGGAGGTGGATGTCACCACGGAACGTACAACGAACCATATCTGGTCGCGGGATTGAGTAGGATTCATGTAATATTCAGCAAAAGTCGAACATACTTGTATGACTAGCGCCAATGTGGTGGCTGCCGTGCTACAAGAATAAGCCATGAGCATCATCCAACGCCAAGTTGTGATCTGCGAAAGAACTCACAGGGGCGGGGCGGAATAGATCAGAATACCCTGGATGAGGCACAGGGTATATGGCGGCTCCGGACCAGTCAGGTTTTTGCCCCAGAACAGCAGGGTATACGAGACCGTGGAGATTATCCAACTGATAGCGAAGCTGAACCACGTCGAATGCCTCGAGATCGACCGCGAGAAGATGGCAGTTGCAATGATGATAAGGATGCCGAAAAACCCGAATAAATTAAAGGAAATGAAGACGTTGATAAGTTCCAGGCTGTTGCCCTCCTCGTCCTTGACTTGTCCTGTCATAAGTAGTTACATTGATTAATATTGACGTGATACGGCTGCAGAAGTGGAGCACTAACTGGAGACGAGGCCTATCAAGCTCTGCACGGAATCGTCCAACATGTTGGCTTGGGATCGGTGCAAGTTCAACAGCTGAACTGTTCAACGCTGACCGTGCTGTATAGTTCAGGCCTTCAGGTGCGGGAAATGGAAACGAAAGGGAAGGAGAAAAAGAGAACGCAATGGCCAGTCAATGGTGGTGGAATGAAAGGGACACAGTCACAGTTGTCATCACAAGGCGGGGGGCTTTTTGATACATCGGCCTAAGGACAGCCAGAGAAGCACATGACGCAAGCGGGAATCATTCAGTCTGGAGACCAGGGGCGCAGGTTCAAGGCGATCGTTTCGGCGACAACACTGTTGATGGATGATCATTCAAAAAATGGTGGGCTGAAAACCCCTGAAAACAAGGCCTGTCAAGGTTGATATTGAGTTATTACCGCCTATGAATATTGCCCCAGGCGATCAGGCTCCAGTACTCCTGAGCACAAACGCGCAGCTGTGACAATTGGGACAGGGGAAGAAATGCGAAGAGGAAGACAGAAGCTGCGAAAGGTAAGCGATAAGATTAGATTGCAAGATAAAAATACTTCATGAGTCGCGTTGCTGCCGCTGATCCAGGCAAGGAAATGATCTCAACGTATACTGATAGACGGTGGCACTGGAGGCGGATCACTAGTACAATTGTCCGAGAAACCCGATACATAAAGAGTAAAAATGTCTAGGTGATGTGTCATAAGGAATCATGGGTGTCCACCGAAGAATACCGGTTGTGTAGTAGCAGAGGTTTTTCTGTGGTCCGAGTCCCTCGACTTGGATTCCTACGGCACGTCCAAACACGTAGAAGGTCCTATAGCTGATATTACTCTTCACCCCTCGAGATAGAAAGTCGATTGACACTTACCAGCTGACTGCCAAATATCAAGAAGGCTAACACGGGTACTAATTAAACCGATGCTGTGAGTATGAATACGAAGGTAATAAAGATGGCAGCTACGTACATGATGCCAGTATCATATCAAATGCTTGGTCGTGCTTCCAAGTAATGACATACGCCACAGCCACACTGCAATGTTCTTCAGCATCGCAAGCCACCTGTAGAGATTAAACCAGGATTTCGTACCCTAATGCCAGAGCGCCCAGGAGGCTGAAAATCATCACACGGATGACCATCGTAACTGATTGCGAGCTGCCAGACATGATTCCACGATTCTGATACAGCCGAACGCCGATTACGCCTACATAGAATATAGTTGACAGTGTGTTGGAAAAGTTCAAGTTAGTCCAAAAGAGCCACACTCGCCTTGTAACGCAACAATCAGAACAGTGCAGCAAACAACGATCAAAGAGGAAATTTTGGACCTTCGAAGAAAGTAAGGTCAGAATCTGATATACAGCACCGGACTCAGAATCATACAGTAGAGGGTTGCTGGAATCACAGTATGTTTCGTTGGGCGACCTTCGCACCGCGTCCGGGGTGGAGGTTCCGTACTGCAAATTCTGTGAGTGTAACGCTCACCAGCGATCATTCCAATTCTCACCACGAGGGTGCCCAAGAACACTGTTGTCCAAACGATGTATGGGACGATCAAGAGCTGGTGAGTGTTAGGTTGGTGATAGACTGGTAAGGCCACCGAGCTCACCGCTGCAACAGCTCTTGAGTTCGTTCTGAAAGGTGCATTTGCGAGGAGACGGCGTAGATTCAGAAGCATCTGACAGCGATCCAAGTAAGCTGAACGGATATATTTGGCAAGAAAACCATCGGGACACTCACATGGATGATAAGAGCCAGAGTCGTACAACCAGTCCTTAAAACGATGAAACATAGTTAATTACCACGTCTACAGAGGAACGTCGCCGAAAACTAGTAGCAACGAAACTCACAAACTCGGAGCGGTATAAATGAGCCCCATCTGTATCACACATAGTGTGAATTCCGGTTCCGGCCCAGTTCTTTGACCAGCGAAGGCGAGAAGGGTATACGAGATGCAGGAGAATACCCAGGATGCGCCAAAGCTATACCATGTGGAGTATCGCTTCATTTCACGCCCAGTAATCGCTGTGAGAACGATGATCAACAAGCCGCAACCACCAATGAGCTGGAGCGCGATGAAGGCGACAGCAATGCGGTCGTGGATGAGCTCCTGTGCGGTCTCTGGTAATTGAATTTCTAAGGTGGCTTTAGCCGTGATCTAAAGGAGTTTACTCACCCTGGGACCGAGAAAATAGGGCCGATCGTGAAGGATGCATACTAATTGCAATCGTTCGTCAAGAGAGAGTGGTACGCTACGACTTGCGAGCTTGGACGACTTCCCGGAAGTCTGCGGGGTAGGGTAGAAAGAACGAGGCAATGGGAGAGAAGGGAAAGTGAAGAAGGGGTCCTGGTGGCCGTTAGTCGTGTCAAGTCAAGTTGACTGGACCCTCTTGGTGATCTAATTGGGCGCCCGAGCGTCTAAGTCTGTATAGAGACTGAAAGGGGATAGCGCTGTCGTGGATAGATGTCAATGGTCATCATTGGCAGCGGCCGCATGAGTATGTCATTCACGATCATTGATATCGAAATGCAAAGTCGTCAAAGAAAGCCGTACTCTACTTGAGTGCGTTGAGAGGTGGGCTGCTAACACGCGGCTATAAATAGCATATCGTAAATTAAACATGTCTCGAGGAAAGTGATAGATCTTGAGAAGTGTCGAAGCTGTACGATGAGTCAATCTGACTGCCAGCTGAGAGACGTCCAGCGCTCAAGAGGTCTAGAGACCGTCTGATGGACATACTCCTTGATTATATCCCAAATATCAAGAATTCTATGCGTGATGGAGGCGTGGCCAAGATCTCTAGTTGAAGAGGATGGCCAGACGACTAGGCTATGCGCCTTAGCCACCGTTGCGTCAAACTATTCCCCGACATTCGGAGACGCGAAAAGCGCGAGGGTAGGTGTCCGTGTTTTCTGGTGGTACTCAAATGAGACAAGACATAACCGTGATAGGAGGAAGTCGCAGACCTATTCATCTCCATTAGTATCCACCTCGCCAGCTCCTTCCGCAGCTCTCTTTCTTTCGTCCCGTCGGAAGCCTTTCCCAAGCCTCCATCGCTCGTTCACGAGATCTACATGATCAAGCCGATTCCTTCTCAACAAGGGGGTGTACTTGTCCTGGTTCGTGCGTTTGTAGGTGCCACCACCCAACGGAACCAAAAGCTTCGCCGGTAATGTGGGCTCTGCCTCAACTGGTGCGCCGACCTGCCTGGGTGGCGGTAGATGGAAACGCGACGCAGCGGAGAGGAAATGGTCGTTCAACACAGTATACACCTCAGATCTTGCATGTATAGCGTGAAGTTGCTGATATAGGTCCGTTCTGGGATGGCCCCCGTCAGCCGTAGGGTACCCGTTTGTCGTACGCCAATCCAGTTCTGCCTCTGGATAGCCACAATCCCAAAGCATAAGTGGCAGTGCGTCAGCCATCTGGTACTCGGGTTTGCTATCCACTACTTCGGTCGCACCATGCTCCAACCCTTCCTCCACATTCACCAGGGCGGTGACGACAGATGGGTCTTCCTGTCCGTGGCCTACCATGAATAGAACAGCCATAATGTGCCGCACTTGATGGTAAAGGAACGCGCTACCAATAAGGTTGAAGACGTACATCCCCCTGCCTTCGTTATCCACATGTATTGGATCAATTTGGGCATGTATGATCTTCCTTCTGAATACCGTGATCTGCTTCGCCGGATCGAGTTTACACAAGTTACGGAAATCGTGTTCGCCAATGAGGAGGGAGGCAGCAGTGCGCATGCGCTCGATGTCGAGCACGGGTCCTGTGGCAGTGTTGGAGGAGAAAAAGTATTTATAGTGTCTGTAAGAACAAGAGAATCGAGCGGAGAAGTTGTTTGAGACTGGAGACCAAGCGATGATTCGTATGGTGGGCGGAAGGAGGCGGTTCAGGATGGCAAGGTAATCGTGTTCGTATTTTGCTTTCTGAGCGGGTGCGGGTGTGGAGAGACTTGTATTGGTTTGGGGGGCATCCAAATCTTCCTCCCCGAACCCAAATTCGAGCCCTGGAATAGTTTCTTCTTCTAATGTGCCTGAAGGCGAAGGAGTGCGCGTTACTTCTGCCCTCGTACCAGGGAGAACAGGGCTCCTGTCTTCAGCAACAACATCCAGATCACGATCGTCTCCCTCCACATCGGATTCGAGAACACTTCTGACCCATAGAGAGATGACCTGACCTGCGGCACTGACTCCTCGATCTGTCCGACCACATTTCTCCCATCCACACCCTTCAAACCCTCCCACAGGATCGATGAGTCTGGCTTTTACCAGTGCATCGAATAACACCCCTTCAACGGTTGGAAGTGACGTCTTCATATTCTGGAAGGCAAGTCCGCCATATTCCCAGCCAGAGTAACAGAATTTCAACGCGATCTTCCGCCTCGAGTGAGTAGCGAAATGGAAGGCCTTGATGTTTCTTTTAGGGGATGGTGGTCGCTGCTTCGGTCGAGCTTTCTCGTGGTCCAGTGCGGTCAGTCGAGCAATTAGCTCTTCCCGGGTCCAGCTATCGTAGGTAGAGGTGGAAGGAGATGCCATTACGCGTCGATGAATAGTTGGGCTTGGGCGCGGACACCTTGAGAGAAAGCCAATGGTCATACACTGTCAGTGTATTCAGTAGGCCGTGGGGGGACTGATGAGCGTGATCAATAGAGTTGACTCACTCCCATTTACTTATTTTTCCGAAATAAAAAAAAGAGGGCCTAACTGGGAATTGAACCCAGGACCACCTCCAAGCGAACATGATCATTACTCATGTGGAATTCGGAAAATCCCGAAGGAGGTATCATGCTACTAGACCATTAGGCCGATATTTGACGAAAACCAACGTGATAGCCAGAAGGCGTGGAGCATGAGGGAGTCACTGTGAACTTGCAATAAAGAACGGAGGAACGACTAATTGTTTCTTTTCAGGAGAGACAGAGCTTCCTGGCAAGGCGCATGTCGACATGCTATTCGTTCCAGGCTAGGGGGCCTTTGTTACATCTTATCCCGGTCCTCACATTGCAGAGCTGTCAGTCAATTTGAATCAGTCAGGACTGCTAACAATAACTCGTGAGCACACTAGCGTCAAAATATTACAGCGGGTTCAGAAGATAACATATTACACTGGTTTTGGCGATAGAAATGATAATTATTGATACAAAGGGAGCAATTGCGAGTAAGCACAAAAGAAATCGACGACGACAAGCAGAAATAGAGCGGATAGTTTCATCAACCGATCGCCATATCCGTAACCTCCGCAACTTGTGACGCGTCTGCTCGCTGTCCGCCCTTGGGCCGCATCGAGAAGATGACGTCCTTGATCACCTGGGAGATGAGTCCATGCTGCGCCTCGACGGCGATCTTTGTGCTGGACATATAGCACTTAGTCACGGCAGAGGGGCGAAGAAGATGAAAAGTTACCTGTCCCTCACGCTCTTGGCCAGCTGGTTATCTTCCTTCTTCTTCTCCTCTTTCTCCTTTTGCTGAGTCAGAGTAGGTAAGTTCGAGGACGCGAAGGTGGAGAAACGGGACCTTTGCCTTGGACCCAGCACCCTCTTTCTCTTTAAGCGTGGGCACGGCAGCACGCGTCTGACTAACGGAACCCTGTGCCTTCGATAACTTCTGATGTAAATCGGACAACTGAGATACCGAATACGCCCTATTCTACTCCCAAAATCGGTCAGGTGCAGGATCCAGTGGTATCGCAAAAGAACGTACCGATATCAGGGGACTCTGACTGAGGGTGTTTACCCAGTACTTGTTCCACAGCATCGCGAGAAGTTCATTGTCGAGGCTTGATTTGAATATTTCCACATCGACTTGGTAGTACTGGTTAGCGTGCACACCAAAATCCTCGATCTTGCTCAGCGGAATCGACTGGTATTCTGAGGATGATACGTTCGGCGGCGTGTAGTTCTCGGGATAGGTTCGGAAAGCACCAATGTCAACTTTGCCTGCGGAGATGGTGCGGTTCGGATCGATCTAGGAATCGCTGAGTGAAACAATGAGGGTATCAGAACGGATAGACATACGACGACTGCGATGAAGGGATCTTGGAACTTCTGGTTCGTTATTTGTGTGTTGACATCTATGCCAGATAACCAACAGCCGTATCCAGGATGTGAATGGTACCATCCAATCGCGTGTTCTAGTCGGCCAGCCTAAACAGCGACGAACGAAATAGGAATTGGGGCTCCCCGAGAGAAAGGGTTAGGACTTGGAGACTCACCTTCTCACTCCCTTGAATGTACTCCACCATGTACTCGTTCGCCTCAGCAGCCGCGTTCACTCGTGTCTCCGTTCCCTGCACCGGCAGCGCAAACGAATCCATGATCACAATAGTGTTCCCCATAACTTTCCCCTGCATCAGGCCCATGATCTCGTGTGGCACTCCAGACCGCGCGTGTATCACCTGTAACGATCGTTCATCTTAACGAGAGTGGCGCGTGTTTAGAAACTGAGCGATATACCATCTTGATGAGCGCGACTGCCGAGATCTTGCATGACTTGAAGTAATGTGGGCTTCATTAAGTCATTCAGACTTCGGATTAGTGAGGAGACTGTAGGATCTAGACGCACTCCTTCGTCCAGGGTGCTTCCTGATTGATTCGTCTATTTTCCTCTGCATCGAAACGAAATATCTCGTCATGAGGGGATATTTCGCTAATTTTGTTGGCAAGAGAGAATGTCTGATGTGCCGTACTGGACGACATCGAGGTACAACTTCACCCTTGGGATGTCTCGACTCTCAAGTCGTCGTACAAGGAGGAAAGTGTTTGTGCGGGTTGTGGAGCAGCTCGAGTTGGAACACAAGACCAAACACGCCTGGCTGGTCCCGGTCAAATTCGAACTTCAGCTTGGAAGTTGGAAGTCAGGTCATCCCAGGGTCATCCACTGGATGACTTGAGGCTACCGTGACTTTTACTGGACTTTACATGCTTTTATACCTCGAGAACTGTGAGCGGTGCTTCAAGATTCCGGTGAACCATTGACCGCCTCAAACCATGCCTCGTACATCGCTTCATACCTCAAAAAATCTGCCGCCCTTGCGAGCCCCGATAATGCACTCGTCACAACCCCCACATATGTGACATACATTCGGGAAGCTTCTGCCAGCCCACAGCCTCAATCCTCGCCATCCACTCGAGACTTCCGTAACCTCACCTCATGTACCTCAGGATCGACCATATAATCATAAAGATCAGGTATCCGCGCATTACTCTGTTGGATGCGTGCGGTTCAAGAAGCGGGCAGCCTGCAGGTCCAGCGAAATATTCTCCCATCAAATCGAGTCCTGAACTTGAAGGTGTGGTGGGTTCGTCCTCGTCACACCTAGAGCACCATACACCTGTTTGTATGGAAGAACAGACGACAGAAAGTATACGTCATAGTATACTCAGCATTTAACAACGCGGGTTAAAGGTTGCGACCTTGCCAACGACAACACCTGCAAGCGCGTTTCAGGGGGTCACTTGCTATGTGAGGTGTAAAACGGCCTTCAGAAGGCGGACTTGGCACAACCCGCACTCGTCTCTCAGTCGGGATGTCCAGATGGATTGGCGAAAAGAACATGAATTACTGGAACGGCTTGCGGACCCAAAATATGTAGTTAGAATCCGTTGCACCCCATGCGCCACGGGGAGCAAGGTGCCATTTTCCTTGGAGGGGATGGTAGATTAACCCGCGCACCTCCGCTTCCGTGCGAGGCGGAGAAGCGGGCGAGGATCCAGACGATATCCATGCTTTCGGTAGAGTAGAGTGCTCGAGATATTGTGGGTCCAGCGAATTACTGGACGGCGACCGGTACTTTTGGAAGAAGGATACGAGCTCCGTGGGCTTGATGAATTTAGAATAGGTGTGTGTGCCGCGCGAGACTTTGCGTAAAAGATCCTCTCCAAGGAAGATGTTGATGAAATAGGCAAGGGGTGTTCGGGATATTGTCGAAAGGAAGAGGTGGCCTCCAGGCTGATGAAACGCGCGTCAAATTCCTGGATCGCGAAGCCCGACACTGTCTAACTCACCTTCACCAACTCAGCACACGTGGAAAGGAAAGAAGCAGGGTTGTCGACGTGTTCAAGTACCTCCATCGAACAGACTACATCGTACCGTTTTGGCGACTCTAGAAGCGACTCGGCTGGCGCGTTGATGTAGGACAAACGTTCAAGTTTCGGGTCGGCAGATGCATGAAGCATTGCTATGTTGATGTTCGACTTTGAGGCATCGATTCCCAGAGTGTTGGCCCCGAGACGCGTAAGGCTCTGTGAGTCATGTCAAGGTAAACGATTACACCATATGCATTCATACGCACCTCGGACAAGAGACCGCCTCCACAACCGACATCCAGGACGTCCAAATCGCGCAGGCCTTGCGACGATGCCATTTCCATTGCCTCCTCTCCATTCTCACGAGAAACTTCCAGCAGCTTGTCCCGAATGAATTGGACGCGAACGGGATTCATTCGGTGCAAAAAGCGGAACTCTCCTTGCTCATCCCACCATTCCGACGACAGACGCGAGAAAAAGGCTATCTCGGACGCATTTATCGTTTCGCGGCCTGCTGAAGAATGTAGTTGACGGTTTAGAGAGCGGAGGACATTCGAGAGGCGCATGTTAATGACAAGTTGAAGGCCCATTGGTTTGGCGTCCAATATTCAATAGGCGATCAAATAGCGATCATTTCAAATTTGCTCCCGCCTACTTGCAGCTGCGACGACGACATAGTCCACCGTGTCCTCTGGCCAGACCTCAACCTCTTTTTATCCTGACGATGCACTGCTACACCTTACGCTTCAAGAAAAAACTGCTCTTGATCCATGACGCGTCAATGCCGATAGCCTTCTGGTTTACACTTAGACATCTTTCGGGCCACTCTACCACGGAGTAAGTACTAGAGCCTGGTCGTGATGTCTTGATCTATTAGCATCAACAATAGCTAGCATCTATCAGCGCGACCATGGTTTTGTGCAGTGAGCGCCTGTTCTTGCATGTTATTTCAATTGAATTCCATTGCCCTCATATGCTCAGGTGTTCAATCTGTTTGTGCCAGATTTATGACGGGCGGGCATCGTAAGCTTGATAGTTTCATTCTTCCAAGGAATGTGTTTCTCTTTACAATGGGTATTGACCGTACCTTGGAGGTTGCCCTCGCAGGGAAACGAAAATGACGGAATACACGGATCCTGAGGAAGACATCGTAATGGCAGCCAAGTCGATAGCGACGATCCTTTATAATCTTCCCATTGACAAGCAGTCGGAAGGCTGGAGTCCTTAATGAATGCCAAGGAGATGCCGACTGCCAGAAATCCCGTCTGCGGTCTACTAGCAGCGCGACCCCGAAGATCACTCAAGTAGATGTATGAAGCGAGCCTTTATTTGGCAATGAGCGTTATTTGCCAAACCCTCTCTCAACCTTGTCTCAACACTCTCTGAAATTAAATTGCCATGAAGCTGAGCTCAGCTAGCGATTTCTTTTACAGAGTCTAACAGTCGTGGTGCGCGTAGTCCAAGTCTCTTCTTGTGAGAATGTAGTAATAATGGGTTGGATACGGCGGACGGAGGTCTGGCTACAGCTATATATGAAGGTCTCGTGCAGGAAGGATACAATGATACTAGTTATTCGTGTCTGGGTAAGAAGAGGTACCGGGGAAAACAAAATCCAAAGTCGTCCCGTGCTGCTCAGGTCAATGTATAACGACAGTCGTGTCCGATATGTCCGATGCTACAATAGTCCGTTCGCCAAAGACAAAACACAAGTCGGTGCGGTGTCACGATAGAGCATCGTATGCTCTCTAAGGTGACTTGTTCGCGTCGCAATGTCCAGCTTCTAATCAGATAGTGGGACAAAATCATACAGTCCGTGAGGCTGAACCAGAATGCGCAGGAATCGAGGCGGTCATCCGCGAGGAAAGTATTGTCGTCAGGATAGCTGACCTCTCATCACCGTGGGCCGTCTCCGTATTCTCGTGTTTCTTCCAGAAAAGCCAAACACGCAGGATATCCTGCGCAAACACAAGACCGTTAATTATTCTCAGGATTTTGGTAGGTATGAAACACCAACCATTTGACTACCAAAGATGATGGCAGTCGATGGAGGGACTAGTTCGGTCAGTTTAGACAGGAAGATGGTCGTGAAAAGTAAGACGCACTGGCTGCGATCAGCAGATCAAACTGGACCCCGCGCTTTTGTGTTACTGTGTAGACAAGTGCGACGCTAAAAGGCGATGAGTGTTCTGCTTATTGTAACCAACGATGAAGATGACTCACGCAATAGCTCCCACACCCAGGATGGAGAAAATCCCGACTCGTATAGCCATGGTCTTGTTTTGACCAAGCCCCGAAAGAATATCTCGGTTTCGGTATAACAGGACGGCAATGACGACTGGATGTTTGATGAGTTCTGAAATGAGAGGAGATGATTTTTCATGGCAAACCTTCTTCCCCTACCAAGACGGTCGAGGCTATCGTTGCCCATACTGAGGTTAACTTTGGTCTGGAGGATAAATTGGGTAGTAAAGCCACGGTATCGGAAAATGGACGAGCGTTGGACTAACAATGTCGTATTCACGAGAACGCAGAATGTCCCATTTGGTGATACGGCCACAAGCTCGGGATGGTGAAACCCGAACTTGAGTTTTATCATCAACTGGGTGTGTAGATGTTTATAGGACTCAGATACTCACCAGCAAAACGCCGATGAAAACCGCCACCCAGATCGTCCAGGGAACAATGATGAGCTTCAGGTTAAACTGGGTTTAGCGACAACGACAGGTTAATTGTTGATCGACTTACTGCAGCGGACGTCCAAGTCGATCTCCTTTTGTCTGACGTGCTTGATAGCGCCAGGAGAACGTTCAGCAGCAACTAGCGAAAGACTCGGTCAGCGATATCCAGATATACAAACTTTACACTAACATGCGTTACAAGAGAGATTGTAGCCGAGCTTGCCCTGACATAACTGTATGTTAGCTCTAAGGCGATGCTTGGGAGTCTGGACATACAAAGGAGGGGCTGCATAAACCAGTGCAGAATGCACGACACAAAGCCCATGCTCGGGGGTTGGACGGGCGTCTTGCTGACCGGCAAAGTATAACAAAGAAAATGAAATGCAAAAAGCCACCCAAGCGAAACAAAAGCTGAAAAAGGTTGCATGGCGCCTTCCACCCCGAATTTGCGCAATGAAAGCTGAGAATGCCACGAGGATGAACAACGCGGCTCCGATAATCTGCAAGGCGATGAAAGCCTCCACTTGACCATAGTTCGGATTATATTCTGGAGAATCAAGTTATGAAGCAGTGTCAGGGGATTATAGGGTTTAAACTGGCTTACGACCATCCATGATCCCCACGTACGTCTATACGAGGCGCCTGTCCTATAGTCCAGAAGCTCGGAGTTTCGTGCGCCAGTCACCTGAGAAGTAATCAGACCTGCTTGGGTGTCGACTTTCCGGAAGCCTTGAAGCGTAAGGATAAAAGAACAAATTAAAGGCTTTAGCGCTAACAGGCGAAAGGGAAGGAAGTGTCAGTCATGTAGAGCACCACCGATGTCAAGTAGGTATACTCAGTTACTAATCATTTGTTCCCATCGAACGAGGAGAGAATCCTTGTCTCTATGCGATAGGTGGATCTGACTGTAAGATATCTCCACTTGTTGATCTGTCATCTGTTACATGGTCTCCATCGACGCACATCATATGGATGAGTTTGATTTTTGGGGATTGACATGATTGACACGACTGTTGCAATTGACAGATTGAAAGGTCTGATGCGGAGAAATCCTACAGCAGACTTCTGGCACTCAGGTTGAGAGGCAATCAGTAAATTTGCGAAGCAGGCTATAGAAACATATCTCCCTTTCTAACCCAGAGTCTAAACGCCTCTAAGGAATAATCCTCAGGTCGCGTCGTCACACGAAAAAACAAACGCTTGAGCCCACTATAAGTCTGTAACCTCCGGAGAGTTGACGCGCTCGCTGGTCGTGATATTTGTAACCAAGTTGGAGGATTTCACCACCTGAAATGATGCGCATCGCTAGTTATACGGGTTAAGACCTTCCTGAAATATTTCCGATTCAGAAGGATGCCAAAAGGAGAATGAATAGAGAATGCCGGTGAACTTCCGAATTGGTGAGCAGCCCATGTGGTTATGTTGCATCGCGCCGAGATGCCGAACAGCAAGTGTGATCTCAACATAACCAAATAACCTAATTTTGCTCCGACCACCACAGACGACATCGACATCCCTCAAGACATCGCCAATCGACAATGTGAGTACCTCTACGCTGTCTTTATGATCGTCCACAACCCATGTGCTGTCGTATGGCCCAAATTTGTGGAGAAAATCCGGCGGAATTCGATGGATGGGGCTTTGCATGGTTGGATGGACCAAATCTGGAACGGATAACTGACTTGGATCTCTTCCCTTGCACATTAGAATGGGCCTCGTAGAATACCAGGTTGTCGGACGCCACCTCCCGACCGAGGCTGAGCCTAACCCAAAAATCTACCGCATGCGTATTTTCGCTCCCAACGAAGTCGTTGCCAAGTCCCGTTTCTGGTACTTCCTCAGGTGCGTGTCCTTGCCATAGAACGAGGTTTCGGATCTCACTGTCCTCTAGGCAACTTAAAAAAGTCAAGAAGGCCAATGGCGAAATCATTGGTGTCAACGTTGTGTGTATTATGATATCCCTTGCAGCCCTCAAGAGGCAGGCGGAATGGGATTGCTGACAGGTCTCTGTGACCTTTTGTAGATTCACGAAAAGAAGCCCCTGAAGGTCAAGAACTTCGGCATCTGGCTCCGCTACGACTCGCGCTCTGGAACCCACAACATGTACAAGGAGTTCCGTGACCTCTCCAGGGCTGACGCCGTCAAGAGCTTGTACCAGGATATGGCTGCCAGGCATCGTGCCCGCTTCAGGTCGATCCACGTGCGTCCCAACAATCGTTGTTGCTCGCCTATGACTCACGGCCGTTTAGATCATCCGTGTTGTCGAGATCGAGAAGTCCGAGGACGTCCGCCGGCCTTACATCAAGCAGCTTATGGTCCCCAACCTCAAGTTCCCTCTCCCCCATCGCGTTACCAAGGCTCGCTCGATTTTCGTCGCCCATCGCCCATCCACTTTCTAAGTGTGTTGCGCCTGGGGTGTGGCTATGTAGGATATGTAGCACATGCATCTGTGATATGGCCCTATATGATATGTTGTCCGACAGAGCTCGCCCTTGTGAGATCAAATATTCCCGCCATGGGAACTTTCCAGCTGGAGCGAGACTTCGACGCTGGAATGCGTAGTCCCCGTCATATGGGACCATTGCACTGTATGATCACGTTTGGTGAGCTGTCAGTGGCCGTAAGGAGTGAGGCACAAGGTCGCCGGTTTTTCATACCCGAAGGTCCCGTTTCCATCTTAAACTCTTCCAATCGTGCCTTGTTCGAGATTTCGATGTGCGCGCCGCATCCTTCGTTTCCACGCCTTTAACTTTTCATCTACTCGAGTATACGCGACATACGAACCCTGACCATTCTCCAGGAAGCGTCGGGAACGATAAAGGATGCGGCATGCCGACAGTGATGCGCCCCTATCGCACAGCCCTTACACGTCATTTGCACAGCCCCAGTCACTCATATTGTGTAAGTATTCTTGTCCCAGTGAGGCTAGGACTATTGGATACAAAACATCATGGTCGCAGATCTCCCCGCCGAGCTATGGCGTGAGGTCGCTAGTCACCTCCCACCGGAATGCCTTCGAAAGTTGTGCTCCATCAACCGTGTCTTCTTCGAGCTTGCCATGGATGAAAAGTACAGGGATGTGTACTTTGAGTATTCGCTGGAGTTCACAAAGCTGCTCAAGGAATTATCGTGAGATTGGTTTCCTATATATTCATACACTGCTGAACTTTACTGCGGAACTCATCCTAGGTACCCACTTGCTGCGCAGCGCGTACGCTCGCTGCATATATGGCCACACATGATACCGCGTCTGCATGCAGGGTACTCCTGGGCTGGGAAATTCGAGAAGCTATTTCAGCGTATACACTGGGCAGCTAGGACCAAGAAGTCATATAAACAGGTGCTTCGAATTATCACCAGCTTGTCAGGTGTGACTTCATTGAGCATCGGCGTCTGGGGTACCTATCGTCCGACGGCTTCTGGAGAATTTCTACCGATATTCCACGCTGCGCGGGATACATTTGGTCACAATTTACGCCATTTGGCATTGGAAATCAGGTCTGACGATTATCACCACATCTTATCTCCCACAACTACATTTCCCAAACTTGAAGCCTTGGAGATAACGTTCGCCTGGACATCCTACACCGTGGACACTTCTTCCGACCTGTGCGACTTCTTGGCACCGTTCGTCAACAATCATCACCCCACTTTATGTTTTTTGAGTCTGGCTGCACCTCAAAGGCGGTGTAACTTCGATTTATCCAATTTCCTCCTCCAACTGCGTCAATTTCCTTATCTCAACAACTTCAGCATCTTTCATCACTTTACCAGCATCCGTCAGTCAATCAACCTTGGGCTTACACACATACTTAGCCTTCATGCGGATCAATTGCGAGAGCTGTCGCTTCGGTTCGTGGGTCCCATACAGCATCTAACGACACCTACCATCGATGAGTTGCATGGGCAGGGATACTTTATGGTTCAACTGCCAAAACTGGAGTCACTCAGTGTTTGGCTGGAACCCTTTCCTGAAATTATTCGAATTTCCCAGTATCTGCATCAGTTCAAAAGTTCCCTCACTTCACTCACTCTGGGCTACAAGTGCCTTTCGTTTCACGACGTTAAAACTATAGTCACCACTTTCGCCGATGAAGACCAAATCAGGAGCCTGACTATAAGCGTGAAGTTTCTTAGCCCATGTCTCTTGAAACTTTTAGCCACAACTATGCCCAGTCTCGATACGCTCATTCTCAGTCACGCAGACTCGGAGCTCAGCTCAGACCATTCAGACCGCTCGCCAAGTCCTATCCTAGTAGGTGTTTTTTTACGTTTAGTATCTGTGGCCGCACCCTAACCCTTCTTGGACAGTTTCAGAAAACAGTACGGGAACTAGCAGACAGTTGCGTAGGCTGGAAGCTCCGCAAACTCATAGCCAACGTCACATGGTCAGGCTACTGGAGCCCTGAGGCACTGGATGGCTGTGAACGGGCTATCCGGAGCGCTATACCAGCCATACAGATCTTAAAGATATGAGATATCCTAGCCAGGCTAGGTGGTTTGCAGCGCAAGGAGTTTCTACTATTTTCATGGCATAGGCTTCCAAACGCATTATTGGACAGTATTAAAATATTGATCGGCGGCGCCTTTGCCCTGTGTCCGTATGGATGAATCATGCGTCGAGTACCCAGCTGTACATATCGGAGACGCGTTGCAGGCGAGCATTCGTGAAGTTGGTATGGGTAGTACGGGTAGATTAGATAACAATACGATTAGCTGGCGCTGATGCTAGTACTACTTTGGGCGACCAATCTCTTCTGATCTCTCCACAATCACTGTTACGCCAATCGATATACAAGCTAGAGTATTCCTCGGCCTTCGATACACTCACGTCACCGAAGTCATCTTCGGAGAGAATTATCACCTTCTATTCCGGGACACGGTGTGTCCATTGTCTGGCCTGTTGCGCTGTTGTGGGTCCCCAGACCACGATCGTCATTGGCGGATATGAGCAAATTGTCCGGATAGCAATACCAACCAACTGAAGCCTAAGGTTGCAGCTTTTTCGTTCTATCTCGTTTGTTTTTCAATGAGCTACCTTTCTTCCGACTGTCATCGGTGTTAAAAGGCTGGGGGTCGGTTTCCAGGTCAGTGCGTGCCTGTCGTCCATCATTGCCATACACCTTTGTGATGAAGTTACAAGGCGTCGTACTTTGAACCATGCCTATCTGCAGATGACAAGCGTACGTACTCTCCGGTGCTATCTAATCATGACAACGTTGACACCGGGCAAGATGCCGTCGCATAGCTCTGTATGTCACTGCTATATAATATCAGATGGGGTCATCGATCATTTGCGAACGATCATGGCTGTAGAGCTCCCGTTCGAGATATGGCGCCAGGTAGCGAGCTATCTGCCAACCGACTGCCTCACAGCCTTGTACTCTGTAAACCGTCCTTTCTTCGAGCTTGCCATGGAAGAACGATACAACACCGTACGTTTTGAACACCCTGACGAGATCGCGAAGAACTTCGATTGTCTGTCGTAATTTTCTTTTCCTTTATACTCTTCCCATGTTCCTTCCTGGCCACCCACTTCATTTTAGATTGCCCGTCGCATTACGGCACGTCCATTCTCTGCATGTCTCGCCAAAGATGATGCATGTCAACTCCATCAAAGGATGGAAGAGGCTTTTGGCGAAGACATTTCGCAGCCGTCTCCACCGCGCCATCAGCACGGGAAATGCCTTCAGGAAGAATTTGAATTTCATCACTGGATTAACAGGGGTGACCTCTCTGAAGGTTAGCTGCCCCAGACACATGCACTCCAGCGAGTTTCCGGACTTGGTGCGACTTCTCCCTGTATTCACAGCGAAGATTTGTTTCGGCAGCACTCTTCGTAGTCTCACACTGCATATCCCGAGAGATGGTTGCCCGGTCCTCTTAACTCCCACAATGGTGTTTCCCAGCCTCGAACACCTGAGCATAATCCTCGACCTGGCAGTAACCTTGCGTAGTGCATCATCCGGAGTCTCTTCGAGGCCCGGAATTTTGATTCTCTATAACATCTTAGCGCCATTTATCAATAGTCACCGGCCTACTTTACGTTCCCTCAATCTCTCACTTTATCACGACGTCATGGAGGACCCTACAGTTCCCATGTTTCTGACGAAACTGCATCATTTTCCCCGCCTCACGGGGCTCATGCTAGGCCAGGATTTCCTCAGCGAAACGTATCTGGACAGCTCTGCCCTTCAATACATGCTCGGATTACATGCAGATAATCTCAGAGAGCTTACTCTTCACCCTATTCTCCGCCTCCCAAACCGAGATCCCCCAACGCACGACAGGTATGAACGCGGATTCTTCCTGGTCAGGCTGCCCCATCTGGAGCATCTAGAGCTTCGGATGGGAGTCTTCCCCAATTACATCCGAATGTTCGAGTATCTGCATCAATTCGGGAATTCTCTTACTTCCCTCCACTTGGTGCGCGGGGAGCATCAGATAGAATGGTTTTCCTATTCCGAAGTAGAACATCTAGTCGACGCATTCTCCAGACAGGGTCTGCTGAAGAGGCTCGGTATTTATGTTGCCCTCCTAACGCCTCATCTCCTGTCGCTTTTGGCAGCGAAATTGCCTCAGCTCGAAATCCTCTCCTTACGGTTTAGAGCATTCAGCTCCATTCGGATATACTTGGACTCGGCGCCAACTACTTCAATACTCGTAAGTAATCATATGATCACTAGGTCAACTCGAGTTCGAAAAGGTAGTCTCGCGACATACGCATGGGGCGTGGAGACTGCAACATTTTACAGGAGTACACGTCACTTCCACCTGGCCAGTCGAGTACGGAGCATGCGAGAAAGCTATTCGTACAGCTATCCCAAGCTTACAGACCATGGAGCTGAGCTGGTGTGAGGAATGCCGTGACTCCCCAGCGAGAGGATCTCGTGATGACGGTAATGCCCTCTATTGACCAGGATTAGTAGCACGGGCAATGTTGCGTCTTCCTTTTCTGGTCTATAAACCACGTTCATCGCCTGATGAAACTGACCAATTAGTGGATTATCTTAGCTTCTTGCAAGGCTCGAGATGGGTCTTGAAGTCCTAATGTGACCTCAGAATAGGAAACGTTGACACCTTTATTGACAACCCTGCTAGATGAGAGAAAGCGTTCTAAAACATGATTCCAAGATTGAGAACAGACCTCGATATCGTGTTTTTACATCGCACCGCTAGGTTGGTGCTGCGGGCAAACTCCCTCCAAGTAATCGCACCAAATACTGACATCCGGGTGGGGTGCAAAAGCATGGTATTCATGGACGCGTGGAAGATATCCATGACTTAGCGTCTGCTATACAGTATCCATTGGAGACCTTCGTACACCCCTGCGGGCACGTCTGTCCAGCTCCAAGGATGCCGATGCCTTTTAGACTTTGATCCTCCGACGACACCTAGCGAGGGTGTAACAATACGACAAGGCACTATGGGCCATACTATACGATTAGATACTTCCCAACAATACAAAGCACACAAACTAACGACTGGCAGCATCTGCATCAGCAGAGGCCTCTTGGCTCTGCCGTTTCTTCTTCAAAGCTCGCTCCATCTCCTCGAACGCGTTGAGCACCACGTCCTTTCTGCTTGGGGTCTTTTCGCTGTCCGATGCACGTATATTCTGCGGCCACTCCGCTTCGGGAATATTCAAAGCCGATAGTAGCGTCCGTAAATCGGCGACGGACTTCCGGTACGCTTCCAAAGACTCCTCATATAAGTCGTATACGCAAACCGCACAGTTAGACATGCAGCATTCTAAAAAGATTTCAGCCGCATGTTTGAAAGGCGACTTAGTTGACGTACCATCGTCCCGAGGAGGGGGAGGTTCCTTAGGCACCTTGAAGCCGTGAAAGGTTTCCAGTTTCTCGGGGGTGGTCGTGGCGGCTGCGTCAAGTACGGCCGGAGTGACCACAGGAGGAGAAAAGAGGTGACCTATATGCCTCGCCAGCTCCTGCTTCTCTTGAAGTGACTTTTCCAACCTCCGATAGCGGTCAGAAAGGTTCTGCCCGCGCCTATGCCTTAACCGCGAGGCGGCTGCGTCTCCAAAACGTCGAGCTGGACCGGCGAGCCATAGCGGAGAGGATAAGAGTCGGTGTGCTGGGCTGATTGACATTTAAACATGACGCTCCTGCCAATTATGGCAGAGAACGTCGTGGTCTATGAGCAAGAGTTGGTGAGCCAAACAAATACACTGACAAGGCTGTGAATAAATCAATTGGTAGGCGCCCACCCGATTACACTGTACAGTATCTACCCTCCTTGCTCGGAAGTCTTCTTGTGAAAGCAATTATCCTGCGCAGCCATGCAAATCCTCAAACAGGCCTGAAAAATGGAAAGGCACGGTACAAAATCTTGTGACCAGTCACAAGCATCTGCAGGCCGCCGCAGTGCTGCGGAAATCTGATACAAGCAGGCCCGCTATAAAGCGCAGACACGGAGGTGGGAGACGTATTTCCCCCCATTTCTCAGACCTCGTTCACGCAAAATACCCAGGACATCGGTGGAGATGATTATAGTACCATCAGATGATGATAACACGAAGGCCGGAGCACAGGCTGCACAGCGAGCGGCGACGGTCACCGAGGTTCCTGCCGTGAGTCTTCACCACCTTGGTCTGGGAAAACATCCCCCATAGCATTGTTTCCTTAGGATGACCCACCACCCACATACACTGCACATTCCCCATCAGCAGTCGCGGGCGAACCGTCCGTGGTGCCTGTAACGCTGCCCGCGGTCAAGCCGAGCAACTATGTCTCCATGTCTCGCATGAATGGCTCACTGAAGGGCGTCTGGGTCCTCGATCCCTGCCTTGCAATCCCTGCGTCTCTTCTCCCACCACTATCTGCAGAAGAGACTGCCGATACACGCCGAAACTTCAACCTCAAAACGACCAACGGTGTTATCGATGTAGATGTTTCCTTTGCACCGTACGAACATAGCCGGGACTCTAAGCAAGCCAGCCGAAGACGAGTGACTCTCTACGCCAGAGCCTCGAATGGTAGTATCACAGCGAAACTGGTGCGCATCTCCCAGCAGAATGCATGATAGCGGGGTTTAACAAATTGTCATTAGCATACGCCCTTCGAGCCAAGATTACCGTTCTACCTCGACATCTTCGGTTATAACGGGGCCGTCCACATTCACATACCCCGCTCTTTCAACGGCCTCCTCACGATAAAAACATGGAATGGCAGCACGAAGTTCTCACCAGAGGCATCGATGCACCTGACCACCTTCAGCGAAGTCGACAAGACTCGCAGATGTTTCATCGGCGACTATTCGGAGATGGCGGACGGAGAAGAGTGGCAAGGCGATGAGGTGTTCGTCGAGACCCGGAACGGCTCGGTGAAAGTGCACTACGATGATGAGGTTCAGGAGAAAGGGGACCGCAAGTCTGGATTCTTCGGGCGGCTTTTTGGGTTTTGAGGATTGGTTGAGCTCTCTTCTTTTCATGCCATGTACGACCATCCGGAGCATAATGTGTACATTTCATCCTTTGATCGCCTCTCATCTCACAAGATCTCTTTTACTATTCTGGTCTATTCCCCGCCCACGCATCCCGCAGCAGCTTCCATAGTTTCTCTCTCCAGAGGCGCAGGATTAGGATATGGACTCTTCAATGCGATAGCAGCCGCTATCTCCAAATCTTCCTCTTTCATGCCAAGTTCCCTGAGGGAATATGGGGCTCCCAATCCCTTTGAGAGGTCGTAGATGCCTTGGGCAGCGTTTGTCACGCCAAGGCTGAAAGCCACTTTTGAGATGGCGTCAGAAGCAAACGGGGCATTATAGACGATGGCGTGCGGAAGGATAACGGTGTGTGTTTCGGCATGAGGAAGGTTGAACGAGCCGCCTAAGGAGCCGACTCAGGTAAGACGCAGGAAGAGAAAACGAGAAAGAGACGTACCGAGTGTATGGCACAACTTGTGGTGCAGCGACATCCCGACTGCTCCTAGACACGTCCCGCATGCCCAAGCACCGTAAAGCGCGTCGCTCCTCGCTTGGAGTAACAACGCAGCATCTTTCTCTCGGACGATGGCGGGCAAGGAGCGGGCGATGCTCTTAATTCCTTCTTGCGCGAGGAGGTCTATTACGGGATTAGCTTCTTTGGAATAGAGAGCTTCGACGGCATGCGCGATCGCGTTTATCCCTGATGTCACCGACATTGTTTGGGGAAGGGTGAGTGTGAGGTTTACGTCGTAGATAATGACCTCAGGCAAGACTTTGAGAGTCCTCTGTCCCGTCTTTAGGCCGTTCTCTGTTTGACCAAGGATTGGGGTCGCCTGCACAGATACGCGTTCATTAATTTTCAAGAAGATATAGCTTCAAGGCGCACCTCAGACCCAGCGTAAGTGGTAGGAATAACGATCTGCGGAAGATCGGTACGCAGAGCAATTGCTTTACCCAGTCCGATCGTAGATCCTCCTCCCACAGCAACAATACAGTCAGCGCCGAGTTTATGAATGGCCTTCATCGCATCGTCAGTGATATCTGTAGGCGTGTGCATGGCTGCTCTGGTGTAGAGCCCAACGCAAAGATCACCAAGGAGCTCCTCAACTGCGTGCCCTTGTTCGATTTGCTGGGGTGTCGTAAGAACGATGACCTTGCCGCATCCCAGATTCTGGACTTCTTGCACGACCTGGACTTGTGTCCCAGTTCCAAAAATGACGCGCCCAGGGAGTGAGTTGTATATGAATGGTTGCATCGTGAAGGTATGATGGCTAAGGCCGAGAAAGCTCCTCCATATCACGCATCACCACTGTCTTATGCAAGTCAACAGAAGCTTGGGAAGGATCCAAAGTGATTTGACATGCGAACGAGGTCCATGATGGTACGGGATATGATGGGGTTCCGTGCGAGGCTAGGGTCCTGAAATGGCAAGCCCAAGTGGGTATCGGCTTGGGGCGCCTCCTGGTGCGAACCAGTGTGACTTTCCGACAGATACACATATGCAATATGAAGGCAAGGCACAAACAACGGGAAGTAGTCGTGAATCTATCATATCGGAAAACCTGTCAAGGATGTTGTGTCAAAAGGCTACAGCAGGTTGATAGAAGGCACCGGGAACAGCGGCTCTATTTGCCAAAGACAGGAAGCACAAATACGGATGTCCCTTCAGGTCAAACAACCATGTCGTTGTCGTTGGCACTGCTAAATACCGGCTGTATAGCCTGCCTACAAAATCGTCCGCTTTTGCCATTACATGGGATTCGAGCGTCCTTTTTGTGAACACTGGAAGGGAAACTGATCTCCCTTTTGGCTCGGGTTCATCAAAGATAAAGACGTATCATCAGATATAACAGTGGCTCCTTCCGACTTGCTTCTTAGCCATCTGCCTCAATCGCCGCTTCTTTCGCTCCGATTACTCTATACTAGTCAGGAGGTCCTTTGTGATCAATGACTAATTGGCCCCTCTATGGCACTCACGTATAAATACTACTGACACCTTTCTGAAGATACGACCTCGTTCTCCCACCTCAAACCATGTCCTCAGCATCCGAAGCTACTCGAAAAGCCAACCTCCTTGCTTCACAGCATGGCGTCGATCTCTCGAAATTGCCCAAGATCATCGACCAGTCAGCTGAGTCCATCACCAACAATGTCAAGGCAATCAACGCATCGAACTGTGAGCATACTTTTCTGGACTCTCAACTTTTGAACTGAAGGCAGATGGTTTGGCTGGCAGGCCATGATGAGAGGACGAAATTCATCTTCGCAAGTCTTGTGTGTCTCGTTATCATTTGCCTTGTCACTTTACGCTGAAGTATACCAAGGTCGACCACCTTCATGCCTTTGTTCGCGAAACTGCCTTAACGAATGAAGAATGGATGTATGTTGATCTTGGCCAAGAGCTCACGTAAACGTTCTTGATAATTGAAATACGCAGGACTGCCATTCAATTCTTGACGCAAACTGGGAAGACGTGCACAGACATTCGCCAAGGTAAGAGATCCGCATAGCCTGTAAGACCCGTCAGAACTAACCATGATAAAACATTTGGCGCGGTAGAGTTCATCTTACTTTCTGATGTGCTCGGTGTATCCACGCTCGTCGACGGGATCAACAATGCGAAACCACCTGGAGCAACGGAAGCGACTGTGCTAGGACCATTTTTCACCGACGATGCGAAAGACTGTGCGTAGCTCTTTCTGTCTGCTACTTGCTTGTATACTTTGATTCCTCTCATTCACCACCTTCACTCCTACAGTCCAGATCGGTGATTCAATCGCTTCGGAGGGCAAGGGTGACTATCTGTTTGTTGAGGGTCGTGTTACGGACACCAAAGGCAACCCAATCGCTGGTGCAATCATAAACACATGGGAGACAGACGGTTTCGGTTCTTATGATACCCAGGTACGTTTTTGTTGTCTTGAACTGAGAGACGTTGGTTGACAAGGAGTTCAGTACGAAACTCGGGATGGACCTGACTGTCGCGGTCGTTTGAGAACCGCCGAAGACGGATCTTATGGCTTTCGAGCTGTCGTGTGCGTTGAATGCGTCTTGTTCCTCTTCCCTCCCTGCCTAATGCCTCCATCTAGGCCTGTTCCATATCCCATTCCCAGCGACGGCACTGTTGGTAAATTGCTAAATGTTCTTGGACGACATGTATACAGGCCGGCGCATCTGCACATGATGCTTGAGGTTCAGTCCAGTTTTCGAATCTTCAGCTCGGATCCCCTAACGACGTCCGTATCAGGCGCCTGGGTTTGAAAAGCTCACCACCGCGTTCTACTTTAAAGGGGATCCCTACTTGACTAGCGACGCTGTCTTCGGCGTGCGGTCGTCTTTGATCGTCGTATGTACCTCTTTATCTTACACACCTGCTCGCGCGGGTATCTGATCACCATTCTACTAGAATCCTGAAACTGTCACTGATGTAGCCAAGACCAAGGCTCGTGGATTCGCCGAGGAGAAGCCCCATGCCTATATGAAGCAGGACTTCGTCCTGGCTACCCCGGAAGAGGGCGATATGGCGAGGAAGGCAGTGGCCCAACGTGTAAAGTAAATCGTAGTGTGTATTTTTGTGTTGCTATTGTCCATGAAGCAAACTTTTTCTTTCCCTCCTTTCATCTAGCCAGCGTAATGAGCGAGGTCGGAGCCGTCGGCCAAAGGCTCTTTTCAAGCAGCGTCTTCGTTCATTGTTACCGTTCCGTACATCCCACACGTATGCTACACCGGCACCAATATTCTGATGATTACCCTGTCTTCTTGGTTGTAAGTACTGGATGCTCGACGTTGCTCGTGTGTGCTATGTAGAGCGCTCTATTATTTCTGAAGTCAAATCCTCGGTGGCTGTCCCTAGTCCGCGTACTCTGAGCTTCCCACGTATATCGAGAGTGAGGAAGTTATCCTACTCCGATTCTGTCAAAGATATCCTCAACGCGTTCGCTCAGACGAGTAATCTCAGAAATCTTCAGCTGCCTGTCGAAGATCTGGGTCCAATACTCTTGGCGGTCCTCACAGCGAAACTGTCTTGGCTAGTTAAAACTCCATCTATTATTCAAAATAGTCAGCTCAAAGGTACGAGTTTATAGGAGTTTCAAACCACAGGTGCGCAAAGCCATAAGACCTTGAATTCAATGTCTCATTCCCGTATGGCTGTGTTAGCTTCATGATACACCGACGAGTGTCGGCTGGAAACTGCGCCACTTCATAGCGGAACCTGATCATCTTCGTGCTGTCAATATAGCTATACCCGGCCTAGAAACCGCGAACTTTATCTGGGCAGGCTTGCAAGACAAGGGAACTGCACCTGCTGCCAGCAACGAGGACGTCATCCCGTAGGCATGAAATTTCTGTATCATCATCATGATCTTAACTACAGCGCTTCGATGATGACGGTGTAAGTACTTAAACCTACCTCATTCCACTCTTGTTCGCAGCTATATATCGGTTCAGAACCGACAAGCATACCGCCAAGAATGCTGGGCAACATGGTTGCTCGTCTGAGGGTTACGGGTATAATCACATATCACATCGCTGAAGTTGTCCCCGACTCTACCGAGGTAGGACTAGCTCATTTGACGATAGTCTCGACGAATAGTCTTGGACATTGTCCTTGGCTGACTGTTGCAGATGCCGGAAATGCCAAAACGTTAAATTGACTTTTTCAATGGCGTTCAACGATTGGACAGTGTATATCGAGGCTCGTAGGTCTACATGTATGAACTGCTGAAGGTCTTGTGTTTGAGCAGCTGTGCCCTGGCGGTTCCTGAATCCTGAGGCGCTCAAACTAAAAATACATCCGCGTTCAGGGTGTATATCACATCCCCACATTTGATGAGCACGTCCCCGTTAAACGCACGTTGGCCGAGAATTGTATATGTAGCTCCGAAGCACGTAATCTGCTGACACCCGCTGCAGTTCTGAGATGAGATATGCAGCTGATGATGACGAGACGTCACCGACATGAATCCATGTTTAGTGATGTCGTTGACGTGTCAGGACTAGCCAGGACAAAAAGGACTCCATGCATATGCCAGCAAGTGGGTTTCTCGCACTTGACAACCCAACCCAAGGCGAATAGAAGCCACTTCATGCAAAGTCGCCTTGACCATCTTCCTTGACTTCACAAGATAAGTAAGCGAGGTAAGGGCTCACGAGCTACTCAGGGCCGTCTAAGGGTCCTTAAGGGTCGGAAGGGTCTGGTCAAGGGTGGATGGAATAAAAATGTAATATCCCGATCAACTGACCTTGAACTGACCTATGTTATACTTAGACGGTCTGTATATATCTGGGCCGCACGGTGCCGTAGGTGTTGCGTACGGAAATCTGGAGGAACTGCAGTTCAGATGGAACGTGGAACAAACTTGGGCAGGCCGCTGGAGGCCGTAAGTGGTTCAACAGTTGTCCGGTTTCGGCGGGATGATCGATCACATGGCGAAACAAGGATATACCAAATAGCTACAAACTCGCTTATTTATCAAGCACATAATTATAGGACGCAATCGCTATGCTACCGCGCCCATATCCCCGTCTTTCAACCTCCCTGTGTGCCCACTGGCCTCTTAGACTGCAACCACCACCATCCTTCTCAAATACCCCACTGTCTACCTCGGAATCTCATAAGTTTCAGATTTTTCGCTTGTATCTCACTACGCCAGACCTGCTGAGACCCAGATAAGCTGAACGCACTTGTATAGTCTTGTCAGACAACCCTATCTGCCATCGAAGCCATCCTGTGATGCATGGGAATGGTCATGACCTATCAGTGAATCTTTCCAATGGTCCCGCCTCACCGAACCCCCGCGTCGCGCCGTTAGAGTGGAGTTGGGCGATCGAACATGCCGATCGAAAACGCGAAGCTAAGGCCGACGCTGCTCTGCACGGTGCGACCCCTTTTCAAGTGGACAGGCGAGTCCTCAAAGATGTTGTACGCGAGAATAAGGGAATAGATGTAGGCAGGATCGAATTTCTGAGTGCAGGTGAGCTTCAGGTTTCACATGGCCGGCTCTTGTGCTAACGACCGGTCTACAATAGGGACCTTCCACAAGGTGAGATCATCACATTCGACCCTCTATCACAAGCTTTAACTTCGTAATCACAGGCATATCTTATCACGCTATCCGACCACTCTGAACTAGTCGCAAGCGTCGCCAGGCGCTACATGCCGCGCCTGAAAACGGAATCAGAAGTTGCTACAATGCACTTTCTCCGCGAAAACACCAATATTCCCATACCGTCCGTGTACCATTACGACTCCAATCCTTATAATCGACTAGGCGGCGAGTATATTCTAATGTCCAAGGTGTGTTGCATAAGCGCGTCGATACACGTGCTATGGTTGACACCAACGTTGGTCAAAGGCCCCCGGCGTACCCCTTGCAACCGTCTTCCACTCGCTATGTTACAACGATCTCGCCAAGTTACTCGAGAATCTCGCGACAATGATATTACGCCTATTCGCCCACCGGTTCAGCGACATCGGATCCCTATACTTCGGGCCCAATCCTTACGGAGCGCTCTCCTCGTCCGCTCCCACTCCAAAAGCAGTTCAGCATCCATACTCTGCTTTTCCATTCTCGCCGACTCTAAGCATGTCAAACTTGGTTACCTCAAGACTCCACAACGCGAAATTGACTCGACCCCTTGGTCGGGAGTTCCATGTCGGCCCTATCATCTCTTGGCCCTTCTTCGGTACCCATAGGGGAGAGCTCACACACCCTACGGAACTCAATCGCGGGCCGTGGTCGAGTTCAAGTGATTACTTTGCCTCGTGCGCAGAACGAGAGATCGACGGCGTTATCCGAGAGAACGAAGGCAAATCTGCGCCGCATCGACTCCATCTTGATCCTGACGAGATCATGTCTTCGAGACATCACCGGCTAAGGGCCGTGCCGGGTGATGAGAGTGACGACAGTGACGAGTGGGACCTGGAAGAGAGTGAGGAAGAATGGGAAGGTCCGGGCGACGCTATGTACCGCGATTACAGGCGAATGCAGAGGAGTACCTTTCTGGTTGCTCACCTCTCTGAGAGAGAGGACCGGGTGCGGAAAGAGATGGCGAGGTGGAAGAGCATGATGGACCGTCTTGTTAAGGCGACCCTGGATGATTCTCCGGAAACCTTTGCTCTTGATTGTCACGATCTCAGTCTTGAGAACATTTTCGTTGACGCTGAGGACAATTCGAAGATCGTAGGTCACCTGTTCTCGCTCAGATGTTCCTCTTGCTAATCTTGGCGAATCTAGACATGCATAATTGACTGGGAATCTACAACCACACGACCACTATGGCAGTGCGCCCACCTTCCTGCATTTGTCCAGAGCAGTCCATTCATCGGGAGACTCTTCCGTGAGGCAGTGGTCAAAGTCGGAAAGGCCGCGGAAGCGTCCGGCACGACACCCACAAAGCATGGCAAAGAAGTCGACCTCGGCGCCCTCTCTCGCGAATGGCTGTATTACGAGTCAGCTGGCCAAAGATTACGCATGGCCCACCGCTTTGTTGAATGGGATGGCTGGGAGGAGGGTCTCATTGACAGCATCCTGGGACCTGAAGAGCACGACGACGACTGGCTGAAAGACAGCGAGGACGCTCTTACGGCGGCTGGGTTGAACAGTCCACCAATGCCCGATTACGCTCCGAACGTCCTCATTTCGGCTGTTACTCGGCGTAAACCGTCCTCGAAGCTCCCCTTTGCCAAGGAGCAGGAGAAGGAGCAGATGCTCAACACGACTGGGGACTATTGTGGTGGACGGGGTGGGGAGCTAGGGAGGCGCTTGGAGGCTTGGCTTACTGTCAATGGGATCGAGGAAGAGCGCTCCATTCATGAACCGCGTGGCAACACAGTATTGCTGGAGCTATAACTGTCGGGATTCGGTACGAGGTATGCCAATCTTTTTCTTCCTTGCCGTGCAAGAAAGTTGGGATCATCTTACTACTGTATTGCTCTGGTCTACGATGCACTCCATTCGATCGGTTTGATAGGTCGGCACTGGGCAGGAAGCCTGGGACGCCTGTGGTGGCCTTTGGCTCGTGTGACAAGTCGCTCTGCGGCTCGTCGTCCTCGCCCTTGCTTGACTAGCAGCTCGTGATGGATTATGGCCACGATGCGCATTTTCGATTCATTGTATATCTGTTCAAAATGCACTCGATTGGTAGAATTTCTGAATGCAAGCCCTGGACTTCCCTTTGCAATACGAAATTGCTTAAGAAGGCACTACTTACGTCATCATCCATCAACATTTTCGCAAGTCACGATCATGATCGGACGTGCTTCAAGCTTCAACTTGAACCGGGACCTTGCTTCAGAGCCCACTAAACTATAGAAACCACTATTTCACGGCACCCCCCTCCCCCTACCATCGCTCGTTGAATCATGGCCTGCTCACGAAAATTCTTCGGCAGGCCCTTTGGACTGCAAACGCCCGACACGCCAGAGCCTCGTGTTTCACGCGTTGTGCTGTCAACACCCTACTATATACGCTGGTAGCCCATAATGCATTCCATCACTTCCCTCTACCCTTTCACATCCAACACTACCATTTCATATACGACATCAGGGTCTGCCGTGGCGTTACCATTTCACACCCACCAGCAAAGTCCGCCTCGATGTCAGTAGTAGGATCAACCCAAGCCCCGAGGTACACCACATTGCCCGACAATGATGCCCCAGATTCTGAGCCCGACGAAGCATGGAAGCAAGCGCTGAGACATAAGATGGAGGAGGACCTGACATCCATGGTGGCCGACGCCAGGAAGAATCTCGAGAACGATCCTGACAAGGAGCCTGCGTCCGTCATCAGGCCAGAGCATCTCAGTCAAGAGTATCACGAGGCTATGAAATGTATCCAGACCCTCTTTGAAGGAACCTTCCGCGTTGAGCTGGAACGTAAGCGTCAGGAGAGGCGATCGGTGACGACTAGAGATACGCTTCCACGATGGGACAAGGTACTTGATCGAGAAAAGAAGGACATCGTGGACGGGATCGGCGACACTCAGAAGGACATCTCAGGAGAGACCTCTGCTGAACCCGAGGTACAAATGAGGCCTGTCGATAATCAAGGCTTGGGACATGTACTTGCGGTTCAATTGCCCAGGCAGCTAGGAACTCCGGACGTATCACAGGACATCGTGGTCTGGGGGAGGCAGCAAGATAAAAAGAAGCAGAAAGGCGGAGAGCAGCAGGGGAAACGAGAAGAAGGTGTGAATGAAGATGAGAGAAGGCGGGGACAATGGCGAGCGCCGAATGAGCAGCCAGACCACGAACAAGGCCAGGACCATGAGCGGGGCGCCGAATTTCCCTTGCGTGCTGCCAGTTCGCGAGGTTCAAACGACCATGACGACAACGACTTTTTCGATGGCAAGTTCTGTTACTCATTGCCTCTCTTGATCTAGGCTTATATCGTCTGCAGAACTATACGAGTGGTACGGGTCCACGTCAGATCCTCTACCTTCGTCCTTTTCAGATTTCTGCCCGCCATCCATGCAACGGAGCTCTCGGCCACCGTCAAGGCCCAATGCCGAGAATCCGGAGCCTCCAACGCCTGACGAGGAAATCGTTTACGCAAAGTCTGCGCCTGGGAGGCTTGCGAAGCTAAATACTACCACGGGCACTACTTCTGCGTGGCAACAGTCTTTGACCGATGGGCCGAATTTCGAATGGAGTGATAGGGAAATTTTTCGTAGGGCAGCGGATATGATCTGGGCTCCACAGGCGGTGTCCACGACGTCGTCTAAACCTCACCCTCTGACATTGACTGCCCTTCTTCCCCCGCCGCCAACGCCCGCGCTATCGAAGAAAGAGAACTGGTGGGACATTCGCAGGAGTTCCAATACCCACCATAGTCTCTCCGACTTGCCACCTGTGAAGTTTTCAAGGCCACGATCCCCCCATCGGCTGAAAGCCCTTCAACTCCTTCCCTCCTTTGTCACTGTAGCACGTTGCGAGGACCTGTCTTTTGCGCCAGAAGGCCACTATCCTGCTGCAGCGAGGCCGGCATCGGATCACAATGCGTCATTCGCCTTGGATGCATCTTCCTCAGTAGTTCCTCCTTCGGCTAGAAATGCTGCTGAAGACGATGCCTCTCGCCCTCATCTATCAGCATGGGGAATCATACCTCCACCGCCCGCTATGCCAAGGGAACCCTATCTTTCATATCCGACGCCTCCTCTTTCAAGATCTGCCAATCGACCAATAGGTCGTAGACCACGTCCGTCTGGCGACGCTGCAAGCAAAAACGCTTTGAAATATGACCCGGGTTTGAAACGAAGGGAGGAGCTTGTGACGACGCCAGAGCGGGAGGTGACGAAGGCAGAGGAGGTGGAAGCAACGTCTACCTCCCCAAAGAGAATACCTTTCGAGGGTAGAGCGACTACAACTCTCGAATTCACTCTTAAAAACACTTTGGTGGTGAGGTCCGCGCACGACGCAAGCCAAGAGGACGCCGCTGTCAAACATGCCGAGGAGGCCTCAAAACAGACGGAAGCAGAGGAGAGACAGAACGGGGGAAGGTCGGCGGAAAGTGAGGAGACAGAGGATAAGAATAGTGGGGAGGAAGAGAAGTTGGCCACCCTTCCTCAGACCGCCCATAAATCAAACGTTACACCTGTGGATGACACCTCCTCGGGTTCTAAATCTCCTGTAATCAATATTTTATCTAAGCTAGGTGCCGTCCTCGACAAAACTGAACAGTACAAGCAACTTCTGTCTTGCGATGGACCGGATGCCCAAACCATTCTCGATGTATTCCAAATGGTAAGCGCAAAGCTGGCTTTCTCAAAGACTAATGTCATACTCACTAAGTTGTGAAGCTTCTAGACACTCGCGATCTCCAGGGCCGACTTCGGAGGCAATTAATTACTGCTATGCGAAGACTTTCAGCGACGACAAAACTCTACCCACAGAGTTTCGACTTGGATGGCACGACGATCGTCTTGGCAGAGCAAGGGCCGCTTAAATCAGGCAGCTATGCAGACATACACAAGGCGCATTTCCAAGGCCAAGCTCTATGCCTCAAGGTTATCAGGACATACACAACCTCTTCGCCGGAATATATGGCGAAGGTCCGTCTCGTGTTCGTCCTGCTCAGGATACAACTGAACTCAATCCTTGATTAGATCTATGCAAGGGAAGCTATCCTTTGGGGCCAATTATCTCACCCAAATCTGCTACCTCTCTATGGACTATTCACATTGCGTTCTCAACTATCCTTCGTTTCGCCCTGGGCTGAAAATGGACACCTGACCGAGTATTTGAGGGCAAACCCTGCCGCAAACCGAGTTCTTCTCGTGAGACACCTTTCTTGCACATTCAGAACGATCCATGTTGAACGCTTCATAGTGCTCGGATGCGGCGGCTGGTGTGAGTTATCTGCATGGCCATACAATTGTTCATGGTGACCTGAAAGCTGTAAGCTCAGCCATTGCTTCGTGTTAATCTCAATTGACCGTTTTTTGAAGGCCAATGTGCTAGTGGATGCCTCGGGTAGAGCTCGCTTAGCGGATTTCGGTCTCTCAAGCGTGACTGATCCAGAGATACCACACTGGGCCACACATTCCTCTGTGGCATCTAAGGGCGGTACCACCAGGTGGCAAGCGCCAGAGCTGCTCGCCCCTGAGTCAGACGATGCGATTCATAATACCGAGAAAAGCGATGTTTTCGCTTGGGCGTGTTTAGCCTACGAGGTATGTCCTCCCACTGTACACGTTTTCCGTTTAACCTGATATCTTTTGCAAGGTCTTTACCGGATACGTTCCCTTCTTCGAATCCGCCCGCGAATCATCAGTCATTCTAAGAATCGGTCGCGGGGATCTCCCCACATGCCCCGGAGACGCTACCTACCCTTGGGTCGACAACGGATTGACCACCGAGATGTGGAATTTGATGGAGTATTGCTGGACTTTCACTCCCGCGGATCGCCCGGCCATCGCTGAAGTGCTGGTACGCCTGGAACTCGAGAAGCCAACTGATACCAGGCCACCTGCACACTGGCATGGAAGGTCTGCTGCACGTTTCCGTACTTCTCGAGACGCGAGAGTCCATCAGCACTGCCCTTCCTTGGAGGACCTGGACGCGATCCTGTCGAGGATGGGTGGGTCGAGTTGAGGGCTAGTTGACGATCAACTGCTATCGATGGATGTTTTTGAGGTATTTGTTCCGCAATGGCATTATATGAATGCGGCCGGAGATGCTATGACACAGCTGATAGTCACAGTCTCCTCGTAATTCAGGTCCACTTATCATTTTCGATGACTTCGTGCTTCTCAGCCTTCCGCTAGATGCAAAATCTTTGCACACATTTTATCATTATACCGTATATGTACATTGGGCTGGACGTACTGGTACGCACCCAATCTTGTGATGTTGCCGTTGGCTCGTGCACCCCTCCAGTCTTGATTCCAAAAGCATTGGCAACCTATTCCAAGAGGCTATCGATATCATCAGAGATATCCACATTATAACAAAGTTAGGAGTCAGGCTCGGTATCCTCATGGACTTCATCGACATTTGGGTGATCATATAAAATACGTGAGTGAGATACAACCCGACTTCAACCTTCCACCAGCTGAATCCGCCTCGATACAATTAAAAAATAATTTGTATGGTGCACGCCTTCCTTGTCAGGTCTGCCATCGAGGGAACTCTAAGCCATTACCCGGCAACCGGTTTTCAAAGACGCACAGGTATCCTCACTGGTATCATGGCGGCATCCTTGCCAACCGCCTTGTCCGCCTCTTCACCGATCACCACCACATCGCCCATCTTTTCGCACAGCTCTCTTGCCGACTGTTCTAGCTCAGGACCTAAAATGTGAGGGTCGCTGCCAACTTGGGTGCTTGGGCTGGACATATACCACATGCGCTGTTGAGCTAAACCCTGTTCGATCATAGCCTGCCGACGAGCACACGAGAACGCACTGTTAGTATGGCTCAGAGGAAGGATTGGGCACCAACTTGGACCCCATCGACGCCATGCCACCCATGCGCTATGGCAACCTGCAACATAGGTGTTAAACGAGGCTTATACTACGCCACGCCGTGGTCATGAGTATAACGTCGAACGAAAGAGATTCATGTTGTACCGCCATTTCCAGAAATATTCGTCTTTTCGGTATAGGCAAACCTTCGGAAACCGTCGCTGGCTGCGTATAAGGCATGGTGAGGATCGTGGATACGGTCGAGTAAACTAGTCGTTCCTCTGGTGTATTAGGGGCCAAAGCCGCTGAGAAAGCAGGAAGATTTTTCTAGTATGCAAGAACGCGGAAGCGACCGGACTCACGGATAGCACCAACAACCATCAGTATTTTGACGGCGTCCGGACGAGCCAGATGAGTCTCAACATCGTTTGGACTCTTCAGATGAATGATATTCAAATGGGCGAATGACTCCTGGACAGCGCAGACTTCTGCAGCATCACGGTTCACTAAGAAAAGTGGGCGCAGTCCTAGAAGAGTAAGAGCGTGCGCCGCGGACCGAGTGGTTGCGCCGCCTCCAATGATAACACCCCCAGCCTTGATGCCCGGTGGATAAGACTCGTCGGAGGATACCTTCACACTTGGAAATTGACAGCGAAGCGCCCGCAAGAGAGCATTCCGAACCCCTAGAACTAAAATGCTATAAGCCTCGCCCAAATACAGTGGAACACCCTGCTAAGGATTAGACGTACTGTCTGTGTTCTGTCCTACGAGTTTGTACCCGTCACTTGTGGGGACTTTGACAACAGTATTGCAAGCACCCGTCGCTTGACTCTCGGGAGAAACCTCGTCAAGGTAAGGCAGTATCGCAGCCTTGAGAGGCATGGTAACACTTTTATGTAGTGGTGCTGGTAAGGGTATGTCGAGAGGTCGGTGGAAGACGGACGAACGCGGAGCCCCCACAATCATCTCGAGACAAGGTTTCTAACATGGCAGACGTAACCTTGCTAGTCGGCCAAAGACTGTAAGCATTTGGTGGGTCCCCCGTAGACCAGTTGGCAAAACAGAGGTTATGCAAGGCAGGTGCAGCTGAATGAGCGACTGGATAACCGAAGAGATAGAATTTTTTGCCCTTGGGCGGTATATGAGGCGAATTCATAACCGTGGATAGTAGACTGGCGTTCAACAACAAGTGTCTATATGAGGTTTTGAACTGCGTCCATGATTTTATGTGACTGTTCTTGCGTTGTCGGTGATGTAGACAACTTTCAAGTTATGCCCGAAATTAGGGCATGTCCGACGGCCTCCGATCGGAGACTGTGATCACCAGACTTGCGCTCCCGACGCCCACGCGCTCCCAGTTCCACTCTGCTCCCACCTGTATACCCAATCGATCCTAGAAATACCTCGTCAAATTATGTGGTTCTCTTCTCAGCCTGGATCAATCATTCCCATCACGGCCCCTAGCCTATATCTTCACCTAAGTACATTAGGTTGTGGGGAATTTTTCACTCTGGCTTTCTCGTAACTCCAATATGGGCCACTTCTCTCGCGTCGAAGATCGACCTACACCGAATGAGGTGTACAATTGGAGGGTCTACTTTGCATCCATAGTGTCAACCTTCGCCGCCGTCATGATTGGGTATGTGGAAGTTTACTTTGTCAGTTGTTTGAATCCATCTGACCTCGCCTAGGTATGACTCTGCCTTCATAGGAACATCAATAGCACTTCCAAGTTTCAAGGCCGAATTCGCTTTGGACAAAATATCAGCCAGCGAGTTTGCACTCATTTCAGCGAACATCGTTTCGTTGTACCAAGCAGGGTGTGCATTGTTATCCTCAGCTAGATGTACCACTCAACAAGCTTTTCAGCTGTTTCTTTGGCGCCATTTTGGCTATCCGTTAGGGTATTACTATGGTCGTAAATGGGGCTTGGTAGTCTCGGCTGTCGTCTTTTGTGTGGGTGCTATTCTCCAAGTTGTCGCAAAGTCAGTCAGTCAGGGTCAATCCTCGGTCAATCGCATATCTCAACGATTGACGATGCAATAGGTCATCAACAGGTCTGGGAATTATCTATGCCGGCCGGGTCATTGTGGGACTTGCGATAGGAGCGGCCTCCAATCTAGCGGTGACTATGCCTTGTCACTGATAAAAATATATTTCCTCATTCACTTTCGTCATAGCCTATTTACGTGGCCGAGATCTCCCCACCAGCAATTCGGGGCCGATTGATTGGCCTGTATGAGTTGTGCTGGCAGATAGGTGGTGTTGTCGGTGAGTTTTGCGCGAGATCATTGTCACCACCGTGGTCTATAACTTCCCGTTCAGGCTTTTGGATTAACTATGGAGTCAACCTGAATGTCGAGCCCGGTCATGCTCAATGGCTGATTGCTTTCGCCGTCCAGCTAGTTGTACGTGGTCTATATATCCATCGAGTCCTCGTATCCACCAGACTAAATCTGTCTTCTGTGCGATAGCCGGGAGGTCTGCTTTTCCTTGGGTCGTTTTTCCTCACCGAATCTCCCCGTTGGCTGGTTTCGCGAGATCGGAATGCCCAAGCCCTGAAAAATCTTTCCTATCTTCGCCACCTCCCAGAGGATCATCCCTACCTCAAAGAAGAATACCAAGCGATTGAAGCGACGATTGCACACGAGCGTGGCCTTGCTGGCGCTGGCTTCTGGGGACCCCTCAGGACCGTTTTCACAAGCAAAGTGCTGATCAAAAGGCTGCTGATCGGTTCCAGTCTTTTCGCATGGCAGAATGGAACCGGTATAAATGCTATCAACTACTACTCGTACGTCTTGGTCAATCACTCGTCGAGGATAGATGTTCAATTTTCACAGCCCCACTATATTCCGGTCGATCGGTATCACCGGCACGAGCACAGCACTTCTAACCACGGGCGTATATGGCATCAGTGAGTATCTTGCGCGCACCTTCACCTTGTTAATACTGACGCTGCTGCTGCTGAAGTCAAATTGATTGGTGCGCTCATCTGGCTTCTTTGGCTTGTCGATACGTTAGGTCGCCGTTATTTGTTGATCATTGGGTCCATCGGGGGTGCATTTTCTATGTACTATATTGGGGCATTCATCGCCATCTCAAAACCTGAGGTTACAACATCTGTTACATCTACCCCTTTGTCAAGTGGCGGGAAAAGTGCCAGTACGTCTTTTATGTCCGACTTCTAGTCGCTGTTGAATAACCAGCTTTTTGTATAGTCGCGTTCTTCTACATATGGACGATATTCTATTCGCCCACATGGAATGGTACTCCTTGGGTTGTTGGAGCGGAGTTCTTCCCGCAGCATGTTCGTACGTTTACGCAGGCGTGCATGGCGGCCTCCAATTGGCTGTTTGGGTGAGTCGTATGATTCCTAGGCGACGCTACTTCATGAAACTTCCACTCAATCGCCGTCCAGTTTCCTCATCGCGCGCTTTACACCTCAAATGTTCTTAGCCATGGGTTATGGTGTCTACATCTTCTTTGCGACCCTGATGGTCCTGTCCATTTTCTACGTCTTTGTCAGTTTCTCTGTCTGTCGGCCCTTATCAACGTCGACCTTCTAATCTGATATCAACAGTTCTTGCTTCCGGAGACCAAGCAAATCCCGCTCGAACGAATGGAGGAACTCTTTGAGCCTGGAGTCAGACCATGGAGAGCCCATGCGGTGGTTATGGCTCGGATCCAAGAGGATAACACCACGAGGATGTATGAGGGGAGGAAGTCCCATGACTTCTCGGGAAAGCCATCTCACGATCATTCTGAGCGTTCATGACTTCATGTTTCTAGTCGCTTATGACATGTTATCTTTCTCCCATTCTCAGGCGTCTCTCTTTCCCTGCAACGCCATTGATGTCACCGTCGCTTTACTTTGGCAGATATGGAGTCACGAGCGCTCTCCTCTTATCAACGGCGAACTTGAACGTTCGGCGCCATTGCTTTGACGGGGGGTATGGAACATACGGTTGCCAATATGTCCGATCTTTGATGACCTCCCCGACTTCATTTACAGCTTCGCGCTTGAGCTTAGCAAAACGTCCGAGCTGAACTCGATGGACTGAATCTCACCTCGGCGACATCGCTACGCCCGACTCGGTCACTTGGCCGTCTGATCCCCCACAAACCCGGACACTGTTCCAGTCCTCTGGCAAATGGGTTGGATCGAGCTATCTCTACAGCCAGCGCAAAGTAAGCGCTTGGGTCGGCTGCCTGCTGCCGTTCTCAACGCAACGATGGCATACAGCGGCACACTCGTCAAAGCACCGGATCCTTTCATAACCTACTGCACGCTTCTAATCGCAAAAGCGTCCGGGCTGGCCATCTGATTCTCTGTGCGCTGGGCCCTGGCGAGTGCGACGTCACATGGTTTTCTTGCTCCCAATAATCTCGGCTGTACACCCCGACGATCCTCTGAAGACGCAAGGCCACGCAAGCGCGATTAACCACGGGGCACCTGCCCGGATGTATTGCTTTTAGTCGACAACTGTCTATGATAGCAAGTGATCCGAACGCCGACTGATCATCACCGATCTCGCAATGTTATATCCGTAACCATCTCCGAGGGTACTTAAATTCACTCTCCTTCTCCCACTCTCTCCCATCTCTTTTTCTCTAACCATATTATCTACTCTCATGGCAAACGTTTTCGTAAGCCTCTTCGTTTCATGGGCACTTTGTTTCGCCATTTCTCTCTCTTTTTTTATTTTTGTTTTAACGTTGCTCATTCGTCATAGTTCGATATTACTATCGACGGCAAGGCTGCTGGGCGCATCGTGATGAAGCTTTATGACGATATAGTTCCCAAGACCGCGAGGAATTTTAGGGAACTTGCGACCGGACAAAACGGGTTCGGGTACGAAGGCTGCATCTTCCATCGTATCATCCCTGGGTTCATGCTTCAAGGCGGCGACTTCACGAAGGGAACTGGGGCGGGAGGAAAGTCTATTTATGGAGAAAGGTTTCCAGGTATAATATCCCCTGTTGTGGTGCAGCGGGTCAAATTGTCCTGATGAATTAAAACAGATGAGAACTTCCAGTTGAAACACAGCAAACCTGGCCTTCTTTCGATGGCTAATTCGGGCAGGAATACGAACGGTTCCCAGTTCTTTATTACCACTATTTCGACCACATGGCTTGATGGATCTCACGTCATATTTGGTGAGGCTTTAGTACAGTCGCTCGCTCTGACTTTAATATTTTCCTCACACAAAATAGGGGAAGTGGTCGAGAACATGGACCTCGTCAAGCAAATAGAGTCCCTTGGAACGCCTGCAGGCACGCCGAAAGCGAAGATTACTATTGCGAAGTCTGGGACTATTTGATACCATTGTGGTTCCCGTGAACTATGGAATGTACTTTAACCGCCGTTGATTCTGCCGACACCTACGGACATCCTGTGTGTGTCTGAACAGCCGGCTTATTTTTTCTTTGCTCCTTGATGACCTCGGCTGTTGGAGTGAGTCGAACGAGGTCGAACGTGCCTCAGTTCGTAAGAAAATAAATGAAAAATAAATCCAAAATAACCTTGCGAATGACATAATCCGATCATGCTGATAACTCGGGCATTGCCGAATCTCTTAAAAGATAACATCATCGTTGGGTCTTGAACCACTCCCTTTTCATCTATCATCATGTCTAACGTCTTTGTAAGTCCAGCCCTGCACTATCTCCAGTGATCTTCCCAGATCCTCCGATCCGTATTTATCAGGCTTCATTTCACAGTTCGATATCACCGTCAACAACCAGCCTTCTGGCCGGATCGTCTTCAAACTGTACGACGATGTCGTCCCTAAGACCGCCAAAAACTTCCGCGAGCTCGCAACTGGCCAGCACGGATTCGGATACGAGGGATCGTCCTTCCATCGCGTGATTCCGTCGTTCATGCTTCAGGGAGGAGACTTCACAAAAGGCAACGGCACCGGCGGCAAGTCGATCTACGGAGAGAAGTTTGCCGGTAGGTATAGCTTAATTGGATGTCTCTCGATCTGATCGCCGCTGGTACTGCTATCTAGACGAGAACTTCCAGCTCAAGCACACCAAGCCCGGTCTTCTGTCCATGGCTAACGCTGGAAAGAACACCAACGGCTCCCAGTTCTTCATCACCACCGTCGTTACCTCTTGGTTGGACGGCGCTCACGTCGTTTTCGGTGAGATATAAACGCATGTTTCACTTAGCTATTCACTTAATTTGTGTCTATCTTAGGCGAGGTTGTTGAGGGTATGGACGTCGTGAAGTCCATCGAAAAGCTTGGAAGTGCTTCGGGCAAAACCAGTGGGACCGTCACGATCGCCAGGTCTGGCACCGTTTGAAGGACTGACTTATTTGAGCTAAATATGGAGAAAGCGAACGAACTGTTGTAACATACCTACGATAAGATTCTGATTCAAATGTACACCAGGACGTGGACGGTAAATTTCTCGAGGTAGACGATGCAAGGACACTTCTAGCTGGGAACTTTTCTACAACAGTACCGCGAGATAAGATTATCTTGCTGTCAAAGTGACTTCTGGACCAACTTGCACCAACGGCCCAGGAATCTCGACTTTCCACATCAACCTCGACATCGACCTCAACCTCCTTCAAACAAAGCTGAAACCCTGGTAGGATGCCTCTCCACATATTCCGTCGTATCTTCCACCTGATAGGAAATCTTAAGTTGGGCGAAACATGGGGTGGTCTGCAATAGTATGATTGTCCTGTTCATTCATTTTGTCACGTTGGAACTGAAGTGCTCTCAAAGCTGCCCCCATCCCTGGCGTACACTCTGGAAAATCCTCTGGTCTCTTCCGTGGACATTCAGGCTCCCGACTCCATGAGATCCCCTCGAAATCCTTGACCATCCCGACATCGTTCATCAGATCAGCGGTACTACCTAGAACAAAACTTTCGGAGACTCCGGTCATTTCCCCTCTTGCAGCTTCGTGACACCCCCCTGAGGTCGCTCTATCGCCTGCACGATTGCCTCTGCGCTGACCAGCAGAACTATGTCATGCTTGAAAGCGAATATTTCTGCCAGCGTCGGGTCACTGGCGCATCCAAGACATACCCGATCCAAGGGACCCCGATCCGCTACGATACGCGATCTTGGCCTCCCTCTTGGAGTACATGGTAGATGCATAAGTACAACTGGAAGATCCAATTGGGTCTCCGCCGTGGAGGACTCCGTCTGACTAAAAAGGCACAAGAGGCAGCCTTGCGTGACGAATCCAACATGCCATTCGAGGAGGTGCCCTCCTGGGTGGGCATCACAAGTTCCCCCAGTCGACGAATGGATATCCTTCCTCGAGGATAGATCTATCCGTCCTATGTATGGGCGAACCTTTTCACAGGCGGCGTATCTCGGCTAATCCGTGGCAGCTGCGGAATCATATAGTAGAGTCCCCCACGGTGTCTTACTGTACGAACCATATCTCTACTGTGAAATATAAACAGATTTTGTTGGCATTGGTGATCATCCGAGAGGCTTCGAGGTACACCCCATAGCCCGTGGACCACCCGAACGCTCAACACCTTGCCAGCATCTCATGGTGCCATGGTCAAGTTGACACTGGTACAGGTGGGAGCCAAGTTGGATTCTTCGCTGGTGCCGTTGGTAGCTTCTGTCCCGAGATGTGCTTCATGGAACTTCACTGAACTTCGAAGTTCGGACTATGTACAAAGCTACGGCAACGTGGTGCCAGGTGCACGAGCTCGACACACTCTGGAGCACCGACCTTGAACGAAACCATCCTCCCACCCCCATAAACGTGCAAATCCCGGAACTGCACATCCTAGTCACTCCGCCCAAGCTGACTCGCCACTCCTATAGAGCACTTAAAACACTGCTCATACCCAACTTTGATACCCCTTTGCTCTCCGCTCATCCCAACAACCAGGTCCATAGCGCCGCCTCTCCCGCATAGTCACACATCATAACATCATGTAGCGGTATCTGTTCGTTTGTGTACATGTATAATACTAATAGGACTCTGATAATACCTCTACAGAACTACATAATAATTATAGCGATCTGTCGACGTCGTAGTTCTCTGCAGTGTAGATGAAATTTGGAAAGAAAAGGAGCTGGGGCTGCGCGTGGGTGGTATCTAGAAACGAAGGGAAACGAAAACGAAACGGAAAGGGGGTACTAGTGTCCAAAGCTCGATCGCGAAGTCCCCATGATACAGTACCTAGCGCGGGGGGGGTTTGTTTACAGACGTACGAGTATAGCAAGGAATCGAGAGTGAGACGGAGACGGAATGATGGGTACTATAGAGTAACACAAGGCCAACGATCAACGTGGCCAAGTTCAGATGGGCCCTCCCTCCATCAAGGACCCCAGCGGATAGCAGCGAGGAAGGCCCCACAGCGTCGAAACCACCTATAAAACAGAATTTCCTTCAACAACCCATCAATGGCTCCCCGCCCGTATCTTCTTCCCCTCAAACCCCTCCCCCCGCCCTTGCTCACCCACAAATCCCTCCTGCGGCGTCCCCCCCGCAAACGAGCTAAAGAACGGCGTGGCAGGACTCAACGTCGAGGGCGTATGCGAGTTCTGCGACGAGGTGTACGTGAGCGCGGGTGAGATGAGGGAGGGCGAGGAGTCGGCGTCGTATGCGCCTAGGTGGTCGTGGGTGTGGGTGTGGGTGTTGTGCGCGAGACCGTGGGTGCGATTATGATTATGGTTATGATTCGAGTTGTTGTTCTGGCCCTGGCCCTGGTTCGCGTTCGCGTTCGAGTTCTGGTTCTGACTACGCTCCCGATTCTGGTGATGATTCGGATGATGGTAGCGTGGGGCATGCTCCCCAAACGCACGGTGCGCCGGCGCTTTCTCGTAGTGCATATGACCGCCGTTATTACTGCCCATGCTCGGGGACAAAATGCCCGTCAGGCTCTCCGCGCTGTCGTAGATGCCAATCGCGTCGCTGTTACTGTTCTTGTTCGTGTTGCTGGTTACGGTGCCGTTATTGCTGTTCGTGTTGTTGTTGTTGTTGGTGGTGGTCGTGGAGAGGTGCTGCGAGACATTATTACCATACGTGTGCTGCTGCTGCTGGTTCTGGTTCTGGTTCGAGCCGGGGATACTCATGCTGCTGTGCTGATAGTGGCGCGTGGCAGGCGGCGCCGCACGCTGCGGGAGCGTCGAAGAGCGGAGGTGCGCCTGCTGATAGTGATGCAAATTATGGAAACCCGGATTCGGCGACTGACTCTCCCCTTGACCCTGGCTCTCTCTCTGGCTCTGGTTCTGGCTCTGGTTCTGGTTCTGCTCCACTTGGGAATGCTCACGCGACAACCGCGCATTCACATGCGCAGGATGTATACGGTGGTTATGCTTCACCCCAGGCCCTTGCCCTCCCCCTCCTCCCCCTTCACCTCCACCAGCATGGGCATGGAACTCCTCTTCACCCACAAGCGGCATCATCCCCAACGACGGCGACCCAAACTGCTGCACCTGCGCCTGCGCGCGATACGCCCTCGTCCCCACCCCAATATTCGCATTCGCCGCACCCACACTCGCCTCGCTGTCCCTCCGGCGCCGCACAAGATCGAGCGGCGGCGGGGCCGGGCGTCTCCTTTGCTGCTGCTGCTGCTGCTGCTGCTGCTGTTGTTGCTGTTGTTGCTGTGCAGCCGAATCCGCATGCGCACGCATAATAAACTCCTCCGTGGCTGTATACCCGCCCCTCGCCTGCACCTGCCCACCCGAGCGCGGCTGCGGCTGCCTCGATTGCGGGCGCCCATAATCCCCCCCATACTCCGCGCGGTTACTCGCAAAGTGGTTCGGCCCAGCGCCCGCGTGGGTGTGCACACGGGAGGAGGGATCCTGGTACGCCCCTGCAGCAGCGTAATTTTGGAACGGCGTCCCGCTGCTCCGTAGGGACTCAAGGAGCGCAGCCATGGTGGGATCCATGGGCGGCGGCGTCGCGTGGACGTGGTACGGGCTGTGCGGGCCGACGAGGGGATGATGCTGATGATGGTGATGTTGATGCAAGGGCGTATGCGCGCGCGGATGCAGATGCTGGTGCTGGTGCGGGTGCGGGTAGGCATGGCGATCCGCAAGGGAATAGTCAACCGCAAAGGGCGGGGTATGCGTACGGGCGGCCGCGGGATGGTAGTCCGAGAAGAGCGGCTGCTGCTGGGGCGTGGGGATACGGAGGGCGGGGAGAGGTGGGGGGAGGGGTTGGGGGCGGAGCTCCTGCCCGTGGAGGTTGAGCAAGGCGGCTTGGGCGATCGTGAGGCGCGCGGGAGATTCTTCGCCTTCGCGGGCCATGCGTTCTGTACGCTGGAACAACAAAAACGAAAACACAATCAGCCTTCCTATCCCTACCCCCGAACCCCAAACAAAAACAAAAAGAAGACGTACCCTCAACTCCCTCTGCTCCGCCGTATCCGCAAACCTCACCGAAATCCGACTTCCCGAGTCGTTCCACCCCCTTACCATCCGCCCATGCAGGCGCTCGATGATCTCCTCCGCGCCCGCGCGCGTCTCGAATCTGTGTCAAGATTATTGGTATGGGGTGTTACAGAGACCAGAAGAACGAGAACAAGAAAACAGGGAGAGAGGGTGGGAGGGATATATGCGTACCGGACAAAAGCAATGATACGTGGGGGGCTGCTGAGCCGCGTTTGAAAGAAGCGGGAGCTGCTTATTCGGTGGGGGGTCACGAGCGCCGCGAGTGTCTACGAATGCAAATTCATGGTCAGACGTCGGGCGTGCCAGTAAAAAAGAAAGAAAAGAAAAAGAAGTGAGAGGAGAGCGGGGACTCACCGGCTCGTCGATGCTCAGCGGGAGCCTACGAAAAAATTGCAACAATATAAGCATCCATCGGAACCCACAAACAATTCAAGAAGCACAAAAGAAAGACATTACGCACCCCTCCATATACAAATTCGTACTCGTCCGATCATGCAAACTCTCCATCTTCGCCTTAAACGACGCATCCCCCTCCCCTCCCTCTCCCCACTCGCTCGTGCGCCCTCCTTCCGCCGCCCCGTCCCCGTACCCCGTCCACTCCGACCCGGACTCGTAGAGCGAGAACGACGAGAGGGACGAGGGGAGGGGGAGGGAGAGTGGGGCGGAGCCGGTGTGGGTGCCGGTGCCGGGGATTTTGTGGGCTTGCTATTGGGGGACGGCGTTGGAGAGGAAAGTAAAGAAAGAAAAGGGAGGTGTGGACGGACCTTGGAGAACGTAGGGTGGAGGTTCCTGTACCTCCTAAGCGAAAGTATACACTTCTCCGCCGACTCCACAGTCTCGAACCTGTACGAACGCGTCAGCGAAAGGAACGAAAGCAAGGAAACGCAACACAACACTCACAGCACAAACCCATAGCCACTCTCACTATCCCTCACATGCCTCGTGAACGTCCTCACGCTCCTCACCGCGCCAAAGGGCGCCGCAAGCGCAAAGAGCTGGTCTTCGGGGAAGTGCGGGGGCAGACCATTAATGTACACGTTGGGCGTCTTGCCGTCGTCGGCGGGGGCGGCTGCTGGTGCGGATGCCTCCGCGGACACGTTAGAGACGGAGTGGGAGGTGGAGTTGGAGGAGGGCGTGAAGATGAATGCGGGGTGTTGTGCGTGTTGTTGTTGTTGTTGTTGTTGCTGTTGTTGCTGGGGGCTGGAGACGAGGGGGAGGGGGATGGTGTGTTGTGCTGGGGCGGGTGGGAGCTGTGGGGAGAGAAGAGTTTGGGCTGAGGCTTGAGTTTGAGTTTGAGCTTGGGACGTAGATTGGGGCTGGGGCTGTGCTTGGAAGTGCGATGGAAGAACGGGCGAGTCGTCGATAGATGCTTCTGCTGAAGATTTCGTTAGGATTGTGACGAACAGGGAAAAAGAAATAGGTAACGCACCAGGCGACGTACGCTGTTGAGAGAAACCGAAAGACTGTACACGAGGCTGCGAAAGCGACAGAGCAATAGAAGCCGCGGAGTCGTTGATACCAAGCGAGGAGAGGTAAATCTCGACATCAGACGAGGACTCCTCCTCCTCCTCGTCCGTCGTCGTGTCGAGGCGCACGATACCGCTGCCGCTGCTGTCCCTGGAGTACGCCGTGCCCGTCCCCGGGCTCTCAAGGGAATGCGAGTACGAGTTGGAGGCGTTGGAGAGCGGGGACGCGGACATGGAGAGGGAGACGGCGGGGCTGTGCTGCTGGAACGAGAAGGACGGCGGGGAGCGGGAGCGTGAATTGAAGGACGCAGAGGAGAGCGGGGAGTCGGGGAGGGGCGGGAGGCGGGGGGAGAAGGGGAGGGAGCGGGGGTCGGGGAAGGTGGGAGGTGGGGTAGGTGGGGGGGAGGGGGACATGATGCTGATAGGATAGAGTTTACAAAGAATACAATAGCGGTTGGTGTAACGCGTGGCTCTGGGTGGGGGTAATTGCGTAACAGTACGTATAAGAAGAGTCAATAGCAGAGTTAACAGTCAATAGCGATATCAATAATCTTAATAAAAAAGAGGGATAGCGGGGGATGGATGGTGGTGGGGGTAGGAATGAGGAAAGGAGGGAATCCAGAATCGCGGGAACGTCGTTTATATCGCCAGCTTTTTCTGCAGAACATTCGGAACAGGACAAGATCTGGGCTTGGGTCGAAGCACATTCGCCCGATGCGGAAGCTCGATGTCCACATAGAGTATGGGTTATTTTGGGATCGCATGGGTCCGAGGAGCACAGAGATCGTCGTTCATTTATACATAAGCAGTGCGTCGGTGGCCTGGCTGGGACAGGCACAAGTTGTTGACGCGATTCGGTCCGTTCTTCCCAAGAGGCGAGCAAGGGCACGCAGACGTCCAGTCCCAGTTCATCGCATCGCAAGACCACGTCGACGCGTCTCGCAGACTCCAGCTCACGTCGTCCGTCGCCGCCACCGTCATATCCAAGTCCAGAGCAAGTCCAGAGGCTAAAATAGCAGCACATCACGGTCACGCACCCAACCCGGCAATCTCGGCATTCCCCGATCACCATTGGCTCGTGGCTGACTTGACCCGTCGGACTCTTTCCCCCACCCTGTGCTGGTTCTTCGCCTCCTTTGCTGCGTGCATAACCCCTAGCCCCCCACACTCGTTTTTACCCTAACCCCCAACTCCAAAAAAATGTTGTTCACCCGCCTCGCCGTCGCCGCTACCCTCCTTGGCGCTGCTGCCGCTGACTTCCAGATCTTTTCTCCCAGTGCTGATGTTTGGTGGAGTATGTTTTATTATATCTATCTCATTTTCGAAGCGTTGCTGTTCTTCTCGCTGGCACACCCTCGACTTCCGACATGACGCTGACCCATCCTCCTCACCCACAGTCGAAAAATCCGTGAACACCCTCGCCTGGACATGCAACGACCCCACCGCAAAACCCACCTTCACCGTCCTCGTAGCCAACGTGGTCAGTCCCCCCTCCCTTTCCTTCCAAGTCCTATACTGCGGACAACTGACATGTCACGTATCTGTAGGACCAGAAAGTGCTCACGTCGCCCATCGCGATTATTGGCATCCAGAACAACTTTGACTGCTCGAAGACTATCACGCAGGATATGCTCACGACCCCCCCTGGGACTGGGTATACCATCCTGTTCGCCAATACGCTGAACCAGACTGATGTACGTCCTGTCTTCCGTGTTGTTCTTATTGCTGCCGTTCTCGCTCTTATTCAACTGCCATCTTTCCTTCGATTTTTTACCCCTTACGTCTGTCCCCTCGCCCTTCCCTCTCCACCTATCGCCATCCGTTCCTGGCCCTGCCGCCCTTGTTCCCTCCCCCCTCCCCTTTCTCTCCTCCCCCCCCTCCCCTTTCTCCCTCCTCCTCCTCCTCCTCTCCCTCCCCGAAACCCCAACTAACCACCCCCCACAGATCTTCTTCACCTCCCCCCAATTCGAAATCAAACCCCTCGGCTCCTCCTACCCCACCGCGACCTCCACCCCCGGCGCCGCCTCCGCCACCGGCTCCGGCTCCGCCAACAACTCCTCCGCCTCCTCCTCGCCCGGCAAGAACGCTGCAGTGGCCGTGGGGGTGCGGGCGTCGATGTGGGTGGGTGTGAGTGGGGTTGTGGGTGTGTTGGGGGGTTTGGTGGGGATGTTTTTGTAGGTGTGTAGTGTGAGGGTGGTGGGGAGGGTGGTGTGGGGTTTATGATGTGGACTATACGGTCTTGTTGTTGTTGTTGTTGGTCAGCTATACCATGCCTTTTTTTCTCCTCTTTTTCGGTTCAGTATTGCATAGGCACGTCTTGGATACTCAGATACGTTTGCAATTTCAGCCTTGGTGATGGATGTTGACCGTGATGCACATGTACATCGATATTTTCTTTGTGGCTTCCTTCCCTCTTTCAGAGTTTTTTGGCTCTTGAATGCTGGGTTGGTGGGTGGGTGGTTTATGACAAGCGAGACCCCATGTCGAGACCGGCCTTGATCTACACTGGGCATACTTATGGTGTTCAGGTAGCTAACACTCGCGCATTCCAGAGATAACCGATGAAGTTTCCAGCCTACTTAAAGAAAACGAGTCCCACTCACGCTTTGGTCCATGCAGATGTCATACGTTCCTCTCTACCAACAGTCGACCGTTCGTGGTGTCGAATCGGAAATAAAGGACCTTCGTTTTTGCCGCGATTGATACGACATCTAGTACCCTTTCACGCATCCTATATTTCTTTGCAACACATGTGGAGACACGGGAAAGGCTCCATCAAGAACTTGAAGAGGTCGTGGAGGCGCGCGCCAAATACGGCGATGTCCCGTACGACGAGCTCGTCGCGCTCCCATTCCTGGATGCCATCTGTTGAGAGACTATGCGGCTGTGAGTGAGATAACGTCATATACTCTTGACTGCTATCTCAACCTTTTGCGCTTCAGCTATCCGCCTGTATCCTTCGTGTCCAGGAAGCACGTATGTATCCGTAACTGTGTTCATCCCGTCCTAGGCTTAGGCAGGGTAATATCTTACCTCTTGAACTCCACTGAGTGGACTCGATGGAGTGAAAGGGGAGCCTGGAAACGCTAAAGATGGAGTTGTTGGCTTGATATTGGGTGGACGATGCTGGTGCTCCACATGCATGGGTCGCTGCATTTTGTACAGCTGAGGGTAACCGATTGACGCTTGTTTTTGAGCCCATATCACCTTCGGTGCTATTCATGATGGTGAACTCATACTAAGGACCGTTCTAAGGAGTCGGAGGTGTTCGCCTCCTCTCTGGTCCGTCACTCATTGCGTTGGCTGTTGACAGTTATACCCATTCACGACATGCAGAAGATACTTGGCTGACTCTCAAATGCACATCTCGCGCCTGAGGTCCGATGTCGAAATCTCGTCTACCTGTAAGGGCGGTTCGCACGCCGCGATGAATGTGAGGCGCTGTAGTGTAGTGGTTATCACTCGGGATTTTGAAGTTTCTCGTCTTCCCGAAACCCAGGTTCGAACCCTGGCAGAGCCTGTCAGTCTTACCTCATTCTTTTTTGCATGTGGTCGGGGAATGTCTTCCCCGGTGAATGGATGGGATTTCACGACGTTGGAGTCCTTTAAAATTTATGGATGCACGGGATTTGTGCCCTAGGGCGTATCCAAGATATGAAACAACTATCAATGAAAAGTGACGACCTTGCAACAAAGTAGAATCCATAAGGCGCGGTTTCAACCCCAAATGCCATCGATTCTTCACCGTAAAACTGAAGTTGACCAATTACGCCCTAACACGATGCGATGATCAGCCTCACGTTCCCTTGTTCCCTTAGGCTTCCAGGAGCTTTTCTGGGCTATTCACTTTGTTGCATGTAGTGTTGCCGCAAGGTGAGGTACCTTGAGGTGAAGGTTACCTTGAGGTGACTGGGTTTGAATATCGGTGACCTTAAGGTACCTCAAGGCCACCTCAAGCGACCTCAAGCGACCTCAAGATTTCCCTTAAACAAACGACAACAATTGTTATCTGACGCATCACCGTCATTATCGATAAGATTCCCGTCACGAGCACTCAAACGCGTTCAAGATCTCGACGCGCTCTGTTATGCACTGGAGACCAGCAAGTACCTTCGCTCCCTCGACCTCGTCCTCTTGTTACTCGGCTACTTGGTCTGACGCCGCAATATTCGTTGCCATGATTCTAAAACAGGGGAGTCCCACTAATATGCTATCTGGCTCGTTGTCCCTCTCCATTCAGTTGCTGCAATATATTGAGTGTAGACATGGTACCCGCCGCCTCCTGAGTGAAAAAAACATATTTAGCTGGGGACATAGGACCAATTTCCTTACCCGCCCGTTTTCAGCTTCTCATGTCTGACCAGAATTGGCACTGCGAGTGTGGAAGCACTAGCTCGCTGCTATGTATGTGCATCTTCGAGGATCAGCCCTCTTATCCCCAGCGCCACCCCTCATCACATCCAGGACCTTCTACACCAACTCCGTCGCAACGAAGTTTCGACTCGGCGCTTCCATCTTATCCCCACGGGCCCTCGTCGTATGCAAACACGCCGCCCGGCTTTTATACCTACCCAGATGGACATGGCGTGCATCAGGGATCCCCTTCATATTTCCAACCATATCCTGGCCAGTTCTATGCATTTCCTGGACCTTTTACCTCGGGTCATGTCTCACCGATGGCAACGGACTCTCAACGACCCGTTCTAGGCAGCTCGTCCGCCTTAAATGCTCCGCGTGCAGGTTCTTCTTCAAATTCTGGCAAGAAGCGTAAAGGTACCGCGAATCCGACCACGGCAGGGCCTCCTAAACGCCGACGGACAGTACCCACGGCTTCCTTGCCTTCAGATACGTCGACTAGTGCACACTCAACACCTGCACGTCCAACCGTGTACGGTGTTGGGCCCTCCGCCTCCCAAGTACCAGCACTGACCACGAACAGCCCCGCAATAACACCTAGCCCCCACCATACTCGCTACCACTCGATCTTGGCCAAACCGCAGGAGCAAAGATCAAACCAGGTCGCATCGGACGTTTGGTACTGTGTTCGCGCTCTTCAGTCAGCGACGAAGCCGGATTCCCTCCCACCGACAGAACCGACATTCCGCGAGCGTCCCAAAAATGCGCCATACATTGGTTGCCGCCTTTGCAAGTAAGTCACTGACTATACATCATCTTGTAGTTCCGTCTTGATGTGCCACGACATAGATTTCCAGAATGGCGAGTCTGGAAGAACACGCTTGCATGCGCCCATGAAGTGCCTACTTACCTATTGATCGGGTACCGTTCACCAGGGTCACCGTGATAGTGGGAGGTTCCTAGCCATGCGAGGCTGATCCTTGGCGTTGTCAATATTTACCTTCAACTTTCTCTCACGCCTACGGGCGCTCGCCGCTCGGTCTCGACCTTGGTATCGACACTGGCCATGGGATCGGTGATGATGGACAGTGGCGTATTTACAGCCTACATCACCACCTCAGTGCCTATTTTTCCGCCCTCCTAACGTTCTATCTATCCCACACAGCCCAAGGAACACGAAATAAAGTAATCGTAACGCGGCTTGTGATTACCACCGATGCTGATGTCGAGCCATCACCATCATGATCCCTGATAATAACTCCGGTCACTACTCAGTATTCGCGGGACTGTGCATTGACACACCTCCAATACCAGTGCAAACTCCATCGAAAAAGTGACGCGCTCGCGGACCTGCTCCATATGGCCTCATATGGCCCTTCTGCGTGGACTCTGATCAAATTTTATCACCGTCGTGACACTGACAACGATGGTCCCTTCTCGAAAAGCTTCTCTCAACTGTTCCCGTCTTTCTCGCCTTTTTCGACTTCCTGACATTTGCGTCTACTGGATCCTGACATTGACGCACGCCTTACGCCAAGTTCGACACGTTTACGAGGGGGCAGCCCGCCAATGCAGGAGGCCCATCGGTAGTGGAACAGAGATACATACTGCGATTCGAAGTTGACTTTTGATCGACCGATCGGTAGCCTTAGGGGATGAGCTACGTCCCGCTGAGCACGAGCGACATCCAAAACATGTACGTGCCGCTCTCCTGCACTGTTACTCTTTTCTCTGATTCAGACTTGTGTTGCGTGTGGCAGAAATGTGAACTATTACCTCAGTCTTATCTCATTCAGTACGTGGACGACATTCCATTGCATGCTCCCATTCCATCTCTTCAAGTTGGAATCTTCATCCACACGCCGTCCGAGTCTCGTACTTCGTTCCCTGATTTGACAGGATCACTCACTTCATGATCGACTCCTTTCATCTTTGACTGGATCCTTCGAAGTCCTGCCATGTCCCAGGGTCGTGACAGACTCGTCTTTCATTAGCCACTAACGCGCTCTTTCCACAGCTCTCCTGGTTCACGAATATATCCTCACCTTCCCTGCGGAAGTCCAGCGTTTCTGGCCCATTGCCTCGCGCCCCACATGGGCTGTCGGAATCTTCTTCATCAATCGTTACCTCACCCTCCTGGGCCACATCCCCGTCATGTTTGAATACTTCTGGTATTCAATGTCACCCGATAAACCTCGAGTGCGATCATCTTTCATCTCCTTCTATCTATGTACTAATTGACATGACAGATGTCAGTGTTTCCATCCTCATCATTGTCCCCATCATCTCCCTCAGCACCTTATTATGGTCAAGTGATTATTATCAGCGTCATCGTCCCAGTGCAGCGCCTCATTTCTGGCATTTTTCCAAGACCATCCACCGCGATCAATCCTTCGGTACTGACACGCATCTCTCCCCTCCATAGCTGTCATAGTCTCCAGACGTTCCACCAATACTTTTCCTTGGCCGTGCAAATATGGGTATCAAGTGCGTATCACGTTTCAACTCCTGACCCCCGCCCATTCCTCGGCCGCAAAACGGATTGAAACTTACGCCTTTCGGTAGTTCTCCTTATCATGCGGATGTACGCTCTGTATGACCGTAGCCGCCGGGTGTTGGCTCTTTACCTCTCAGTTGCGGGTGCTGCCGTCATCATCGCATGTGTGCGTATTACGATCATCCTCGTTCGATTCTTACACTGCATTGACGCTCTGGAATATAGTGGGCCATCATTACTGGGAAGGCAAAAGACAAGAGACATGAGCCGGTGGAATACTTATTTCAGCGCGGATGTCTTGCGACCGTGTCACATGTCCTGTACGTCGACATCCGCAACTGATTTATTGTGCCTGGCCTCATTGTTGACACAATGTGGTTGTAGTGGTCACCGTACGTTTGTCGTATGGCTCAGGAAGATTGTTTATTGAATTTGACTTTATAAAGACCTCGGCGCGGCGTGGGGAGGCATGCTAGTGTTTGATACACTCGTCTTCGCTGGAACGGTGTACAAATCGTTCACCCTCCGGCGCATCCATGGGGTGGGGCTCCTTTCGCTTCTGCTGAGGGATGGTCAGTGTTCAGTATTATATTCGGAGTGTATAGTTTGTGCTTATCCTGATACTCCTCTAGGGTCTATTTATTTCGGGTGAGCGCTATTTGTTCTATGATACCAGGAAAATCCTGAACTTAAGTCTGCCCTACGAAGTGTCATTATCGCTTCAAACATTGCTAATATTTTAACGTTCATGGTCAGCATCGCACCACATTGAGCCTGTATATTTTTCACTGACGTATCTCTTTATGAAATTCTAGTACGGCAATGTGAGTTCAGTCCTAATGTCTGGAAGGCTCGTGCCAGCTCACGCCTGAGACAGAACTTCACAGCAGGAGTCGGGACGGTTTTCACCAATGTGTACGCATCCCATGCCGCACATCATACGAGACTATCAATGACTGATCACTGCCTCCGCGATACAGCATATCCTCAATCATGATTACACGTTTAATGCTCAACCTGCGCAACCCACGCCTCTTGGGCAGCACGCATCACGAATCCATCAGCACGGCTGCCTTCCACAGCCGCCCTAGCGGAAGCACTCAGATGATGTCAACGTTTATTGATTTTCGGAATGGGACGGAGTTTACTCAGTTTACCGAATTTACGGATGCTGGGATGTGGTCACAGTACTACCACTCCAGGGGAATGGTCGACGAGGAATATGAGGCGGGGCTTGAAGGGGAGCGGCGGCGAAGTGGTAAGTGCCTAGTGTGAATCTGGTAGTTGAACTGTCATCTGATATGTTGGAACAGACGTTAACGAAATCGAAATGGTATCGGATGCATAGGGCGTGTTTCCAAGTGTTCCATAGACTGTAGACTATGATTTATGTTCTTTCACGTTTAGACTCTTGTTGTTGTAATATGTATCTGTAGTTGACTCTCCTTGCACTTGAGTTATGCATACCTGAATTTTATCCAGCATTCTCCCTAGATTCTCCAGCCTGCAACGCCATGATCGAGAACGCGACGCGTCGATACATGTCACGCGACTTCGTCACGATGATTTACAATTGTGACATCACGCGAAATTACTGTTTAACCTCCTCCTAATGCTACACCACCAACCACCGATGCACAACTCAGGCTTACACTTCCCGTCAACGCCTATATCATCGCACCACCAAAGGAGTTCTCCCGCAGGTCCGCATTACCGGCCGTTGAACTCATCACCACTGGCGTCGCCCAGCACCCCAAAAGTATCACCTGAGGTGGCAGCGCGTCGGCGCTCACAGTTCAAGTCTCGGACACCCAGCACACCCGTACCCCCATCTTCACTCTCATATACGCGCGAACACGCACGCGTGGTTAGCTCCAGTGGGGGCTCAGTGTTTGGAAGTGGAGGGGGAGTCGGAGTCATTCCTGTTGCAGAGGATCCGCAGAAGGCGTTCCTGAGAGAGAAATTCAAAGCGAGGTGCTTTGAGAGGGCGGCTAGGGCACGGGCGAAGGCTGTTAGGGGGAAACGATATCTGAGTGAAGCGAGCAGTGATGGGTTTGAGGAGGCTATGGATGACGATGACGAAGAGGACGATGATGCTATAATGCATGACGAGGTGGGTTATCTTTGGATTCTCTGTGACTTTTGGCAACGGGTTTGCTGACCTGTATTTTATCTATAGCTATTCCGAAGAATTATGGAAAATGCAAACCGCAAGGACAAGCATTCGTTCCGAGTCTCGTATGCTCATGAGGTCGGGTCTTCTTTCGACCCCGACATGGAGAATGTCGAAGAGTGGGAACAAGACCTATTTGGTTGGTACCTTCTGTGTACAACATGTGGATTATATGTACTGAGTAGCATTGTCCCAACACAGCTTCAGGCGAACCTTCGTCCCAGCCATCTTCATCAAAGCCACCAGAAGACCTCACCCCAGTGGACCTCGATGATGAAGAACTGGAGGCATACGCGGAGGAATGTGCAAGAAGAGCGGCTCTGGCCGACTTTGAGGATATCCCGCAAGAGGAGCTCTTTAGTTTGAGCGATGTGGAGGAGTTAGTAGAGACCCCGAGAGACGGATTGGAAAACGACGAAGATGTCGAGATGATGCACTGACCTTCTGAACCATTGTAGAACACCGGCGCATTTTGGATCTTGTAACATGTATACTACATCACCGTGACTACCTCGTTATTTAATACGTATACTTACTAGTACTCACTTAGGGCTTGAGTCGCATTATACTCGCTGTACAATATCGTTCCCGGCTGCCGTATATTGCAGGAACCTCCGAATTAGTGACATCAGGGCTCTGAAGCTCTAAGTTGGGGGAAACCTCCTAACAAACTCCTAAGACGGAGAATATTCCATATACGCGTACGCGTTATTTGTTACCGCTTGGTCTCAGGCAGGTCGCGTGCCACTTTTTCCCCTCTCGTGTCTGCCATGCAGTTTTACCGGCGTCGTTCCGTTGATCCTGTGTCAACGGCATCGTGGCTTTGCACTCATCAGGCTGGATAGTCTCAGCCTTAGTGCCATATTGACCCTGCCCGAAGGGAGGTCGCGGAACTCACACGACTTGTTTTGACAACATTGATCTTGCATTGATCTGTGTTACGCTGGCAGTGCCTGGCACTCAGGGCCTCAGTCTCGGATAGTAAGGCCTCCCTGGGCGCTTTTCTCGTTTACTCTTTCACCACCCCACTGGGAGCTCTCTGAGCAGTGTCCACTATGATTACACTACGCCGGGAGCGGATTTTCTATGTGGTGACCTTCGTCATCGTGGCCAGCATTCTCGCGACATGGAAGATGGACTACCTCGGCTCGGAAACCACAATTCCTTACGAGCCACCCTTCCACCCTCCGCCCGAGGATAAAGTCATAGTTACGCCGCCTACTGGCACTGGAAAAACGACGGCGCCTCCAAGTGCCACCATAGGCCCTGCTTCCAAGGATAACACCATTGAGGGGGACACCCTCGAGGAGCAGCTGCCCTCAAAACGATCTGAACTCACAACTATCCCAGAAGGCGCCCATGTACAAGGGTTCACGCTGCTAGATAACCTCTATCTGCGGGCCGGGATACTCTACGTGGTGACTCCGGATGAGTCCAAATTTCCGCCTGCGCGGGACCTCTTATCGCGGCCGCTGCCGATGGCAGAGCATGTTGAGCTGGAGCCGACGGACAAGGTGTGCAATTAAATCTTGCGATCGATGTTCTTCTCATGTCGTTGATAGGAGCTGAAATATCTGAAACCAAGTGAGATGGAGGGTACATTGGGAAAGCATTTCGTACACGTCGACGGTCTATCTGTCATCGTTTATGATTCACCGCAGTTCTTCAGCGTCTGTACCATCGTAACCTATATGCCCCGTCATTCCAAAGCTGACAAGTTCCTTTTTAAATAGCATTACTACCATTGGTGGGGAGAGATCATGTTGGGTGCTTGGCGGATTCTCTCTTTTGAAGGCGCGAAGACCAAAGAGGTGCTCAAGCCTAAGCGGTTCTTGCTGCCGGTGAGGTTATCTTTTGTTTCGTTGGTTCCATTCGTACTCATGCCGCTCATGCCACGCTATAGTTCTCCGTCAGAGGGCAGTTCAGAGACCGTGCGGGAGTAGATGGTCCACTCATGCGAGCTGCATTCCCTGATGCCTCAATTGAGGAGTCAGACTACTGGGAGGACCACATCAAATTGAACGCCACTGTCGTTTTCGACCGGGTCCTGCTCATCAACCGCCCCGCCGCACATCGACAGTATGTTAATCAGCAGCTATCTTCTCTATGCGCACCCTTCCTTACCTTTGTATTTCTCTTTCAAGCCCCTGGGATCGCAGATGGTACAAGATGATAGCAGGGGCGATGAACATAACCGTTCCTGCCAACTTCTGGACTCCTATCCGTCAGATGCTAGTCCAGAACACCCTGGGCTACGTTCCCGACGTTGAGAAGCACGGTGCGACCTCCGCTAAGCCAGTTATCACGTATATCTCCCGCCAGGATGCTGGGAGTCGCGCACTGTTGCCAGCGGACCACGAGGCTCTTGTTAAAGCGCTCGTAGATCTCGAAGCAGAGGGTATTTGCGAGTTCCACGAAGCTCGAATGGAAGACCTAAGCTTAAGAGAGCAAATAGAGCTGCCGGCCAGAAGTACGGTTAGGCTCAAGTTTTCATTGTTTGGCTGGATGAGCCCTAATCTATGTGCCTAGATTATCATCGGGGTACATGGTAATGGCCTGACTGTGAGTCAAGTGTAATCATTTAATGATACCTCGACCATTAACAGAGTGTTGTAGCATCAATTGTGGATGCCTCACTCGGCCCACTCAACCATCTTCGAGATCTTCGATCCGCAAGGTAGTGTCAGATAATCTTTCCGAACTACTCTATGCTCATTATCTTTATCTCAGGCTATATCTTTGATTATGAGCTCCTAGCGCGAAATATGGGACATCGGGTCTGTTGGGAATCGCTTTATATCCTCGGACATTCCGTACTGACTTGCCACATAGCATTATGGCATTTGGAACGATACCTTTGTCACTTACTCTGAAGGAAAATGGCATGACGTACGTCCAGCCTTCCTCCCTTTATTCCATGTTGCCACCCAGGCTCACATGCACCGACTAGGGCGTGACAACCGGGGAGAACTTCCATTCAAGTGAGTTCCACCTCTGTTTCGTTGGCATTCTATCACTAATATTTTGCAGAAACTATTCCTCTCCATGCGCCAGCTCTCATAAAGCTAATAAAAGAGCGGCTCGCTGAAAAGTCGCCGTGAGCAAGGCGGACTCGGACCGCTGTCTATCTACTTGATGGTAAAGCCGTTTTCTATCTACCGTACGTGATAGGCACCTCTAACTCATCCATACAGTAACTTTATATGCTGTAAATGATAAAATCATCGTTCGGATACACTCGCGCTCGCAAGGTCTACTCTCAACCATAACTACGTCTGATCTACCGGTCCCTTTCATCTTCTAACCGGCTCATCCTGACGTACCTCTTTCCAGAGCATTGGCTTCATCAGAATGCAAGACGTACTGATGTTTAATCGTAAAGGACGCGGCCATATGGCTGTTCCTTCTACCTTCTTCCACAACCTGTCCCGACTCGTCCTCCCCGCAGATCATTTTGGCGCCCTCGAACTGACCTATCGCAGTTGGCATGACTTGAGCTCGTTGCAACGTCCGGTATGCGTCGCTCCACGCCCAACGTGCGACGCCCTCAGGGAAGAGGAAGCTCTCCAGTCGATCATGTGGATCAGAGCCGCCATTCCCCACGCCTTCCTCCCCTCAGCCCAGGTTCTTATGCGAACAGCAGCGCATTTGACTATTTTCGAAGGTAATTCGACAGCCTCAAGAGGATCTAGTGCCCCGGAGAGTTCCGGTGAGAAGAGTATTTGTGCTTCTGCGGCCCTTTCACTGTTCTGGTTTGTCCGCTTTTCTCCTCATCACGGCTCCCGCCACTTCGCCGAAGTGAGCGTAAATCCTGCTTCATACGACATGGACACACCCGGCTTAATCGCAATCTGTGCGCCATCGTCTTTGCCCTCATTAAGTCCTCGGGTTCCATTTCATGGAAGTGGATATAAGTACAGCGGCCGGACGGTGTCGCTGTATGATCATTTCCCCTCGTCAGCTCCCTAACACTCGTTATGCTTTTTCCACTCTTTTCAAAGAAGCATCGGACCGCATGGTAAGCACGTTTTGGTGGCCTTGGATCGTAAACTGACTTTTTTTCGTCATTCGTCACCAGTCTCCGTAAACAACAGGAACGCCAGTCGGCCATCGACTCCATGCCTTCCATGTATAATACCCCACTCTCTTCACCAGAACAGAAGATCCACGCTCTTTCATTGTCGCAACTTGTATCAGAATGCAGGGCAGGGCGCATCGCTCCCCAAGAGATCATGCTCACCTATGCAAAGAAGACCCTCGTCGCCCACGATACGACCAATTGTGTCTCCGACTTCATGTTTGATGAGGCTCTTCGCATCCCAGCTGTAGCCGACTGGCCTCACAACGTGGACCCGGAGGTCTCTTCGATCCTCGACATCCCACCTGATCGTTCACTTCTAGGGGTCCCGGTCAGCATCAAAGGTATTGCCTCTCTGAAAAGCAGCATCGAGTACTGAACGATGACGGTTTCAGATACCAACAACATCGTTGGGCACGACACTACCATTGGATACTCTCGCAACGTCGGTCATCCAGCTTCTACATCCTCTGCGATCGTGCGCCTGCTGAAAGACGCCGGCGCGCTCGTGATCGCCAAGACACCCGTACCTTCTGGGCTCCTCAACCTGGAAACCACCTCTGACCTCTTCGGCCGAACCACCAATCCCTACCGAAAGACACATACCGCAGGAGCGTCCACCGGCGGCGGCGCGGCGCTCCTCGCCTGCGGAGGCAGCAAGATTGAGATTGGCACGGACATAGCGGGGAGTGTTAGGATTCCGGCCCACTTTTGCGGTATATGGAGCCTCAAGGGAAGTGCGGGCAGGTTCCCTTCTTGGGGAAGTATCTCTTCGTGCCCGGGCTTGGAAGGTGTGCCTATCGTGACCGCACCGATGGCGGGGAACCTCGCCGATCTGGACGAGTTTTGGAAGCGTGTAGTCATGGCTAAACCTTGGCAGTACGATCATACGGTAAATGCTTCCTCTGCCCTGGGATACTTTCGGTTCAGCTGATTCCTCGCCTTGTTTAGTGTGTTCCGATTCCCTGGCGGCCTGTTGATCTTCAAGAGGAGGGGAGAAAACTCAAATGGGGCGTGGTGATGGACGATGGTAAGCTGCCTTGTGTGCTGTGCTTCTGAGGGTCTCGCTGAGCTCGATCATCAGGCACACTTCCGCCGTCGCCAGCTTGTAAACGCGCTCTTTCCATGGTCGCTATGGCCCTACGAAAACAGGGGCACGAAGTGGTTGAGTTGTACGTAACTTGTGTTCATATCGTGAAGTTACCAACGCGAACCCACCAATAGTGCTCCTCCAGATATATTTCACGGTCTTAAGATCGCGTACCAGCTGATCTTCAGCGATGGAGGTTAGATATGATTATAATTGAAATCATGAATCCTGACTTAAATACCGTACCCTAGGCGAACAGATCCGAATGCCTTTCTCGACCAACGAAACAATCCCAGAGGTAACGTCAGACGTGCTCGACCTGCTGGGCTTGCCTCGCATCGTCAAGCATCTCCTCGCCTACTTCACACGCAAAAGCGATCCAACGTCCGCTGCTCTCCTCGATGTATTGCATGCCAAGTCCGCCCTCGAAGTTCGTAGCCTCGTGGCTCAGCGCGACGAGTATCGGGCCGCCTGGCACGAAAAGTGGATCGAGAGCGGCCTAGATTTCGTTTTGACCGTTCCGCACCCCTTCCCCGCGTTCAAGAATGGCGAGTCCAAGAAGGTCAATTTGATGACCGCTGGATTTACCTGCATCTTCAGCTTGGTAAGATCCCAAATATCTGGCTTCCGCCCATCGAGAGATTGCCGCTGACGCCTCTCTTTCCCCTCTTCCCTTCCCATTGCGATTCTTGCTTCTTCCATGCGCGATCTCGCACTCCGCCCTGCATCTGGTCTTATCTGCCAATCCGCAGCTCGATTATACTGCAGGCGTCCTTCCAGTAACCTTTGTGGATAGGGAGATCGATCGGCTGCCGCCTGGTTTCTATGGATCGAAGGAGTATGCTTCGATGGGTGCCATCGGCAAGGAGGCGTACTCTGCATATGACGTCGAGACTATGCATGGGCTTCCGATGGGCGTGCAGGTTGTTGGCCGGAGATTCGAGGAAGAAAGGGTTCTCGAAGGCATGAAGGTCATCGAAGCTGCTCTGAAAGAGGGGGGATCCGTCTTCGTTAGTGGACTCCAGGTTTAAGTTTTCTCGAGTTACCTCGCTGGATGAGCGCATTTTTATTCCTTGATTTATTCCTTATTATAACTGTATTCAATTTATTCTACGTATCTCGTCTTTCAACTGTCCATCCTTTTCCCGCGCATTTTCGTACAATCATAACTGCCATATTGACAATTCAAGTATGGCCCCACCCTCACGGTCTATGCCTCGTAGCACATATTTTCATAAGCACCAGCTTACGCCAGGCGCTCCGTTGGAATTCTGAGAGAGGACTACTTCTGACTCGGGCAGACGGACAACTTGGACTTGAGACAGCTTGGTCCGAGCCTCGGCATGCCGTGACAATACACCCGCTGAACGGATTGGTGGCGGGACTTACTGTTTCGTCTTTGTAAGACTTGGAGAAGGCGCAAATACGATCATCTGTCCCTGGGACAGAGACCACTTCGAAGTAGTATTGTACAAACCGCGTGATCACACCTATCTGGAGCGCAAAGAGCACCCACTATCTACATCTATGAGATCCTAAGCTCTGTTTGGCCATAACACAAATCAGTCTCAGGAGGCTATGATCCATGGGATACGCACACAACATTGATTAGCACAAGGTCACTTATAGATGGCCGGTCTCGTCCCAGATCATCGTGACACTGCTCGGCTGCAGTGATAATTCACCTTCTTGGCTGCCGGCGGAGGATTTACAGAGAGTTCAGCAGTCCAGATGGTATCCAGCTCCACCGCGTCCGGAGTAGTCCAGACACATGAACTCACTGCCACGCCCTGCTCCCCGTTGAGCGCAGATCTGCGGTATATCCCAAGATCGCTGGTTGCGTGAAGTTGAAGCATAAACCTCGAAGTCACCACTGTTGAAAAGCTTTGAAAGAAAGCCGCAATAATTAGGTCAAGGGGCGTCTGAACGAAACGACTATATGAACCTACCATCCAGAGAACAAGGATAACCCTCCTTTACAAAAAGGCTATCGCAGATTGTTGTAAATAAGTACAGAGCGAAATGTGACGTAGGAAGGTTGAATACGCACACCGCACAGCTGTAAAATAGGTGTCAATAAGAATAAGCAGATGGTGAGAGGACGTCACTGACCCTGTACGTCATGATGTTTGCCGCATTTGCAAGGGTGATGACACTTCGTAGAACAACCAGAGCATGAGCTCCTGTGTAACAGAGTTGGAGCATCATTGACTCACCCGAAATAAATCGCGCCTTGTAAATTAAGACTTTCAGTCGTGGCAGATGAGCAAAAATACGTGAGCCACTCACCGTATCTGAATACCAAGGCGGGAATGGGGATGTTCCCATGTCTGCGTCTCATTCTCCATGTTTTGGCCAAAGTAAGGCCAAAAAGTATCGCATCATATATGAACAACGCTCCCCAGGCACAGGCCAATCCTAATGGAGGTTTTCTCAACGACAGACTTTAGGAGTTGGATTCGCACGCACGAATGGCTCTGAGAACGGGTGAGATGCGCCACTTAAAATCTAAGGCATACCAACCCACTTTACTTGGGTGATCGCGACGTCGCAGCCATGTTGCAAGTTGTCCGGCAATGGCTCATCCAAGTGATGGATCAACTGCGATGCCTGACAAGACGAATGCAGCTCTGTTACACGCCTGCTTGTCGAAAGGATTGATATAGACATGAAGTCGACCTACCAGAGCTGCTGCCCCAAGAACTGCCGCACTGCTAAGCAGAAATGCGGATATGCGCCATGAACAGTTGTATAGCGCGCAAACACGAAGGGATAATAGTACTTTTGCCACAGATGGTTAGCATTCGGCGTAGACATGTGATTTAGGCAGGTGCCAACAAGGAACTCACGCGATACAAGCCCCTGGTTGATGACCAGTGATATCTGACGAGCTAAATGTAACTCTCTGCAGCTGTTGGAACGGGAAACATATGGAATTAGATAGAGCTAGACGTAGAGGACGAAGTCTCAACCCCTGAGTGATACAACGGAGTCGATATCAGCACTTCGTACGCGCAGATAGATGGAATCAACGTACTTACATGTTTTGTAAGAATGTTTGTGAACGGGAGACCTGTCATGGCAGCATTTGCGAAGAGGAAGAAATATCGATTCGGAAAGAATAGACAGGCACTCCGCGCTCTAGACCTGACTCGCATCCAAATGTACTCGACCTCGTCCCCTGCTCTGGCAGTCAGGAATTAGCAAGGAAATCGGTAATTAACCACGCACCGAATGTGATAATATAGTCATAAAATAGGATGACTGGAAATTGATACCTGTCATACAAACATCTTGACATGATCAAGCAAAGCACGAGACGCACCAAGGCCGATGATTTCAAGATTCTCCTCGATTCGTCTTCAGGTGTTACGTTAAATGTGAATGACTGGTAGTAGCATGGAATCAAGGACTTACATCTGAAGTGCTGGCAGGAGTAATTCGCGAGACATTCCGCTGGAGTTGCTCAAGGGGGTCGGGGAGTTGTCTGTACTAAGGAAAGTCTGTTATTTATATGCAAAAGAGCCCGAAGATGGGCCTAAACTATAACACAAACATATATCAGGGCCGAAGTCATGCGGAAATGCCTCAAGAAGAAGGTTGAACCTATGAGTACGCAGTGCTTAGCGATTGTGGGTGCTTGCGAGGTGCTTGGCAGACGCAAGTTTATCCATGGCGTTGGTACATGGGAACGATTCCGTTAGTCGGGCCTTGGATCATTCTGCGTTCGTTCCCACCATATGTAACACGCGACCCTGGACCATCCTTGACCTTGTTCTTTCCTCAACCTTCCTCATCCCCACATGTCCGATGTACCCAAGACGACCCAGGTGTTTATCGGTCCTTTCCAAGATGTAAGTGCGTCGGATGCTGTTCGGAGACACTAAATAGACTAATACTATCACTGGTCTGAATTTCACGAACCTAGAATGATCGCAATGGACTAGTCTGTAGGAGGGATCGCTAGCGTACACCAGCACGGCCACCAGTGTAAGAAGACACCTTCATGAACACTTTGCAACAGAATATGGAAGCATCTTAGAGGCCTTACAGGATGCTGAACCTCTGTGGATGATTTATGGCGGTGCTGTTCAATTTTTTTACTTTGCCGAGCATCAGTCACTTCGACGGTCTTTCAGAGTCCGAGCCGCGCATGGTTGCACCGTTTTGCCGGTCCGGATAGCATTTGCCATGAAATACATTAACGCGGAGAGCGATTAGATGGCGCGATGCGATGATGAGGATGATGACGTACAAGGGGAAGGTAGGAGAAGACAACGTTCGAGGCGAAGTCATGCCGCAGATGTAGGAGTACTCCGAGCTCAGCGAGGGAGTACAAGAAATCCGTCTACGTCGAGTTCAACAGGGCATTTGCTCACAAGCAGACTTTCAGCATCAGGCCTTGAGGTTATCATCGAGCCTGGACATTGGAACCAAGGAACTTCTCAAGGCGGCCGGAACGCGTTTTGTGAGGTTTTGCTAACGCATGATCTTCACCTAATGCGTCCGCGTCGCTAAGTCACCGCTACAGCGGGATCAATCGGAATAATGTCGCAAAGATACACCTTGTCCAAGCGTCACGCATTCGTTCTGACGGTGGCTCGGAGGAAATAAGATGGAGTTCCTGTCCAAATGGTGTCGAGCTCCACAACGTCCTGGCTAGCCGGACTACATAGAGACTGAGCATGAAGCTCGATGGCATCACCGTCGAGATGCTTTCGGGACTTCAGGTTGAGGATTGGCACTTGAGAGAGAGTCAAGCATGTATACCTTCCTGCAGATTTGATAAGCCGTAATGCGTAGATCTAGACATCGATCCAGTACAGGCGGAAGTATCTTAGTTTCTTGGGAGACGGAGACCCACACAATCATCGATGAAGTACGGCGGCTGCGTCAAAAGATTTGGCACTGACCCAGTACGTCATGATCGCTGCGTTTGTGAGAGTAAGGACACTGTCGACCGAATAAGGAGGAGCTGCTACATACGAATGTGGCCATGGTAGTGTTCTTCACGAAGATATATTATGCTGTGTAAAGCAAGGTTTACGAGAGCTGCATAAGGGCTGGGAATGCAGGGATGGGAATATTCTCGTGTCTGCATCGCGTTCGCAATGTTTTGGCCAAGGAAAGGCCAAAAAGTATCGCATCATATACAGTGATACAAATAGTGTCTCCCAAGCGATTGCCATTCTATGATCCACATCGCAGTGAAGTCTGAAGATTGAGAAGGCATACGCCCGGATGGCTCTGAATACAGGGTAAGGGGCAACAAGATACCCGCGATAAGTTTACGGTCATCTCTATTAATCATTCGTCAGCGGTACTTAGTCAGGGCTCTCACTATTCTGAACGATCACGAGGATGACTGAGGGCTTACATTGAGAACAGCAGGAAGCGGGCATTCTAAGTAGAAACATTGGTTTGCCTTCGGTCAGGGTAGGGTCAAGGGGTTGCCATTAGCATTGCAATCGGGCCACGGAGGTAATAAGTATGCCAGTTGTGGAAGAAAAAATGACAGGGTGGAGGAGCGTGGGTGTTCAATTGTCGAATGTAAGACTCCACTGGCTCTACAGAGCGGTCACGATTTCCTCGTTGATCATGGGGCCTGGGACGACACAAACTTGGTTTTTGTATCCTGGACGTGGCATTCAGTAACTTCAAATTACGATCCGATAAGTCCTTCAGCACTTGCCTCTCGGGCTCGGCCTGCGTTCCTGAGCGTCGCCCCCTGATCATCCTCACCCTACCTTACCGCGCAGGTGCGTGAATATTGCGTAATTCATGGAGAATATCTTAATTCATTCAGAGCATTTCTGCAGGAACGAACAACTCCCTGTAGAAGCCAGATGATCGAAAGCTAAGACAAGGGCTTGAAGGTCTTGGAAAGTGTCTGACGAAAGCAAAGAAAGTGTCATGGGTAAGGGGCACGAACGTCAGGATAAAAGGCACATACCAGCCATCCACTTCATACATATCAACGTTCGACGAATTCCTAGTTCAGTACTAGTCGAAGCTCGGTCTATGGCCACTAGGCTGTCAGTAGATGGGGTTTTGTTCCAACTTCCAGCGCATGTTCTGATGTGCATTCTTATAGAGCGAAATATTGTAAATTGTGCGGATCGAAGAGATCAGGAAGAGACAGGTCGTAATCAGGATTCGGAAGCTGGGATGAATTGCCGAATAATGAATAGCGCGACCACATGACAACCACACCTTGCACGCGTCGTGAAACCAAACAATCCATATCAAATGACGCGTCTCGCTTGCCCTGATCATTGAAGACAAAAACATTTGTGCCGTGTCTCACGGTGATATATATATTGCTGCGAAGTTACGTAGCTGTCCTGATACAATTGGGGCTACTCTACTGAACGTATCCATGGGTAAAGTTGTGTGCGACCCATGCAAAGGCCAGGACGAAACATCCTGGTACATCTAAATTGTCGCAAGGGATCGGATATCATGTATAGACGTTTCGTATTCGCGCTGACTGCGGACTTTGTAGCGGCACTGATTGGAAAACGGCACAAACAAAACTACATGATAATAATACAACAAAGGGGGTTGACAGTGGGAATATAACTACAGTTCCCCCGTCGTACAGGCAACGGACCAAGATCTAGGTATAAAAGTTCCAAGAGTTATCCCCAAAGGAACACTGAAGTAAAGTAAAGAGCCCGAAGCCCAAGGATATCAATTTAAGTTTAAATATGCCCACCCAATCCGTACGCCGTCCATCATAAATAAGGATGCAGCATCGGAGACCTACAAGAGAAGGCATCAGCACAACACGAAAACGCGCAAGGTAAAGACAACCAATACCCAATCAGCTCCTCACCTATCATAATCCGGCTCCGTACAAACCACCTCCCCAATCCTATTCGTCAACCACGCCACGACATCATCGCCCAGACTCGCACAATCATACAGCTCAAGCGACTTAAGCCTTGCAGGCATCACCCCATTCACCGATCCGCTCCCGCTCCCACCACCGCCACTCAAGGACGGATTCCGCGCCTCGACCATCTGCACGAGCTTCACCACGCCCTCGCTATGCGCATGGCAGTTCCGCATGCCCAGCACTTCGAGCTTCGGGCACCCCCACGCAGACATCTGATTCGTGTCGTCGTCTGGCCTGCCGAGAGCCGCGAGCAGCGGCTCGAGCGGCGTGCCTCCGATGTGCAGGGTCTGCAGATGCGCGAGGTCGGCTAGGAGGGCGGTCCATGAGATGACGATCCCACTGGGGCCGTAGTAGAAGGAGGAGTTGGAGGAGGAGGTGCCGTAGGCGATGGAGAGGTGCGTTAGAGAGGGCTTATGGGATCGCGTCAAGAGGTTGGAGATAGTATCTTCGATTGGCTCGCGCGCTTCTATGTCGAGGGTCAGGTCGGTGAGGGAGGGGAGGGCGAGTACGTCCACGAGCTGGCTGAGGATGAAGTGTCCGCCAATGTGGAATGTTTTTACATGGGAGAGGGTGGTGGGTGTCAATGGTAGCACAGCGGGTAGGACACCCTGGAAATGGAGGGTGAGGGATTCGAGCGAAGGGTTGTTCGCTATTATGTAGAGGATTCGATCAAGTGGGAGGTGTGAGGTGGGAAGAGCTCGGAGACTCAAGGTGTGGAGATTCGTGCGGAGCATAGGGGATGACCATTTGAATGGGGTGTACTGGAGTGTCAGAGTTTGAAGCTTCGGTAGCACGAGTGTCGCGTTCTGCGGTGCGTTCGGGAGCCATTGCCACTCCGGGTAAAATGCAGCTTCGGCACTGGAAACTTCGAATTCCTTCAGAAGAGGTGCGTCACCTATCAAAGATGGGATCCGCGATCATCAGGTCATGATTGTGGAGAAAGAAAGCTGAGCTAGCTCACCACTGATAGACTTAAGTGCTGCCATCGATGTAAACTGTTTGTCAAATCTAAAAATAAACCTTTCCCAGCGGTGCATCTGCTCTGCGAGGTAATAAATAGCGATATGTCCCCAATGGAGACTCGATCTCGACGACTGTGACCCACGACGATCAGTGGAATGATGAGGAGAGATCCAAGTGTGGTCCAGTCCTCCTGGGGAAGGAGGCAGAATGATAGGCGTTTGGGCGGGAGGGAGAATCGCTATCCCCGCGGGAGAAAGAGGCGCGTGAGGGAGCACATAATGAGTCGCCATTCCATGATTGTGAGCAAACGACATCGACCAGGGTGGAGGGCTTGGCGTGCGAGAGCGAGACAGTCGTCGACGTCTTGAGGGCGATTCAGAGGCCGAGCTGCTACTCGTGACACGGAGGAAGATTTCGATGTCAAGAGGCACCGAGTCACCTGAGCGTTCCAGCCATAGACGAATGGTGTCGGCCGAGGCATGTTGTGTCGTGAGAAGACGGATCTGTGGGCGCATGTCAGCTCAAAATGCTCGTACAATGAGCGACGGAGAAGCTGATCGAACGGGGCCGAGCAGCCCGTCAGGCTTCCGAGCCTATTCTGCAAGGGTGATGCTCTAGTGCGCAGGTGTCATGCTCTCGATGTCAACGATGGGCAAAGAACCACAGTCTGACGAAAGATAAGACCTTGGGTCATCTGACACAGGTGCCGTGGCGTGGACGTGAAATTCAATGGCTGCTCGTAGCCCTGAAATGCAGAAGAGATACAACCGCTACATACCTTCGACCAAATTGTGGGCATCCGCAGTGTAAGTCTCCTCCATGAAGGGCACACAGCGGAGAGCACCCATGCACAGCACGGATGGTCCTCAAAACTCCAGAGGAAAATGTCCCTGAGCAGCTCTACAGGGAGTCTGCGGATCGGGCTAAGGTATGCCATTGCTTGTGAGGCCTGCTCCTCCAGGATTGCGCGCTCGCTCTGCATCTCGTCGATCATAAATTTTGATTCACGGACTATCTGAGCCAGGGCCGCCTCTGCGGCGTCGATTTTCGCACTTAATTCGGAGACTGAGGAGCGGGTTGTGCTGAGTGCCTGCCGCGCGTCCGCTAGGGACAAGTCCGTGGGTGGGTCCGGGAAATGGCAAGACATGGAGGAAGGATGGTAAGTGGCAAAGGGGAAACAGGGTGTCAATAGGAAGACTCATACACCCGCGCCATTTGAGTTGTTCGAAATGAAATGCACTTTGTAACTCCGCTTTTGGACGAATAAGGAAGTCGGTGCCTAATTATCCAAAGGGTGATAAGCTGTTGTGCACAGCTACAAGGTAACAGGTTGTTGCCACCAAGGACTACCAACGTCCTTGTCATGGCGTTTGTATTCGTTTTTTTGTTTCTATGAGGAGGGCTTTTTGTCTCGAAGACGACATGGATTTAGACAAAATGAGTACAAAATATTATGCTGAGCGTCAGTTGTAATTTTACATCGTAGTGCATGGCGAGCCCCGGCTCATTTTTTCCCTGCCTCAATCGCATCCCCGTTCTTGCAAGCGATGATCTTGATCCGCGGGGCGTTGACTATCTCGTTCGACTCCATCTTAAACGACGGGTTCTTCACGATGAACGTCCAGACGTCATCGCAGAGTCGGTATGTGTGCAGGTGACCCTATATCGATGTCAGTCTGACGGGTAAGCACAGTGGCGGGTAAGACGCACCTTCAGGGTGGTCTTCGTTTTGACCTGCTTCACCATTGTGTCTGCCAGCGACTTGTCAAACTGCAAGGGTACCACATGAGCATCCGACTTCCCAACAGGTCCGCGAAACCACACAACCCAGAGAGACCACGAACCTGCTGCAAAACCTTCATAGCCAACTGCGGTGTGATAGCCCCGCTAGTAATGAGCTCGTCGAGGGAGTCCGTGAGCGCCATTCCGATTCTGAAAGTGGTGGCGTTGCCACCGATTCGTAAGAAAATCAATAAATTTGGGAGACAACATACGAGGAACCCCGATAGAACTCGTAGTACGCTGACGCCATGGTGTATCCGAGGAATTTGTCGATAACAACGAGCAACAGATGTGGATTCGTTGACCAGAGCAATGAGTTTCTGGCCAAGCTGACTCAGGCGCGCCCGATAGACAGGTGGAGGTTGAGGACCATTATGTCACGTCACTGCGTGACACCGTGATTGGCAATTCCTTTTCATCCCCACCACCTAGTCCTCCCACTCGAAAATGTACATCATGATCCAACGTCTACAATGAAGTCCTCCAACTAGATGGCTTTGCAACGCCGCTTCATACACCTGTCGGCCTAGGCTTAATCCAGGCTCTTCAGCAACTCACGTTCGAAGACGATCACGACCAAAGGACGGGGGTCGATGCTCTTCTTACACCAACGTGTGCCGTTCAGCGACAGCTCAGAGTTCCCAATTTCTTCGCCCGAGTCCGGTGCTCGGACGCCTTACTCACCTCGGAGGCCGTCCCGTTTATAGGAATGGAAAGGCTGTACCCGACATTCGGGGCCCTGTCTAGACGAGATCAAACGCCACCGAAAGCCATTCAATACGTCCCACGAAGTGCATTTCAATCTTTAGCTCCGTCAGGAGTGACCGGGACGTGTGTGTGCATCCGCTTCATGATGTGTAGCAAATTCGGCAAGCTGCTACGAATCCCTCGCCGAATATGTTGAGCATGCTCCCGCATAAGCTGGAGGTGTAATCATCAAGGCATGTACAATTGATATCGTCATCGCTTTTGAGGCTCACAGACTGATAGGATTCCGGGCCATGGCACAACAAATCGTCTTCCCAAAAGCCGGCATGACCTGCCACTGTGTCCTCAACCTTTTTAAAGTCGTGGCACTATGTTTGATGGATCGCCCGCCGCCTGCCGCCCGCTTCAAGCCGCCGAGACATAATATGGCCGAGAGGTGATCTACATTCCTTCAGATTGCCCAATCTTTGACGAATTGTTCTGCGCTACTCGTCGTAGATGCTATACATAAGGTCTTGGCTCTGAGGTCTCTTGTGTAACGCTGTCATTGTCTAAATAGCTTGTACCAATGTCAAACCAAGTTCACAACGATGCCTACATGTAACCATGTGATTCGCGAACCTCCGTTGCCGCGCTTGTCTGTCTGCCGCCGTTGTCAAGTGTCCCATCTGCCAACATGAGCGTTGCTCCTATTTTTAGCCTTGGCAAAGTTGACGCTTTTTATTCTCTTGTTCCTTCCATCGCTGGAGCACAGCGTGCCCTGCTCCCTCCCCTCTCTCCATTTCTCTCCGTTCTTGTCCTTGTCTTGCTTTTTGTTATATATCCCTTGAAGGGACTATCTCATTCCTCTCCCATATCTTTGTTCACGACAAGTCAAGTTGCTGACTATGCGCTGCGCGCTCAAGAACGCTCTTCTTCTCTGCTTCCTCTCGTCAGCAATCGGACTGGCATCTGCGGTGAAGTGCACGCCCACTGATGACGACGGTACTCCCCTCACTTCATCGAAAGATGCCGGAGACTTCGTCACATGTGTGTACAGCGGAGCGGGAGCGTGTACCTATTTCCCATCTGTATGTTTCGCTTCTCATTCGACTAGATGCATCGAGAGCTAATGAGCTCCTAGGATGGCTCCTTCTCGTCTGGTTCGAGTGCATGCCCACCTGGTCTACCCCAGGGTGCTGGTGGTGGCGGCGACCCGTACGTCCCTTACTTCCACGAGCCCGTTCACAACTAACAACTGTCTTCCCAGAGCAACCACCACACCAGTCCCACCACCGGCGACGCCTACGCCTCCGCCTCCACCCCCAGTAACCACACCGCCTCCCCCACCTCCAGCAACCACACCACCGCCGCCGCCGCCGCCAGCGACTACGACGTCTACATCTGTTAGTGATGTCCCGTCCATAATCCCGACGACCCTAGTCACGATCACAACTCCTACGACGTCGGCCACCGCTACTGGTACAAATTCCGCTGCTGCAACCCCACCATCAAATGCTGCACTGCCTCGCGCCGGTAATGGCGTCTTGGCTGTGATGGGTCTGGCAGGAGTGATTGCGGGAATCAATCTGCTGTAAGCAACGGCACTGGTTTATTGATCTTTAGGCATCGCACATATGTGCCTCAGTTCCAATTCACTGTGCGGGAGGCGAGGAAGGTGTCTAATCAAGGGGCTTCTGGATCTTAGCTAGCAAGGTTGCTGGGAAGGAGGATCATTGTGCGAATGCTTGTACGGAAGGACTGTTTTACTGTTATTTCCTTACAACTTACATAGGGACTATGGAATTCGGAAAGTTGTTACTCTATCGTGTTGGATTGCGGAGGGTAACTCTGAAAGATTCAACTTGTTATGGATCCCAGACGCTCATAGATCAAGAGATGGTGAGTCTTCGATGATGGAGAGATACGAGTTGTAAGACCATGATATCGATTGGGAGGGACGAAGGCAATGTACTGCAGATGGCAAGTAGATGGGTACATGGGACTTGGACTAAGCCAACTCAGTTGCCTTGTCAATGTCACGGAGACTGCGCGCATCTGAAGTCCAAGCGCCGGCAGGCGCCGGCGGCACGGAAGCAGATCTGAGCTGGGAAGATCCACGTGACTGCTTATATGAAGTGATATTTTAAACCCCGGGTCCCCCACATCCTCTGTTGAGTGCTGAACTTGACGTTGACCAAGAAGCGGCCAACACTCTCCGTCTCGGGGCAATCATTATCAAGTGGCTACCCAACTCCCGGGGTCAAATATCCGCAGTCTAGGTGCCTCAGCCCGATTCAAGGGTTTTCGAACAAGGATTCCATCCAAACGTCAGGCTGCGTCAGGCTGCCACTAGCGATACCTCATTATTTTTGCCCTGTGTCCAAGTGTGGATCGACGATCTTCTATGCCAAAGCTTCTACCGGAGTGGTTTTGCAAAGCATGGACGTTTCGCATATGACGCCTGTCGGCACAATGAGGCTGTTCTCGATGATAGTTTTGTGCCAAGAGGATTTTCCACAGCAATTTACGCGATGCGGCCTTGAGTCGCAGTCGCTTCCCACCCTGTTAAATCCTGTTATAAATCTCAGTCCTTCGGAATGAGGTATTATCTTGGAATTGAAAGCCACACCAATCATCATCAGCGATGTCGAATCTTAAACCGTCATTTTTCCATGATCGACTTGTCTTCAAGAAACCGGAAGATCATGTAGTATGTTCATGTTTCGTTTTCACCAAATCTTTTGTGTCTCATGCTGATAATATTGCGCTAGGATTTGAAGCTCCTGGACAATGCTAGAACTCTAACTCATTCTGGGAAGTTATATACTCGGCCTGAGGCCGGCGCCCAGGCCCTTGTGCTGCTATTTGACCACTACTGTAAGGGCTAGCCTTCCTTCGCCCTCGTATGTAAGATGGCTAAATTGTGCTTACAGTGGTGATAACTCAACCAGAAACTTACCACGTGAAGCGTCGAGTATGTTGGTTGCTTCTACGGCAAACACATGATTGACTTATCGCATTATCTAGCCTATCCTCCTCGACCTTGTCACAATTATTAATTCCTCGGATCCACAAGTGTCAGCATCCAAAGGCAGCAGCAAAGGATTTCTTCGTAGCCTGATGCGGAAGCCTGAATCAAGCAAGACAGGAAATACCTCTGATACGTTTTTCCCTCTGACCCTCGGTCATGCTGGAAGGGAAATCATCCTGTACGCGGAGTCGTCCATAATACGCGCGGAGTGGACACGCAGAATCGAAGGAGCACTGGAGATGCGCCGCATCCATCGCGAGACCGATCAGGTATTCCAGGTCCGCACGCTGAATTCGAAGACGTTCTCGGCCGCTTCGTCACCGCATGAAAAGTCGGCACTCACAAACCAAGATCCAACATTGACGGGCGACGTTACCTGTTCTGCACTGTTGAGTGGGTCATTGGACTTTATTTCCTGACCCAGTTACTGACCTCGACCAGCGTCTCCTAGTAGAGATGCTCTTGTTGCTATAGGATGTGCTGAGGGAGTGTGGATTGGGCAACGCGATTATCCTAAGTGTACGTTTCGGCATGTCAGACATCGCGCATTTTCGTTTAATAATCGAGCAGCTTACCGTCGCGTCTTGAACCTCAAGGGGGTGACCCAATGCGCTGTGCTAGAAAATTTCAACGTTTTCCTTGTGCTAGCCGACAAGGTAGGTTCGGAGACACTGTTGCATACTTGGCCTGACATTATTACCTTGAAGTCGCTGTGGGGGTTCCATATTGACGCCCTTGTGGTGGTCGGCATGTCTCCCGAGATTCAGGTCAACCAAGTGCCCCACAAGGTTAACGGAAACGTCGACGTAGAATACTTTACCGTGGGCCGCCAACTCGGCCGCACCTTTCTCCTGTACATGAAAAAGAAAGGGGTATGTCGCTTTGCGTTCCTGCCATTGGGCAAAGACTTACCGTCTTTCAAAGTGGGATAGTGTCTACCGGATTCTAGAGCCCGTCCCTGCCAACATCAAGCGCGACCCGAATGCCAAACCTGGACCTGGTCCCCCTGTCAACACGGACTGGTTTCGAAAGTACAGAGAGTACTTCGCCATGCAGAAGACCTTTGGTGGCATTCTTTTTGGGATGAAGCCTCACCTTTCTGCTGCAATCCTGTGCACCAAGGGGGTCGAGTTGGTAGAATTGTCCGAGTGTGTGGCTAGCGTCTTTCTATGTCCTACGTTTCGACTGACACGCTGTGTTCTCTTAGTATGAGCAGTACAACGGTTCCCGTGATGGACAAAGCGCCTTCGGAGCTAGTCAAGCGCTGCAAAGATCGTCGCCCCGTAGGCCTCTTTAAAGCTACAGAAAGCGAATTTCTACTGTGTTACGATGGTACGCTTGTGCCTGGATGATGTTCATTGATGCTCATTTTGACTAGATTTCGGTCTCTACATTGACAAAGAGGGGAAGGCCAGTACTCGGTCGGCTCCCATAGTAGAATGGGAAGGAACCGCCGAATCCGCTGCGCTGCATCAGCCTTACGTCTTCATTTTCAACACCTCTTTCATCGAGATTCATGAAATAACCACGGGACGCCTTGTACAGATTATCCCCGGTACTCGGGTGCGATGTCTCTTGGATGGGCTACAAGTGGATACTGGTCCAGATGAGGAAGGCCAGGGAAGGATTCATGTTGTAATGGATGAAGAAGAAACGGCGTCACGCGGGGGAGGAGAAAATCAAGGTCACAAGGTCGCTTGGCAGAGGGTGATCGAACTTGTGCCGTCCGATGTATCATTGGATCTTACTGTGTAAGTAGTCGGGTGTACACTTGAATTGCACTTCGACTGTCAACACAGATAGTACAAGTAGGTTGGTATCATCGGATTTGCCTTTGTCTGTAATTTATATCCAATGAACAGTCAACCTATTATGAACATTCTCAGGTCTTTTTGCAACCGCCATCCATTTGGACTTCAACTCACTTCTTGGATACTGGATCACGATTTTGAGCGCAAACATTGCCATCGTGCCTGTTTCAAGTTTAGCCACCATTCCTACATTTCGGTAGCACCTACTCAAGTACCTTATTGAGACTTCTGTTACTTCCTGCTATACCTATAGAGTATATAGGGAGTCTATATTATTACTGTATATACTGTATCCGTTTGCCCTCCAAGTATAGTGAGGACATACGTGAATCTAATCTTATCTTTGATTGATTGCGATCCACTGAGGCGATTTTTGAAGCATCACTACTGAGTGGCGGATTTCGTAGTCAGTCATAAAACTGGTCATCCCAAAACCACAAGGACCTCCAAAGACCCTCACACGACCGGGTTTACCCTGACAACCCTTGACATCGACATGGCAGTGCTCGGCTTCGGTTTGTTTCACCATAAGTACTTATACCCATCAACCCTGCCCTGCATCTATAGGAAAATCTGCAGAAAAATGGAGTTGCGTAGCCAATCCCAGTTTGGTCCATTGAGCGCATCCTTCCTTATTCAACTGCCCTCCCCAGAGTCCCCAACCCGTCATCTGATCATTGAATCAACACGTTAATGGAATGGACAGTCAAACAAGCAGCTGCCCAGGATCACACGCGCCCAACTTCCCTGGGCGACATTGTCACGACTTCAAGCCCCAACGACAGTATTATCGCCCGACTTGAGAGTATTTTTCAGGAAATAGACCAGTACAAGGCGCTATTGGCACGGCGTGGTGAAGAGGCGCAGACCCTTCTTAACACATTCCAGGCTGTATGGTTCTTTAACTTCTTTTCTTGACATCGCGACCGACTGTTGACTTTTATCCAGCTGCTGGACGAAGATGCTGTTGAAGCTCCTTTTAGGCGGAGCCTCGTTGTCGCTATGAGGAGATTATCGAAGAACGCAAATCTATATCCCCAGGGATTTGAAATTGCAAGCATAGAGTCATACGGCGACGACCCAGTAGCAGGAGGAGGGTATGCAGATATTTACAAGGGGCGGTTGCAGGGAGAAACTGTATGTCTGAAGACCATCAGAATATACGAGCCTCACCAAGTCGATCACCTCATCAAGGTATTATCTGCATGTCATTAACTTGGTTGCGTTTTAATCTGTGGATACCCAGAAGTATTCTCGAGAAGCAATTTTATGGCGTCAGCTCTCGCATCCCAACCTCCTCCCATTCTTCGGATTCACTCGACTTCGGTCGCGGCTAGCTTTCGTCTCGCCGTGGGCGGGAAATGGGCATGTCATCAACTTCTTGGAAGAAAATCCGAATGTGGACCGTATTCTTCTTGTAAGAGTTAAACCCTGTCTTCTTTAGCATAGAACTCATTTCCGAACAACAGTGTCTAGATACAGCGGCGGGCGTTAGCTACCTTCACGAAAACAACGTTATACATGGCGATTTGAAAGCTGTGAGATTTCTACTATTTTGGCTCTTAGTTACCTATCTAATGCTCGAAAATGTCCCAGACGAACGTTCTAGTCGATGGGTCGGGAAGAGCGGCCCTTGCTGACTTCGGCCTTTCAGCCGTCACGGATTCTCAAATTCTACACTGGACCTCCCATTCTCCAGCAGCGTCAAGGGGAGGCACCGCGCGATGGCAGGCTCCAGAGTTACACGAGGGTGATGGTGAATCAGTCAGTCACAACACCAGCAAGCGACATATATGCCTGGGGCTGTGTATGCTACGAGGTATGGTCCACTCCTGCATGCTACTTGCAAGACTGACGGTCCTGTAGATTTTCACAGGACGCATACCCTTCTATAAATGGAATCGTGACGGAGCTGTCATTTCTCAAATCAAACTTGGCACACGCCCTTCGCAACCTTCTAGGTCGGAACTGGCCTGGACTGAGTGGGGCCTCACTGATAGGATATGGGATCTTATCATCGAATGTTGGAAGCACCATCCCGATGAACGTCCAGATATATCGACCATCATCGAGCGACTTGTCCAGGATAGACAAGTCGATCCAAGGCCGCCTGGACAGTGGACGGGATCTACTACCCGATTTCGGCGTAGGAGCTACCAACAACCCGACCAAGAAGCAGTCAAAAGCCTTCTTTCACGTCAGTCGCAGTCGGACACCCCGGAAAGAGCTGCTACTCATCCTCCTTTTCTAGGCGTGCTCCCTTCGAATTTGGAACTTGTAGCCTGTGAATGTGCTTTTGCCTCCCCATCAAGCAACGTGAGGAACAGCAATGTCGCGAGAAGGTCTTCAACTTCCCACAAACAATAAAGCTGTATCACATAACTCACGAGTATAGGCTTTAGGAGTACCATCGCTCAGGCCACGAAAGCTGATAAAACTAACACTGTCACGCCCAGCCGATTGGTGCAGGAATTGTTGCCTACATGTACTTCGAACGTCGAGGACTCCAGCAGCCTTGCTCCCAGGTCGGGAGGATTCGTGCGCTTCTTGGAACTCTACACTCTTGCAACGACAGAACTGACTCAGATATTCTCAACAGGAGGAGGAGCCTCACAGTGTTCCCGGCAACCGATCCTTACTCCATTTCTCCAAGTTATTCCATATACCTGGTAGCGGACTTGAATGGACGGGCCGAAGCGACCTTGTCGTCGTCCTCTCTCGTCATTACAGTAAGTCGCAGAGGATATCAAGATTCTTCGGCCATTGTATTGATACATTTTCTCAGTGTTGGTCGCTCAGAAGCTTCAGACAGGTAGTGACGATAATTTATACAATCCTTTTGGGAGGGTGCGTCGGCACTGCTATCTTTCCGAGTCGGCTCATGGTAAATATACTGATTAACCACTGTTTCTAAAGCCTATTCCTCTTGATCTCGTCACTCTAGCCAGTTCTACTGATACGCCGACTAAACTGCCTCGTAAATTCTTCCCGGACGCTCATGTGCTTGAAGGTTCTCCGCATACTAACGATATGTATTCCCTCACATTCCGCTGTGATGGTAAGCGCCCTCACCAACTCATGCTCTATGCCGACTCTATCGCTGCCCGCAACGATTGGAAGTTGAAGTGGGAGAATCTGAAGGCTTATCGCCAGTCAATCAACCAAATGTCAAAGAAATTCTTCAAGATGAAGCCTTTGACTCCTGACACGTTGTTTATACCAGCAGCGATAACCATTGATAAGTCTTACTATTACTACGATAGAGATCGGACCCTCGCAGGCAAGGTGACGTGCTCTGTGCCGTTGGGTGAGTGAGTTTGTGACGAAGGCTGGCCCTCATCTAAAGCTGATTATTAGCTACTTGGGATGGCCGTCATTTTGTGGCCGTGGGTTGTGAGGAGGGTGTTTGGATTGGATACAAGAATGTCGGAAGCTGTAAGTGTACACCCTAGCGCGAAGTAACATGGATACTCAAGTCTCATATTAACAGTTATGCGTCGTGTTCTTGATTTGAAGGTGGTAACAAAGTTGGGAGTGGTGGAAGACTCTGAGATATGTCTTGTTCTAGCGGACAAAGTGGGTATATTCTACTATTTATTGTGACAGCAAGACTTCCTGATCATCGGACTGGCAGTCACTCTACGCATATCGCATCGAGGATCTCGCTCCCTCGAGAACCTTGGACAGGGCGCTTATCACCTCCAATCAGTTGGAAGCTCCGCACAAAAATATCATGTTCTTCAGTGTGCTTAATCTGGGTGGTGGACGGACATTCATCGTTTATACATGTAAAGACGGGGTATGCCATATTTCTTTACGCTGTTCAGCTCCCAACCTCATGATATCTCAGCCACACAGCATCCTTCAAGTGTTCTTACCTGAGATCGATGAAGACAACGAAATGTGGCATCTCACGATGCGATCTAGACGTCTTCTGAAGAAACCCTGGTTTCGTCGCTATCGAAAACTTTTCCTACCAGACGAAGCAATTGATATCATCGCCCTGAATACGCGGATCGCAATCCTTTTCGCGCATGGCGGGATTGGAATCACTGACCATGACTTATCGGAGTGAGTGCTGGGTGCCCGAAACTACGCAATTCTGAAGTCTCCCTTCTGTTCCAGTATAGGGCTCATGACCATACCTCTATATAACCATATACAGCCAAACCTAGAGCACCGACTGGGCCTAAGTCGGCCAGTGTGTCTCGTTGCATCAAAGCAGGACGAGTTTCTCGTGTGTTATGATGGTAAAATCCCATCAGGTGGCTACATAGTATGGACTAATTTCATTCTCTGCACAGATTTTGGCATGTACATGGACATTCAAGGAACTCAACCCACCATTGTTGAATGGGAGGGAATCGCCGAGCGTGTTGCGATCCATTACCCTTATATATTGGTGTTCAACAGCTGCTTCATCGAAGTTCGTCACCTTGAAGGGGGTCGTCTTGTCCAAATCATCAAGGGCAGCGATATCCGGTGTATCTGGGACGGGCGAGGAGTTCGCAGTAACGTTGCAGCATTGGCAAAGTTCGACGCGGAAGCGCAGATCCATGCTGTCATGGATAATACAGTAAGGTCATCACCGAACGCGACAACGATGGGCGGTCTTGCAACGCAGACCGTGGTGGAGGTGATATTGAACAATCCCTGTTCATCGCCCTATGGAATCCCCGGTTTTAACCTCGAGCTCGACCCCCGTCGAAAACTCTCCTGTCCGCTAAGTTCAAGTCCCATCCCACAATACCTATGATTCCACTCACTTCTAGTCACCCGATGACCTATCCATACGTGCTTATAATGTATCCCTACTTTCATACCCAATACTCAGTCATTACATGTCGTATACCTGTTTTTACTTATATATTTATGTAAATAATGTTCGATGAATCCTGCAGGAGATAGCGCAGATGGTTGTTACAAAATATTTCTACAAGAAACGATGCCCTACGACAGGTCCATCCCAAGAAACCATGAAAGCATTTAGTAGAAAGCCGTTATCATACGAAACACCACTTGCAAAATCATTCTTTCGGTATCGACCCGATCAGGCGTTCTCGGATAACCTGTGCGACGGTCGGTCCATGCACCGGAATGGACACTTGAAGCATTGAGGGAGTTCAGACATGTAAGATGCGAAAAAGTGGTGGGACAACTCGCGTCCATGGAAGTCATCGGAGTAATTAACTCCCTAGAGCCCAGAGGGTCAGGTGTGCGATGAGGAGAAAGTAAATGTACATACATCGAAATCTTTTCCCTTCGGAGATGTGATGAGCGTATCGTTCCATACAGCGTAATGCTTTATAGATTTCAGCTGGGACGGGAGATGTCGATATTTAGAACACGCACCTTGCGGGCCAGGTTCCTCGCAAGTATTTCGTAATCATATAGGTAACCTAAAGACGACAGATTGAATAAGAGAGATATCGTGTCAGCATCTCAAGGACTGGCCACCGGGTGCAAAGATTTCGATGATGGTTGATCGTGGCGAAGGGGGCATCCATAGTTGATGCTGTAAGAAAGAAGTTAGCCCGTGAAGGAATGGTAAACACGACGGAAGCTTACTGTTAAGCCATTACCATGAACACCAACCAGAATCTATCAGGTCCAATAATTGATGATCGAGATGAGCCTGGACGTATATAAGGGCAAAAACGGACCGTAGACCTTGCCATGACTTCTATCTGCTGTTCCAAAGTCATCTTCTCCATTTGGACAACATTTACCTGGCAAATACCACCCCACTCCAATTCTCTCAGCGCTTTGACCAAATCCTCATGGTCAGGTTCTGCTAGTCGCCGACCTCCGCCTTGCCTCACTATATAGGTGACTGATGGCAGATCCGAGGCGGCCGAAGGAGGGGCCACGACAACGCCGCGTTTGTCGACGTGAGGGAGATAGCCAAGGACATTCTGTATCGCAGTTCGTCTGATGGGTTCCCAGAAGGTGCTGGAGACATTGACAGACATAGTCGAGGATATCATTTTATACCACGAGCCATACAGGTGACTAAACACAGTAGATGTCAGGAACGATGAGTTGGAGAGTATAGACACTTGGCCGTACTGAGAGTGAGCCGCTTCACGAGATATTATCATTGCGCGCTCAAACACTACTGTCTTATCAAGAACGGCCAAGTCGTCCCAGTAGTCGAATTTTTCGATGCTAGTCGAAGGGAAAGTGGCTCTCATAAGACGCGCGTTAATTCCCGGAATATCCCTCCATTCGTTGCCATAGACGTGCTGACCTGAAGTATTGAGTCCAATTCCGAAATGCGTCCAATCAGGCTCTTACCGGTAGCAAGACACGAGACGGGAATGGCGGGACAGTCTTTTCCTTCAAGTAACCCGGGAGCGCAGAATACACACGCCATGCTCCAAATATAATCTCGCCCCACCAATGGTAGAAGTGCTTGGGGGCATCAGTTAGCGGCCACAGTGTTTGAAGGCTGAGGACATACGTTCATGAATTGCCCAGTGTCGTATAGAATCAAAGAAAATCCCTCGACAACCAGTGCCCTGCCGCCGAGCAGCTCTTTTGCCTCAGCAGGCGTGATGAATCGTAATTCCTGCCAGGTGAGAATGTAAGCCTCGAGTCAAAATCATCAGCCCAGGAGCACAACCCGAAATCATACTTTGTCCGTGGGTTCCAGGTCATGCCCGGCCCCCATATCCAACGGGCGCGCAATCATATTGTTTCTCGAAGGAGAAGTTGAGACATCTGAGGTAACAATGTAGAACGTGCCCTTTCTAAGGTATAGCCTATCGAGGAGGCTAAAGCCGTTGACCACCTCGCCACCAGGTATTGTCGTCTCAATTGAGGTTAACGTTATGTCCTTATGTAGTTGCTTTGGAGGTGAGGCATCATGGATGTTCCCGTTCGCTGATCCCGGGCTCCTCTTGGTCCCTACAAGGCCTGTGCTGGTGCTAAGATGATAAAGACCGATGAGCAAGAGGCCGAGCACGACGAAGTAGGGGAGATTGCGGCGCATTGGTGGAATTTTCACCCCGACCGACGCTGCCCGTAAAATGAAAACGAGGCTCACTTTACGAACTTGAATAGAACGCCGAAATTGACTTGACAGATGACGTTGACAAGGATGGGAAACTGCCATGTGTCAGTGAGTGCTTCGCCGTGTTGCTTTCTGGTGTTCTTGACAAGCTGGACCAAGCAAGTACCAATACCTTCCTCTCGTCCGTCGTCGCGACCACCGCGCCGCTTGGATGTCATCTTTCACAAATCTTCGAGCGTCGCGACAATCGAAGGAATCTAAGTCATATGTGAAGTCGAGTTTGAGTCCTCAGTCATCCTCAAGCACGCCTCTTTCCCCATCTGATGAAGGCCAAAATGCGAGAAGTCTCAACCTTCAAACGATATATTCTTTGCCATCTACAATAGATATTCGCGCGTCAAACGACAGTGGTAGAGGATTGTGGAGCAAGTCGCACTACAAAGCTGGTATGTCCGTCTTCGATTGTAGTGATGATGCCCAGCGATAACAACGAAATCAGGCGACACCTTGCTGGCCTTGAAGCCGCACATCGCTGTGTTATCGAACCCATATCTAGATGCTTATTGTTCGAATTGCTTTGGTCCACCTCAAGACCACGGTCTGAAAAGGTGTCCCGCTTGTCGGACGATTTGGTACTGTGATGCTGTACGTGCCTTCAATCTCCAAATTCATTGGCATCATCGCTAAATTTACCTTTGACTCCAGCAATGTCAAAATAAAGATTGGGCACTTCACAAGCGCGAATGCACAGCAATACAAGAATGGGCAAAAGCCGCCCCTTCTCCTGACCTGTCATTGCCCAGCGATGCCGTCAGATGTTTAGGCCGTCTTATGTGGAGTCGCGAGAAGAAAGGTCTTGACAGTACTTGGGTCGGTCTTTCATCTATTGACCTGTTCGGCATCAAACTTATGCTGCAGAATGGAAGGCGAGAGAAATTGATGAGATGCAGTCGCGTGAGCGGAGAATACAATGATTATGGCGCAGGTTGCTCATCTTGTGCACAGATAGAGCATCTCTTCAATCTTCCTCATTCGAATTACACACCCACCTTTCACATGCCCTTGTGCGCTACCTCGGCATATCCTCTCCTGAACAACTTAGCCAATTCGGATTCAATTCGCCGAGAGACCTGGTAGACCTTATATCCCGTGTTTGTGTCCATCTTTCTTGCTCATCTTACCTTCTAACACCGCCCACATAGTTCATCACGAACACATTTTCCGTCACAACACCGACCTTAACTCCCATCGGGGCTTCAGTGTCTCCAATAATAGCTCTTATAAACCATTCCTGCGAGCCCAACGCCGTCGTAGTATTCCCTCGGACCTCTAACGTGCCGTCGATCCAGGAGCCTTTGATGCAAGTCATAGCATTGCGCAACATTGGGCCGGAGGAGGAGGTGATTACATTCATGCTCATCACCGCTGAGGGAATCACTGATATTGATTGCCCAGATCTTGACCTCATACGTAGATACAACCCTTCCGAAGCATCTACGGCAGAGCTCTTTGCGTGAAACCTACAACTTTGAATGCCGTTGTCAACTGTGTTCCAGCGCTCTCGAGGTTGATCCTCGAGAATCTGTCTTCTGTCCCAAAACGTGTGGGGGCACAAGCCCGACTCCCACCGAAGGTTCTTGGCCTCCTATCATGATTGATCATGTAGTGAGCTGACGCTTTCTGTTCAGAGAGCAGCCTATGTCGCTGCGTAAAGTGTGGAACTGTTGTGAAAAACACTGATGCAATTCTCGATGCTGTGCGTGTTGGCCAGGAAGCCCTTGACAAGGCAACAGCACTCCAATTCAAAGGTTAATAGCTGTACTTTTTTTCTCCCTCCTAGTCACGCTGAGCCATTTCTGCAGATCCTGCGAAATCAAAACAATTGACGACCAATCTCATCCCAATCCTAACCTCTTCCGGACTGACACCCTCCTCGCATCCTCTGCTTGCTCTAACACGCCTACACCAGTCTCTCCTCATCGAATCCCTCCCCTCCCCCCTCACTCAAGATTCTCTAGATGACGCGATCCGAGCAACGACACGATCGAATACAGGCTTGTCATCCATCCTCCACTACGGCCACCCCGTCCGCGCCATAACGCTCGCAGAACTTGGCAAACTCCTCGCCGTCGACGAGCCTGCGCCGCGACAGGCATCCTCACCTGCCGAAGCTGCACTTCTGTACCCGCCGTCTGGCCCAGCGCGGCTGAAGATGGCGTATGAGACGATGTTGCGGGCTAGGAACGAGCTGCTTGTCGGTTTCGGGACGAAGAATGAAGGGGGCCAGGTTGGTAAGGAGGTTAGAGACGGTGTCGTTGCGCTAGAGAAAGAAATAGGTGTATGGAAGCAGGGGGTGAGAAATGTTTTGGAGGACACGACGAAACCTGTTGTGCAGTAGTCATGCGCCATGTTCGGAGGGCAAAGATTTAGAAATGGCTGCAAGGCACTTGGGGACGGGGAGACCATGCTCGGCGATCCAAGGGGTACATCCTGTGAACGGCCCAGTGTGTACTTTCGTTCCCTGACTCCGACCGCCAAAATCTATATCCGTTAAGGGCTGGACGCCTGCGGTGTAATCGAGCTGCAGGTCTGGGTACAGGGGTACGGGAATTCCGCGAGTACGAATCCTCACGAAACAGAATAACAGGAGTGTATCTTAACCCTGTAAATCCGCGACTGTCATTCCCCCATGAATCATTGCAGGGAGTTGGTCCGGGAGCAGCGATCACGGAACTGATTGCCTCCCTCTTCCACCAGCTTCCACCATCAGACCCAGCCGTCCTATGACCACCATTCTGCCGGCTAACAATCATGATCAACGATCGTATTTAGGCTCAAGGAAACCCTAGACGAGGTTACCATGAAAGTCGCCGCGAGCGCTTGCATTGATGCACAGAGTTTCCTACAGTAAGCATGCCTTGTATCCGAAGTAGCGTAAGTCTGGCAATGCCGACCATCAAGTATGGGATAGTTGGGATGCGAGTGATTTTCTGCTCCTTCGAAAAGACATGGCGAAAATCTAGCTCGCCCCGCCAACCGTCTTCTACGAATGAAACCACATACGCGAGTCAGCCAGTACTCAAGATTATTCAGTCCATTCGATGCCTTGCATTGGACGAAAAGTTGGCTGCTGCGAGCTATCTTCCCATCTTGGTTCGCTGAGGTTTATGTTTAGATTCACTTGGAAACTATTTGGACTTTCATCAGAAAGTCGTCAAATATCACGATATTCGTAAATCCTAGAATGGCATATTACGACTTGAAGGCCTCTTATGAGGGATATGCGAGAACGCATTGTTTATTATAGCCCAAATTCAAAGCGCCGTTGAGGGCTGTAAATTACTGTAAACTACCACTTGTTTCATAAGGACCTAGCTAAGACTTGCTTGAATCCAGCCGTTATGTGTGTCTCGAGATGTAGAATGTTGCGGTGGATGGAAAATAGGTCACTATCAAGGTCCTCGAGCCCGGGCCGAGGGGGCCGCCGCCGAAGCCTGTTGGACCATTGCGGCTTGATTGCGGCAGTTTCTTTTCACGCTCCTTCATGTTCCTCGTAGGTCCAACGGACAACTGCTGGCTCCGACTCCCTTTTACACCAAAAGATTTCGATGGAACAACGGTGTCTTCGAATCTGTGAAGAGACTACTGGTCGTGATCACCGATCGACTCGACCTCCTGGCACCTGCCACGGCCACGTTCAAATGTTCTATTCACAATTATCTTGATCATCATGATAGACTTAGGGCTCAAGGCGATGAAGAACCTTCCTTGTAATAATACCCGGGAACTTCACTGGGTATGACGGCTATGAAGGGTTATGGACTCTGAAGTGAGTCCACGTCTTATGTGTTAATTGGACTCGGATGCTTAGCTATAGCACTGCTTAGCACTAGGCTCATTCAAATCAGTAGAGTGCAGCCGTTGCGTATCATCTGGTTTCTCCCATTCAAGGTCTCTCCCATTCAAGGTCCCGTATATACGGAGCTTATGTAGTACTCACACGATGAAACGCAATTGTTCCGCGCGGTCGCCGGTCATTCAGGAGTGCCTCACTGCCTGATTATCATGTCAATGATATGGTCTCTAGTCCGAGCCTATGACTGCCTGATGTGTGATGGAACCTCCGAGACGAGGTTATTAGTAGCTGAGCGAGGAATCATTTCACGTCTTATTTTCTCTTCGCTCTCCCTTCGTTCTACCAAACATCTGCAGGGCTACGATGAGTGTTCCAAGCGTGGACATACAAAAGTTTTCCGACATGTGGGTCTTTGACGCTTGACTTGGTGGAATTACTGTCGTGCTGAATTACTTTGCAGTCTGGCGGTCAAGGTTCTTATTTATCGCTATCCAGGACAACCTCGGGATTGATGGGCTACTCATACAGAGGTATTACGCAGCGGCTTATGCGCTCCTGGTGTATGATTATCTCATCACTTTGCCTGCAGAGGTGAGTCGAGCATTAGATGGGACTTTGAAGATTTGACGAATACAAAAGCTGTAGGTGGAGTTCTCGTGGAAGACCGGACAGTCACTGGGTAGGTTATTTTAGCTCTGGATAGATTACGACTCATACATATGCATAGCCTCTGTTCTATTCCTCCTGGTTCGAATTTCACTGCCGAGTCCCACCTAGTCCTCGCTGATCATCTAGACAGAATCGATACGTCAGCCTTATCTTCTCAACTATAATCCTCCTATGTATGTATCACCCTCATAGATCAGGCATGATTAACGAAGTCGTTCTAGCCTACTTCTTACCATCGTGGACATTCTCAGTAAGTATTATCATCGCACTAGCATATGTGTTCTTACATCCACATAACAGATGTGCGTTTTCCTTTGTCCCCGCTTGTAGATTCTACCCTCACGCTTTGCATCAGATGCAATAACTATGCTATTACCGAGTTTGTCTATACGGTGTTGATGTTCACCATCGCTGAAGTGTTCCTCGCTTTACGGTTCGCATATGCATTCAAAATCGTGGAGTAACCGCTGACTGTATTTGTAGCGTTTACGTCCTTACCCGCAAGAGTAAATTTCTAGCTGTAATTTCTGTCATTCACATCGTGGCGCAAATCGGGCTTTCGCTGTACATTATGTCTAGGGGAGGGACAGCTGGTCCGTGGAATTACTTTCTGCATTCGAAGTTTCTCTTTGATATTTCCGTAGAACAATACCTAGGGAAACAAATCCCGGTTCCAGGTCTTATTGACGATAACGCATTCCAACGTAAGTTGATCCCCTGAAAGTATGCGTCGCCGCTAATTCCAGTAGTCTGTGGCCTGCTACCATCAGGAAATGTGTTCGTGGACCGTGGTTTTTTACATGTTTATCGCTCACAGTTATGCCAGCGGGACGCTCGATACCGTGTACCTCTCACTCGCGCTCAGCTTTGACGCTTTTGTCTTCATCGTTACGATAATCACGACGATAAGGGCTGCTCGAGCACATCCAACCAAGCGTTGGCTAAGGGTCATACAGCGTGACGGGATCATGTACTTTATGGCGATCTTCTCCTCTACACTCATCTGGGTTATTTTTGGGAAAGTTGCTCGGGTAAGCACTTCATATTAACAACCTCGAGAACCTCCCTCAGAACATGTCTTTAGGATAGCTTGAAACTCATTAATGCTGCGTAAGTGCCATGTTGACTAAGAGATTTTTAACACTCACCCTAGTCTCCATAGACCGGACTTGATGTACGCGTCGTTCACGACAATTTGTTCAGTCTTGGTTGCTAATCCTTCGATTCAGCTTCACAGCCATAATGATTAACAGACTATTTCTCTCCTTGAGGAGGGCCGGCAGAGAGGAGACTGCTCAGCAGTTTCTGGGGAATCATGAACATAGAAGGGAAGAAGTGGAGCTCCAGATCATAATTTCACAGCAGATCCTGTCCAGTACGAGGTAACTCATCTCCAAGATGCTCAGAAACGCAGATTTTCACTCTTACATCTTAGATAAGACCATAACAATCGCTCAAGGATCTATCTTGATGCTTCAGGTTCCAAGTACGAATATCATACAAGCACTATGTCGAAGCTGGTGCTGCCCTGCGCAAGTGTGTGACGCACTCAACTTATTCCATCGGTGGTACTATTGTAGTCTGTAGACATAAAGGCCAGTGTATTTGTAGCAAAGCATATCCAACTTCCAACTCTTTCCGCTCCCTTGCATGATTAAGTTATAGCCATGCCATATTCTTGAGTGTACCTTCAACCTCGCAGACTACATTGTCCGTGTTCCGTCTACTGCCAATCATGCAACTTTCAACTTGACTTTCAATATTGTGACGTAGAAAGAATGTACCGTTCATTAATGAAAAATTAAGAAGATCCATCCTAAAATCGATATGAAGCGCAGTGTTCCTAAAGCACCCCATTCACGACTCAGCGTGCGCCATGGTCTGCTTGAGTGAAGTTCAGGCACGCTCGCTGATTAGATCGCGTACCAATCGCGTACACTGGACCAAACAATTACTCGTGACTTGCCCATGGCAGGCACGCGTGACTTTGTGTTCGGTGTCATTGTCAAGCCGTTACGGTTCTGACGTGTCGTCGGGATACGTTGGAGACAAGGTGCGCAGTTCCCATAACATGATTCTAGTCACGCCTCCGCAGATAATGGACTGCGTTTAATATCAATAAGTTGGAATTTTCTCTACCCTAGCTTGCTTGAAGACCATCATGTTCATGCGATCTTATTCCTGCCGATGCCTGAACGTTCGCTTCGAGTCCGTTGACGACAACATTTCCAGAGTTCTCGTTGTGAGTGGTCTTAACCAGAACGTATATCGTAGCAGATTTCTAACACTCCTTGCACACATCAGACTCACCCAAGGTTGATTGACCTCCTCTTGAAGGCCGAGGGAAGCTCCGGCTCGCGCATCTACCTCGCTTGTTTTCTTTGCGGGTTCCTGACCTTGGACTGCCCATTACGCCAAGGTTATCAAGTAGACCATCGATTGCACACCCGCGTCCTTGAATTCGGACATGCTGCTTTCGAGTCTGTCAGCATTCCTGGCAATCATATCAGCCCACAGCGCATGGCCAAAATTTGTCTGGTATGTCTCATGTAACCTATGTTGGTAAACGGCTTTGGCTAACCGCAGCCATGTTTAGACAGATACGCAACGCCTTGCTGCGGCCAATTCGCCTGCATTTTCGTCCACTTTCAGAGTGGTACTGTCGCCTGATATCTTTGTACATCCCAAACCCGCAATCAATCGACGAGACCCACTACTCATCGATACATATCCTACGCAGTTATCGCAGGTATTTTCCGATCTCTGTGATGTGGTCCTGAAGCGATCCCTTCGATTACACGCAGATGATTTGCTCGCTCGGCATCAAGTGGCCGAACCTCACGTCGACATAGCCCTTGGAGAAGGAAAGATGCGCTCAGAATTTCAATTACTCTGCAGGATGCTCTGGGACCGATATCACCAAGACTTCTCTCCCAAAAATGACAAATTGTTTGACAGTGCTATCCAGCCATACATGGCCAGAATCGATGCTAGTTTTTGGGAGTCAAGCACCGCCACCGGGATACAGAACGCATCTACCTCAATGGACGTAGATCTCATAGCCATCACCCTCGAAGGGTTAACATCTGACCGCTTCCCCGGTGTCGAGAACCAGGCACTCTTAGCACCAACTTCCCAGGGCCCAACCTTTAATGATCTACCGACAGAGACAGCTTGGAAAATCTTAGATTTTCTCAGGCCGACTTATACCGCAGTCGACTTGCTGAGTGTGCAGAGCTATCGCGTACAATGCTGTTCCTTCGCCAAGCTTATGCTCGTCTCCAAATCATGGTCAGAAATGGTCCCTCCCCTCCTTTACCACACATTGGTGCTTTTTGCCAACCCCGACTCGCTCAACAAACTTGTGGCGGCGTTACGATCTCACGGCCCCCTCGTTCGGACGATTATCATCGATGACGTGGCATTGAATTCCGACGACGCCGATATGCACATCCAGAGCTGTCGACAGTACATCGACCAGTGCTTCAAGCATAGCATCAACCTGAGACATGTTGAATGTTATGGTGACTACCAGGTAGCACTTCGCGACGTCCCTAAGTTGCGTTCGCAAAGCCAGATACAGAATCTGGTCCTCAGATTACCGCTTTGGCTCCCATTTGACGTGTGCAGTGCAATTGGCTTATCAGCTTCGAGCTTGGAACGATTGGAGATCTCACAATGGCGTCCCCATGCATTGCAACCCGTGCTGGACCCAGCCACATGCCCTCGACTTCCCCGATGCAGGACGGTAGATCTGCGAGAAAGCAGCATCGGCGCAGACCAGGTGTCAGCGCTGTTGTCACTGGCAACGGAAAATGGGCAAAGCTCTTTACGGAATCTATCTCTTATCGACATGTCTTTCGACGCCCCGGCGATCCTTGAACTTCTTCGCCTCAATGAAATATCCACATATCTTACCACGCTACGCATCCAGTTACCACACAGCGTCCAACACGGCGCTGGGATTGACTTCCCGTTCCAGGTCCTACCGTTGTGCCCCTCCTTGACCGAGTTCTCATATACTTCTCCAACATCGGTCGAGGTATTCCATTACCTTCCATCCTCGCTCCGCGCGCGGCGCGTTGGAGCTTGCCGTCATTCCATCCCCAGTACACATGATCGCTTTCGCACCGGTCGCCAGTCTATCCTCCGTCGAACCATTTATATCCTATATTGAGTCGGATCGTGCAGTAAACCTCGAACGCCTTTCAGTTGTACGCCGATTGTTCCACGACTTAAACACCGGCCCCTTCCCAACGATAAGGCTGGCTACCCAACATTGGGACTATAACGGAGAACTTCAGGCCCTTTGCAAACGGAACCATGTTCAATTCGACTGCGCTTTTACTCTTGGCGAATGTAGTAGCAGCCTTGCCTAGCGTTGTCCCCAAGATCAAAGATCCTCGCTAACTGAGGCTAAATATAAACCGTCTTCGTCATGGACACATGTAAAAATAGATTTGCTCGATTTTGGGTGTGCTGGACCTACCATCGATCGTTCCTCCTCAACTGGATTAGTGAAGGGCTTTTTACTCGCCCTCGACAGCATAAGAATGTCAAAGGAAACGGAGGCGACGTTCATTGGTAGTCTACATGTAGTTACAGTCAAGAAGTCGTACATGCTCAAGCGAAGTTAACCCGGGCAACATTGTTCCAGAAGGCCTTGCCCTGGATGTTGGCAATCTCAAGCTCGAGGGCAGAGGGCTGGCGAGAACCATCGCTCTTGGAGAAGGTTCCGGCACCCCATGGGGATCCTAGGGATTATAATATGAGGATCAAGTTGACCCGGGACCAGAATGAGCATGACACATACCACCGTGGACCTCATCCAGGTTAGCGATCTGAGCGAAGGAGTGGGCGTAACCAAGGGGGACGTGGATGATGCCGTGGTGAACGAGGGTGGAGATGGTGTTGAGAGCAGTGGTCTCCTGTCCTCCACCGGGGCCGGCGGTCGAGACGAAGATCGAGGCGTACTTGCCGTAGAGGGCGCCAGTTTGCCAGAGTCCACCAGTGGAATCCCAGAACGCCTTTATGGTTCTAGTCAGAGATATTCGCTACATAGAGGAAGGATGAGACATACCTTCCACTGAGCGGGCATGGCGCCGTAACGGGTAGGGATACCGAACAGGAAGGCATCGAACTTCACGAAGTCCTCGAGAGTGAAGACGGGGTAGTCGGGCTTAGCGGGCGCGTACATCTTGGTCAAGACCTCCTGGGGGAGAGTCTCGGGGACCCTGTAGGGTGAATCAGCGGTGATAACGACGATAGATCGCGGTGATAAACGTACTGGAAGATGGTGGCCTTTCCACCGGCGCTCTCGACACCAACCTTGACAGCCTCCGCCACTGTAAACCTCATGAGGGGTAGATGCAGACATAGAGGAGGGGGTACGTACACTTGGCGATGTGGCCGTACATGGTGTAGATGACGATAGCGACTCTGGGAGGGGCCATTGGAGCTTGTGTTTCGGTGGTGGCGACTGGAGGGAGTACTGGTGCTTGAGCAGTAGCAGGAGCAGGTGGGGCTGGCTTTGAAGTAGTGGTGGCTGATGTCTGGCCTTTTGTAGTGCTTCCGTTTCTGTTGGTATCCTCGGTGAAGTTCTCCTTCTGACGTTTGTTGGGGAAGCACATGGGCTGGAATTAGCCTTTTCGTCAACAGGATTACTCTGGCGTAGCTTATCGGGAAATAATTGTTGGTGCAGCCCCTTACTTATACCAGCTTACACCCCAAAACAGCCCGTGAAATTCTTTCTGCCAGTCGCGCGTGGGTTCTCGTGGGACGAAGTGTATGAATACGGACAGAGTTGACGGATATCAATCCAGACCTCCGACGGTTATTCAGCCCATGACCACCCCTTTTCTCGTCACCACTCCTAGATCAAGGTCCCTTTTCCTCACAAATTATCAAGCCTGGCGATCGATAAGGCGGCGGATATTGGAATGCAAGACTTTCCAGAGACAGAGGAGGAGTGAAACAACATCCCAAAATGGCACTGTGACCCCGGATCAGCCGAAATTACCGTAACAGGCCAGCATGGTTTCTTCGGTGTCTCCAACGACGTCTGTCACTCAAGAGCTCACAATCTGATCGCAACCTACCCATTGGAGCCCACTGGCAGAGTTAATCAGCAACTACGAGTATGACTATCCCCCTTCTCATCAGTCCAGGTCCGAATTTCGCGAATTATGAAGCAGGATGTAATGATCGGGCGATGCGCCGGCTTCACCATTTGTTCCTCCTCCACAAGTCAAATGCAACGTCCATAAGCGGCAAATGTTTTCCAGGACCCTGCAGAGCGTTCCGAAATAGGTTCAGCAACTCGCACGACGCACGCAACGACCAGAAGGTCTGCATCAGGTCTTCGTCGACGTCTGACAGAATTCCATTCATCGCATGGCCAATGTATGTTCCCCTCGCCTATAGTTGACACGACTCAAGGTTTCAATCACTGACACCCTGTGGTTGGCGGATGGCTCAGAGGCCAACCTTGACGCTGAAGCCATCGGCTTGAGCTCCAAACTCTGCAAGAAGGCGGCTTCTCGGCCTTCGGGGATAAGATTTCCCCGCTCTAAAGTGCCATTTGAAGGATTTGCTTCGCGCTCCCTTCCTCATGCCATCCCCACCGATGTCGTGAACCATGCCCTATGCAGGTCAGGCATCCCAGGATGTTCCAGGGTGTTCCACAGTGCAGCGTCCGATCTTCCAGGGACTTCTTTTGACGCCCATATTGTCGCCTGCGGCCTTGTGGCTACCTATGCCATACAGAGTGCTGACGGCAGGGCTCGATATCAATCTCGGGTGATTCAACCATTCTTCAACACGCACCTTCGAAAAGGTACTGCCCGTCTTTCTCTAGACGTTACACCAACGCTTACAGTATGGACTTGAGCATCCACCAGCCGCTTGAAATCCTCCGATTGGCAGTTGTTCCGCTATGCACGGTACCCGGGTCCGCTCTTACCTCCACAACGCGAATGATTGTTTCGACGTCCACCGTTCATAAAACGGGGTTGGAGCAACCTCCGCGCATCCTGTTGCCACCTCTTCGCCCAATCAAGCCGCTTAACTGGGGTTTTCAGTTCCATTTCGTCTCTGGCGCTCCAAATAATCAACGCCCGGACCCTTATCGTGAGCATGTGATGAGCTGAGTGATCTTTAATAACACCCATGTCTGACAGATGCGTGAATCAGAGCTTCGGTCTGTTGCGACCTTGCCTTGATAGAACGTTTGAAAAGAAGAGGCACGCAAGAGATCATGACCGTCACCGTCGGAAGTGCTTAGAAGACCCCGCTTAAGGTTCTTACTCACCAGACCAGCGCAGACATGATTTCATCGGACGGTTGAGTAAAGGATTTGGTGATATTAAAGGTAGTGATGATTGATACAGTCGCAATCCAGACCGTCGAAAACGCCATATAACGCCCAGGACATGTTCTCGGAGACTATCGGTAAATGAACGAAAATTGGTGTAAAAGGGGTCACCGTCGTCCGAATTTGAACGCAGCGTAAGCAACTTTTCGCCGCTGGATCCAACTTGCCGCCTTCGATGAACTCAATAGGATTGAATGCAAACGGGTCGGGGTGGATCTCGTCGTTGTGCAGCATGGCCCTATCCGCAAGGGGCTCAGTCACATTTCAGAAGTCTACATATCTCTATCGCGTCTTACCACTGTGAATCAGCAATGATTACTGACCCCGCAGGAAGCCGGTGTTCTTTCCATTCATCTTCGACGTGAAGAAGGTGCAGAGCCGCTGATAGAAAATGATGGGAAGAAGACACGGAACGACAGCACGAGTGGCACTCACCAGTCGAAGCGATGTTTCTCCGTCTCAGAGGCCCTTTCATGATTGCCGTAGTATAGGGCCCTTGAAGGAAGCTTCATCGTCAAAGCTGGGCAGTCGTAGTGGCCCCGCGACCCTGTCGATCTCTCGTGGTGCCTTCTTCAGTGCCTTTGGATCTGACAGTAATAACGCAAGAACGCAGAAGGCGATGTCTTTCACTGGCTGCCAAAAATAAGCGATGATTGATTGGTCAGAGGGAGACCTGATAGCACATTCCTGACACTCTAGATCGCTTGATTGGTGCATGTCCTCCATGCCATGCTGCCTAAGCGAGAGTATATAACATCCGTCGTGCCGGACGCGAGCCATGACGGATTGTGGAGAAAAACTTTGACTGGTATGTCGTAAACTCGTAGTTGTTAGGCTTTGTGGCTTCGAAAGGAAGATTCACCATAGTGGAAGTCCTTCGTCGCCTCCATGATATGTTTGAAGCAAGCAGAAGGCATCCGGTCGAGAATGTCATCAAGACAGGGACAGCGTCGACGAGGGAAGCACCTGGGACAGCGCAGGCTCAAGAGGATGCAAGGCATGTTCTGCTACCTGATGGTAGCCTAGTATGTTTGCAAGCATGTGAGTTGGCTGCAATTTGCGCGACTGATTGGTGCGTAAGTCGTCGATATCGGCGCCTTAAACAATGGTTGAGATGTAGCAAAAATCAGGATCGCGTTTCCTGTACTAGTATGTACCAGTGATTACCTGGTCGGGTTTACACGTTATCAATCGCAAGATCTTCAAGGTATGAATGAAGTGCTACAAATCGTAGTCTTTGGCATCCTAGGTCGCGAGCAGAATTGATTGAAAGTGAAACGGTGTACACTCACCTACTACAGTGAATCGAAGGATTTTCCGGAAGGGCATGGTTTTGCTGGGTGTGCCTTGCGCTGTAACCTGTTATGCAACCAGATGACTGGTCATGGTAAAGTACTTGAGTACCTAACAGCAGCCTTCATGCCGCACATCGAGCGTAAAGAAAAAAGTTGCGGTCCGGTTCCGAGTTCGCGTTTCGCATCACGGGCACGTGGCTTGTGTGACAGAATCACGTGGATAAACACGTTGCGCCTCCATGACAGTGACAGATCGCGTAACATTTTCAACGTCAACAGGTTGTTGGGGCGTCCCCACGTCCTTCCAGCTCCATCGCCACACAACTCGCCTACAACTCGGACAGACTCAACATACTCAATTCACAAGTGTTGCACGGTGTACCGTGTCTCCCACCCTACCAGGCAGCATGGATCTTCCGGCAGAAATTTGGGCGCATATCTTCGACCTGGCAGCAGATGAAGACGTGATATTCCAGTACGGGCTGCCGACAATGATGTCTGAATCTACCTGGTCAAAGAATGCCTTTGGTAGATGGACGCTTCGACGTCCATCTGAGGCGATAAACCTTGTGCAAAGACGAAGCTATGCCACGAAAAAGGTGCGTTGTAGTCTTGGATTCCGTTGATCGTGGCGGGGCGATTTTGGTGCATCTTGCTGGGGCACGAGTCTGTGGAGAGTTTGAGGTCGCTTAAATTCTCGTATGGAATACCCAGGATGGGGGAAGCGTCAAGAATATCTCACTCAGCCACTTAGTTATTGTTATCATCATGTCCTTACGAATTTGAGCTAATTTCCGAATTCACAGGCGATCATATCTACCTGCAAAGCCTGGCATCGCATTGGTGCCGAACTTTTGTTCCGATGCCTCTTCTTCAACGAGCCATCGAATCTTCTGTCGTTATGCGAGGCGCTCGACTCGTCGAGCGAAGTCTCCAATATATCCTCATCTTTGGGGTGGTGGACCAGGAGAATCCATGTGTGCCGCTATAGCCGGAGCACGACCATGGCAAACTTGGACGATGCGCTTATATCTATCATCAAGCATTGTCCAAACCTCGAGATCTTTATCATCGATGTTCCAATGGGTGATACCTTTGGCCCGGTCGCTGACGCACTCGCTACGTACGCTTTGAAATCGTTGCGTACCGTTCATTGGAATGTCTCCTGCGAACTCTTGCCCAAAGTCATCTGGGCGCTCGATTCTCTGCCATCAATCATCTGCGCCCGCATAGACTTCGAGTCCAAAGTCGATGAAGATTCGGAAAGTATCCCACTGGGCTCTGCCTCGGGCCTGCACATTTCCCTCCCACATCTTCAGCAGCTGTCCCTCTGCGGATTCTTCGGGCAGTTTCTTGAAGAAGCCACGGAGTGGTCCATCCCATCCCTCCGGTGCGTGTCGTTTGATTGCGGCAACCATCGATTCGATCAGCCCGATGCTGTCGGGTTTCTTACCGCTCACGGCTCAGAGCTTACCTTTATCGATCTCAATTGCATCCCCACTCTGGACGTACCCCGAATCCTTGACCTCTGCCCTAAACTCACCACATTCAGCTTCAATGGTGATTGGCGCCTCCATCCATCCGAGGATGACGCGCAGGCCTCTGGGAGCCTTACGGTCGCGATGGCTGCTAAGGAGCCTATGAGCACGTTGGTCAACGAACCACACCCCAACATCACCACGATCGGGCTGCACGGCCTCATGTACGCCTTCGGGGTTGGTTATGCGGCAGAATACTCCGCCTCCAACCCCCTACAGTGCCATATCATCCGGCACTCGAACGACCTGAACTTCGCTGCGCTGAATAGTGCGAACTTTCCGAAGCTTCACACTGTACGCACTTTGAGCCGGGCGATGTTGAATGATTTGAACGATGCAAATGGACCTTCGGAAGAGGATGGGGGTGTGGAGAGGTATGATAAATGGTGGGATATGTTGGTTAGGTCTGGGATCCGCTTAGAGGATTGCACTGGGGCATTGTTGGGGACTTTGCCGATGGATGAGGGTGAACAGGAGGACGAAAAAGATAGCGAGGAGGAGGATGAAGAGGCCAGCGATGATGATGAGCAAGACGACGATGAGTGGGAACTAGATATACCCCCAGTGCCACAGGCTGGCGGGTCCCAGGTCACGGAGTTAAGGCAGCTCCTTGAGGAGTGCCGAGCGATGGCTGAGACGAGGGAACCGTCAATTTTTACCGGAATGTTTGCCGAGATGGAGGGCATGGTCATGCCTGTTGGGACTATCACCCCACCCCCTTAGGATCCAGCTACTTCATACATCGCTGACATTAGCACGAATTGACCGTTTTGCTCACGTACCGATGTCCCATAGAGTTCAACTTCAGCGGTCCTACCCAGTGCCTTTGTCAACAACGACTAACTGGGTTTCGCAGTCGGACATACTGATCGACGAGGCTGCCCAACTTTTTGCGACTCTGGATAAGCAATGTCACAACTCTATCCAGCGCAACCTAATTGACCCCGAGGACGCTGCGTTTAGTGCCAAGTTCATCCAGGATCCCCATGTCATATAGTGCAAGATCGTCTAATCTGGTCGTAGCAATCCGTTCCCTGATCTGGTGGCATCAATTGGCGCAGTCATTAGTCCCCAATCGACATCCTACATCATCTCCGCTTCTGATTACCGCCACGGCCGTACACGACTTGCTCCGTGCGCCGGATAGCACGATAGATACATAACTGGTTCCATAACAGATAATCTGTTACCAAGTGAACATACGTCTAAACCATACATGATACGACAACGGGTGCACACCTCAAAGAATGGATCGAAGATGCGTCCATTATAGAGTAGTTACAATTGTAGAGGATGAGTCTCTACGTCAAAGTTTATCCCCCTAATATCATCTCAATCTCTTCGATTGAAGGTACATCCGAGCGAGGTCTCACAGAGTCCCTAAAACGTGCTGGGGACATGATAGGGTCTCGCCGCCTGATGAATCGATCGTCCGCAGACCTCTGCAAAGCACCGTGATATCCTGTATAGTCGGGCGAGCCTCAGGAACTCCACTCCAGCACTTCTCCATCAGCGACCACATAGTTTCCGTCAGCCCCCAGGGCCCCCACGCAAGGCTAGACACAGGTGGCCTTGAGGGTCGGGCGCCGCTGAGGACTTTGCATATGACTGCAGGATCTGGAACGACTTCGAAGAAAGGAACTCTGCTGGTGAAGATCTATAATCGATTTATAAGGAACTCGACGAAGACTTGGAGCAAAAGCACCATACCTGGTACACGACACACGAAAAGGCATAGATATCACTGGCCTTGCTCTTATAGGCGGGGCCAAGTTCAGCATCGAACAGCTCGGGAGCACTCCATCTGGTACTGATAGTGTGTGACGCTTGCGGCCAATCGTAATGATCCCAGTGTAAGATATCCGCGTCCAAGGCCGCCGCGCCAAAGTCCGCAAGACACGCTTGCCTCGAGCCATTGACAAGGATGTTCGACTGGAGGTCGTATCAGCCACAATAGCTCAAGAGGACTGCCGCAAGACTGACACTTTTCAGGTTTCCGTGAACGATTTCCTGAGTATGAAGATACGCCATGGCAGATGCAATGCCTGATACCTAGATTTTTCGCTGGTAAGTTCAAGAAATACAGAAGAAAAAATCAGGGCACTACGAGCAGGGTCCGGTCGGCTTCAGGGTATCGCTGAAGAAAGCTATAGATATCACCATATTCCATCCATGGCGACACAAGATAATCCTGCGCGCTGTATCGACAGACACCATAGAGCTCAAGGATATTTGGATGCAATAGTTGACTCCATAGGGGTTCGTTCGGACTCAAGAATTCGGCATTTTGATGTCGCATTCTCGTCCACATTCTCATCACGTGGATCCTTGAGTGACAGCCAGGAAATTTGACGGCATCAAGAACAATTCGATGGCATCAAGCCTGCGCCGCCGAGAGATCGGCATGGCGGCAGGTGCCAATCGTTCTTTTCGTTGTATGTTTTGTATTTACCTTTCCTTAGCACGGGAGAGGTAAAATTTGATATGCATCCGGGTGGTCTTGGATCTTCAGTAATTTTCGATGATATTATCGACTCCGGAGAATGTTCGGTGAAGTACATTGATATCAAGGCTTCGAATAAAAATAAAACTCCGAATGTACCGGTTTCCGGAGAGTATCAGTCTCTAAAATCCAACCAGAGGAGAGATTCTTACATGCAAAATACTTTCTGAGATAATCATATATTTCTGCGCTGAACATTTTCTTGATTTGGCGACCAACATGTTCTTTTGCCGCCTGGTGGTTGAACGGCATGGTGAGCGGAAGCTTCGGGACATGCCAGATGCACGTGTGCGTCACATCAGGTCACATCATCCAAAGCATGTGATGATAATTTGGACTACCAAAACGGGCGAGAATACGACATCAAAATGCCGCATTCTTGAGTCCGAACGAACCCTAGAATAGCTTCGGCAGAGAACCGCTATCAAGAGAAAATATCAGAAACATCAGTGGGGAATAAAGATGCGTACCTTGATACGTAATTGAACACGCGATGTTTTATACGTGCGTACGGTTTTCAAACACACCGCCTGAGCAACAAAGCGCCCTCTGTAGATGTCGGCAAAGCCGCCAGAGGTGATTGGATCTTCCCTTTCCAGTTCGACGTCCTTCAGATCATAGCATTCCGGATACATGTTAGCACGGCTCGATAACCTCTGTGCAGTGACCACGAGGTTCCTAGGGCTGGCCACCGTGCCGTATGTTGACGGAATACGGCGCCGTGATACGGGCACCGTCACCGTACCGTCGAGGCTTGGATAGGTTCCTGACGGTACGGGAGGCAAAGACAGAGGTAGCCGTATTCAGCCGTACAGATACGGCCGTAAACGGCAGTGTACGGGCCGCGGATTTGCCATTCGCAGCTTGGTAAGGATTCCGGAGGGCGCAGGTTGCGCCCTCCAGAATCCTTACCGACCCAAAATTGGAAGTTGGTCGCGTGACGTGCCATGTGCCCAAATTTTAGAAATTAGAGTTTTGTTCGCACAGCCGCTTCGTTGCTAGACACCATCTCCTCATTTCCTGCGTGATCTACGCGAGCGATGCTACAACTTGCACACCGACGAATTACACAACACCTACCTACACCACTTCGAAGCCCGCCTTGCGAGGGAATGAGTGTGCTGCGAGTCGGTACTTCTGCGTATGGACTGTAAGAGCGTCGAGAATAATGGCACTGTCTCGCAGTGTTGCAGTATCGTGAGTTGTCCGAATCTCAATGTGCCATTATTATCTCAGTTCGGCACTTCGTCGCCCGCGCCACAGGGCTTAGAATTGGTTATTTTTTGGCTTCCACGTGGTTGCAGATCTATGTATTCCTTGTCCTACGAGCAACCAACGATGTTTCAATATAAGGGCCTGGGTTTTCGGTCCATGTGGACGAGGATTTTTGAAACTGTGGGCAGTGTATTTTCCGAAGGAAACGGCCGCAAAACGGACTATAAAAAGTGCCAGATATGCTTTTCATACATTCAACTCTTCACCGACCATTCACTGTTCTAACTACGTACAGAATATGACCGATCAGTGCGCCCTCAATGAGGACGGGACATTGAAGGATGCCAGCCAGATTTCTTGGTCATTCGATGCTGACGGTGACGTTCCGTGGCCTCAGGAGCCCTCGGGAAACCCTGAAGGTGTGTTGGCTCATTTTTTATTGTCTTTCTGCCTATTCTTACATCTGTATCAAAGTGCAACCGACTAGACGAGGCCTTCGCATCAAGAACACGTCTAAGCTTAATTCTGGATTGGCAGCCGAGCACGAGGACGAATTCGGTAACCGTATCCCACCCAAGGCGTGTCGTTCAACTCGCCCCCGCGCTGAGAAGCGTAAACTCGGTTCCATCGACGGACCGGATGTAGACGGTGACGACGACTCCGAAGATGACGATTTTGCTACCTCAGAGTCGGAACCAGCGACTTCTGATTCCGACGCCTCAATGGATATTGATAACGAGGAGGTGAGTCAATTATATTCATCTGAATTTGCCCGTACTGACTTCCTTTCAGATTGTGAAGATCTTGCCCTCGAAAACCATCCCCACCGCAGCCAATTCAAAGAGACCAGCGACACGGAGCAAGAACGATCATCACAACAAGAAGGCACGAAAGGTTACGATTGAAGAAGTAGAGGACATAGATAGCCCTCGAAACCTTTCAGCGAGGAAGGCACACACGGCACATTCCAACAAAAGTCTGGTAAGTATTCAATCTATTGACTATTCTTGGCATTCTCATCGTCGTCCAGCCTCGTAGCCCCATCTATCTATTCTATGAAGGTGTAAACAGTGACGGGGCTGGAAGCTCGAAGCCCGGGGACAAGTACTACCGCTGCTATCACGGTAATAGAAAGATTATGACCATTACGAAGGCAATGAAGTCTAATTTGAACGGTAGGCTTTCGGTCGCTATAATAATAAGACTGATCATCTAATTGAGAACAGGACTCGTCGGACACCTGAAGCATTTTCCCGAAATGTACCGACTGTACACCATCCTCAAAAATCGGTCTGAACCACCCTCAGCTGACGAAATCGCGGTCGCTCAAAAGAAGAAGTTGCTCGACACATCCGCACAAACAGCATGGCTCGAGAAGCTTGAGGCAGCGTCAAACAACATCAAGCAGGCATTTGAAAAACAACAAGCTCAAGCAATGGTTGGTTGATTCATTGCCGGTCGTCTCATCTTTCTCATGCTTTCTTAGGGACCATGGGACCAGGAGAAGTTCGAGCAGCTGGTCACGGAGTGGATAATCGCCTGTGATCAGCCGTTTGATGAAGTCGAAAAGCCCGAGTTCATTAAGATGATGAACTACGCGCACCACCCAGCATCGTCAATCAAACTGCCATCACGCAAAGGGATCAAAAGCCGAGTCATGAAGATGGGGGAAGAGACCGTTGAGCAGGTTAAAAAAATGTTTGAGGTACAGCTTACTTTACGTTGAATTTGATCGCATCGTGACAATGATTAGGATCTCTCGAGTAAGGTAGCACTTTCTTTGGATGCGTGGACGTCGGGCAATGGACATGCCTTCATAGCGATCATTGCACATTATATTACTAACGAGGGTGATCTGGGTAAGCTCTCGTTCTATACGCTGTCACACGCTCTGATATTCCTCAATAAGAGGAGCTCCTCATCGATTTTCGTGAACTCCAAGGCGAGCATTCAGGCGAGAACATGGCCGAAGCAGTTTGGGACACTATGAGGACATATGGGCTTACTGGCCGAGTATGTATGTTCGCTCTTCTCCGCTCTGCGTACTAATGCATGCCCTGTTCAGGTTATTGCTTTTGTCATGGATAATGCTACGAACAATGACACCTTGGTCGCAGCAATCGCACGCCGCTGTGAAGTCGAGCGTATCCCCTTTTCACCAAAGGATGCTCGATTACGATGCATGCCCCATACCATACACCTCGCTGCACTGAAGGTATTGTATTGACTATTATGCCTGTATAGTATGATAATGATCTCCAGATTACAGCTTCTCGAAGGCATTGGTGCGATCACGAAGGTTGATCAGAAGAAAGCAGCCTCGCGTGGCGGGAACTACCAAGATGACGTTAGCCTTCCGCTTGATCGTAAGCATGATCGAGACGTAGTCGCTCAAGAGGACGGCCGCGACGAAGACGAGATTAAAGTAATTTCTGGTAACAAGGGCACAAACTCAAGTCTTGTACCCGACGTGGTAATCTCAGCCATTGGAAAGGTTGGTATTGACTCATTATGATCATACTGTGACCTGTCTGACCTTGACATACAGCTTCGCGCAATTGTACGTGGTGTTCGGTCCAGCCCTCAGCGCCGACAAGGTTGGTTTCGAGAGGTGTCACTCACAATAGATGAGGCGGACGACAAGAGTACCGCATTGATGCTGATTCTCGATGTCCGCACGCGATGGTCGTCGACCCATCAAATGCTACGTAAGTCAACAAGAAGTTCATATTGCTTTCTACTAACACTAAAGGTAGGACGAGCCCTCGATTATCGTTCAGCAATCGATTCCTTTGTATCCCGGCATAAGGATTTTCGCTCCCATGAGCTGTCTGAAGAAGACTGGGAGTCTATCACACTCGTCGCGGGATGGCTCAAATCCTTCCGAGCTGCCACCACGCAGATGTCCGCAACCACAACACCAATGCTCTCGACGACTCATGCTATTTTCCGCGGGCTCCAAGATGATCTCAAAAGCATTCTTGTGACCCTTCCAAACACGGTCTCTCCACAAATCAAGAAAGGTCTTCTCGACGCTCATCAGAAACTGAGTGATTACTACTCCAAGTTCGATGATTCCCCTTTCTATACCTGGGCTGCCTGTAGGTTATCTCTCATATCTCTGTTTGTATATCTATTAACTTTTTTCCAGTACTCGATCCACGGATCTCTTACGAGGGCATGAAGGCGGACTACGCTGATGACGAATTTCTGTCCGATTACCTCGAGCAATCAAAGGAAGGCCTCGCCACGTACTTCCAGATTCATTACGCCAATAAGCACCGCCTTCCATCCTCGGAACCAGCAGCAGCTGCTCCACGTCAGCCATCAAATTCTTCAGCTACATTCCGCTCTCCTCAGAAGGACTTCACCGCCCGTTTCCAACGCAAAGCAAAGGCGACTGTCGATGAGCTCGAAGAGTACTTCAAACTTCCGCAGGAGCACTTCACGGCCTGTGACCCCATCAAATGGTGGTTTGGTCGCCGCGCACAGTTCCCGAACCTTTTTTGGCTGGCTCGCGACATTCTATGTATCCCGGGTAGGCACATCTTTTTTCATTCTATGCGCAGACTGTTCACAACCATTCATCTCTCACCAGGTTCAGCTGTAGCTGTCGAGAGGGTTTTTTCGGGTGGTCGCGACACCATTTCTCTGCGCCGTGCAAGCCTACATCCGGACACCATACGCGTACTCATGCTTGTGAAGAAGAAGCTTCATCTTGCACGTGCCGGAATCAATGCAGCTCTTCGAAACCCTTACACCTAGATACACTGTGCTAACCAATAGTCTTATTTCACGCTATTTGAGTGTTTTCTGTTGCCGTACCATACCGTACACCGTGTGACGGCCGTACTCAGTGCCGTACCGTACCGTCCAACGTGTTCACCATCCTTCATACGGGCGGTCACGGGTCTGTCGTCACCGTATAGGATCCGTAAGCTGTACGGCCGTCACCGTAATACGGACGGTAGCCAGCCCTAGAGCCTCAGGTTCCCTCTGAACTTTGGGTTTAGCCCCGGCACGTCCAGAAGCTGTAAAATGATTTCAGTATTGAGTTCATTACTTAGATAGAGAGCCAAGCAGGCTATGTCCTACCGTCTGAAATATCTCGAGCAGACGCTGAGCCGCCGAGCCCCGGCAGCTTAAGATCCGTTTGTACTCCGATCTTTTCTTGAAAATTAGATTCAGACGTGCGATAACCGCCTTGAGGTTTTTTGCAAGAGGAGCCCTCTCAGGCGCCTCTCGAAGACCATCAGTAGGACCTTCGTCGCCGTCGTCATTCACCTTCGTGACAGTTGGTACCTCTGCAGGACGTGCAGGCCCGGCCTTAGAAACATGACCACCGCTTTCGAGCAGCAACTTCACCAAGTGTTCGTGGCCACACGCTGTTGCAGCGAATAACGGGGTACATCGGTATGCATCCAATGCATCAACATTGGCGCCGTTGATGAGCAACAGCCTCGCCACTGCCTCGTGGCCTCGTTTCGATGCCATGAACAATGGTGTCTCACCATGGCATTGCCATGCGTCAACATCAGCACCATTCATGAGCAGCAGCCTTGCCACTGCCTCGTGGCCTTGTTTCGATGCGGCATACAATGGCGTTTCACCGTGGCGCCCTCGTGCGTGTAAGTCGGCGCCTTTCTCAAGCAGCAGCCTCGCCATTGTTTCACAGCCCTTTACTGACACTGTCACCAATGCCGTGATACCATCCCCGTCCTGCGTGTTGGGATCTGCACCATTAGAAAGAAGGAGATCAACAAGTTCCATGTGACCACCCTGCAACGAATACATAAGGGGAGATCGCCCAGTGAAATCCTTCAAGTTGACATCAGCACCCTCTGCTATCGATGAGCGCGCTATCGATAGAAGCCCCACGGCTGCCGTAGCATGAAGCCCTGTGTGCTTAAGCTGGCGATGCTCCAAGCTTTCATGAGAGAAGTAATCGCGCCGAGACACTCTCATAAAATGGGAATACGCTTGAAGTAGTGCCCCGTTGCTGAAGAGCGCAGATAGATGAGTTTCAAGGGCTTCCTGATGCCCAACAACATGCAAGTGCCAGTAATGGGCGACGTAATCCAACAGAGCATAGCGTTTAAGATATGACTGCGAGAGGTTGGCAGTGTTCTTGAAAAAGTCGAAAGAGAGATAGATGAGACATGCGCATCCCATGTCTTGATCGCCTTTGCTGAATTTCGATGCGCGGATTGTGTCGAAATATTCCTGGGCAGTCAAATGGACGAGCCGGGCGATTTCGGTCTTATCGTCAAAGACTACCAGGCCGGCGCAAATGGAAAGCAATACTTCTTTGTCCGTGACATACTCCTGGTGGAAGTCTGTATGACCTGGCTCGACGACGAGAAAATGTTGGAGCTCCCTCAACTTGAGGGGTCTATGGGCATAGATGAGGAATGACAAAAGCCGGAGGGCCAACTTTTTGGAGCGATTGCTCCCGCTCTCTATGCGATTCATGGCGTCGTTATAGATATCAGGAAAGGTTTTCGGTAAAAATTTCAGTGCATCTTGGACTTCTCCTACATTGTGCATATCCCGAAGTGATTCCATCTGGAATGTAGCCAGGAGAAACCTGAACAGCAAAAATATACGAGAGGTGGATGTTATCAGACAATGCTGCGATTAGAATAGGGCGAACTGACATTCCCTTACATGCACCAACGATCACTCGTAGGATTTCGTCCCGAAGTGAGGGCATTTTCTTGATAATTCTTGCTAAGCGGGTCTCCAAGTGAGCATTCACATAGGCGGTGATATCACTACTGCTGGCGAGAATATCTATCCTCTGAGCATTGGCAAGGTCTGAGTAGCCAAGATCTTCTCCGACATTCTCCCGCGAAGTTATCAAGATGTTCGCGCCAGATCTTCGTAGCCCAGAAAGTATATTGAGGACGGTTCTACGGTCACTTGCGGCGCATTCGTCCAGTGCGTCAATAATGATAAAAGCTTTCTTGAAATCTCGGATCCAGGTATGCGCGTCGGGAATCAGCTGACGAGCTGACGGGCGACTATTTGGGTCCCTGTCGTATAAAGATTTCAAGTGATCATACCACTCTTTAGAAAATCCAGCGAGCTGTCGTATCAGACTGAGGTGAATAGCGTCGGGGGTCTGATATGATTGATCCTTGTAGTTATAGTAGATCCACGCGACACCAATGGTACCCACAGGCTCGCGATGCTGTAGGGCACATAGCTGATTGATGATCAGGGAAACGAGGACTGTTTTCCCCGCCCCAGGAATTCCGGGGCACCACAGAGCCTGACTATCAGTGCCATCCTGCCATGCACGGAAGGCCGCAGATTCCAAGAACCACTCGCCTGTCCCGGGATCAGCTGTGTGGAGAATGTCGGACTGTTTTGCTAAGAAATCCATTCGAGATAACCATGCCATAACTTTCTGTCGCTCGAGATCTGGTATGCGATCGCAGAATGCAATAAGCCGCCCTTCAAACACCAAAGAACCATGTGCGTTAGACGACGTACCTTCCAGAATCTCTTTCATGCGTTCCAAAGTAGCTTCCGGGAATGAGATAAGTCTCGCATGGTCTCGAAGCCACTGCGCTGCACACCTGGATGACCCTGGAAATCGTTGAAAGTACCGCCGTAGATGTTGAAGTTGCTTGCATGATCAAATAGAGGCATAATTGAGTGCAGTGTAAGCCAATTCTTAGCGGCTGGTCAACGGCTGGTAGATTATCAGGATGAACAAGTGTTTGCAAAATAGCGCCATTGATGGCGACGGTGTGATTTGCCATCAAGGATTTCTTCAACCAACGCTTTACCCTGGCTTTACCCAGACTTTAAGTTTATAACCGCCGCTGCCTCCTCGCCTACTTACAAGTCCAAGCTCATTTATGTAACCGAGTATGTCCCTTCGACATTGCAAGGACCGTCTTCTTCTCCTTGAAGTTCAACGCCTTCCATGGTGATAGCCCCGAACATGACCACATCTGATCACCACACGGAGACCTGTATGTACATCAGGCAGGAGGCTGAGGTATGGCTATTGAGTATCTCCACATATCGTTCTCAACTGATCATGTTTCTCTTTAGTGCTGTGGATATAGGGTGGTTACGGCCTCAGACATTGGCTTGCCAGCGATCAACTAAGAACTCCCAAAGACACTGAGAAGTCGACTACGTTACCTCAACGTCATTTATAGCGACATTCGCTCCAAATGCTCAGCTTTCTCACAGTCGACACACTCCGTCTACTCGATGTATCCACCTCAGCGGCCTACAAGGATTTTATGTGCAACAGGCACATTTTTAGTATGGGACAAGCTTGACCAGGCTTTAGGTGTGACTTCGTTGTCATGAAGTTCTCCGATGATATTTACTGATAGTTATATGGGTCTTATAGGGACGAGGATCCAGCAGGCCATGAAAAGTGTTTCAAAATCGCAAGCCACCCAGCTGCTCCAACTTCGTCTGCTATTGCCAAATCGAAACTTCAGCCGCTATGCGACGGACCGCAATTCATGAGGAACGTCTGGAGTATGCAGTCGGATGACGTTCTGTCTCGACGGCCGGTGGACCTGGGCGTGCCAGAAAGGGTTCGAGCAATGCCCAGGATAGATCGATGGTGATGCTACCTCGAATCAGCGTGGAAAACATTCTTCCATGTTTGGGCGCGAGTTCTGTGTTGTTGAACATGCATCGGCTCCCTCAAGGAGTAAGTCGATATCCACTTGTCTTGATTAGCCCAAGCCTAACCTCCACCTTGTCATCAGATACCGCTTTCCATGTCCCTCTGTAACCATGCCATACTCGACCTCCAACGTCTATGTACATTTCCTCCAGCCTCAAGCATCCGATTTGCTCTCTGCCTTACGACGACGAGCCTTATTACACGGACCTCCAACGATTCGCTTTGGACGTCTTGGATGTTGAGGAGACCACGAGGCAGACCGACTGAACGGAAACCTAAACAGTCACGGAGACGAGGGCATTAGGCCCCATAATCGCAACGCGAGGCCTATAAGGGCGCAGAACCTTAGGGCTCGCACAATTACCATGCTAAAGGCTCCCATAGCGTTACCGATCTCGGATTGAAACGCGTCGTCGGGGTTCAGTGCCCTGTACCTGAGGTCCGGCATCGGTCCTCAGCCCCCTGCTCGCATGGCCATATCCACCCTACATCGGCACCCGCTCTTCCTCCCTTCAGCCCATCATGGCTCCAACTGTCGACTCAGATTCGATCAGGACACCTGGAATGCGTACTTCTCGATCAAGGACAGATCTTCCGCCGCCCAGAATACCACGCCCCTTATGCTCCTCGCCCAGAATGTCAACATCCGCTTGAGCCTCTCATCCATGCGCATCCCGCATTAGCCTGATCGCCGGCTTACATTACATATCTTGCCTGTTATCTCGCACTCTTTCTTCTTCGCCCTCAACTCAGCCTCCCCATTATGCAATGTGGATTTGGGTCGTCTCCTCATTTGCCTTCGAGGCAGCGACAGATGGGGACGGTTTCGTTAGTCTGCGCTGGCGACCCCACCTACAAAACACAGGGAGCTCTGACGGAAGGTGTAATTTGGGATGGACGCGGGTTCATGGCGTGCTGTCTCCCTCGTCGATGAGATACGGGAGGGACACTACAGGACCGACAGAGAGGTCAGTAGATGAACGAGGACGGTTGAGACGTCTGCGTTGTTTCATGCCAATGAACTTTCGAAGGAGGAAGAGGGCGACCGCAGAGATACGATGATTGGTGGGATATATTGGCCAGATCTGGTTGCCATCTAGAGGACTGCGCGCCTCTTACAACTCTTGCAGTGTTACTTTCCGAATACACCGCCGTCATGAATCAGTCGTTCGCTCATGCTTTGACTTCGCGTAGAGTGCAACTTTAAGAGAAGACATCAGAATTTCATCTTCATTCAGGTACTCTATGAGCCAGGTCCCGCGATGCGCGCAGCCACCGCATGTGTTCCACCAACGTTCGCTTTAGTGCTCGTCCCATCCCCATCGATGTAGCCGTATCCAGGTAAAAGCCCCTGCGTCGTAGAGGGACTCATGAACTCGGTGTTGATCCGGCACTGGGTGGTGGGAGGAGTGGTTCCTGAAGGATAAGAAGCGGGTGCGCGGGTCTGAGACCGGACGTTGGGAAGAAGACGTGCATGCGCGGGGAGCTAAGACCAACATTTTGCGGGATGCCGTGGTGGGTGTGGGTATGTGGGGCAAATAGCGAACCATATGACATGCGATGCTGCAAATTCCTTGAGAATAATGCGAGGCGTGGCCCTTCTATAGGGTGTGTTGCCTGTGATAGGTCCCTAAAGGCTGCCCTTGAAAGCTCCCAATGGATCCGCGAAGTTGAACCGTGTGCTTCATATCCTCTTCTTTGTGTACAGCCCAGCCCTGGCTCACGTTGTTCAAATCCGCTGATGTCACGTCGTCGTCGTCTTCTTTGCTACAGACTCTTCCTGCCGTTACCGCCACAGCTAGGAGTACGAGTACATAGAAAGGGACGAGAGCCTGCTACCCTGCGGGAAGGTATCGTCGTCGTACTAGCTGTTGAGGACAGCGATGTTGTGTCGATAGTTGACGATAACCTTGGCATGACATCTCTGATACGCCGCATTGGCGAAAGGACTAGCACACCATAAGAGCCATTAGCGATGATGAGGTGAGCGTTCATAAAGAGTGAACTTACATCAGGACCCTCGATATGCTTCACTTCCTCTCCCCCTTGTACCGACGGCCACTACTCCTCCGCTTCTTCCGATGGATATCTTCTCGTCATGGCAAAGTCTGCCCGAGGGGGAGCACGAGCAATAAGGACAGCACATTGATCTCGAAGAACGTGAAGAGACGTCATTTAGAGGCGAAAGTGCCTTGGGAAGGTCGTCATGCAAAGTGATGAATCGCTTCGTCCGCATCGTTTACTCCTTGTACTGCCTCGTGGTCGTAAGATCCAAACCATCCATCGGCGGCTACCCTCAATGTTCGTCGTCTGCGGTCATCCCTGTCATGTTTCGCCAGTGACCGGAATGATGATAGGATGCTAATTTAGATAGAATCAGCGACGAGGGCATAAGATTGGCGTAAGCAGAAACAGCATACCAGTCGTGATAGCAGACTCCACAGTCCCCCACATGACAGACATCACTAAAGCAAGCGCACTTCATTCATGATGGCATGGACGTTCATGGAAGTAAGTTTAGCCCAGCATGCGGGTTTCGCGGCCACTTGTTGTGCGAAGAAGAAAATCGTCCAGGTACGCCGAACAGGACTGAGCCTTGAGGGAGTGGTGCGTCTCGAACTCGTGCTAGAATAGTGTATGTAAGTAAAGCGCGGATAGCGTAAAATCCAAGAGTTTCATGTTTACCAGCTCGGTTGTGAAATCTGAGGTCTTCCAGGAAGCCAGCCCTACATGACCATCCCTTCAAGCCGTTTCCAGTTGGAAACAATGCCGGAGCCTTTACTCAAAGGATTTCATTATCATCGCGTGGATCACGCCAACTTGGAGCAGAGATGAGAGTAGAAAGTAGGGTATGCAGACGTCTGTTGGTCGGTCAAGAGGAGCTGTCAAGAGATAGTCAACAAAAGTTGTGGCTGTGCACCTTCGAAGGGTCCGGAAAGTCCGACTCGGAACGGCCCCCATTCCCGCTACAGCCTCGTTTACATACAGCCTGCTTGCAGCCTGCTTCAGCTTGAACTTGTGATGAAGTCAGACCTGATCAGATGACAGACCTAGGTCATGATCCAAAGCAACGGCAAGAACACGCTAGCTCGGAAGAAGACATTTCAACGCCACCGCCCGCCGGATGTCTCTGTCGTTTCGGGCATCACGGTGACGATGTTTCGAGATGTTCGACCCGATAACTTGAGCTACCGTACGTCGAGCAGCACGTAAGCACTACATCGGGTATGAGTGTATACCACTGATCAATTTTATATCAATCGTAGCTGCTCTTCGTCATAGACTCCTCTGCCATGAGTGCTATGTTCACCGCCGTTCTTTGAGACAGCGCCCACTAAGGTACATATTTTCAGGAAGCACGGAATGCGCTCCGACCTCAACACGGAGCGTTTTTGATATATTAATATCTTCGAGGAGTCTTCTAGGCTCATCGACAACGCTTAAAATATTATCCTCAGGTCAACGTGGCGAAGAATGTTTACGTAGTAACATCGCTAGAGGAGTTCACCTTCTTCTCATGCTCATCATGCTCATCCCACGTAGGCGTTTTCAGACCTTGAATCTCAAACGCAACGGTCATCCTGGGGTCATCTCTAACGCAGCCGGAGAGATATAAAACCTGCAGATGGCCAGACAGATCCTTCAGTTACCTACACTCCCCCACAGCTTACCGCCTACACTCGAATCCGATCTCCCATTCTCATAATGAAGTTCGCCATCTCCGCTGCCCTTCTCTCCCTCGCTGGCCTCGTCGCCGCCAGAGACTCTCTCAACGTCCCCCGCCAGAGCTGCCCCCAGGCAACGAGGTTTGGTGTCATCAGCGTCACCCCCAACGATGTCCCTCTCAACCCTGGTGACGTATGTTATCACATAGATATATCAATTTACACTTCACTTCCCGTCTAATTGCACTCTCTTTTAGGAATTCGTCGTCCACGTCGATCTCAACTGCGCCGTTAACTCTTTCGGCATCGTCCCCAAGTTCCTCGACTACTCGATCATTGTGCCCGCGCCGGCGAACAACGGTCACGAGCCCCCCATGGTGATTGCCCGCCGCACATTGCCTGCCGGCGCCACCTCGGATACCTTCACATCCACGGTAAGAGCGACATCATGACCTCCTCCATTACACGAACTGAGATTGTCCCAAGGTTCCCCACGGGTACTACTTCCAGGGAGCAAACTACTTTGTTCAATTCGTCAACACCTACCCTACCCAGGGTACCGATGGCAGCGAGGTTCTCCTCCAAGGAAGCATCTCTACGGGCATCAACATCAACACCGCTGGTGCTTGAAGGGCAGAATGGGGATTTGATACTATAGGTTTTGGATAATACTCTCGTTATGGCTTACTTCAGTTACAGTGACGTACTAGTTCACCACTTTCGTTTGCATTTGGGTCTAATAATTGGATTAATAATCGCTTTTGGATTTTCTTTTGGCGGGGTGTCGATATTCCGGACCTAAACCTGACTGATTTCTTGATTTGATGTTGCGGATTTCCATCCTGTTCAGAGCCCATAGGGACGAACGCTCCCTCGCGTTTCGGGAGCTACTCAAAGGAGTCGTGATGGGATAGAACTGAGAGACAGTGAAGATAGATTCGAGATTTAGACATGACACAGCACGTCAGAGAGCATGGTATGTTCGGTACGGAAAAACAAATCTGAGCATGGGAGACCGACGACCATCACTTACTATCAGCAGAAGACTTTTTCTGCTCTTGGTTCCACCACTGTCAATGGTATAAGTGTTCTATTTGCTGCGAGGAGTCCAAGGAGACAACGCACGTCCACCAATATATCCATACCTTCCGCCAAACTGACCTTTGGCTCGTACCCTAGCGCTCTCTTGGCCTTATCAATGTTATGCCATCTAGCCGTACAGCTGAATATGACGCTGAAACGAGTGAATGTTGGTTTTCGGCGCAACAACCAAGCCATGAGCTCTGAGAAAGCGCCCATGATGATGCCGAGCGTTCGAGGAATGATAATCGGCTTCTTCTTGACACGTTTGCCTGGATAGATAGCATCAAGACGTTCCCAGACGCCATTCGTGAAATCCCAGAAGGGAATAGGCTCGTCGTTGGTGATGAAGAATATCTCGCCGGCTACGGGAGGGCTGGAAGACGGAGATAGTTTGTCAGCGGCGAGGATATGGGCGTCGGCTACATTTGTGACGTAGGTCCAGTCCGTGAGGTTCTTGTTATTGCCAATTTGAACCCCAGTGCGACCTCTGTCGTAGATGTTGTACAAACCCACCATTAGTTGGCGGTCTCCCGGGCTGATAAAAGTAAAATTCATTGACTGCCACAGCGTACGAGACGGACTCGGAGGTATGCTCACCCAAAGATCCCCGAAGGTCGAATGACTGTGGTCGACAAACCCTGTTTACCGTTGGCATTGATGACGGCTCTCTCAGCCCTGATCTTAGTCTCCATATAGACTTCCATCGACCTTTCGGGGTATGGCGTCGTCTCGTCAATACCGTTGAGGTCAGAACCGGTGAACACCACTCCGGATGAGCTCGTGTAAACGAGCTTTCTCGCTCCAGCAGCAAGGCAGGCGGAGATTATCGCCTCTGTACCCACTACGTTCACTCTCCAGAGCAAGGACGGAGCTGCGGTCGTAGCATGAGGTGACGCAGTGTGTATAACACAGGTGGCGCCGCACTGATTGAAGATCGCGTATGAGAGTCCCATAGAACCTAAATTTGGTGATGGTACACACCTTTTCCAATACCGAGAGTACGACTCCTTCCTCTGCGATGTCCCCAGAGTAGAAAGGAATGTCATCGCTGTCATAGCGTTGAACAAGGTCCAAAACAGCCACCGAATCCCCTCGATCACGTAGGCGCTCTACGATGTGTCTCCCTAGTAAGCCGCTTCCACCAACAACAAGGTATACCTCTTTGGATCTAACGTTCATGTTGGAAACGGAAAGCTCCATAGGACGGCGAGGTGGACAGATAAGCTGTCAGGACTTGCTCAGCCTGGACGACTGGGTGGGTCCTTAGAAAAAGTCATTATATACCTGTAAGTCGAAAATGTTTTGTAAGAAGAGTCTGAGATCATGATCCTTGCCTCCATAAGATCATTACATAGCGTTCTCGTATCAGAGGTGCTCAATTCTTCTGGTGGCAGTTCGCCCACAACAGATTTACGTGATACTGATTCAACCAATCACAATCATCACATCGACCTAAATGTTGTTTACAAGTCACAACTTTGATGATGGTTGAATGGCCCCTCATGCAAGTTACTGACACAGTCCTTCAGAAAATTCTCGAGGCCTTTCGCAGTGAAGATCTATGCACATTCGCGTTGCTTTCCAAGAGGTTACATTCTCTCGCTCTTCCCATCATTTTCCGCCGCCATGGTTTTACAGACGAAACACAGACCATCAAGCTTACCCTGCCACAGGACTTCGTTACCGGAGGGTTACTAGATGCCCTCCGGATTTCGTTGTTCGTGAATCCCATCTTATTGCTCGAGGCACAGTTCCAGCCATTCCGTTCGCTTGACGACTTTTACCGCGTCTTCAACGTCATATCAAGAGTTTCTGTTATCAGGACACTCCAAATGACCTTCGAGGACTTATCTTTTGTTGACGAGCAGCAATGGGTCATTGCTTTTGACGTTCTATGCAGTGCTTTGACGTTGAAGTCGTGCGCTCGATTGCAGATATCACGGGTGTGTCACGGCGATACTCGCATCTATCGATGCGTTCCGATTACCCAGCTGCCAGCAGTGCAGGACCGCCCTCGAGGTCTCGACAGGTTTCTTCGTCTCATAAGGAAAGGACCACTACGCTCTTCGAGTCCCTTGCAAACCATGCAGAATCCCGTCCTCAATCACCCAGGAGCCTCTCCAGACCACCGGCTTGCTCTATATTCCCTCGAACTCAACGGCCTGATGCCCTTCGCAAAGCGATGTCTTGCGCAGACATTACAGAGCTTTTCAACAGTCCGTGTCCTGAAGATTAATTGGGATCCCACCACACTCCTCACATCCGTCCTGTCTCTTATTTCTACCGCTGCACCTGAGTTGGAAACTCTCGTGGTGAACGCTGTGGGCATGCATCGTAAGCATTTTCTCGACTTCATCGCTCAGCTCTCAAATCTAAAAGAGCTGATCATCGAGAGTCCTTGCGCGCGGGCTGAGCATCACATTTGGCATCCTACGGACAAGGTCTATAATTTCCGTTCGTTGATTCGGATTCGTGCACTTCCTGCGCATGTCTTGCGGCTTCTAGCGAGGGATAATTTTCGGGCTCTTCCAAACCTCCAGGCCGTCGAGCTCTTTCTCCCATATCAACACTATCTCTTCTCTCATTATTGCCAAGATCTCTCAAAGGTCATGACGGCTCTCCAAGCAAATCCACGCACAGCCTCCATTCTACCCACCCTGGTATTCGACTACTCCGTTACGGTCGAGAATTTCGACCCTCCAGGATCCATGGTGTTCACTCTTGATGAATACTTGACAACGGTTATCGGAAAGGAGACGGCCTTCGCGCGCTATGCAAAAATCATTCTTACGAACTTCACGCCTCTCAGCGATAAAAGTCGTGCGGAAATACTGTTTGTACTGCTACCACAATGGCTCAGATTGTTCAAAGCACTCCGACACCTCACATTCTCCTCCTACGGCGTCAGCCCATCTATCTGGACACCATTTCAAGTGATTCGCGCCATAAGCTGGCAATGTCCAGATATCCGGACTATAACCATTCAGGATAATTGCTACGACGTCGCGAAAATGCTCAGGGAGGAACAAACGGTCCGCCTAAAGGCGGAGCAAACCATCAGTTTCATAGACCTCCCGGAAGACGTCATTCGCACGATTTCAGATCATCTTTCTGACTTCCAACTCTTCGAATTAGCCAAAACATGCCGTGCTCTCTCTTCGATGGTATTGCCCGTATACCTTCACCGTCGCAAGATAGTAAAGCCCGGCGTCCTTCCAACCGTTGAGATCTATGCTGACGGATACTCGGCACTCACGGACCTGTCTGCCCTTCACCTATCCCTCTCTACCAAATCTGTTGACCATCTACGCTGCCAAACGGCGATGATTTGCCGCCGTTTTTTCCTCCATGAACTTCTGCACCGTCTACGCCGCTTCATCATCAGCACATCCTCTATCAACAAGGTTACGCTCGCTTTTACGGGCTCGTCCTTCACCCCGATCAGGGATAGCGTCGTTTCTGATTCCTGCAAGACAAGATGGATGGCGCTTATCATTTCTCTCCTTCAAGCAATATGTGCCAGGTCGTGCACCTCACTCACAATCCGTGGTTGCGCCTTCTTCAATGACTTAATTGTCCCCCTGTCCTTACCCTACAATACAAGACCGGAATGGTTTCCTTTACTGGAAACGGACGCTCCCCAAATCGGCGTAAGCCTCTCCCTACCACTGAGAGAACTCGACATCGATGCCCATGCCTTCCACCTCGTCGCCATCCAGTATTGGATGCACTTTACCCTCAAAGACGCCAACCACGTCTCCGTTCTTCGAATAACGCACGCACCTGGCTGGGAGGTGCCTAACCTTCTCAACTTCGCCGCTACCTTCCCTTCACTCACCGAGTTACATCTCGCTTGTTCATCCGCGCCCGCGGAAGACATATTGAAGCTGATTTCCTCCCTTCCACACCTTGTGTCCCTGTACTTGACTGCGCACCTGAGGGGCGAAATCCAGGACAGTACGATCGACGGTAAAGCCCCGCAGCTTCCCCATCTCGAGGTGTTGGGTGCGCCGGTGCAATACATAGCCTTTCTTTTGGGCCCTAAAGGCGCGATGCCAGCTCTTAGGCGCCTTGAGCTTTGCGTGCCGTTCTCCTCGAACTATTATACAGATTTCCAGGTGTTGGCGGCCTCGGGCATCGTTGATCGTCTAAAGAAAAGGAGGCGGTCTCCAAAATTCTCACTGGACCTGCCCATTGTCGGCGCGAAGTGGATGCTTGCGAATACTGAGAGCATCGCCGACTGGGAAAGCTTCGCAGAGGGCGTTACACAGATCACTCTACGCCATGTGGAGTTCATTCGGGTCTGCCTAGAGAACTTAGCCGCGCCAGATCTAGGCTCCTTGGATGTGTGGCTAGTACGGTGGTTCCCAAACGTCCGTCGCTTGTGGATCTTGGGAGGGTTTGATGGGACAGACATGCGTTTTTACATGGACAACATGGTGCGCGCCTGCCCAACATTGGAAGGCGTGATTGTTAGAGGAGCACTGCCGCCGCGTAAGTCCGACTCAAGAGGATAAATGCCCTGCGATCGGTGCGCTATCGACGGCCCACTTAAGGTTAGGCAAGGTACGTTCGTGTGCAGGTTCACGAACGCCTCGTAATTTGAAGCTAAGAATACATTCAGTTCAGGATCTCTATGCGTCTTTGCTGTTTACGCTTCTGTCTTCGTTCCGCCACGCAATCTCTGGTCAGGGGATGAGGTAGTACTACAGTACAGGAAGCTCAAACTAGGCATGCCCATGGAGGGCAATATTTATAGGACTTGGCTTGAGATACTAACGACGGTCATGACTGTAGAGCATCATATGGTCTTAATGCGAAACAGGCAGCATTTGTGATCGTGAAGTACGATTCCCACCACCAGGTAGTAACTCTGCACGAGGTTTTGGAATCTATGTAAGGCTCAAGAACGACACCAGAAGTGACGATATGTCTCCCTGGGGGCGCGCAGGGTACCTGCTACGGCTTTAAGCACGGTTTTATTGTATCATATTTCAATTTTCAAACCCAAGACGAAATGACCGAAACTACTCAGCAAGTCCTTCTATGCACTGATAAACAATCTGCTTGATAGCGTCTACAGTAGTGTTAAGGTCGTTGTGCAGTAGAAAAAATCTTGCGGAGTTAGCCAAAATGTCGGAAACCAGCTGCCTGCACTGTAACTCTTGAGGAGTGGTAGGAGGGGGTGCTTGTAGGGTGCTTGTGTTGTCGCTCTTGACTGGTGGGGGGACGTGGGTGCTTGAAGGTCGAGGAGTTAGCATTTGGTGTTGCGTTTGTGGTTGGCTCTTGGACTTCTTTCTATTAGGCCGTGAATCTATAATACAGTATATATACTTGTCGAATTACGTCCGTACATCATATCTACTCCAGTCTTCGAATTACCCTCAGCCATTCCGACGTAACACATTTTCAGAATTCACTCAGCAGGTATGTACAACACGCCCTGGCCGTCCTGGGTCGCGAATCCTACTTACATGCATTAGACCGACTTCGGCCCCGAGTTGAGGCTAATAAAAGACATCCACCGTAATCGCCTGCGTTCCCTATGCGCAAGCTTTCTTCTTCTTTCCTTCTTATCAAGCCTAAAGCTTATAAGATCAATGACGATTAGGAAGGTCGCGATTGGGTAGGAATGAGGAAGATATCTTCGGAGTAAGGTGTGGACATCGATCCGGGCTCAGCCAAGATCATCGCGGACGGACGGGGAAGGTGACGCAGATACGCTTTATTCCATATGGTGTGCAGGTAAACATGGCTGTGTCCGCGGAATACCGTGGTACTCGGAGTATGCATAGTACGAGGACCTCTTGTACCCTGTTACTGGAATGCTATGCGAACACAGCGAAGAAATTGAAAGAGCCACGCATCTGGTAAGCGACGCACGCGAGACGAGACGCGACAGTTTATGTTGTAACTCTGATCAATGTCAATCTTTGGCGAGAGTAGCCGGTCTCGGGAAGATAGAGTGAAGATAGTCGAAGAGGTGACAGAGGGTAGTTCGCCGGTAGTCTCGGAGAGTGACATGCTAACATCTTTGCAGCAGCGATGGAAGGATTCTCAGCTTGTAAGGTGTTTTGGGATTAACTGATACCAGATGTACCTCGCCATGATCGGGAGGGTGTGCCTCGAAGATTTCAATCGTGTGCATCGGCGCTGTGCCCCAATACTACGACGACAGCTATGTGGAAATTTTGTGCGGTGTAGTTGATTGGCACCATACTCCGGACCCGAGTCGCGGTACTCATCTGTGATGGATGGCTATCCTCAGCAACTTCTTCTCCACGGAACGCACACACGGGGCTGCACAAAAGGGCGAATCGCGTATTTTATACGAGCATCTCGGCGAGGACAGCAGCGCCCACGAGTAGATGAGAAAAAGAAAACAAGTGGGACGAGACGAGACGCCAATTTACTCTGGATCACGATAAGATTGGCAGTGGTACGAGGTGAAATAATCGCGTGTGAACTTTGGGGAGTGACATAGAAAAAATCCCCTATAACCCGCATTCAATCGCCAGATTTTCTCTTACATTCCTCCTCCGTCCCCCCCTCCTTAATAATGTCGTCCAAAGGTCAGTCCCGTCTACGCTACTCGTCGCGCCTGACAGCGATCAATGACTTATCGATCCCACAGCTATCCGCGAATACGACGCCAAACTCCTCCTCGCCTACTGGCTCGAGCGCGCGCCGCCCGTCGCCCCCCATGCGACGATCAAGACAAAATTCTCCTTCCCCGCGCCCAAGGTCGCTCAGATCTCATGGGATCCCGAGACGAACTCGATCACCCCCGACACGAAGCTCCCCGGCTGGGTCTTCAACACCAAGCTCGTCGCAAAACCCGATCAGCTCATTAAGCGTCGCGGCAAGGCCGGATTGCTCGCTTTGAACAAGACCTGGGAAGAGGCGCGGCCCTGGATCGCTGAGAGGGCTGGAAAACCCCAGAAGGTGAGCTTACTTTTGCACGATCTTGTCGGCCATCCTTTGTGCTCGTCCCCCTGCCCCACACTTCGATCGCATCGATGCATCTTATCGAGCCATCTGCTATCGCATCTATCGCATCTTCATGATGCACCAGCCTCGCGTTTCCCTGCGTGCAGACGCGTTTCTTGCCTGCACGTGATCGAAAAACTTAGGGGTATTCTTCATCCCCGGACGTTCACAAGATCGAGGGTCCAAGGGTTCTTGTTGAACTGACACGTTGTTTCAGGTCGAATCCGTCACAGGCACGCTCAACAACTTCATCGTCGAGCCCTTCCTGCCCCATCCTTCAGACACCGAATACTACGTCTGCATCACCTCTGCCCGTGAAGGCGACGCGATCCTCTTCACCCACGAGGGTGGTGTTGACATCGGTGATGTCGACTCCAAGGCTCTCGTCCTCAACCTCCCCGTGAACCAGCCCTTCCCCTCCCGCGAAGACATCGCTAAGACTCTTCTCCCCCACGTTCCTGCCGCCAAGAAGGAGACCCTCGTCGACTTCCTCATCCGTCTCTACAGCGTCTACGTCGATCTCCACTTTGCTTACCTCGAGATCAACCCTCTCGTTGTCCTCGACGGCGTCAACGGTGGAGAGCCCCAGGTCTGCTACCTCGATATGGCCGCCAAGCTCGATCAGACTGCTGAGAGCATATGCGGTCCCAAGTGGGCTATCGCCCGTGATTTGTCCGTCTACGATAGGGACGAGTCTGCTGTTGGTACCAAGGGCAAAGTCTCTGCTGACCGTGGTCCCCCCATGGTATGTCGCGTTCACCTCGTTATAACGAAGCTCCTACTTATGTATTCCAGGTTTGGCCCGCTCCTTTCGGTCGCGACCTCACCAAAGAAGAGGCATACATCCAGAAGCTTGATGGCTCCACCGGCGCCTCCCTCAAGTTGACTGTTCTCAACGCCGAAGGTCGCATCTGGACCATGGTTGCCGGTGGTGGTGCCTCCGTCGTCTACTCCGATGCTATCGCCGCCCACGGCTACGCCGACGAGCTCGCCAACTACGGCGAGTACAGTGGTGCCCCCACCGAGGGCCAGACCTACGAGTACGCCAAAACCATCATCGACCTCATCACCCGAGGCCGCCCCAACCCCAAGGGCAAAATCCTCATCATCGGTGGAGGCATCGCCAACTTCACCAACGTCGCCGCCACCTTCAAGGGCATCATCCGCGCCCTCAAGGAGTACAAGAACCAGCTCATCAGCCACCAAGTCAAGATCTTCGTCCGCCGTGGTGGCCCCAACTACCAGGAGGGTCTCAAGGCCATGCGTCTCCTCGGAGAGAGCCTTGGCGTCCCCATTCGCGTCTTCGGCCCCGACACCCACATCACAGAGATCGTCCCCCTTGCGCTCGGCGTGGAGGTCAAGAAGTCCGTCTCCGCTGCTTTTGACGCCGGCACCAAGAGCGTGCAGGTCGGTACGCCCCCTGCCCAGGTGGAGGAGGTTGAAGTTCCCTCCGAAGGCGGTATCGGCAGCATCCACAAGGACGGCGAGCGCACGCAGCCCAACGACCAGATCATCCGCTTCGACACGCACGGTGGCCCTTCCTCCCGCCCTGCCTTCCGCCCCTTTGACGAGACCACGCGCTCGTTCGTCTACGGCCTCCAGCCGCGTGCTATCCAGGGCATGCTCGACTTTGACTACTCATGCGGTCGTGAGACGCCCAGTGTCGCAGCGATGATCTATCCGTTCGGTGGACACCATATCCAGAAGTTCTACTGGGGAACCAAGGAGACGCTTCTCCCTGTGTACACCAGTGTTGGGGAGGCTATCGGCAAGCACCCTGATGTCGATGTTGTTGTCAACTTTGCGTCGTCGCGTAGTGTGTACGCCAGCACCCTCGAGTGCTTGGAGTTCCCCCAGATCAAGTGCTTGGCGCTCATTGCTGAGGGTGTCCCGGAGAGACATGCTCGCGAGATCCTGTGGAAGGCGAAGGAGAAGGGTGTCCTGATTGTTGGGCCCGCGACCGTCGGTGGTATCAAGCCCGGCTGCTTCAGGATCGGAAACTCTGGAGGGTACGTTGCTCCTTCCTAAAATCGCGCATATAGTCACTGATGTTAGACCCATTCTTCGATTAGAATGATGGACAACATCATCGCCTCGAAGCTCTACCGCGCCGGCTCCGTCGGCTACGTCTCCAAGTCCGGCGGCATGTCCAACGAGCTGAACAACATCCTCTCCCTCGTGACCAACGGCACCTACGAGGGCATCGCCATCGGCGGTGACCGCTACCCCGGCTCCACTTTCATCGACCACCTCCTCCGGTACGAAGCCGACCCGGAGTGCAAGATGCTCGTCCTGCTCGGCGAGGTCGGCGGTATCGAGGAGTACCGCGTCATTGAGGCCGTGAAGCGCGGCATCATCAAGAAGCCGATCGTGGCGTGGGCGATCGGGACGTGCGCGAAGATGTTCGCGACGGAGGTGCAGTTTGGGCATGCGGGGAGCATGGCGAACAGTGAGCTTGAGACTGCGGATTCGAAGAACAAGGCGATGAGGGATGCGGGCTTTATTGTGCCGGAGACGTTTGAGGAGCTGCCGACTGTGTTGAAGGAGACTTATCAGATGTTGGTGAAGAGGGGGGTTATTACGCCCAAGTCGGAGAGGGATCCGCCTGTTATTCCTATGGATTACAAGTGGGCGCAGGTTAGTGTTTTTTTCTCTTGTCTGAATGCCTTGGCGTTTGATGCTGATTGTTTCTGGTTGTAGGAACTCGGTCTCATCCGCAAGCCTGCTGCCTTCATCTCGACCATCTCCGATGAGCGTGGTCAGGAGCTTTTGTACGCTGGTATGCGTATCTCCGACGTCTTCAAGGAGGATATCGGCCTTGGTGGTGTCGTCTCGTTGTTGTGGTTCAAGCGCCGTGCGTACCACTCTGCGTCACCCTGTTTCTGCTTTTCTGATATGTAATCGCGATCAGGCCTGCCCCCATGGGCTACCAAGTTCATCGAGATGGTGCTCATGCTGACTGCTGACCACGGTCCCGCCGTCTCTGGGTGAGTGGCTCTCCGGCTCCTCCCCTGATGACAGTGCTGATAGGACGGTCGTCTAGTGCCATGAACACCATTGTCGCGTCGCGTGCTGGCAAGGACTTGATCTCTTCCCTCGCCTCTGGTCTCCTCACCATCGGTAGCCGCTTCGGTGGTGCCCTCGACGAGGCTGCCTCCATGTTCTCCAACGCCCGTGACACAGGCCTCACACCCCGCGAGTTCGTCGACAACTCGAGAAAGGCCAACAAGCTCAGTACGTTTCATGCCTTCACCGTTGTTATATCCCTTGATACTGATCGTTATGGTTCCGTCTGATAGTCAGCGGTATCGGCCACAAGATCAAGAGCGTCAACAACCCTGATCTCCGTGTTGAGCTCGTCAAGGAGTATGTCAGGAAGAACTTCCCCAGCCACAGTCTCCTCGACTACGCCCTCGCCGTCGAGAAGGTGACCACCTCCAAGAAGGATACCGTACGTCCCTTCCCCGTCTGCCACAACCCTAAATCCTTACATGTGTCTGCAGCTCATCCTCAACGTCGACGGCTGCATCGCCGTCTGCTTCGTCGATCTCCTCCGCGACAGCGGTGCGTTCACCCCCGAGGAGGCCGAGGAGTACATCCGCATCGGCACGCTCAACGGCCTGTTCGTGCTCGGGCGCAGCATCGGCTTCATCGGTCACCATCTCGACCAGAAGCGCCTCCGCGCACCGCTGTACCGCCACCCCGCTGACGATATCTTCATCAATATGGCGGATGTGTCGCAGCCTCGTGTGCTCGGCAGGATGGCGTAGATGCAGCGTCTTTGTGGATACCATGGCTTCGGTTATATGCATACTGGAATTCTAAAAGAAAGAAATGGCTGTTTACTTCCCTCATTCTCCCTCCCTCCCTTGCGCGCCCTCACACTCACGGTCTGTTTTGTAATGCTCATTCAACCACATAACTCATAGATATCAAGTCCAACTCGCGTTTTGCCATTACGGAAGCTTTGTAAAAATATAATTGTGGATTTGTACCACCTCTTATCTTTGGGCTTGGGAAGCAGGTTTTTGTTGAGCTCCATATCGTCAAGCACGGTGTTTTGTCCATTGGTGAAGCTATGCAAGGGGCATCGTGAGCCTCGAGTCGAGGTCAAGGTGACTGAATGTGGCCTGGAAGAATTTGTTCTTGTTATTCGACGCGTTCTTTCCGACCACGTTGACCGAGGCTCGACATTGCCTTTGTTGAAACGGGGATATCGGTACACACTGTTTTCATATCCAAGGTGATCCATGAATCATCTCATCCACGACGACGTCCCCTCGGAAAAGGTGCGCAACCACGATCTCAGGCTTTCGGAATAGGTACGCAACTGGCTTTTTCGGAAATCTAATTCCATTGAACGTATGTCATTAGTTACCCTGTAGAATGTGATAGTATGAATCGTTCTTTGACACTTTGGGCTGAGTATAGAGAGCTCTCTACCGTTATCAGCGGGATCTCCTCAGAATCAACTCACGGGTACCAGGCTGCTCAAAGTTAGTTGGCGACCGCATGCCCAGAAGCACAGGTCACCTGAGGGCCCAAGGGTCATCGGCCGGTTGGACGCGGTCAATGCACAGCAAAGCCGAAACCCTCTTGGATGCCGGTCACCAATGAAAGGGTCCTTTCGAGTCGCAGAAAGTTCTCAGTGGCAGATCGGGGACGAATTTTCGCATGTCATAATTTCGGCTTAATTTCGAGATGGAGGTGTGGTATATGAAGGGACCTCTGCGTTCATTGTCCTTTGATTCAGGCGTCACCTCTGCTCTTCTGCGGAGCCAACGCCAGTAACGTTTTTGCAGCGTCAGTACGAACCTTTGGGACATGCCGTCCATTGCTACATCGCGCTTGGACATAAGGGACACGCCTGACGTGGAAAAGGAAGAGTCAGATGTAAAACTCGTTGTGGAGACTTTGCCCTCGCAGGAGGTGTCATTTCCGGAAGGTGGGTGGAGGGCTTGGGCTGTGGTCTTTGGAGTGTGAGTACCTTTTATGTTCTTCGAGATTATAGCTTGACTCAAGTTACGCGTGCGTCTAGGTGGCTTAACCAATTTGTTACCCTGGGGTCTGTATCTCAACGTCTTGATTTGCACTACGATGTAATTCATAAATCGTTTAGATACACCAACGCGCATGGTGTCTACAATGGCAAGTGAAATTCTAGTATCACGTCCTTGACCGGAACTGCATTCTTGACGTCAACCACAGATTTCTACGTCCGAGAGTATCTTACGCATTACTCGTCATCGCAAATCAGGTCAGTGTCGACGTTGTACTATACATATGGACATTCTAATGGGCGTTGGGTAGTTGGATAGGCAGCGTTCAATTGCTCCTTCTTGTTTCTTCTGGGCTTTTCACAGGCAGAGCATTCGATACCGGTTATTTGTAGGCCTCTTCAGCATACGCCCTGGGATCCCGGCCTACCTGACATGTTATCCAAGTTATCATCTTATGATTGCCGGATCTGTCCTTTTCGTTGTCTGCTTATTTATGCTTTCTCTAACGCACGAGGACCAGTACTACCAGGTTCGCAAGCTCAAAGAGCATACAGCGTATTCGTTCTGACATCTACCAGGTTTTCCTTGCCCAAGGCTTGGGTCTTGGGATAGCCTCAGGTATGACCTACGTTCCAAGCGTGGCTGTGATAGCGCATTATTTCAGACGCAGGCGCGCCTTCGCTATGGGAATTGCTAGCTCGGTAGGCGGTCTTTTGATTTCAACGTTGTGCTATCCAGAATGTTAATCTTGCCCCAGGGATCCGCTCTAGGTGCCGCTCTCCATCCTGTAATGCTGAACAACCTCTTCCATGGCAAGGTTGGCTTCCACAACGGTGTTCGTGCAAGCGCTGGCCTCAACCTAGGTCTTCTCGTTGTCGCGCTACTCCTCATGAAGCCAAGACTGCCGCCAAGCTCTCGTACACAAGGCAGCATACTCCAGGATCTCAAAACATTTCTGCGAGAGCCTGCCTATGTCACGACGATCGCTGGGTGAGCAGAAGATATCTAGTCAGATTTGTCACATTGGAACCAGTTAGCACAGGATGCTCCTCCTTCTAGCGGGTCTTTACTTTCCGATTTTCTTCCTCCAGCTGGAGGCGATAAAAAACGGCCTCACACCTAGCTTTGCTTTCTATACGGCAAGTCCCATGCAAAAAATAGGACCCGCATCACTTACGCAACTCTACCCATCGCATATCTAGCTGGTAATCATGAACGGCGTCAACACAATCGGACGTGTAGTCCCGACCCTTCTCGCCCGACCACTGGGCGTCTTCAACCTCATGCTGTTCTCCATGATCGCCCTGGGCATCCTCATATTATGCGTACTCCTCATCAAGGACATCCCTGGTACCGTTATTTTTACGATCCTGTATGGCTTTTTCTCGGGGTGTTGTGCGTATACATATATGCTTAGCTGAGTGGTCTGGGTTTGGCTCATCGGTTGGACACTTAGACGGGGGGTTGCTCGGACCAATGCTTGCGTCGTTGGCGAAAACGGACGCAGAGATAGGGGCTCGGGTTGGGATTTGCTTCACTTTTACGGGCAAGTGCTGAGCGTCCAAATAGGCCGATGGATAGACCTAGAACTAACGAGGACTCCGTCCTAGGACTTGGAGGACTTATCGGTAGGTCTTAACCGACCCCATGATAGGAGGGTAAAATATTCGGATGCTCATGCTTCTGCTCGAACTAGGTACTCCAATCGCGGGCGCCTTGCTTTCTTCGTCGTTCATATGGTGGAGACCGCTTGTCTTCTCCAGCCTCTGCATGTTCTCGGGAGCTGGTTTCATTTGTTTTACGCGTTACGTTGTTTCGAGAAAGAAAGGTACCGGTTGGGTATAAGTTTTGAACACCACTTCTACCTACCTGGATAGCCTAAAATAAGATGAAGCACAGCACACTATGTTCGAATGATTGAATCCCCCAGTGTTCCCTTCTCTTGGTCTGTGCGATGACTCATAACGGTGTTGAATGACTGGCTGGTTACGAACGGTTGACTCGCGTCGTTTCCCTATTCATAGACATTTCCAACATTGTGGTATTTGATAGTAAATCATTGGTGGTGTACAACATTTGAGTTCTACACGGCTTTCACGCCTTATACATATAAAGATACATAGCCTTACTTCCTCCCGGCTTTCTTCGCGGCAGTGCGCGCTCTGGTGATCTGCTTCTTCCATCCGAAACATTGGTTGCACCCTGGTAACTCATGTCAGATTCCGACGACCGTAAGAAGGGAAGAACGATAGCTGACGTACCCGCAGACCCATGCTTCTTGCACTGGTATACACCATCCTTATTCTGGGTAGTAACGGGAGATTCGATGGGTTCTCTGTTCACGGGGTCGTACTTTGAAGAAAGTCAGACATTGTCGAGCCATAAGGAGGAGCGACGAACCCCGAAGAACGCATCGTTCTCTTCCCTCCCGTCAAAGCTGCAGTCGGCGCACTAGGAAGACGATATGCGTCAGTGCATGCTCTCGATCATGATAGATCACCCATTGCACTAAAGACAACGAGCTCTCCAAGGCACGTCTACTCACGACTTCCTTCACATGCGCACTACAGAAGATAGCATCGTTGATCTCAACCGTGGCGGGTGCAACTTCAGCCATTGACGGGATTCTGGGGTGGAGGGGTGTAGGTGGAGTGGGGTCTGTTGATATGGGATGGGGAGAAGCAGGTTTGGTCGACCGGAGGGAGTTTATATAGCTGGGAATGGAGGGACGGTGCCGGAGCGGATATGTCCGTGTATGGTAATTCCGGTGGGGAAAGTGTGGGGTAATTGGAAATTGATAGATTCGATCGCCAGGAACAGCGCTTAACGATGGACGCTGGTGTCCACTTGTGCCCACGAGGAGCGCGACCAATCGTACATGACCTATCCTCATTTCCCCTCAGTTCTGTCGGTTTTCCTTTTTCTCAGATAATATAATGGAGCGACTGACACTATATATGACTATGATGATTGCTAGTCTAGGAATGGCGTAACTCTTTCACCTCAAGAAGCTCTACACCCTTAAGGTTGAACATCACCTTCCGCCATCTTCAGAGCATCTGAATCCTCCGTGAATCAATTTGAACTGTTCTTGTGATTGGAGTTCCAGCAGGGTTCAAAATGCGTGCCAAGGTAATATTAATCTGATTAGATTGCAAACTGAAGTCATGTGACATTGAGAGCTTCAATTTAATTTTTCCCGATCGCGAAGTTGCTTACACCGCTCATCTTCTCCAAAAGTCAGATACCGTCTCGCGTCCTGCATCGTATATCAAGGACAGTAGTATTCGGAGAAGGGTCACGCAGAAAATCCCACCATATACCCAAAATTTCGGATTCTCAGAACTCAGCATGTCTGCTCCTCGTCCCCGTTTCGAACCTTCGCAATGCAATCCTTTAGACTCAGTGCACCCCTGCCTTTCTGACGAAGAATCCACCTGGTTACCTCTCATATCATGCCCGGCATCCTTTCCATTTGAACTAGTGAGTCACATCCATATCAGAGTAGTATCTTTCACTGAAACTATTTTTCGCCAAAGTTCGAGATCGCCATCTCCCAGCTCATACATCATCCAGAATACAATTCAACCCTAATCTTACGGTCGGAAGCGGTGGCTGAGATGACGTCCAACTTTCCTTCGTCGGTACCTCGGCCAAAAGGCAGGCAGCTTATTCGCGTGATCCATCGGAAACTCCTTGCTCGAAGACCCGGTCGTGATGGGTCCCTGGAACAGTATTGTTCTCTTTACGGCCTCGAGGACACCCACGAGTCACAAAACACGCCTGATACTTTGATCCTGACCCCCATTGTGCAGGACGGCTGTGCCCTACCTTATTATCATCCAGCGGTTTCCCATCTCGCGTTCAGATACATTCAATCCGAACCACCTACATTACGAATAGAAGTGATACCCCTACCAGGGACCGCGACTGATCCAAATGCCCGACTGTATCGTACTTGTTTAGCGCTTCTCGACACGCTGGACCGGTATGGCTGGGGCGCGCTGACGAACTACAAGAAACGCGTCATTCACGATTGCCTCGTTCCCCGGGAGCCGTACCAAGACCTGTATCTCATCATGCGCGAACGGCATAAACATCTTATAGACACTTGGCAAGAAGTTACTGATCCACTGAAGCATGTTTTTGAGGCAAGAATATATAATTATTATGTATTTATGCGTGGCTAAGAATCACTCAGGATATCGGCATTGCGACTTACCTGATGCTTCTATGGAAAGATACCTATCATATACACTCAGAGACCGCCTCGACCTCTGATGATCCTGATCAGCCATGGAGATCTTGGCCCCGTCCACCAGGGGGTTTCCTCGACTTTGGGTAAGCTTCAGGACCTACTACGCCGTCCCAAGTTTTATCAGTTCGCTGCAGATGCGGAAATGGCCTGCTTACCCACATCCTCGTCCAAGAAGGATATGAAGGACGAGGCATCGACCTAAGAGCCCGTACGTCTTGGTCTCACTACCCACAAACGACACAGGACCACCTTCACGTCCACGCATTCGACCCGACCGCATCCTCCCCAGACCCATACTTCCAGCCAGGCATATTCCTCATCGGAAACCACGCCGACGAGCTGACGCCCTGGGTGCCCGTGTTATCGACTATCTACTCAGCTTCCGGATATCTCTCTATACCATGCTGCGCGTGGTCCTTCGATGCAAAGTATGAGCGCTCTAGTACGACGATGTTCCCAATCTCCAGCCCAGATTTCGCTGACACGCTGAATCTGGGAGGCGAGGGCAGTAATGCGAGCTCGTATTCGATGTATCGAATCTGGCTTGCGTCGTTGAGCTTGCATTGTGGTTGGGAGGTGGAATGCGAGACGCTTAGGATTCCTAGTACGAGGAACTGGGCCATTGTTGGTATGTGCTCTTCGCATCGATGCTAGGGACATATCACTAATCTGTGTCGCGATAAGGGCGGAGGAAACTGACGTCGAATTCCCGGGAGGCTGAGGAGAACGCGCGTTTGATTATACAGAATGTGTTGGAGCGAGGTATATTCAAAGCGAGGAAACCAGAAGGGAAGAATAGCGCGCACTGAGAGCGCTCCTAGGAATATTTCTGATGTACGCACGATGTCATCATGAACTGTCCACTACGATATATCTACTGCATGGACAGAATTTTGGGTTGATAATAACTATGGCAACAGCGACTGCTCAGCTTCGATTTGTAATCTGCCCTGAACCAAACAAGGCCAGGACCCCGAACGTATAGATTAACGTCATATCTAATCAGTGATTTGCTAGTCAACTTTTCATGTTCAACATCGTTCGTCGCCGACTCTCGCTACCACCACGTCATGCTGGGCGGCACTGCAGCTGTGAAACGTCTTACAGTATGTATATTTTATGTTATCTTACTGGGTTTGGTGTCCTTACGTTGCTAAACTTGTTGAACTCAATCTTACAGGTATATCATGCTATTTTGCCGTTCCTAGCCCTGAGGACACGCACAGCGCCCTCCTCCACTGTAGAAGGATTATGAAATGGCGGGGGAAGATTAACGGCAACCCTTTGTGCCATTTGCTGCAGATTTGGCAGGGAGAAGCGTGCAGTGGCTCGAGCGACTCTCAAGGGAGCAAGGCAGAAGGAAGAAAGAGCAGGGCAGACGCCAGGTGGGCGAGAGCCAATTAGGTGCGTCCGGCTACCTCTCTATGACTACTGACCTCATGTACCCTACTCATAGCCATCCCGACCCCTCTGCCTCGCAGCAGCGGAGAGCGTGCACACGACCCCATTCTCCATGCGAAGCCGCATCCCCCACTACGTCGCCACACGAGCACAGCACTTTCCACTTCACAAGCCTGCTCTAACTCCCAACGACGGCTCTCAGTGCCAAGCCGTCACAGGCACAAAGGCATCTAGCACCTACTCCGGTGCTCACCTACACATCGCGCACCCCACCCACCCTGGTGCTCGAGCGCAGCTCGCTCGATGACTTTTTCGGCTACACACAATCTGCCTCTCGTACGCACGAGAGCCGGCACGGCCTTAGCACCCTACGTCGAGGACTTGCTTCCGACATACGCGATCAAAGCCCCCGAGCCCATGACGCTCGCGCGTTAATAGCTATTCCGGCCCCTCCGCCCGGCATCTAGCACTGCGCCGCCACGACTTGCTGTAAGATGCCGATCGACACCAGACCCTCGAGGCCTGGATCCTCAAGCAAGCCGTTGAACCGAACTCCAATTTGCCCGCTCGTTTGATTCATTTGAGCAAGGTTTCGACAGTCGACGGGTATGTACCTTTCCTTCCTGATTTCTCTCGGTCATTGCTCACTGCTTCTTTGAAGCTTGAGTGCGCGATATTCTCACGCAATCGCATCATCCAAATCCGTTGTTCGTCGGGCGATGCGGCGATGGAAAGGGGCCGTACACAATGTGACTAAGAATTTGATTATTTCTACACGGTTATCATAGAGCTCGCCGTGCATATCGTATGGCTCTGCGCTCCCCCTACGGATGTCCCATGCGGTGTCGCTCCTCTCTGACCACAATGATTGAAGAGTTGATCGAGAAATACATTGCGGGCTTGACAATGTTGACCGCAAGTCTACTGGTGGTATGTACTCTTGATAGACTTCGTTCCGATCCTTGCTCAAGCCATCGTCTACTGGCAAAGCCCCCCGTAAGCAACTCGCTGCCAAATCATCGGCACGTCACACCGCCGTGAGTATCTCACCCCGCCTTGTCTTTTCCGACTTGGTTCTCGTGGAGGTCGCGTCTTAGGCCGCCGCCGGTGTTTACAAGCCCTATCGCTTCAGGCCCGGAACGGTCGCCCTGCTCGAATCTTTGAAAAGGACCTGAGAAACTGGTATCTGTTTTGGGTGATGCTGCACAACCGAGCATGGGCCATGACGGAGCTCTGTACAGCCAGGTAAGAACAGATTTTTCCAGATCCCAAATCCGTTGACTACATCTGATCAAGGTTTTTATATCACTCAGTCCGTCGACGTCGTCATTCCCAACGCATGGACAGTCGACTCAACCTGTCTCTCATCATATGAATTGAATATTCGAAAGACGCGAAACCTCCTTGATCTCGTAAGATGTGGACCGAATGCACAAGATGCACGACCTCTCCGATTATTGCTACCGCTACTCACGCCTACATAGCCCCACTGTATTCGATGCCGGGCCGTGTTGCGTATCTCCCCATCTCGCCCAAGTGCTCCTGTGTCCGAGGTCTATGGCCTTGCATGTGTCCTTGGTATCAGGAGCTGATATGTGGATCACGAGATGGGATATCCAGGCCAGCAGAATATGTGCGGGGGCGTGTACTCAGCCAACATGTAAAAGCCGCTTAGTGGGATGGGGCGAGGGTTAGCGAGGAGTGTCGCTAGGTGAGTGTCCCCCGGTAAGATGAGAATTGAAATACACAGCTTGCTGCTTTGTATAATCGGGTTTATATGTTCCCCCAGGGGGCGATCCGTGTTCTGACCGTACAAAATGAAAATGACCATCCGTCCGTGTAGCGCTTGATGCCAGGCCTGGGACAGATTGCTTCGCCTACTGGCAGGCGCCATGGAGGTGCAAGAGGAGTGCCACAAAATAACCTCTAGTGAAGAATTTTAGTTGTATGTCACATCATAGATTCTTGATTGTCGTTGGATGTGCATTTAGAAAGGATAACTGATTATATTCTAAAGGTTGTGACTATATATGCCGTATTATAAGCAGAGATATATATATTGGGGGTATTCGGGCAGTGTGACAGAAAAAGAGGGATTACATGTCAGTTATACGTTTGAATCCCTGGAAAAGCGTCCGGTTGGCGTCCGCGTAACACGAGTATAACTAACAATAGAGTTTCAACTGTGCCTATGATACTATAAGTGCCAAATTGATTTCCAAGCTAAACGTCTCTAGACACTGCTGCTTTCCAAAGAAGAAATATAGGACAAAAACTCGGACTTGCTGTTTAGCGATTCGACAAGCAAGGTCATGCACTCAATACACAATTGATACATCGACGTAGACCCGCTACGTCTGAAAATTCCCTAAGACCTTTATTGGACAAATCCCTAAACAGCTGGGGTAAAAGTTGCTCAGAAGGTCCAACCTAACCGTACACCGTTCATGAAGGCTCGTATGAGTATGTATGTAACCGTAACAGATGAACGGTGGTCTATGCATTCGGGGTCCTGGCACTGTTTGGTTCAGGGCAGATTACAAATCACTGTTAAGCGAAGCTGAGCAGTCGCTGTTGCCATAAATAACTATGAACGAAGCAAGAATTGACGTGGCGCCTGCCGCTATTGAGGCAGATGATCTGTATCTTGAGCACTGGTGCATTTCACGAGCCTATTCTACGGACCTAGGAAGAAAGTGGAGCAGGAACGGGTAGTATTTGGACAATATGTTCGGGCAACCAAAGCAGAGTGCATTCGTCCATGGGCTTCTTAGTAGATCGGATATTCGACACACCAGTTACTGGTCGGAGGCTGAGACCTAGTATAACGTTGTGAAAATCAGAACCGATACCAGGAGGTAGATTGAGGGTGCGCTCACGTTGTCGTCAACTTAGCAAGCAAGGCCAAGTCCTGGATAGCTCCGTTGATAGTGAGGCTCACCAAAGACGGTGTGATGTCCATATTCCTATGTAGAGCGTCTATAATACCCGCTTCAAGTATGTTTTGGAATGAGAGATGGCGAAGGGCCGTAAAGCTTCGCAATGGCGGGAGCGCGCGTATCCAACCGCCCATCCCAATGAACGCGATTTCATTGACCAAAGTAAATAAACTGGCCCACTCTTCATCTTCCGTCATCTGTTGAAAAATCTCAGAAGCGCCTCCGAGCGGAAATTCGAGGGAAAGGTTTATAGGGGACGAGCGCCCCTTCAACCGCTCGGCGATGGAGGGTCCGCCTCGTAGGTGGTAGGAGGTGAGAATATGCCGGGAGTCTACCTCGAGATTTAAATCCTCTAGACTGGGAAGGGAATCTATGCCGGTTCCCATGATGAAAGTGATGCAATCCGCGGGCAGGGAGAGTTTTTGGAGGAGAGGAAGACTCGGTGTGGGGTCGATCTTTCTCTGCTCCATGTGTCTGAAGCTACATTGGCGTAACGATAGTGCAGTGAGAGCAGGTAATTTATGGAGGAGGGACAACATCCCACGGGAGAAGATGCGGCCACCAGCAAGATGAAGCTCTGTGAGGTTGGAGAGAAAGCCAGGCATCTTGAGGAGAGTGTCGCCAACACGAGAGCATACATTCGTGATGCTCAGACTGGTAACATGGCCATTTTTAAGCACTGACGTGACCCAATCGGAGAAAATGGACCTGTGCAGGGTTCCTGACTCGATCGCGAGGGAAGAGAGGGCAAGTTTCATCTTTCTCGGAGATGAGCTTAGGGAGAGCGATTTGTACGTGGTCCTCGAGATGCGAGGGACTAGACGTCGCCAGCTCTTGGAGCCTGCCGTCTGAGGGTCTATGGTATCTTCAGAGAAAATGCCTCCGTAGACGACTAATGAGCTACAGCGTCGCTCGGCAACGGCGTCGAGGATAGATCTCAGTAACCCCACTGGCATCCAAGTCTGCTTCGATGCTTCTGTAAATGGTCCTGTCCCGTCGTCGACATAGCGTAAATCAAGTGTGAGCTTGTCAATCTTCGAAAGTTTGAGGACGAGTCGATGGAGTCGATGGAGATATTCAAACATAAGGAAAGGCATGGTGGTCCGAGTCGTGCATAATTGGCAGGATAGATGCTGGATGGTTTTTACGGAACACAGAGTGAGGGCGGAGATATCAGTTAAGACGGTGGATTCGTTCCAAATTAGATGAAGTTGACTATAAACTGTTGGTTCAGTGATTCCCCGACGGCGAAGATAAACGGGTAAAACCCAGTCGCGGATGTTCGGAGATAGGCTGGCGAGTGTATATAGCTCTGCGTCCGATAGATATTGAAAGATCAAGTAGAATATGTCTTCGGGAAGATCTGTGAACTTGGTTCCATGTGTGCGAGGAAGATAATTTTCGTGTTCCATGAGCGTTGAGACAACATCATGGCATGTACGCAGGATAGTGATGTTCCGGATGTTCGGGCACTGTGTATGGATCGCACGAAACAATGGATACATCGGTTGGATGGCACCATCGGCGACATCCTGTTCCACGAATTCCAAGTGACGTAGTCCTCGGAACTTCCGGAGCCACACCGCGAGCAGGAGGAAGAAATGCCCAGGCGCATTACGGGCACCAAGAGGCAGCAGTCCTAAGAGTGTTATCTTCTGCACATCGTCAAAACTTGCTTGACGGCCCAAACGGGATAGCGTGAATACATCGAGGTTATCCATTATGCCAGTGCCATCCCGGTGTATGTTGTCCATGAAGTTGACAACGATGGCGAACACCATGTGATTGATGCGTTTACCCAGAGAAGATATGATGACGGACATAGTTTTCTTGAAAGCGATGGAAAAAAGCTGATCTCGATCAGGAATGGAGAGGTGTAGGGATTCGAGGTGGGATAACTCCCGCATTCCCATGAGAAGGACACGGGCGTATGCTGGAGGCGCGCGGAGGTCGATTAATGTGGGGAAATTGAGAGATGTGCGTGAAGGGATGGTGTGCGTGTAGTGTTCTGTCATCACCGTGATGGTTAAACTTGTAAGCTTCGGAAGCTTAGAGACGAACAGTAAAAGATCCTTTGGGAAAATATCCGCGACATCAATGACAAGGGTTGTGAGATTCCAAGCCGCGGAGGAAATGTGAGGTAGCGTATCACTCCAAACTTCCCCCGACTTCCCAGGACATGCAAGACTGAGACTTCGGGCAGTAGATAGGGCAGCTGATGTCTGGATCATGTCGTTGGACCTAAGATCCGTACGGTTCTTAACGACGAAGGAAGACAGGCTGAGTGGAAGGTTGAGGCTGGTCGCATCGCCGGGTGATATCGTTTTCGAGTGTGTGGAGGAGTTGAGTAGCCCGGTGGGAAATAATTTCGTCGTAAGCGTGCCTGTGAGGCCAGGCGGTGAGCGTGCGTTGGAGATTACAGGCTGAGGGATATAGATCCGCGTGTCACCGGGCGAATCGGTTATCACCACTCGAGTACACGACTTAATAGCAAGGGGAGCGCGTACGAGGTCGAACACCTCCCATGGAACGCCTTCTCGAAAGAAAGCATCATGGAAATTTATTGTGAGCTCTCTAATCGCAGAAAGCTTGCGTATGAGCGCTAAAAGTGGACGGAACGCGGTTGCGACCTGCTCCGCAGTGAGATTGTTGGCATAACCTGTTGCTTGGAAGTTGCAGGTGAGATGGTCGATTGACTGAACGAATAAAGCGACGTGGAGCACGGATAATGCGCTAATTTCCTTGGAGTGCGGGGAAGGCATCGTTATCTCAGCTCTTGCGCTGGGCTCTGTAATCTTGTTTCGGCTGAGAAAGAGTCGAAGGGCAGATTCATGCAAGCGGCGGCAGAGTCGAGACAACAGATAGAGCCTATGGTGGGGAACCTCGCGAAGGATCCGGAGTAGAACGTTATCCGGCAGCTGCGAAAAGAGTGGGGAATGCATTTGCGTACGTCAAAGCTCAAGCTTCAAGCTTCAAGCTTCAAGCTTCAAGTTCCAAAGTTCAAGTACAAGTGTAAGTGGGGGCTCTCGGAAAATCGTGACCCGTTCCGAATCCTGTGAGCACAGCCACCCCGTTTGACCATTAATTTCATTGACAGCCACAGCCTCGTTTCCACGCCGACAGGCATGACCGAAATGGGGCAACATTGCATGACAGAAATTTAGGAATGAACAGGGCGGATGTCAGCCTATGACATTCGGGTCATCCAAAAGCAACGACATTCATCACGGTCTGTCAACTACGATCTCGGAAGAACGGCAGAGATCTCATCGTGGATGAGAAGTATGTACGGCAGGCTTGTCATAGTGTACAGCAAGCGGCGATGCCTCTACTGGCAAAGGGCTATGTTCCGCAAGATCAATCGGTCCATGCATGAAAATGTTCAAGGCAAATCATCAAAAAAGGCCAACCACTAATCTCTCGCGACCTTGCGGAATACATATCTGGGAACCCCATCCTCCTGTAAGATCCACTGACGCTCCAGTCTGTAACCATTCCTCCTGGGCAGCCAGACACAGCGAATATACCAGTATGCCACCCCAATCAGTGACACGAGGTATGCCACAAAGACGTGCAGCTAAAGCCAAAGAACGCGTCAGCAATATCCTGGGGGAAGACGACGAGGACGATATACCCAATACGGAAGATTCTCGTAGACTCTGGACCCATGGCTGGGCGGGATTAGGGGGACGATGACGAGGAAGGCGTTGGAGAGGCAGAAAAGCACGATAACGACTTTAGGGGCATGGAACGGGGGGTTCCAGTCCCATTCATGGTATTTGGGTGTGTATAGGAGGAGAAGCCCGAATGCAACAAGGGTATTGATGATAGCGAGGGAGTAAGATGATACTGTAGGAGATCCTTAGCGTTGGGACTTGACATGGCTCATGGAAAGAAGAGGCTCACAGCTGATCATGAACAAGTAGGCATCGCCAGGTGGTGGTGCGATCATGAAGGCACATGAAACCACATATTGTGTGAAGAGGCCAGCCAAAGGTGCGTTGAACGGCTTGTTGCTCGCGAAGAACGAAGGATACGGGAATATCCCTTCTCGCCCAAGTTCTTGTACGACTGTGATAGATAGTAGGTTACAGGAAGTCACGTTACATTGGTACCGCGACTTACCTCGTCCTTGAGAGAACTGACCGGCGAGGAGGTTGCCTAAGACCGATAAAGCAATGAAAACGCTAAGCGCCTGGGAGAATGATATTAGCAAGACAGATAGCAATAATGACGAGTATCAACACCTTTTCGGTAGTGGGTCCATATAGATTACGGAAAAAAAGAGCACTGAAGGCCGATGCGATTAGCGAGGTGACTACTTTGATCAATTCATAACACTTACGCAACAATCCTGCGGCTCCCGAGGATGTCGTCTTTCGACACGGCGGCGAAGTAGGCGATATTGACAAACATATACACCATCGTGACGAACAGCATGGCCAGAGGAGCTGCTCGCTTGATTGTTCGTATGGGATCTTTGATTTCCGAAAGCGCATAATTCGCGTTAGAGTAACCTATGAACGACCTTCCAACAGCACAATGAGAATTTTTCCGCACGTAAGTGCATGACACTCACCAGATGACGTTATATAGCGCCGTAACAAATGCGTTCGCCCCAGTGCCACTGCCCTCCCACATCTTGTCCCACTCAAAATTCCTGGGCTTCTCATAACCATCTTTCACGGCGAACCCAGGAACGCCAATAAGGCAAAAGACGCCCGAGACGGCGATTGCGCAAAGGATGACGAGCTTGGAAAATCCAAGGGTGTTCTGGATGCGCAGCCCTACTTTATGTAACGTTCCGTGGGCGAGAAGGCAGAATGTCAGACACAGGAAGGCCGCAAAACGAGTATTATAGCGGGATGGCGTCAACCCAAGCGAGTGAACGACATCTGGAAGGAAAAGCTCGATATTTGCAGAAAGTAGAGCAAATAAGGACACTCACATTCTCCGAATACCACGCTGTTTGCTGCAGCGGACCCCTGAAGGATGTCAAAAGGACGGATAGGCAGGGAACCGCGGCAGACGCACAGTTATGAGGGCGTACACAGAAAAAGCGCAAGTCATCATATACTTCGGGCGGCGATAGATGAATTCCAAATAGTTCTTCTCGCCGCCACTGCGTGGTAGTCCCTGGGTGATGTTCAGGAAGCGTAGTATATTTAACCTCGGGATGGCTTACAGTGCCAAGTTCTATGTAGACTGCTGTTCCGGCGGCAGCAATAAGGGCACCTACAAGCCACATTAGAAGGGCGACACCAACACTGCCCGAGGTGCGCAATATAACACTGGGAGTTGCGTATATTCTTGTAGGAAAGGACTTGTGTCAGTGAACGGCTAAGCGTTGGCAAGTGACTCGACTCACCCGGTTCCAATGACGCGGTTAAAAATCAGAAACACAACGCTGAATAGGCCTACACATATCCAGTCTGTCTCCTGATGGTTCTGAGCGAAATACTACTCACCTAGCTGCCGCTTCCCCTGGGGAATATTGTCAAAGGACTCTCCAACTTCTCTTCCTGTTAAGAGCAATGAGGACCTTGTAAAAGGTTGATATACGGCACAGCGGGACGTACCATCTCCTACACTCCTGTGTATTGCAGCTGGGCCATCAAGAGCGCTCCTATAGGTGATCGCGGTGGTTGACCCATACACTTCAGGCCTTCCTTCGGTATACAGGAGCTGTTCAGTCTCCTGCGCAGCATTATTTACCATGGGCTGCTACCTTCAAAAAGGTAGTAGTCCTATAGCGGCTATCGCTTCGGGGTACGATAAGAGTTCGTCATAGTAGGACCGAGGAAGTGCGGGAGCAATTTGTTGTTTGCCAGCAAGGGTGCTGCCAAGCAGCTTGGCCCCCGATGTGGCAACTGTGACCGACGCGTCCAATGCGTCACATCGCGGTCAACAACTTGAAGTGTTATCTTGCCATGATCATACATTGTGTCTACTATCAGAAACCGCGCCGGGCGGGAAAAATCCTGAAATAGCTCACAAACAGGCGCAGTTTGTAGTGGCCATGAAAGCGGTGGCCATCGCCGACCGAGGCGAATCTCATGCCACAGAAAGCCGCATGAAACAACAAAGAAATCCTTTCAGGCATTGTTCAAATCGATTATAAAAGGCAGATTGCAATGAAGTGGCTCCTCCTGCAAAAGTTCTAAACTCACATCTCTTGGTGACTTTTCCTTGATATGTAGAAGCAGAATCCGAATCTAAATCTTTGGCACAGAAAAACGACATGACGCAACCGACCGACACGCGGGAAGAGACTATCTTCGACGGTGGAATCAGTGGCACGATAGAGGGTGATGACGCGATAGAGGATGCGTCCTCTGAAGTCTCTGACGGCGAAGATTTCAGGGTACGCGCGCTCCTTTCTTTATTTTCCGGTTCAAAACATACTCACGCCAGTCGCGTCTCATGCAGGACGACCTGAAGGATGCCTTGCGGGGTGACTTCGATTCTATTGCTAGCTATTACTACGCTGCTGTAGCACCGACAGCGCCAAATCTTTGTCTCAACATCGAAGGCCTGGGATATGTGGGGCTTCCTCTCAGCCCGCGGGATGCCCAAGCCATCATCAGGTGTTCTGCTCGCGCGCCTTTTGGACAAACCTGGGAAATCGAACCGGCCAAAGTGAAGTTCGATAATCCAGACTGGGCTACCTTCGTCAGAACCCACGTGGTGACCACTGTGTGTGAAACCCTTGGGGTTGCGTCCTCCGCCGTTCCCCCAAGATGCGAGCTGCATAAGCTCCTCCTGTATGAGCCAGGGTCCCAGTAAGCCATCGCGTAGTCATCACGTCCTATTCATCGCTGAACATCATAACTAGCTTTTCATCACATCAGAAGTACGTCCTTCTCTTTTACGCGCTGCATTTAGGCTTACCTTCGCCTCCCATGTAGCACCGACAACGCAGATGGCATCTTCGCCACCGTGACCATTGTTCTGCCATCACCATGTACCGGCGGACAGGTACACTTATCTCATTCCTCGTCAACGCAAGTCATCGATCTGGCGACTAATTCCCTCCGTTCTACCACGGTACTGGCGTGGTATACCGAAGTCAAGCACGAATTCAAGCCCTTGACATCCGGCTACCGCCTGGCCCTCTCGTATAAGCTTATCAACAGTGTACCAGGTGTACCTCGGCCCACAGTCCCTGTCGTCAGCACAGCTCTAACTTGCCTTCGTCACGTTCTACGCAAGTGGAAGAAGGGTGCTTATGATGAAGAGACGGACCACAGCCTCGTTGCCTATCTCCTTGACGATGAGTACAGTGGAGACGACCTCCAAGCAGGGTCTGAAACGCTGAGAGGAGCAGACGAGGACCTGGTTACGAATTTGCGGGCCGGGGCGGAAGTGCTCGGGTACATGGTCTGCCTCGCAAACCTGGAGTACCACGTCTCGGGGATTGCAAATGACTACCGTGGTGGGAGGCGTGGACTTTATGATGAGTTCGACGATGACGATACTTGTTATGGGAGATATGGGAAGTATACTGCCGACTACTACGCCGGCTTCTCCTCCGATGAGGATTCCGATAGTGGGCCAGACATGGGAAAAGTTACCAAAACAACTTTGACTTTGAACTCTCTGGTAGATCTCGCTGGAAATTTACTCGTAGATGAAAAGCCGTTCCATATTGGGGAGGAGAATCTTATTCCGAAGGAGCCATTCGAAGAGGTGGACCCGGATGAAACGGAATACGCATCATGGATGAAGAAGGTGAGTGGACTATGGTGACTCCCAGGAGTACTTGAATCTGACTTTGGTGCATAGCATGCTCGCTCGTTGGAGCATTGTTAGTCGTTACTTTTTTTTACAAGTCGCTTCTTTGTGATTAAGAGTTTTTTCAGATTATCGCCGAACGGTGCTCGTCCTCATGCACGAAAAAGATGCACCCGACATCTTATTCGCAGCTGGGGGCGACCAAACGGCGGTTGCTTTCATGTCGGACTACGCTCTGAGACGCAAAGACCTCGACATGTGGAAGACAGTGGCCAAGAAGAGTGGCTCCCTCACGACAAACAAGCTCGGCGCTAATAGCCATATCAACCGAGCGTGGAAGATGTTTACTTTCCAGAACGTGTGTTCAAGGTCAGCGGTGCTATCTCAATAATTGTGACATAGGCGCTTAGCCATTGATTCCCTGCCAGCTTCGAAGAGATGATAAGGAACACACCGGGGTTGAATGACCGGCTTCACTTCATCCGGACGCTTCCTCAACATGCGGATCCTGAGGAATTCAACCAAGTCCAGGCATGGGCTAAGGAGCAATCCGCACGTGCTTTTGAGTCGCTGGACTCCCCCACGATTGAAGACGTTCCTGCAATCATCGCCGTCGCTCGGGTCAAAGGGGTCATATTCCTTGTTCAAGTGTGAGTCAATTCGTAGTCATGTCCAACACCGGCGTTTGCTGATATTCGAACTAGCATACTGCCCCAACTGAGAAAGAAACTCTCAATATACCCGTTCAAGGTCGCCTTCGTGAAGGCTCTGCACGAGCAAAAGGACGGTATACCAGAGCAGCCATCCTCGAAGCTTCATTCAAAGACTGAAAGCCAATTACCGGAAAGGAATCCTTTTGACGGCCTAATGGAAGACCTCTTAAATCTTGTCGTCCTCGAGTGGGACCAGTTTGTGGTCGCAGAAGAACCGGCTGCAGAAGAATCGGATTCAGGCCATGACGACATACCTTCCAACGGGCGGCAGCTAGCTGTCACACAGGAATTGAAAATCGAACGCGTCATCGAGATCATAGACCTGTGTCTCCTCACCGGCCGCGTGGCGCCATGCATCCTGCTGTTTATCAAGCTTTTGCAGGTCCAAGATCCTGCGGTCGACAAGTTCCCAAAACTTTATACCCCTCTAGTACCCCGTTTGAGGAATCTCATGCGTGCGAAAGGAGTGGCTCTCCGACAGTCATACCCATTCTCCAACTTCCTGCAGCTTCTGGTAGGATACTACCTCCGTGACGTCTTAGTGACTCCTGGTCATATCCCTCAGACAAATATCCCGAAGATCGGCTGCGGGTGCGGAAATTGTCGTGATTTGGACTCCTTCCTCACGGGTGGCACGGCTCGAGAGACATTCCGCTTAGTTGCGCAACACCGCCGGCACTTGGAAGACCGTCTGTATACTGCGCGAGATCTCGTTACATATGACACAATACGGAAGGGTTCCCCCCATGGTTTGGAAGTCACAAAGTCTCCCGAGATCGTCGCTACTCAGACGTGGGCTGGGCGCGTCGAACGGGCCAAAGTGTTTCTCAGGAGCATCGGCGATGACCAAGACCTCTGCAACCTGATGGGCAACCGGTATGGCGATCTTATTGATGCGCTGAGAGGAGCACAGTATTTCACGCTCGATGTGGACTTCCGGGCGGAGAACTTAACTTTGTCAGGCACCACCTCCTGGCAGGCTATCTCAGCCTTTCCAGGCACTGTCCATCCAGTCCGTGTTCCCTTGGCCTCCTCGTCCATCAATCCGGCTACAGGTCCCGCGGCGGGCCTTTCTATGGTGGGAATGAAGAGGAAAAGGCCCCAGTACCCACCGTGGATCCCGTCAAATTAGGTGTCATTGACCTTACGGCCCGTGAATCGTGATGATTCTTGGGGATGGATGTTGGATCGTCATTATGCTACATCATGTCTATTGACCTTAATCGACCTATTTACATTTGGACTCTAGTACATATCATTATCTTAGGAACACTGCGCCTCTGAATTCTTTTACATATGTAACCGAGCGAGATAAGGTCAAGTGTGATAAAAATATATAGGTGACGTCCGCCTCCATCTGGCCACCAACAAAAGGTAGCAAAAAAGGTAGCAAAAGTCTTCTTGTACATCTGTCCTCAGACGCCACTTTCCAACAACATGGTTTCATTTTCGATACATTGGCTATAAATACAATCAACCATACTGTCAACCCCTACGGCATATACGCGCCAAAACACAGTCTCTCCAAGCCGCATACAAAAGAACGACAAAACTCTGACCCTCGGGACTGCCCGTCATCCAAGGATTCACATCCCCCCAACCAAGAGGGTTGACCGCCGGCCGCACAGTCCCGTTCCCTCTATCCACATGGTCCAAGTCTCCCCCGCTGATGACATCGAAGAATTCACCTCCGAGGGTGTTTCTAATCTCATCGGCCCACTGAATATATTTCCTTCGTGCGTCACCCCGACCAAACACCCCTGGGCTCAGGACGACCATCCTGTACACTGTCGCAGCCATGAGCGCACTCCCCGACGTCTCCCCAAACGTTTCCGGCTTATCATAGTAATTCTTTATCAAGCCCCCTGCATACGAGCCCTTGCCAGCATCCATTGCCCCATCCACAATCTCCTTGATCCACGCTGTCAGGCCGCTGACGGCATCGCTCCGCCACTGCAGGTTCTCTTTGCTTTTGCTGTTTCGGAGGAAAGGTGCTTTGAGTACTGTAGCGAGTACACGCGCCATGCCCGCTGCCGCCCATGAGTTCCCGGTTGACCACAGACCCGGGTCATCGTGCTGCGGCCCTTGTATGTGTTGCCACAGCCCTGTGAAAGGCGTCTGGGGGGATGAACGGTTGACTTGAAGGAGGTCACGGTATCGCTTGCATTGAGCAACGGATTCACGCAGGAGTGTGATGTTAGAAGTGTCCGCAGCGTAGTACGCTAAGAACGGGGGTGCCATGTACACGAAATCCGACCTGCGAGCGACCGACAGGTAGATTGAGCAAGGACTCTGCAACAGACGCGCTGGGAAACTCACCATAACTCCACGATGTCTACCCGATGGGAGATTGCACCATTAGAAGCCCTCGGCGCGCCCTGTGTGACATATTCGACTGTCTCTTTGGCGGCATTCGCAAACTTTTCCAACCCCCGCCGTTTTCCAAGAAGCACGGCACTGACGCCCAGACTCGCCGGATCACCGACCGCCCCATCTCCGTCCGCCAGCGCATTCGCACCAGTCCCGATGACGATCTTGCTTGCCGCGTACGCCAATCCGCGGGGTAGGCCCGACGTCGAGACACCACCCTCCCCCTTCCCCTTACTCGGCCCTTCAATGAGTGTTTTCGCTTCCTCGAACGGGGAGTCACCAAAGACGGATAGGCCTGGATCGTAGAGTTCCAGAAGCGCCTCAGTCGCGGTACCGAACTCCCATGAATGTGTAGAGATGGCTATGGCGAGGTCGAGGACCTTTTGAATGGGGAAGCCTGGGGAGAAGGGAAAGGCGATGACGTCTGGGTTCTCTGGCTTCGTGCCTAAGGTAGAAGCGCTGGACCAGGAGGTGATCAAGGCGACCAATACAACCGCAGGCCTCCGCATATGCATGTGGGCGATGAACCAAGTGTTTCTTCCTCGACCACTGTGGACTTGGGGGTTAAAAGTTGATTGGAGAGCATCAATGATTGGTGCGCTGGCAAATTTATGACGGGTTGGCTTCGGCTTGAAAGTGGAGAAGTTGTGGATTTCTTATGCAAGCGAGTCTCGTGGACAGACTCTCAACCTATTGCAGCGACTGGCTTGACAGCGTGGGCTAAAGGGGGGTGATATCCCTATTTCAGGAAAATGGACCAGTCACGTGAGCTGTTGCACACCAAATGACTACAGAATGGCACCTTGAAGTTGAAACAAGACGTGGAGACATATTGCATACACCATTTCGAAGTGCGGAGGTCAGGTTTTGAGAGGTCTCCCTAGGCCGACTTGAGTTTTGAGGGAAATGACGTCTGGCCAAATTTAGGAAGCATCGTCAGAAGTCTGGGTGTGGAAGAAAATGACACGTCTTGATTAGCCCCGATCTGCGTTTGTGAATATAGAAGAGGATGCTAAAGCTCAATGAAGACGTAGGCAAATTATTGGGACTTCTTCCTTTTCTTGACTGTCCTAAATAGGAAGGACATGTTCGCGAGTGGAGAACGATAACTTGCGAGGGTGACTGTAATTCGATGCTTCGATAGCGAAATAGATATATTATGGGTAATGAATGGAACTAACTGCAAGCGAACAGAAGTTAGTGGTGATCATCACTGCAAGCAAGTATACAAGACTCACAATCCTGATAGCTTATTGATATAGGAATTATATGGTTTTTTATAATGCCGTCTGAGCTGTTGGTGTATCCAGGAGAAGAAGTTTCCCGTCTTCGCCGCCCATACTCTCGCACGCCGCCCGAACATCCTTACGAAAGGTTTCTGGAAGGCCGCGGCCGACCAGATGTGGTAGAACTCGTGTATGGAACACTCGATGTGCCACCGAGCCGCCCTAAAATATGATGAGTCGATACGAAGCGAACGTGATGATGGGGACGATGGGAATAGTGCGTGAAGAAAGCATGGGACACTCACAAACTGATAGAAAATTCCGCCCATGACAGCCCCAACAGCGTCCCCTTGTATCTTGAAAAGGCCAACGCTACGTAACAGCTCACGCTGGTCGAGGTCCGGCTTGAGTTGGGACGCAGGAAGTGTTGGTGTCCACCGCACAGCACGGCCGAGTCCCCACTTCGAGCCAACGGTTTCCCCTAATGTATAAGAGTTGAAGGTATTTGCTACTATCTCATCCATGTCGTGTGACCGTTTCAGCGCTGGGCTTGAACTCAGCATGAGCAGGAGGTAAGATTCCAGCACCCTGCGACCTAAGGCGTTGCGTATAAGAGTGCGAAACTATGCAGCTTAGATAGACATACCTGTGAAGCTGAGAGCAGCATTATGCCCATGTACAGCTGCTGGATGGCTCGCATGTGTCAAGACTCGCCGGGCAAGTTCCGGGGGGAACTGCAACGTTGGAAATAGGGCATTCAGATGCTCAGCAAAGCGCGGTTCTGGATTCTTCCACGTCGAACGCGGTCCATTCCAACTCTTCTCCTCCGTCACAGCAGTCTCCACCCTTCCACCGCGCACACTCGAGTCAAATGTCTCCTGCGACTCGAACGACTCGTCCTCGTCAACATAGCCTACTCGTGGGCGGCCTCGTTGGGATATCCGTTGAGGTGCAGATCTTGGCTGTTCTTCCGAGCGCGTCTTGAGCGCGAATGCCGAGTATCTTCGTGCTTTTGCACCTATAAGTCATATGGTCAGTTGAACACAGCAATTCTCTGCCGATGCGCCGACGCGAAAGGTTACTGACCTGGTGTTGGGAATCTTGAGGGTATTGGGAGAGATGTAAGGGTACTAAGTGAGGAACTCAGACGGCGAAGAGGACCAGACATTATTTGCCAACAACGGCCACCGATTTCTGTCTGGCCTTTTGCGTGGGCGTGCCAAGTTCAATAATTTCCACGAAAAAAATCTTGTCACGTGAGAACACTTTGCTCAAGGGCCGGTTATTCGGACTTGGACACACCCATCCGCTGCCTCACATTTCATTATCTCGCACTCTTGAAAACGGCCCACTTAGCTGCAATTCCGCGGTGATACGCATGTGAGATATACGTCCAAGGTGCGGCTGCTCGATTCCGCCGACCGAAACGCCCCCAAAGGAAGGGACCTATGTTGCGCCATATCGATGGGACGTATCTGCGGCCTTGAGGCATGAGCTTCGTCGACGCCCGCAACGGCGACATCGATCGTTTTCCTTATGGTTTCAAATCGATTTTCGTCCACATTGCGGCCCGGAAAACGTGTGCCGCTGACTTAGAATCGCACCCTTGCGTTGAGAACTTCTATATGGGGTGCTCGTTCACTCCTTTGGCGCTTGCACATCATGTCGTCGAGCCGATCTATGGTATTCTCAGCCATACCGTCTTGATTATGCGAGATAGATGACCGACCCTGGCCGTCACACTGACCTACAGGCTTCTTTCCATGTTATTATAAAGGGGGACGTTCTGTCGACTCACCAGAACCTTCACTCTTCTAGACCCTCTTTTCTCTTCTTACCCAGCGCGGTACATATACCCCATCGCATCTCTATACCACACTCTCAAAGGCAGCGCCTCCTACATACCATCATGAGCGTTACGGGAAACACACCGATGCTGAGCCTCTCGGCCGTTTCTGGGAGCTTTCCCTTTCAGACGAAGTATATTCCTTTGTCTCTAGACGTCAGGGTCACTCTAGGAGCGGAGGTGGACTCAGATTCGGGCCAGACCCGTGCCGCCGCACCAACGAATGGCTGGTTTGCGCCACAGCGTCCATCACGTACAAGTGGAGCTCCAGCTGTATCGCCCCTCCCGTTGAGCTCGTATCATTGCGCAGTATGGTGGGACGGGCAGCAGGTCGGTTCCTTCATCCGCTCAGGGTCTAGACTCACCGATCCTAACATGATCCAACAGGTGCATATCCGCGATCTCGACTCTCCTTTCGGTACCTACGTGAACGACGTGAAGATAGAAAAGACAACAGCGCTCAAGTCAGGGGATATCATTGTACGTATACTCCTTCCTCAACCGCCTACTACTACAACCATTCATGAACGACCCTCCGTAGACCCTCGGCTCGAAGATCTCGCGAAACAGCAGAACCCCTAGTGACATAACCGACGAACAACTCAAACCCATCGTTGCGAAGGTCACTCTCGCAGGCGTATCGTCCTGTTGAGCTGGGAGAGCCATCACCCTAGAGTCATTGCTTATGTCCATCTGTAATCCTATTCCCTGCATCTACACATGTGTATCCTCTAGACACTGTTTCTGCACTTTTTCTGGTTCTGGGCTCATGTATCCGCTATTGTTTACTGGTCTGCATGATGTATCTAACAGGCTGTAGTTCGGACATTATACACACTAGAGCCTTTCGCCGTCGTCTTCCGAAATCACGTTTAGAGACTTCTGTACCGCGTTCTGAGCCTTGAGAAATTGCTTGAGAGACAGTACGAAAGGGCGCTTCAGCATTTGGGTCAGTGGTGATATTTAGGTTCAAGAATCTATGGCATGTGTGGCCCATCAATCGACTATCAACTATTCTCCCAGCTGCTTAGTCGCCGTTCCAAATATCCAGGGCATAGAGAGATCAGTGATCTGATGAGCTGTCCGTGTATGGTGGCATTCTGGGAAGCTCATCTCAAAGTCCCGATATACCTATATACGATATTCATCGCCGATCACGAAACGCCTCCTGCCGACGGTAGGAGTAGCCCACGCCTTGCTATTTGAATAGCGATGACGCGTATAATGAACGGCCCACCCCAAAACTAAACATCTACCTGCCTGGCTCCACTTCTGGAGCCCGAGGGCGCGATGGATGCTCGGAGATGGTTGTTGACGCGGATGCCGAAGCTTTATGGGTCGGACTCGGGGATGATGTCTGGAGAAACCCTACATCGGATGGGTGAAGAATTTTGCGGAGGCTGGGGCTGCTGGGGATCTGGAGAGGGCTCGTTGGTATTGAGGAGGGTCGCTTGCAGGTTCATCTTACGTTGGACTCCACACAGCACGTAGTACGTCTTGTATTCCGCATGCAAAAACGTAGACCAAGCCCGGAGGTAGACGGGATACGGTGCATAAAGTGCCAGCCATGTCCATGTCCAGTATGTAGTCACTAATAATTGGTATCAAATCATCTCATCTCTCAATATACCGAGAAATAATGCGCGTAGGTACCTGTTGCCGATGAGGGCCATGTCCATCGTCGTTTGCGATTACCATTTGCGGCGAGATGGCTGAAGCTCAGACAAGGTTGATCACGAATATGACTTACGATGGCCGAACAATGTTTCACAAATGCCTCAACTTACGCAAAGACGTCGAATCGATAATCTGACAGTAACCAATGTTACATACTACAAGGGCATTGATACAGCGGATTGCGGCAAACGTAACCACGGAGAGACATTGGAGGGACAGGTACGATTACGTCTGCGATCCTAGCGAGCCATGACACAGCGCTCGTCAGATATACCCACCGTACCAGCTCGGAGGATTGACATCGACATACCAATCCGGCTCCTTCTGTATAATCGACCTTAGTACATCCATCTGCGCCTGGCTCGGCCTCCCCTCGTACGAGCTCTTCATCGAGCTACACACAGACAGGAGTGGTACGGATCCGCCGGGCGCCGTGCGTTGGAGCTCGAGTGAGGGGTCACGCGCATTGCAAATGACGTTTACGACCCTCAGAGCCTTGTATCGTGAATACAATCTTAGAAGTTTCAACGCGAGGTAGACCTTGCTTCCTGAACTGAGTTCTGGATCGTAGTCGATGATGCGGTGGGCGTTCTGGTCGCAGTAGTTGACGAGCCACTCGTCGGAAACGGCAAACCCGTACAGGATGTGGTGGTTCTTCGCGGCGGGTGTGCGACGGGGGACTGAGAGGTTGATTTGGTCTGGAATGGCCGTGTTGGTAGCTTTGGTTGGGTTTCGGGGTTGTTGTAACTGCCAGTGGGATCATCATGAGCATACCTGAAGAAAAAGGCTGTAGGAAGAGAGAAACTTACACTCATAGCTTCGATAGATTGGGTAAGAGACGGCATTTGAGATGACATGGGACGTGCAGTGGGATGGTGATGTGTATAAAGTGTCGATGGTGGGTGGAGATTGAACTTGTTTATCAACACAAACAGCCACTATCAGCCAACATTGTAGGCGCTGTAGAGTCTAGTGCTCGGCAGCCACTGATCACCAGTTAGAAGGTGAATTTACGTGGGCATCTTCGCGACCTGCAAATATCCTTAAATCAGGGCTGCTGTATGGTTGAGAGAAAAAGGGGACGTACGGTGACGGGACAACTTGCTGTTCCCACAAGACCGCTGCGGTGAGTCGGACGAGGACTCGCCGACCTTAATTAATTCTACCATGCCCGACCCGAGGAGTCCGGCCCTTGAATATGTCATGAACCGCTACCGCCGACCACTGACGTCGAGTCAGACGTTGACGCGCACTTGTTAGGTGTGCGAAAGATATCCCTAGTACATGTGAAGGTTTCTTTTTGTTCTCAGAGAGCGTCCGCGATTCCCGTATGCCACCACTGATGCCAAGCAGCAATGTGCCATACGAGAGGCTGGAACGAGGCGGATCGAACATCAGGGCCTACAACGTGATTGTGAATGTGGGTGGTGTTCGCGCCAGCCCACAATTACTGATGGAAGATGGAGAATGATCCCTATTTTTTATGACAGGTGGCCGAGAATAGAACAGGTCCTCAACCCTGGGTAGACGTGAGGGGACATGCAAGAGATCGCCATCGGTCAGAACCATGGACGACTCCACTGGCGAGCTGCAGTACATGGCGACGTTCGGATAATATTTGAAATACTTCGACGGACCAGAAAACCTCCTTCAGGGTTCGATCGAATACGCTAGCGATAGCCACCGATTGGCTAGGCTGCCTTCGGCTACGCGCTTGGACGAGGGAACAGTGGGAAAAGGTTTTAAGATTTCAACATTTTGCCTCCAAATTTCAAGTTCCGTAGACCTAGCCGAAGGACATCTAGGAGTTGGGGATCGCCAGTCAATTTGAAGACGCCGTGTCTGTATAGCTAGACCGGACGTTTTACTCCCTTCCGATCATTCCAAATTATAATGCCAGGCAGCTTCTCACCTAGCTCTTCAATACGTCAGTAGTAGGAGTCGGGTGATACATATACACAGCGAGGTACGTTCCTTGTAGTGAGGTCCGATGGTACGCCGTAGGGCGACGTCAATCCGACAATGCCGATAAATCCTCTCTGAGCCCAGTCAAGAGTAGGTCAAAAGCTATCTTCGCCTGTGAGGTCACTGACGCCTAAATTTACCACGGAGTTCTCTTTCCTTTCCTTGCCTAGGGGGGAAGTATTTGCCAGCACGGCTGACTGCGCTGATGAAGAAGGCGACTACCAGCAGGGCTGAAGGATCTTGCGAAATGGCGGTAAAACTTTGGTAATTGGCCGTGTCACCTCCAGTGAGGGCGAAGTGCTGCGGTCGGGTCAAGCCTTCAGCGCATCGCTATAGCAATCTTCCGTCAGCTAGGATATGGAGTTATCATCGCCAATGGTCCTTGAAAACGCCATCGCCTTCGCCATACGAGCGGACATATGGAGAGAAGGGAAGATCTCGGGTCCTTTCGTGACGGTGACTCCATGTGGCCCACTGCTCCGCACCTTCACGAAGGTGAGAAGATCTGTTGAAACGCTAAGGCGTGTTTCGAGATGGAGGCGATGCGAAATGTCTCCTGTTTCTTTCTTGCTCGAGACGGAGCCCACATCGGCGCAATTTCCGCAATTACATCAGACTCTCCGGACCTTCCCTCTCTGGTTTCGTCCCTGCGCTCCTGAAACATCACGCAGATAGGATCCAATGAGGAGCTTTTGACTTTTCTTACTACGCATAATATTCTGAAGAGGTGATATCAGAGGAATGGACAACGTCTGGAATTTCTGTGACGCAGAAGCATAGACCACCTTGAGAAGTAGAAGGAATAATTCATTGGATGGAAGAGGCCGCGTACCGGGTGCGCGGACAAAGTTTGACAAGGTCGATAACACGTTTGAGGTTCCTCTCCTGCGACATCGGAGCTTGTCGCTGTCAGGACCGCGCTCTAGTACGTGGCAAATTTGGCCATGTGATGATAGAGTCCCCTTGTGCCACAGTAACATCCAGAAGCTGTTCCGTCAGGTTCTAAAGATGAGTAATGACCGGAGCTTAGTTGGGGACCTCTGATGCAGTCGTCGACGCGGAATGCTCTCTCTATCGTCGCGCAAAGACTCCAGGAACTCCGCAGCAAAAGTGTGTACCAGGCGAGGTCGTGAACGCCAGCTGGAAGCAGGCGACATGAGTGGGTACCGACTCTTGCGAAAGGAATGCCCCTCCTCTCGTCCAGCCGATGGCCTCGAGGGCATGATCTTCGATCCTTGCGAAGGAAACAAGAAGCGGAAATACGTCTCGAATATTCTTCCGCCTAGTTTCCGACAAACCGCTTCTCTTGTGAGGACGTGTGTTGCAATACTTAAACATTGAATGAAATTAATCCGATCGCCGAAGTGCGTAGTGCTCTGCACTATCTGTCAAGACTGAAGGACCGTCAAGCCGCAATTAGGTCATGTTCAGGCAGGTAATAGGATGATGATTCTTACCTCGGCCGTACCCCTTCGGACGTGAATACTTCCAGGTTCGAGAAAATTTATCAGCGTGAAAGTTCGTCAGAGGTGACCCAATCTGTCCTGTCGCCGCGTTCCACGTGTCGAACTCGTTCCACTTCAGTGCGTACGCTGGTAGATCGTAGCAGTTGCTTTGTCCTTCTCGTACAGCCCCTTTGGCAGTAAGAAATCGATAAGGTTTTCTGCCATAAGGTGTTGTATTTGTTCGAAACTGATTCTTCAATCGGCTTTTGGAGCTGGAGCGCGTAGTAGACGCCACCAGTAGAAAATAGTACACGAGGATTAATATCTTCATGCAGAGTAACAACACGCTTCTGCAATATCCTACGCAGGCTTTCGGTGAAATGGAACGAAAGAGAGAAATAAAAGATGACACACAGTGATCTACACTGACCGCTACCGCAAGGATCACGAAATAAGATCAGATTCCAGAAGCCATAGCAAAGAGCAGGCTTACATTCCCCATATACCCTCCATAGCCGGTTTTATCGGGCGAACCGCAGATGAATGGTTTCTTAGGAACAAGGTTGTTCGTTCACGTACGGCTTTCTTTCTCCTACACTGAATTTCCATCAATATCCTCCAGAGCCTGCAAATAGAGCTCGCTTTCAAGCATATCCCCAATTTCATGTAGCGATTTGGTCTCACCTTCCTCAGACGAATTCGCGTAATCGTATTTCCCGCGTGAAAGGTGCTCCGGTATGCTGTCCTTTTCTTCCTACAGATCCTTAATCAAGCGTGGAAAGGTATGGCGACGGACTCTTCATCAGCTGAAGATGAAAACACAAGTAGAGCAACCGTCAGACGCCCAAATGGCTATTGATGGAGCAATCTGACCTTGAGCATGCATTCTGGAAAGTGGATGTCTTCCACGCTCGGACGATTTAATCAGTGCCGAATTCGTGCCATAAGCGGTCCACTCTTATTGGGTACCGCCTTCCACATGTCGAGATCTTTCCACTCTAGAACGCAGTCCAACATCAACGCGACCGTCGTCTCGTGCTAGCCGCTGAGAAGAGGATGTCGGATGCATCGTTTTGATGCAGGAGCACAAGCATCGTTCGGCGATACGCTGAGGGACAGGAGCAAGGAAGGACGAACAAGGGTCCAACGCGCCGGCACTCTGGAAATCGACATCAGTTTCGAGAAGAGGTAGCGATAATTATAGTCCACTCACGTTCCCATCGACGGTACACCTGATAAGGCCTTCGGCCGCAGAACGCGGATCCGCAGCCGGGTCAGCGTCCGCGCCTTCCATCGGTATGCCTCCTGCAGGGGCGTCGGCTTCAGTGTACTGATGCTGGAGCAGATAAGTTGCGAGTGACTGTGATGTATCTTAGCATAAGCAGGTATAATGTCCATATGGTCTCACTTAAGTTCGGGTACATCAACGCCAAAGTCCCCAGTACCAGTGTCTCCACCATCGAATATAGTCCCTTCCCGCGGCAGAGTAGGCGCTGCCATGTCGTTTTTCTGCGCCAAAGATTGGATACAGCCTCTGTAGGCTAGGGGAGGGTTCCATAGAAATGTTATGCACCTGGGCTGCACGAGGAGCCATTTCCACCAAATTCGAACATTCCAATATGCCTGAAAGACATTCTTCGTCGTTCGCACGGCTTCGTCGTCCGAGTCCCCATGTCGAGAAGCTGCGACGTCATGACATTCGCTTCGCCTGGCGATGGCCCAAGTTTGCGACTCGGCGCCCAGTACCGTACTAGATGCAAGTGGTCCTGGGCCCATTTCCGGATTTTCCATCCATGATACCATGCCGGGCGCGGTTTCTGGTAGTAGACAAGATGTGTCGCGGTTGCAATGTTTGAACGCGTTCAAGGCGCGTCGGTCACAAGTTGCCACAACATGTACAATTTGGCAGAGCCCTTGCTGGCAAGCAACGAATTGCCGCATCCGCACTTCCTCGATTCCACCATGACGAATCACGATGCCTTCTCGCCCCCGGAATGCTAAGTAGACAGTAGATACAGACAAAAATGAAGTGTGTAAAACTGGACGCGGCTCGCAAAAACTAATTGCAGTAGCCCACCGCGAGGGTTGAACTCGCAGCCTTCAGATGCCATTCCTGTGTACTCAGCCTAAGAGTCTGACGCTCTATCCGATTGAGCTAGGCGGGCATTGATGTGGCCTACGCTCGGTACCTCGGCGGCGGCGTCGGTGAGGAGCTTTTAAGAATATTGAGACTTTCGCTGATAGTGTCTGCGGGTCTCGCCCTAAGTCGACCGTTGGAGCAGGGCTGACGTGGAAGTTGAAGGGTGTGTGGTCTTCTCAGTGTTCTTGTAAGGCGAGGGTCAGAAGTAAGCGGGCGCAGCTCCATGGCGAAAGGGTCGAAGTGACTTCAGCGCTTGCCATCTAGCGAGAATTGTGTGCTGGGATGTACACCGTGGAAGACAGAGGAGAGCATAGTATCGAAAAGTAGTAGATGAGGACTCAAATCCAAAAAGACTCCTTCCACTCCACAATTGGATCCGATTGAGTATACTCGTCCCTCACCGCTATCCTCTCGTCATTGAACTCCGCTACTCGAGTGCACACATCGTCAAGGCATTGCTGATCGACGTCCAGCACTAGCGCTTGCAGCTGTGGGGCTGTGGAGATTACTGTCTTCACATCTTGGGTCCACATATCGTCATCGAAAGGCTGCTGGCCCAGGCGCATCCGTAGTGTCCTTAACGCAGGCAGCCACTCCATGGTCGGGAGATCCATATTTAGCGGATGGATGCCCACCGCCACGAATTTTAAACTCGAGAACACGTATCCAGACTCAGCCAGCCGACGGAGGGTGTATCTCCCTGCGGAAAGCGAGCAGAGCGTGGAAGCAAACGGACTAATCGCCTCGACAGGATCCAGTTTCACTGGATTGCGATGCTGCCAAATGGCGAGGTTGCGGATCCCAGTGCATTTGGCAAGTATCAGCGTTGCGATTTCCTTTGACACGGAGTTCGTGATGCAGACGTTACGCACATGCGCGGCGAAGAACTCTGCTGGGCGGGAGTGCAAGGCGACCTCGAATCGTTCGACGTAGGTCATGTTTCGTAGTCGGAAAATTTCGTTGTATGATATGAATACGATCGTCTCGTACATGATGGCTTCTACCCGTCGTTGGACGCGTTTTGAAACGACGGAGAAGGAGACGGCGTCGGGTGGAAACATGTGCGTCGCCCATTCGAAGATTTCGTCCTCGATCTCTGCCACAAAGTTGAACGAGAATGCAGCGCTCTATGGTGGTTCATAATCTTGTTGGAGTGACAAAAACTACAACTCACCTCCATCTCTACAGTAGGCTTAGGGCTAGGACAGTGTTTGGGTAGCATGTACACGGGGTGGGGAAGAGAGCGGACAGCAACGTCTGACTGCGATCATTGAATCGACCGGCATCGATGAATGGAGTTGAAGAAGCTTCCAAGTCTGCACGCTGAGAGGAAGCAGGGCGGAACAGTGCCGGGCCGTTCAGCACCTCACTGCTGGGCCACACAGAAGATAACTTGAACATCGCTCGTAACGCTATCGTTCTGTTGGCTGCTGCCTTTGCTAACTACATGGAGAAACGAATGAAATTATAGACGCATAAGTACGTCGCACCGTATATTTCACGGATCGTAACTTCATGTCAACTTCATGTCGTCTTCGAAACTAGCGCGAAGTGAATCGCGACCCAGGACGATTGGGTCTGTCGCGATCGTTGGGGTTTGAATTGGGCAGGGCTCTGGTTAAGTAAAACAGCAAGTATGTACATACATAACACCATGAATCTACGTGGTCAGAATGATGAAGAGTCCCTTTCCCTAAACCGCCTCCAAAAATGATGGATTACGTCAGAAGGGCTGCATTGACACGGGGATCAAATAACCGCCATGAAACGTCCCAGCCAGGTCGAGGGACCGAGGTTCGTCTTACCACCCCTACCACCATGTCTGACCCCGTCGCGGACAAGTCTGGATTCCTGCGAATGTACATGTCGAACCACCCCGACACCTTGGTCGCCTATGCGAAATGGTTCGGGAAGGTCACGGAGCCCATTACCAGCGCTGAGATGACAGCTATCGATTCCAAGGTCAGTAAAGTCTACTCCACGCGGGTTTCCCAGTTACTCACGCATGGATACTCGTACGAAGAGCATGACCTTAACGTGCACTATGAAAGCCGGGGTTAAGAAGGAAGTGCGCATCCCGATTGAACCGCCCTTGAATGGTTACGATGACGTGAAGCCTCGTCTGCTGGAAATGAAGGCCATTGCACAGGAAAAACTTGGCATGGTGAGTACAATAGGACACGACTCCATCCCCCACCCCTGCAATGGAACACTCATGCATCGTGCAGATCAAAACGCCTCGAATCACCTCCTTCCGCCTCCCTTCGGAGGCCCTTGCATCGGCGATCGTTGTCGGCGCCCTCCTATATCTCTACCTGGCACCTAAAGATGGGAGCTCGCCCCTCTACGAACCTGCGAGAATGGTTGACTCCGTTCTTGGTCCCAAGCCAGTGACATACATCCTCGGCGCGATTGGGGTAGCACACGTCTTCGAGTCCATGTACACCTTCGTATTGTGCCGGAGACACAGCACAGGTTTCTTCACTGGTGTAAGCCGCCCCTCGTTCGCTGCCTCATCCTTCTTTGCTTACTGCTTTTACCTAGGCCGCCTACCTTTTGGCCACTATGGCCTTTGGTTTTCCCATATGGTCGGATTTCAGGAAACGTGTCCAAGCCGCCAGGATTGGCTCCGTGATGAAGGTGGAATAAATTCTCATTGGCAAAATTTTGGTTCTTTCATTGTGTGTATATACCCCGCTTTCATCGCTACCTTCACAATGCAATCTACAACAAAAACGCCTCACCCTGAGCCAGATGCGGCGTTCTGCGCGGCAACGAGCTAGTCATCAGCCTCTGAATCAGAGGAAGGCTCTTCTTCAGCGTCGGCTAGAGCTGCAGCACCGACTGCTATCGTCCCCGGCTGCGGAAACCACCCCCACTGCGCAAAGTCGACTCTCATATCACCAGTCCGACCCACAGTTACCTCAACGCCCTCAGCCGTGAGCGCGCCTCCCTGGCGCTGGGCACCTTGGGTGCCAGGACCGCGAGAGGAGATTGTTCCTGATGCACCTATTACGCGGTGCCAAGGCACGGGTGGGTTCGTGTCGGGTGAAAGGAATTTAAGAGCTGCGCCGGCTCGATGTCAGCCGGGCGTTGAAGGGATGATGGGTAGCTGGACGCACCTTGACCGACGTGTCGCGAGTGATGAGGCATCCCGATAAGTTTCGCGATATGTCCTTGTCACGTTCAAGCTCCCATGTACTTAGTGGGAGGATGGCTTGCGGGCGTACCGTAACTTGTCACTCGACAATGGGGTATCAATCGAACCGTCTCGTAAACCTTGGCCGTCATGGTCGGTTTGACCAAGACACAATGATATTTGAGGAGAACATACTGCGGCATGAAACTCGGCGCTATCCATCGCGTCCAGGATGGGGAGTCGAAGTCGCCCTCAACCACGATGACCGGGAGCTCAAGAGATCGACGACAGAACACGCGACCATTAGAAGCCTTCGCCAAACACAACCAACTCAAATCACGTGCCATCTCCCTTATAACCCACCCAACTTTTTTTTTCTGATCCCCACTCATTTCCGGACTCGCATTATTGTCCCCCTGCGAATATCTTTCCTGCTCGCAGGAGCCTACAGCTTGTCCTAGACGGATGCATCGACGCCTCAGCTGGAGCGCACTCTCGCGTTAGCGCGCGGTCGTTTGGACTTGGAGTGGAGTTCCTTACCAGAGGTGTTACAGTCATTTTTTTCTTTTGGTTGTGGTTTTGTGATGCGTTTTGCGTTTATTACCTTTCATTCGTAGATGATGTGAATGATATGTGTTTTACACGCCTTTTTCTCTCGAAGTCGGGGGGTTTCTTATGGAGCTGAGATTCTAGTGGATGTCTTTCGAGGCGCCAAGCCCATGAAGTCGCTGCCGTGCATCGTGCTACTGCATACCTTGGTGAGTAAAACATCCTTTATTCGCTGACCTGCGGGTCCTATGTATACACGGCGAAGACGATATATTCTTGTCAGAATCGCAACGAGCGACTTGTCTCGACAAGTTGCTATGAAGTTACCTATAGCACACCTGAGCCTTTCCGTTTCGTTATCCTTTTATGTTATGGTGTACGATCCTTGGATGAATGCTAATCTTCGACTTCGCAGGCGGTTCAAATTGTAGTGGTGCCTGGTGTCCATACGACGTTGGCCGATGGTTGAATGATTGTCGATCGACTTTGTCAGTGTCAGTAAAGCGTCTCCATCGCACGTTTAATTACTTTTCATCTCTCATGTCATATCCTACGTTTGCCTGCAAATGGGTTTGGATCCTCGATCATTCACGGTTAGACAACATGGTCAATCTGCAGTTCTCTTTATTGGGCTGTGAACGTGCATTTGGTTACCACCAATGGAACTTCCGTTCAGCCTCACCGATGAATCTTTTGAGTAGCCCGTCATACGCGGTCTGACCGAGTCTGACCGCAGCGAAAAGCTATGCTCGATTTCAGCTTTTTTGCCGGCTCTTTTATCGCAGGGATTGTACCATGTGGTACCAACCTATTTACGGGCTTCCAACATCCTTGCCCGCTGAGACGCCGCCACTGAGAGGCGACAAGACTACGTGATCACTGCTGATAAGATAACTTACCTTCATGCTAGCCATCTCAGTGTGGATGGCACGGACTCGAAATGGACGACGATGTGCCGTCAAATATGTATGCAAGCCGCCGCCGAACTTCGAACTTCTCGCGATCCTTCTTCTGCGACATGCTAGTGCCACTCGAGTCACAGGGCGGTGGTCGAAGGGATACATTTCTTCATCCAAAGATATCCAGCGGAGGCCTGAGCGACTTCGAGCGTGGTTCAAGGGGAAAGGCGAGCTACACAGCCACATGAATCACGTTAATAACTTCCATGACGGGCCACTGAATTCACTGGAACTCGAGCTGACTTCAGGAAAGAGTATCATTGATCCATCTGGCCTCCATCCAGGATTAAAACCTGGCTGCTGACTCGTCATCGCGCCATCTGGTAATGCCATCGTGCATCATAGCACGCTGGCCTGGCCGCAACATAGGTTCAGGTTCCGCAGTGCCAAAGAGTTCGTCTCTCCTCCGATTCAGGAACCCAACGCCTAACAACCCTGGGCTACCGCGCATCCCACACTTCAAAGTGTCAATTCCGTTTTTCGGTGGTCGACCGCAGTCAGGCAAGATCACCGCAGCCAAGGGCGATCAACTGTATCAGTCCCCATGCGCAGCAAGATTACGGATAAGGCGGAAAATCGCCGCCGCATCGCACTGACACGAACGTTACGGAAGGTAGATGGGCTGTACGTTCGAGACCTTCATAAAGGGAACCCACGCGCCAAGGATGGGGGAAAAAACACATTTCTTCTAATTCTCGTCCAGGCCAAGGATGTCAAGCAACAACGGTGAGTTGCCTTTCCCTTTGTTGTCTCTCAAAACCTGAAGCGCGTACCATTGCAGGTACTAGTCTTCCGCAGGAGGCTATCCACTCACCCTATAATTATGTGCCCACTCGGTGGGTGGCGATCGTCTTTGTTATACTCTTCGGCATTTCGACGTGTGAGCAGTTCGCGCTGGACTATAACTTATCAGAACGCTTATGCAAAGGACCATCTTAGTGCTTCACGTAGGCCAAGCCATACGATTCCGCATGTGGTGGCTTTTCCCTACGATATGCATATGTGGCGCGGCAGAAGCTGCAGGCTGGGGCGGCCGGCTCTGGAGCAGCTATAACCCCTCCAACGGTGACGCATTCATGCTTCAGTTCGTATTCTGCCTCACCCCCTGGTCATCAGTATCTGATACCTCGTTACAGAATTTGTACAACGATCTTGGCTCCGACGCCCTTGGTTGCCGCTAATTTCATTATTCTGGGTCGGATAATCGGAGCATGGGTGCCTCATACAGCAGAATTCCTCCCCGGTGGTGTAGGTCTTTGTTAGTCCCAAACATGTCTCTGGATTCTGACAAACATTGCTTTCAGATGCTATCATCTTCTGCGTATGCGTACGTCTCTGCGATAGCCCGCACCGCGTGATCCTTGATTGAGCCCTTCTTTATCACAGGACATCATCGCTCTAGCTATACAGGGAGCTGGAGGCGGGATAGCCTCGTCTGCTAACACTCATGCTGGATCTGTCCTCGTAAGTTTCTTCCCACTACAAGTCATCTCACGCCTAACGCTTGGTGACAAAGGGCGCCAATATTATGCTCGCTGGAATTATCTTCCAGACCGGTAAGCTCCTTCCTAAGTCAACAGCGGCACCGTTTCTCACTTGCCTATAGTCATGATTACATTATATGCAGGCCTCGCCATCGAGTATTTCATACGACGCTTTTACAATAAACCCTTTCTTGCGAAGCAGGGCGTCTATGCGTCCTCAGTCACCGGAAAGCACTCCATGGGATCCAACCTCAAGATAATGACGACGGCTCTCATGTTCAGCACGCTTTTCTTGTTTATCCGGTACGCGCTCATTGCACATGCTCGTCTCTTGGTAATTTCACACCATCCTGGCTGTACAGCGCGATTTACCGGACCATCGAGCTTGCGGACGGGTGGAATGGCAGAGTCATCTCTACCCAAGTTTACTTTAGTACGTGGAGAGATTTCTCGAGTTCCCAGCCTCGGGCCGCTGACTCTTGATTGGCTCCTCGCATAGACGTCCTTGACGGCGCCATGGTTATTCTTGCAATCTACACGATGAATATCGCCCATCCCGGGGTGTTTTTGCCGAGCAAGGATAAGCTGGACAGTATCAAGACTAGTAACGATTCTCTCACAATGAAGCAGAGAGGCGGCGTCTAGAGGGCGATGACGGACTTCCTTTCTTCTCTATTTTCACGGTCGAGCGTTATCATACCTTGATCATACCTCTCGTCACTCTTTCCTCCTTTACTGGGTATTATCACGCATATACAGACGGACTAACGACTACTACATCTCCCCCAAGTACTATAGAATTTTTTCAATGGATTTACAAAGAATGATTAATTGGTGGTAGTTCAAGATCGCTGGCATCTTCACTGTCCTCCCCGGTGATAAGCTAACGTATGTAAAGAATGTATATTCTAGGGCTAACGTGGAGGCTAGTAACACGCCCTATGGCATACTAGAAAAAGTCCCTTTGAGTCCGAAGTTGAAGCAACGGGGACGTCAATTTAGCTCGATGGTAATGGATATGGACACTTCCTCCGACCCACGAGGATCCGTATTGCTTAGATGTCAGGAAAAATCCCCGAGCTTGTCTTTACGCCATGACCAGTGACGCCATACTTCGATGGGCTATTGTGAATGTGCAACATGATGACTTTGCACCACTCGGACTCAGACTAACCAGCAAGCATCTACCCTATTGCCAGAGCTTCCTCGGGATGTGTCGGCGCGTCAACTTGCCCATACAATGGTTCGGTGCCAAGTCGACAGCTAGTGGGGAATCGGAAACATGGGGTATCTGAAACGGATACGCCGCGAAGTCTGAAGGAGTGAAGTCCGAATGACAATGTGTTGAGATAGTATCGAGGATACACCAATGTCAGAATAAGAATTAGATGAGGGCCCCCGACGCCATGTACCCAAGGGTCTATTTATAGATTGGCGCATGCTCGAGTTATTTTAGGATTACCGACGTCGTATACGTGGACCAAGAGGCCAGCTGATTTTCTGACATGGTTACTAATAGCATCAGCCGCTCATCCACCATGATGGACGACCATCGCATTCAGCCCACAGTTGTCAGTTAAACGCTTCTATACTTGTCGCTCGATGCCTTGACGGGATGTCTAAGCACACGCACATGCACCCGAAGCCACGAAGGGTGGGAAGCAGGTTCCCGGACGAGTAGATCTGTTGCTTAATCAAGGTTCGAAGGTTGTGGTTTGGGGTAATGTACAGATGCGGATACAGACAGCAAAAGCGAGGAAAGGAAAAAGGAGAACCGAAAGGAGTGGGCCAAGCATACCGTGATATCAACGAAATAGGGAACACGGAAGAAAGGATACAAACAGGAGCAGGACGAGTGGAATGTCATGAGCTGAGTGAGCAAATAGGGACCAGGAAGAAGAAACCGTGAAAATGGACACGGGAAATTGAAGGTGGGTCCAGCAGTATTATTATCCACGTCGGGTGAGGGGTAGAGTATATAGGGAGAAATAGGGGCAGGGAGACGATGTATTTGTCAACATGCGCGAAAGATCCAGTTCTGCCAAGCTTTATGATAGGGGAGAGGGGGCGTTGTATTCGCAATCCTGTTTCGAATTAGATGTTTGAGCTGTGCCTGGGATAATAGACAGCTTGGTGTGCGTACCGAAGGAACCCTCGAGTGAGCGGTGTTGAGCATTTTAGCCAGTCAACATGGACGTGGTTCCACGATGGGGTAAGGAGATGTGGGTTAAGGAGGCCAAGGATGAGAGCAAGGACGGGGTTCGGAGTTGTTCCGAGTGTGAATGTATGTTACAGCATGAGACGAGCGTGCGGCGGGTCTGGCGGGATCGAACGGAGAATAAATGAAAACGACAAGCAATGCAATGACTAGTAAGGGATAGGGGGGTGGCTGATTCAGGTCTAGAAGATAGGGTACATCGATAAGTATCCCACAAGATGAGTGAATGTAACCGAGCAACTTACTTGGAGCTTCGAGTTAGCAGACAATGCAGCCACAGCAGCCCGCTCCTCGGTTCTGTTCTCCATCGTTTCCAGTGGAGGGTTGTGGGTTCGCTGTGTAAAGGGAAACAACATGGGAGTTAGGGTGTTAGTAGTAGTGCGAGGGAGCAGAAACCCACCATCGCTGGTCCTATTTCTAGCCCTTTTCTTCTTCAGATCGTTCTCACCTGGAGGAGCATACGGTCTAACAGAGAGATGAACGATCGTCGGTATTGGACCGGGGCTCGATTGTGGTGCGTGGGTTGTAAATTTTAATTCTGTGACATGGTTCGTCAGCATGCTGCTATCTCAGATGTAGAAGGAGGGGTGGGAGGATGGGATAGAGAAAGTAGAACTCACTTGAGAGTGTATCGTCATCTTGAAGCATTTTTCCGAGATATAAGACCCGAATGTAAGATGGAGCAAGCGGGCGCTCGTCCTCCCATTCTGTGTGCCAGACGTCAGTCTCCCACTCCTGGTTCTCGTCCTAGCGAAATACGCACCTGCCGGCCAAGCATTCCAAACAAGCTCCTTCACCCGCCCCAATGTTGTCTCAGGTTCGAATGACATCGTTCTCCTGCGCCCAGATATGACAAGAAATGTGATGAAGACCTGAGGACTCTGCGGAACCGGCGCCTGTGCAGACACCGCTCCTGCGGCCTCCCCCGCATCTTTCGCCTTCTCTTCTGTCTGTGGAGCTGACTCCTCGATATTCGGAGCTGGAGGAGACGACTCGTGTGACGTGGACTCCGCTGGTCGTGCGCCGACAATCCTTGTGCTGGTCTCCGCTTCGGTCATCTCGAGATGTGTTGTAGATGTCCTGGCAGAGGATATGTCTGCTTGTACTGAGCCCTCCGTGGCAATATATGGTCGTGTTGGTGGTTCTAGTGAGGCCATGCTTTTAGGGGCAGCCCCTACGTCGGCAATGAGCCCCTGAATGCAGTCTGTTTGGTCGTCGTTGGTCTGCGGCTCAGCAGATGTCGTGGTCGATGCGAAAGACGCAGAAAACGCAGTGAGACCGGGGGAAATGGAAGCAAAACACGATCAGAGATTTCTCGCGCGTATTTATAGTCTAGGCCCCTTCGAATTCGGAAGTGGGTTAATTGAAATTCAAGCGAACCCGTCAATGCCCCAATTTACCAATCTCACCCTGGAGGATGAATGATGTGCACAGGATGGCGAAGAAGATAGGTGTGAACTCAGGGCGTGGCGAGGGTAATGGTTGTGAGTTGGTGCGAGGTCAACGTCAAACTTCCCATTTGTAAACAAGCACAATTTAAACACGAGCGCTTATGTTTTACCAGTTCTCCCACGTGGATTCGCATGTACGCCTTCAGGGTTCTTCGCCCATCACGAGCTACTCTGAACCACCCTGATTATTATCTTAGCATGACATCGAACTACTGTTCGTATCTCCAAGATGATTATTCGCGTCGGTGTCGATGGGCCGAAGGAAGATGTGAAAAGGGGGATACGCGGTACAGATTTAAGTCTCAACAAAGCCCGGCAGTTGAGACCATGTCGAGGTCGGTCAGTTTCAGGGCCTCCGATCACCCTGGGAATCGATATCTCAACAGTTAGGATGTTCCAGTTTCAACGAACCTCCTATGATGGCCGCAGTGCTAAAAGATGTATATATGGAGTCTCTTAAACAGCTGGGGAAAGTTTGCTGGCCCAGACTGGCGTAGGCGTCGACCTCGAATTGCGCCATAGGCCCTGAGCTAGTGCTCCACCTGACATACACCGGATGTCTCATGATCATCAAATATCGTGAAATAAACAGCGACACTGAAAGTCCGCCCTAATTCTCTTCACTGGCCGGCCTTCGGTGTTCGTTCACCAAGTTTCGCTCTGTTGGCTAGTAATCAAATCTGTGTAGTCACCCTTTACGGCTTGGAGGGTGCGTAAGTCTTGCTCGAGATATGCTTGAGGTCGATGGCCAGCGTCAAGAGCCACGCGACTGGATGACGACTTCCGCGTGTACAACTGCACCGAATGTCATGGCATCCGTCGCTACATGACCTGAAGGGTATTCGTAACGCATGGCCAAGGCTGATGCGTTGGTTGATGCGCCGCAATATGTACGGCGACCATGCTTAAAATACAGGTTATAGTTAGTTATAATCGAAAGCTGATATGATGACAAGCGTAAAACGATTAGCAAATAGGCTAAGCATGGTCGGTATGCATCAGGGATGTTGAAGGTTCCAGACTTGAACGCTCTGAGAACAGGTTGCGAAGGAAAGTGTCCGTTCGTGAGATATCACGGCTCTGGTTCGGGCAGCGGCGGTCTGCAACTGTCGCTTGCAGTGGAAGCAGAGGAGATGGCGCAAGCATCCACAGCTTTTCTGATGGGCAACTCTCTTGTCTTGATGGAGCAGACATCGGAACCAAATGAGGGATGGTTGTTGCGTGCGGCATTGCCGAAAACGATCCCTTCGAGGAATAAGGACGACCCACGTCGCGTGGTGGGAAAGAAAGAGGTCAGCTATGTTAGCGTGATGTTGGTGAAAGACAGGAACGTTAACTGCGCGCGAGGCCGGGGGCTTGAGTTGTCAGATACTCGGTAAGGTCATCCTGGAGATCGCGGCCATTGCGTATGCGACGATAGATGTAGGTTATGATGACTAGGAGGTTGCAGACCAGCACGGTCGCGCCTGACTGAAACACCGATTTTCACTCTTGACGAACGGGAAGAAAGAAGCAGCGCACCTCGACTTGTGCCGTCAGACCATCCCACATATCCAACTCTTGACTATAACCAAAAACACGCCTGTCATGCCAACCAGACATGCCATGTAGGATACTGAACTCCTTAACCAGCCTCTAGGCAGGATGCGGAGGATACTACAGACGATGCTTATTCGGGCAGACCTAGATTACCATACACTGTTCAGCCACTGACGCGCACAATTCATACGAGTGACCAACCAGATAGTAGCCGTAAACGCGAGGGACCTAGTCAAGTTGTTCACTCGTCCCGCGGTCTTCGTCGGTGGATAGCCCGCCTTAGCCCGATCTTTGGCCAAAAAAGTATTAGGCACACGATGATTTAGATTTGATGTTAAACATACCATTCCTCGCAGCGCGTAACCAAACCGAAACCAACACGACTGGGTCAAAAGTGGCAGCCACGAATACCCAGATCAAGAAGTGAGTGGATTGTTGCAGGACGAGATGTTTCGTGTATCGCACACTTCGTGACCGAGCTAGGGGCGGTTTCCATGATGATGATGAGTAAACTGGTGCCTGCCATTGAGGTTATAAGACCGATTATGAGACGAAAGAGGAACGACGCAAATTCAAACATTTACCTGCCTGGCAACTGCCTGGCCCTTCAAGCAGGTCTTACAAACATAAGCCCTTCCCGTGGGGCTCTTTGCTCCTTAGGTCAACGGTTTCGTAAAGGAGTCCAAGTCGGTGATTCTCGAGGCTCAGCAAATGTAAGCTCTAGATGCGGAAGCTGAGCAGCCCCAGGTTTGGTGGCAGGACAGGTCAAGCCTAAATGTGGCAGTGCCATCAGGGCTTGGTCACCGTGCCGATGATCAAGCGATCATCACGGTCAAATGGGCGGCTTGTCCTCCAACCGCTCAGCACGGTACATAAGGGTACATATCTATGATCTGTGCTCATCCCTCCTTCGTTCTAGCGGTCAACCTTGACTTTTCCGAACGTCGATATCACTGTTTATAGTAGGACACCCAACCCGTACCACTTAACGTTGAACCCAGCCCCTGCTATCGGCTTTTCCGCCCTTCCATCCTATTCAAGGTCTTTCGAAGCTCTTTCAACCAAGCCGAGGCTTGCGCCTGTATCGAACATCTATAGCAAGGAAACTAGGCATAGAAATATCCTGCTAGGTACGCTCCCTTATCGTCTCGCGCACAAAGCCAAGTTAGAATCAGATTCAGGCCTCACTGTTCGAAGCTCAGAACATACTCCGGACTTATCATGGATCCACGCTCAGACTATCTCTCTACACATTGGTCAAGCTACAGCAAATCTGATGGCCCTGTAATTTTCAACAATGGCTCTACCTTCATGATTTCCGTCATTTTGGATGCTGGTGCCCAAAACCATTTTGCTGGTATCCGCTTAGTGATCGTCTACGAGGAGAGATATGATCTGAAAGATGTGAGTAAGTTCTCAATCAATCAGATCGGCTCCATATTTACTTCCGTCACAGCGGATAAGAGATCGTTTGGCGTCTACCCAGTGTGAAGCTGCAGCATGGAAAATCCCTTTCGTTTACCGAAATCAGCTCTGTCAACATCGCGACACCATCGAGCAAGATAGGTCGAAGCTGCTTGACCTCATAACGCCCGATCTTCCACTTTGTCCAGTCGTATTTCGGTTAATTCAGCACGAAAGGATGCGTGGGCGCTTCCAAATGGACCTGGTTCCCCACCAATCAGGACTCATTTCTGACCGGCTTCGAATAGCCTACGACCGTGCATACCCTTCATCATCTGTGATATCTCTTTTGGAGAGTAGCCTCTTTGTTTGTCGCCGCGTAAAACGATACAGGCCACGCCAGCCTGTCGCTCTCAACCGTGTCCCTTTACACAGTACCAGAATCCTTCCTGTTGATGATCGCCGACCGTCCATCGACTTGCCTCATGTCATAGTTGATCGAATTGCTCGTCACGCTACGGAAGGGAAAGATCTAGGCTGGCGCACCGCGCTAGCATCTATCGGCTTAGTCCGTAAATCCTGGTCCCACGTTCTCGATCTCTTCTTCATAATGCTCTCAAGCGACGCATTGGAAATTTATGCCTACGACAAAGCGAGTGTGGGTAGAGTTTCTCGCTCCTTGGAGCATAATGTCCGGGGAAGAAAATTGATGCGCTTTTTTGGCTCTGACGATTACAACGAGTACGATCACAAGGACCACGAGAACGCCGATGAAACGATGTTTCTCGAACATAGCAGAGCTATCTTAACAATCTTCTCGCTGGCGACCTCCATCACACACCTAGATTTCACCAGCACTCATCCCATCATTACCGAGGAGCTTATACAGACCCTCTCCAAGTTGCGCCACGTCGAAAGGTGTGAGGTGCGAGGCCCTCCTAGAATCATCCCTCTGGAACCGTGGAAGGAGCCATTAAGCATTGTAGAAGTTCAGCAATTCATAGCCCCGTGGTCGAACTTGCAGATATTGTGCTTGAAGTGGTGGAGGATGGGATGGAACCCTATGTGAGGACTGTTTTCAATCGATTTTGCTTGTTGACGATATTTATTCCCTCGAACTACTTTTCTTTCCAGAGATCCCGACCTGACAAAGAATGTAAGTCATGGCCCTAATCCGAGTCTTGTATGCGGTCGCTGATCAATATATCGGTACTAAAGCTTACAAGCAATATTCAGCATCTAGAGCTGTGCAACGGTAGACTGTCTTCTGCGCAGCTCTTATGGTTTACTTCATCGCCTCAGCCCTGTCTACACACGATCCATTTATCCGCCCTCAATGGTCTATCAAACCATGACCTCTTTGCATTCTTGTCGGAGATCACTACGACCCTTGCTGTACTCACCATCTCGTTCTGCACCATATCCAGGTCGTTTGCGAAGGAGGACTATGCCCTCGATCTATTGATGCCTAGACTCTCAGGTCTGAAAACAATCAAGCTGATCGGTGACTACATTAGTGTCCTGGCGATAGAACGGAAGGCGCCGGGGCAACAGTTAGCTGAGCTTTCTGTCGGACGGGATCATGCGATCGAATTTACTGGCCTTGCGCGAGCGATGGAAACTGGGCATTGGAAGTCAATTTCAATTTTATGGCACAGGGAACTTTCTGAATGGGCTAGAATAGTTGTGCGGGATGCTGAGGAAACGGCGGTCAGAAGGGGTATCGCGCTTAACCTTGATTTCTTTCCGCCGTCCTTCTGAAAGATTTGTCAGAGGAACGTACAAGTATTAAAATTTGTACGTACCCTCTTTAGACGACGTATTCAAGGGAAAGATTTGGAACCACCGTAGCACGCAGAGAGTCCCCTCAACGCAAAGTCGCGCATGTTACATCCAGTGAGTATGAAAGTCGTCTACTATACAATTCTACACTCAGGAATAACCTCGTATTATAAATAGAACTCGGGATGATTGGGGCCTGGGCGCCTCTGTGACAAGGAAGCAACCTTCAGAACGTCCCGGGCATTCTAGATGCGCAGGTGAGCCCCACAATGGCAAACAAGGCCAAGGTTGTCTCGAGTCTGATTACGTCCTGGCAACGTTGCTTTCATCCGATCCCCCAACAGTGAACATGCCCTCAAGACTGAGAGCGGTGAAGGGCAATTTTGACTCGACTCTGGACGACGATCACAACCTCGATATACCATCCACCGTTGATGATTTCCTCGCCGCCCGAGATCATAACGCAATCACTCGCGATATAGCTCGCAACATGGACGTCGCCCTTACGTCCATGTCCAAAGCTCAGGTTCAAACCCTCTTAAATAACATTCTCGATGTCATCAGAGATGAGGTTCTCCGGGGTCGCTTCCTAAAAGTCCTAGGCGTCTACTGCAACGAAAACCCCTGGAAATGCGCCTTCTTTGTCCTCGGCATCGCACTAATGCTTAACCCACTCAGTTTGATGGGATTCGGAGCCTTGGGCCCTATTGCTGGTTAGTTACTCAGTATCTTCATTTAAGGCCTTCTGACGCGAAGGGTGTGTAGGTTCGATGGCCGCAGCGTGGCAAGCAAGTATAGGATCCGTGGCGGTAGAATCCCTGTTTAGTGTCCTTCAAGCAGCTGGAATGACAGGAGCTATTGCCATCCCGCTAGCTGGGGTCGGTATTACCACTTTGGCAGCAGTCGCCCACTTGCGAGGCGCTGTGGGTCCGCAGAGATGGATATCCGGGGCAGATGGATTGCCCGTCACAGAATGGGCACAAGGACAGTACGGCAAACCAGTAGAGGAGTGGTGGAAAGGCGAATATGGAACGCCGGTGGCAAAATGGTGGAACGGTGATTATGGCAATCCCGTTCGTTCATGGTGGGGTGGGTCGCGGCAGTGATAGATCGGGAGATAATTGAAGTCGTTTACAGTACAAGCTTGGGGGGTCGTGAGTGTGTCAAGGTTTAACCTGTGACATTCACACAGCGTGCATACAAGCGTGGTTTGCGGTAGCCTGAGGAGAGGTTGAATTTTGAAGTACTTAAAGATCAGGAATCAGATATCAAGATCCTACTCGCGACACATTCCAATAATGACGAGCGTCCCATCGACGGGCAACATAGGTAAAGGGCTCCAGGGATCCCTTATGAGGTCGACCGTCACGGTCGGAATGAGGTCATGCTGTACATCGTTGACCGTGAAGTTGGTCAAGGACGGGCAGACGCGCATGATATCCCGCAGATGAGTTTTCATGTCCGCCCAGGCCTGCAACGTGCCATTCTTTGAACGACGATCGTGATATATTCGAGAACCATCGCAGCTACGCGGACAAGCTTCTGAACGATACATCAGTCGCGGGGACGATCATATTCAGATCCAGTGAATGCTTGCATTGTCGCAAGATGACATGTGTTGTGCCATTTGCAATGATTTCCCAGCTCGATCGGATAGTTGAAGTCAACCGTGGACAGGATACCTTCAACACTACGCTGTATCTTCTCCATCAAGATTCATTTTCCTGCAACCATTATATTGCATCAGCCACAGTCTGAGTCTTGAGAGACACCGCCGTTCAAGCTTCCAGGACCAAAGTTCTCTGCTAGAGTCTTATGGATAACACGAGCTGTTGAGGAGACTATCATTACTGAACCAGGTGAAAATTCATGACAGGTTAAGACGAAGCATGTGGCGCTTCGCAGACCGCGCTGCGGGCCCGCGAACCCACGGCAGAATTACTTGCCACAGATATTGCGCTGTATCGTTTGCGATTTTGATTTCCATTGTACACTTCGCAATAAGAGGGTGAACAAAGCTGGTTGGAAAAAATCGGAAACATATCGTCCAGGTGAATTGGATAGTGCTTCAGATACGATTCAGATGCAAGTAGATTTTATTGTATCCAGCGCAGAAATACAAGTGTTGGTCTATAGTTGGTATATAAATTACGTTATAGGTAGGCATGACGAAACGTAAAATATGCATCATTGTCCACTTCCTCCTACATTGCTTCGACGAGTGTAGGAGCGAGTACTCATTGAACGCGAAAATACAGCTTGAGATGCGTGGTGCGAAGACGACGTTTTAGTCCGCTTCGGTAACCTGTCTTCATCGAAGTCCTCACTTTCGCGCTTGTTCGAACCCTTTAGAGTAGTCCCGGACAGGAAGACGTCGATCGGGGAATCTTTTTCTGGCCAAGTCTTGAGTATTAGGCAGTTGCGAAATGCGGTGGCCATGGACGCGTGGTTTCTAAGATAGATATGAAGAGGAGATGAAGCAATGCGCAGCTGTGTCTGGGGTTGTTGTGAAGGAGGACCTTCCATCAATGCTCTCAGCAATTCCTCCTCATCGACGACGAGAGGGTCGACATGGTTGATCCACTGTGTAACAGCCGCGAACGCCCAACCCATCCATGCCCTCAAGGGTAGGCTGTTGAATTGAAAATCGACGTCTATGTGCGTGCGGGCTCTGAACATAGCCTTCTTGTTGTCGCCACCGACGGCACTGCCATCGTCATCCGCGGTTTGATCGTTGAATATAGTCCGGATGAGACGGAGAGTGGAGAGTGGCTTGTTGTGGGGATAGTAACGAAGGCCGTGATAAAGGACGATGTGGACGAAGGACTCCATGTCATCTTGAATGGTGTGAATGGTGTGGTGCTCTGTCAGGAGAAGGCACGACATAAATTCCCAAGTACCCTGTGTGGACGCAAAGAGTAAGTTCTGGATATCGGCATACAGTGGAGAAATAAGCTAACCGTTCTTTCGTGCCGCCGACCACGCTTCAGCTCTGATTCGTGTTTCGCAAGATCCCAGTCATTTAAGATCCCGCGTCCCTCATCGTCAACCAAAATATTTCTGGCACTGATATCCCGATGTATGACGGTACATCTTTCGTACGCTTGCCGATGAGCTGTAAAACCAATTAGTGAATGCGAAGTCCCAGAGCTAGAAGAACTTACCTGTGAAAGCATCAGATACAGCTTGCATCATCGCCTTTGAGTTCTTAGCCCGATCAAGATGTTTCCCAATGAAGTCTACGACGAAGCGATGATGGAAGCGCTGTGTTATGCGTTTCCAATCACTACCACACCTCCAAGAGCCGTCTTTTTTAGGGAGTCGGACTATAGTGGCAGGGAACCTAGACTCGTCGCATTTCTCCCCTCCGATTTCCTCTTCATCTTCCAGAGGAACGAATAGGTCGGTCATGGTGTAGTCCCCAGAAAGATCACCTCCGCAAACGAATGGAGGGATATGTTCAACACCGGCGGTTTGAAGCTCGCGAAGGATATCAGCTTCTTGAGCCAAGTCATACGCACACCATGTGTCTTTGAGGAAGTATCGCTTCCGAGTGGCCGGCTCGTAAACAGGATAGGCTCGGGTACATCTGCCAGTAAGCGAGCCAGGATGGGACATGCTGCCCCACCCGATAAACTGGCGAAGGTTCCCATCTTCCCCTGGGACGTCGAAGACAACAACTGGACGCGTCGCTTCAGGTTCCCATTCTGAGAGATGGTCATGCGCGTCCTTCGTTTGCTTCGCGGTAGGACGGTGTACGGTGGGATCTTTTCCACGACCAGCGTCATCGGCATGGGTAAAGCGCCAGAGGAATTCGATCAGAGGCCGCGAGTCCTCCCGGTAATTAAACTTCTCTGAGACAACAGCCCCGGCGCGATCCCATCGAATGAAACGCACGTAAGGGTCGCCAATGAAAACGGTGAATGCGAATCGGCGATGCTGGCGAGAACACCATTCCGTCGCATAATGAATAAGTTGAGAACGGCATTCCGAGCCCTTGATAGTCCGAGGTCTTAAAAATTGATGGTTCAGACGGTCCACACCAGGTTCGGGGTCGTTGAAAGGGTCGGATGCGTCGTTGGGCTTGAGCTCAAAGTGAAGTTCGAGCTCACCAAATTGTGTACGATTCTTTGAAGTGTCCAGCGATTTCTGGTACATACTCGGATCAGGCCGAATTTTCCTGCCATTCCCCATGTGATGGTCGGGGAAGTCTGCGGTGTTGACAATCTTATAACCAGGGATGAGACCGTGCTCCTGGATGAGATCGATCTGGTAAATACAAATGAGTGGCGGGAGCATGACAATAACACAAAATAGAATTCTTACGAAGGGCTGATACATCTCCTTTTCTATCCTCGTTTGCGGCATTTTGCTAAAATGATCCATGGCCACTTTGCTGGGGACCTTAGGAATTCCGGCGACGGGTGGCAGGAACTCTTCGAGGAATGAAGCGACAGGCATAGGTCCAAGAAAAAGGCCGTTCATCGTGTCGTTCATCTTTGCGCGAGACTCCTCGAGTCTCGGTCGGTCGGGTTCGAACCCACTCGACACGGGGAACATGACTGGTGATGATGAGCTACTAGTCTTGGGGAACTTGAAATTAGACATGGGAGAAACCTTACCTAAACGCTGAGAAAAGAGCTGCTACATATAGTCAGAGGACAATGGATTGATCTGAGGCGGACATTGAACTTGCCTGGCCAGGTGGCCAATCCGCGAACCTGGGGTTGAAGATAAATCTCGGCTTTTGTTCGGGCTGTTGAATTCGCGAGAGCTAAGAGGGAAACACCAGCGTGTTCTACTCACTGTTTAAGCAAGCATACACTGCACAGGAGGAGAAGCGACGTTACCTAGCGTGGGTCGCCGTTAGTACCAACTTCAGTTTGTTCATGGTTGATCAGGTAACGCATGTGACCATGGTTCAGGGCAGGCATTTTGGCGCCTGACTTTCTGTCATGGCATTGGTAGTCACACACACCGGGAAGTTGGGAATCTAGGGTCAACTCAAATCTGTACCCAAATTACGAGTTTGTATCTAAGTTTTGTAATGAACGAAACTATCCGTTCACGTTGTCCTCAAACTATGAACGGAAGCGATCCGATTGGCTGGTTCAAAATTTGAGGCGAACCCAAAGTGATAGTTTTGAGCATTACAAAATTTGGACACAAACTGTTCCTTCAGGTATACATCTGCGCTGAGACTAAATTCCCAACTTTCCGGTGTGAGTTTTGAAGAGGCAATGAAATGTGGCTGTGCATTTTAAGAGCACCTCCACGTAGCGTGTTTTCGTGAAAATCTCTCTTCATAGGCAACAATCTGCAGTCCGCTCGACCAAAGGTGCATTTTCAAAGACAATACGGTATCGTAATAATAATAATAATGTTTAGTGACAGTCTGGACTCGGAGGAATACTATTACAATATAGAATACTCCGGAAGTCGATCGCATAGCTCATCGTTAATGATGGCCAGCGTCCAAGTCTCGAGGGCTCCGTTGCCCGTGCATCCTTCGGCTTGCTCCACGATTCCGCGCGCACCGGCCCACCAGCACGCAATCCCTCCACGCCGTGTACATCAACACCACAAACACCTGACCTTCAGGACTTCCGGTCGTGAACGGTTTCGTGTCCTGCCACCCGAGCGGGTTGACAGCAGGCGTCGCAACACCATCCTCTGTGATATGCGGCTGCCCACTCGCGTCATTGCCACCCAGAACTCGACGGATCCCATCGGCCCACCTAACATACTTCTCCCCGCACGCGTGTGGTTGGAGAACTGCCATGCGATAGGCGACGGACGCAAGAACGGAGCTGCCTGAGATCTCGCCGAAGCCGTGGCCGGTCGAATTCGCGTCGTTCATGTAGTTGCGCACCAGACCACCATCCAGGGATGACCCGATGGCGCCGTCGAGAATCTCCAAGATCCAATGCGTGAGGTCGTCGATGGCACCCTGTCTCCAGGCCGTGCCCTCGGCGACGGGGGCTTTCATGACGGTGGCGAGCACTCGGGTCATTCCAGCAGCTGCCCATCCGTTTCCTGTGGACCATAGACCTGTATCTTGGCTCTGAGGCCCGATGATATGCTCCCAAACGCCTTTATAGGACGTCGTGGTGTTGGATTGGAGGACTTGACGGTAGTATCCGCACTGCTTTACGCTTTCATGCAGTAGGGTTTCGTTTGAGCTGTCGGCGGCATAGTACGCAAGGAACGGTGGCGCCATGTACACAAAGTCCGCCCTGAGTGATTGTTAACGATAAGAAAGCATTTGCATAAACCAGGAACTAACTTACCATAGCTCTGCAACGGAGACGCGATGTGAGATTGCGCCGTTCCAGAATCGAGGAGCCGAGGAGATCATGGAGTCGGCTGTCGCTTTCGTCGCGTTGGCGTACTGAGGGTCCGTCTTCCCCAGCATCACAGCGCTGACTCCGAGGCTTGCTGGATCTCCCACCGCCCCATCACCAGCCGACAGACTATCCGTGCCTTCGCCAAACACGATTTTACTTGCGGCGTACTTTAGAGCTTTCACGTCGTCTTTGTTGGTGGAGGGGACGGGGAATGGCGTATTGCCGAAAACCGACAAGGAGGAGTTATAAAGTTCGAGGAGTGCTTGGGAGGCGGCGCCAAATTCCCAGGAATGGGACGGGATAGATTCAGCGAGTGTGGCGACCTTCTGGATATTGAATCCAGGAGAGAAGGGGAAAGCTGGGAAGCTCAAGAGCTGGCCTGAGACGGCACGGACAAGGAGATTTTTGGCGTTGACCATTAGAACGAGTGACGGGATTGCCGATACCTATAGACCACTATCCTGCAATAAGATGTGATTTATACAAGCCACGGTCCCTTTAAGTAGTCCATCACGGCAAATAGATTTATCTGGGACATCCGGGACGTCCGAATGGCAGAGCCACGCGAAAAGGTACCAACACCGCATCAGCAACAGAGAGGTAGAGATCATCTTAGTAAACAGAATCTGTAACGCAAACAACGGAGACATTTAAAGGCGCTATAAGTCCGCAGGATCGGTGCTATCGCACTCCGGAGATTGTTCATTGTTGTAGAAGAGGTAAAAGCCCTCCAGATGAAAAGAGAGAGGGCCGTCGAACGGAAAGGCTCATCATTTTCTAGGGAATGTTTTCTTTTGGATTGTGCATACTACTTCAGAGAAAAGATATCTGACCTTGGCCAGCACAACAACAGGCAACCGAGTATTCGAACCTGAAAGAGGCTCGGGCTTCAAGTTCGAAGTCGCTTGTCAAACGAGATCGTTCAGTGGAGTTCGATCTGAAAACCCACCAAAAGGCTACGAAAGGCCCGATATACCCGGATACGGAAAGGCTTTTGAATTTTGAATGGTATGCTCATCCAGTCCCGGAATGTATGACCGTCAGAGGAGATGTACCAGAACATATCGAGATTCCTGTTGCCAGGTAATATCAACTAGGAATTATCGTGAGATCGTATGCGCATCAAGGGAGCTTCGAAAAATCATCACCATTGAGCATCAGGCGAGATCGTATCGTTGTCGAGGAGGCGAAACGTGAAAAGAACGAGGAAGGAGAATCTGAAGTGGAGCCTAGTGGAGCATTGGGATGGGTTTCAATTGATCAGATCAAAATGCTATTTGTTTTTCAAGCTTGGGGCAAACAAAGCTCCGCCTTTGCTCCGCCACCACACCCAACATCAAAACGACCATGTGGTCCTCTCGAGTTTCGTCATTGCATTACCCCCTCGAGATTAGTACTCCTGTTATAACAGCTACCCCATGGAATTCTAAGCAGAATCATTTGCCCAATGCAACTCGCTAACGCTGTTCGATATATCTCCCTGAACATGACTCCGGACTCTGACCGTGACAACTGGCGAGCGATCTTTTCGTACGTACAGTTTATTCAGTAGATTTGATCATTTACCACATAACTCATCTCCTTCGAAGATTAGGAGAAACCGCCTCTGCTGCGTCCAAGCCAACTATCCTTACGGCTCATGAGTAACTCGAACTAAGGAAGCCTACTTTGATATGTGCAGTGCGGTCGATGCCTACTTTGCAGCGTCTTCTACTGTCGACACCAACGTGCAACCCCTCCCAAGAGTCATGAGCAAGACGCATGTGTGATTCTTGTATTCTTTGCCTTGTTATAAACCACTCGCGTTCGAGCTGTGATTGCGGGTTTAGCATACAAACCACCATGAAGCTCTCATCGGCCCTAGTCGTTCTGTTCGCAACGGGCGCGTGGACTATAGCTGTCTGTCCGACTGCAAGTGAGTCCACCCACATGACTAACAGACATGCAAATCACTGACCAGAGCCACCTCGCAGAGGAGCGGGCAAATCTTGACCCCTACGCTGGAAAGCGGCGTCTGACCTTCCGCCCTGATGGCATTTTCAAAGTCACCGTATTTTCCGACTTGCAACTTTGGCGAGAACCCTTGGGAGTGGTGGGGGCCTGAGCATGACGCGAACAGCGTAATTCTAATCAAGACGATCTTGGATCCAGGATGCAGACTACGCGTGAGCTGAATTTTCTCGTCTATGGCATTGGTCGTCCAACTGATGCGGTATGGAAGCGTCATCAATGGCGACTTGATCACTGGTGAAAGTGAGCCATTACCTCGAACCATTTTCTTCCTCCTGACGTCTGCAATCTACAGACACCTTCGCTTCGAACTCGACCAAACTCGTCGACCAAATTGTCCAACCCCTCATCAACGCCGACATCCCTTTTGCAACAACGCAGGGCGTACGTCGCGGCCTCGTAAATCTGAAGTCGAAGTAGTCACTGACATCCATAAACTCTGCAGAACCACGATAATCACACCAAATATAAACCTTCAGCAGATTATTGATCGTGAGCGGATCCTCACTGCGCTCAGCTATACCGCGCGGCTCCTGCAGGGGTAGGAGGCGAGGGTGGACCTGGATATTACTGGGTGCCAGTGAGTATATCGAAGTTCAATGAGAATGCACTTGACATCTCCGACTCAAAGGTTTATAAGAACAAATTGGGTACTCCCATTGCAGTTCTCTAACAAGGCGCATACTCAATGGAATCATAGACAAGGCCTCAGTCCTTATCCTCTGGTTCTTCGACTCTCGTGGTACGTCCTCTTACTACATCAGCCCAAGTCCCCGCAGCTAAGTATGTAAACCCAGGTGGCTTTTCAGCCGGTGCCGACCACCATGGAATTTCCGACCTCGTCAATGCGACGGGCGCTGGTTGGATCGAGACCGAGACCGAAGCTATGAACGCCGCATGGGGACCAGCTGATAAACGTGGCGCCGTTGCCTTTGTCCACATCCCTCCGTGAGTGCTCTGCCACATATCAGTACTCATCGCCAAAGCTGAAGGCCAGGTCTTGCTTCGTTCCAGTAACGTTGTTCGGAACCTCCCTGTCGACCTTGAAATTAACCCAGGTTTAAACGGTATATATAGTCTCGTACTGTCTTAACCAACTACTTCGCTGATGCTTCTTTTAGATGATATCTTGGGTGATGGGAGTGTTCAAGGTGCCGAAGAGACGCCGTTCTGGGATGCGCTCAATGAGCATGTGAAGAATCTGCATGCCGTTATCTCCGGCCACGGTGCGTGGGGAGCTTCTGGTTCTTATGTTGAATGTTAAATCTTGCTCTCCTTTGGGTGTTTCAGACCACGGAAACGAATGGTGTGTCCGCGAACCTTGCAAGCGTGTCATCTTCTGCTTCGACAAGCATCCTGGGTAAGCTTGAAATATTCCAAGTGCGAAGGCCGTTTCTCCCAACGCTGGGTCACGTAGCTAGGGTAGGTATGACTCTACGACCTAGGGTCACGGGGTGCGGAATCTCCAGTTCGCATCGCCGGATCCTAAAGCTGGTGTCAAGACGTAGATTAGGCTTGAGAATGGGGAGACGAGGGCGGCAATAACGTTGGATAAGCGTTACAATCGATGGTTTCCAGATTAGGCGGTATAGACATTGTCCTCATCCTCACTTTATACGCTGGCGTTCAACAGCATCATCTGCTCTGATATAACTGCGTGCCAAATAGATCACTATTCGAGGGTCTATTATTGGTGATACATAGATACAAGTCTATGAGGGCGTACAAGGCGCCGTCTATCCAAGATGCAAGGTGTATATGGACAATGGAAGGGGATATATGGTCAAGAGTACCGATCAAGAAGTAAAGCAAAGCAAGCGAAATATGACGACTTAATGGGCAGTGGGTTTGCCCGCGACGAAGATCCAAGAAATGGCAATAATTATCCGGATTCCAACTGCGACTCCGAGAGTACTCGCCGCGCCGATCTGCCCAACCAAAGCACGGCCCATGAACCCCCCAACAAACAGAGCTGCTGCTGCAAGGACTTTGTGATCGCGCGACGCGACCCTCTCCCGGAGTTTGAACAGGCGCGGATCTGACATGAGTTCGACCCAGACAGTCGTCAATACGACTGTAACACTTCGTTAGGATATGTTTAGGGAAACTTATTGACCGAGGCTCACTGGTAGTTCCAAACTGAGTGTTAAGCCGCTTGCCCAGGATGCCCTGAACGCCGAGACTCGCGCTCATGAAGGCGATACAGACAAATGACAAAGCATTCGTCCAGGATGGATCGGCTCGTTCATCAGCAATACCAGGCTGACCGCTCTTCCAAATCGTAAGGGCAGCAGCCATAGTGAGCAGTGCTTGTAGGAGAGTTCCCGTAACGAGCCAGATACGCTTCAGGGGTCCCACTCGGTCACCGATCCGACCAGCGAACGCCCCGAGGTTAAACGAGATGAGAGAGCACAACGCCTGCTGATCGGCCCTGTGGAAAGACGTGTCCCTGAACCCTTTTGGACCTTCAAAGAGGCGCGCAAGAGCCAGCGACAACTACGATCCTGAGGATGAGCAACGCTAAAAAAAGCCCATGATCGAGTTGGCTTACTTGGACGAAGTTGCCGGTCTGAAACCCACACCACACGAAGATGGCTGAGAAAGAGATGACATCGCTGTTATCCAACCAAGAGTATCAGCGTAGTATACACGAGAAAAAGGTAAGGAAACGCACATGTATCCCGTCATGAAACAAAATGCCGCCAAGGGGCCCGTACACTGCGCTGGGTCCACGTCCGAGTTGAGGTACGCCCAGAACGACAGCGGCGACGTCGCCTTGCGGCCTCCCTCCTCTACAGCCTCCTTGTTGCTCATGGTCGTGGAAGTCGTAGATGAAGAGGAACCATGGGGTGTAAAAAGTTGCTTTATTTTAGACCCCGACGCGGTGGCGGTTTTCAGATCCGACGGCATTCCGTATCCTAATCCTGACCCGTACCTGATTCACAAGAAAACGCTCAGGTGAGCTAGGTCTTCCAAGGGCTTGGGAGCGTGAGCACTGGGGTGCGAACCTGCAGCCAATATGGCCTTTGGTGCGCTATATATGTGATGAAATGATTTTTCACTGACTTGGCAGATACATCATCGCTCTTTTGGCAATGGCGTTCCGTATTACCTCGGACAGCCGTGAATTCCATACCCACGCTGTCTTCAAAATCCCTTCGGAACGGCTAGAGGAGGTGAGGCCCGCGTACGCTTTGGCCTTTCTAACGCCGAGCAGAAAAATTATGCCTTGGATCTTGGCTTCGCAGGAGCGCGAAACACCCAAGTCATGGTCAAGATTACTTCGCCGGATCCACCGTTGCCCACCTTGGCGCTTGGTATTCACGTCATACTAGGGATCTCCGCTCAGCAGTGTGATGTGGTATATGTCGATCAGGAAACCTTCTGAATTCTACACCGACGACTCTACTAGCGGGTAGACGTCGTCCCATTTCTCAAAATCCGCTCCCAAGTTCCAACGCATCCCCATGACTCTTGGCAGATAGTTCTGGAATATATACGAGCTGCCAGATATACTCCCTTGAGCATTTTCGAAGGTCCTTCGTCGCCAAGGAACTTTAGGCATATCTTCCCATCGATGGCACCAAGCCTTCGACAAAGCCCTGCGCGTATCAGGTATCAGAAATCAATATCTCGCTGCATGACCAAGAAGAGGGCTAGCATTGGCATCAGAATTTACTTTTGACAGCGTCAGCTCTTGAAGCACTTTGTTTTGGGAGGCAAAGACTTCACGAGGCGCCAGATAGGCACGTTACATGAGATAGGCAAGCCAGCTGCCGCAATTTTCGAGCTGCAGCACCCCACTGTAAAGCCGCGACTTGGGACACACAGCTTCACTTCACGCTATCGGATTCTTGGTATTTCCTTCGAAGCAGAGCAAGTACCGCGATTCGGACTTGCATCGCCTATCTAAGCTCTCGATACGCTTGGTAGTAGCGATGAAGTCCCCAGGTGCAAAACCCAAACGACATGTGGGAGGCATTCGTCGTCTGGTGGTCTAACTTATTGATGTATCCTCTACTCACAGTGAAGCTGTGTGGTAGTCGTCAACGCCCTAGGCCCTGGTTGTCGGGATCGCCGGCGAGTGTAGTCCTAGGTCCTAGTTATCACCATCATGGTTTGACTCTGCAGCTCGCACTCACACGACTAGCGACTCGCTTGTAACTGTACTGCCTACATCAGCACTACTTGAGTAAGTAGTATGTCATATGACAATCCCTCGAGTCGTCAATTTAGTTACATTCGTTGTTGAATCCGTCGCGCAACTCGTCGAACACTACGACGCAACGAAAGAGATGCTGATTTCAAGGTACGCTAAACTAACGTTTCACTATCTAATACACTCTACTGACTCTGTTGCATCTTTCCCCAGAGCCCCCAATGGAACCTGCCTCCTCCATCCATTCGCTCGCCCTCCGCTTTACTCCTTTAGCTTCTCAACACGCACCGCGGTTCGAAAACCGGACCCTGTTATGCTTAGATATCGACATTGGTACTATTACCGTAACTTCTGCTGCGTTGCTCAAGGACACCAGGGGTAGCAACAACATACCACATATTATCGAAACAATCGGCCGATATCCAACTTTTACACTTGCCATGGGGTCTATATCTGCCCTGTCAACACTATTCCTTGTCTATCCCATCCTCCTAGCACTCGAGTTCCCGATCCTCCTGCATGTAGGCAATGGACTGAATCAGAATTCCGGCCCAGTACTTAGAACATGTAATGCGGGTCAACAAATGTCATTGTAAGCGTGATACAAAGTAAACGACAAATATGATGAGGGATGGTAGAGAGGTTAAGCTCTAGAACTGCCTCCTGTACCGCCACGACCGCCACGACCGCTACGACGAGCATGGGTGCGGGTACTCATCGAATGCGAAGACCCAGATACCAATCCAGATCCGCGAATCGATGCGGAGGACTTACTCTTCTTCCTCGCTCCCTCGATTGAGCCGTCCTCGTCCATCCCTGCAACATCGTGGCCGCGCTTAGCAAGGTTACTGAGCGCTTCTCTCTGATCGGGGAGGACGTCCTCCACAGGGTCTTCAGAAGGCCAAGCGAGAGATAAGCAGTGAGAAAATGTGGCGGCCATCAAGTCGTGGTCTTTGAGGAGAAGGTGTGCGGGAGGAGCTGTAGCTGTGATAGCAGAGCCTGGAGGGGGGGCGGGTCTGCCAGCAGCCGCCATGATATTCTGGCTAACATCGCCCTGACTAGGATTAACGAAGTCAAGCCATTGCTGGACTATTCCAAATGCTCCCTTGATCCATACCTGGAGGGGATCACTTGCGAACTGAAAATCAGTACCGAAGTAATCTAAGCCCCCCCATTTGAACATTGACCGTTTGTTGTCGCCACCCTTCCGGATCCCTTCGAGATTGGCCATTTCGTAATCAAAGATATTTTGAATGAGACCGAGCGTGTCCTCAGTTCGGTTATGCCGAAAGTATCGAAGGCCATGATAGAGGATGATGTGGACAAATGACTCCATGTCGTCCTGGATGGTGTGTACGGTATGATGGTTCATGAGTAGAAGGCACGACATAAATTGCCACGTTCCCTGTGTCAGAGAGTAAGCCGAGTGCGTCGACGAGTAGCTGCCGCGGATTGCACTGACCGTTCTTTCGTGCCGTCGAGCTTTCCCCAAATCCGACACGTGAATCGCGAGATCCCAATCGTTCAGGATCCCGCGGCCATTGTCATCAATAAGAATATTCCCAGCACTGATGTCGCGATGTATAATTCGACATTTCTCAAACGCTTGCTTATGAGCTAATGACCGATCAGTTGATGCAAATCCTTCGATACATGGAGACGGCCTACCTGTGAAAGCATCTGAAACAACTTGCAACATCTCCTTCGAATCCTTGAACGTATTAAGGGATCTCCCGATGAAGTCCACAACGAACCGATGGTGGAAACGTTGCGTTATGCGGCTCCAATCGCGACCACACCTCCAAGAACCATCTCGGCCTCGAACAGTAGGTCGCTTCTCGTTGCTGTCATCTTCTCCAAGAACATATAGATCCGTGACGGTGACATCATCCAGGAGGTCCCCGCCGCACACAAAGGGTGGGATGTGTTCAACACCGGCAGCTTGAAGCTTTTGAAGGATGTCAGCTTCCTGTGCCAGATCGTGTGCACGCCACGTGTCTTTGAGGAAGTAGCGCTTCCTCGTCTTCATATCAATGACGGGGTACGCTCGGGTACATCTGCCTGTCAATGAGCCAGCATTTGCCATAGAACCCCACCCGAGAAATTCGCGAGGTTCACCATGGGAGTCTGGCACCGTAAAGACGACGGGTGGACGTTTGGCTTTGGGCGCCCATTCGGAGAGATGATCTTCTGCGAGTTTGGCCTCGTCCGGCTCAGCGCGACGCACAGTGGGATCACGTCCACGGCCAGCATCATCGGCATGTGTGAAGCGCCAGAGAAACTGAATTAGAGGCCGTGAGTCCTCTCGGTAGTTAAATTTCTCAGACACCACGGCGCCGGCGCGATCCCAACGAATGAAGCGGACGTAAGGATCTCCAATGAATACAGTGAATGCGAACCGGCGATGTTGGCGGGAACACCATTCCGTCGCGTAATCGATGAGCTGCGAGCGACATTCAGCTCCTTTTATAGTGGGGGGCCTTAGAAAAGGGTGCCTTCGGCGGTCCACGTCGGGCGAGGCGGGGTCGTGAAAGGGGTCGGATTTATTATCAGGTTTGAGCTCAAAGTGGAGTTCGAGCTCGCCGAATTGCGTTCGTTTAACCGATGTGTCCAGGGATTGTTCGTACATGCTGGGATCGGGTCTGATTTTCCTGCCATTACCCATATCATGGTCATGGAAATCCGCAGTATTGACTATCTTGTAGCCAGGGATGAGGTCATGTTCATGGATGAGGTCAATCTGGATGCTGTTGAGTATCATAGAATATAAGAATGTTCTAAAGAATGGCTCTTACGAAGGGCTGATACATTTCTTTTTCGACTGTGGTCACTGGCATCATATCAAAGTGATCCTTGGTGAGATTGGGGGCTCTAGGAGCTCCGCGGACAGGTGGCAAGAAGTCCTTGAGAAATTGAGCCACTGGCATCGGTCCAACAAAAAGGCCGTCCATGGCGCGATTCATCAATTGACGAGATTCGGTGAGCCCTGGTGGTACGGCTTCGAAGCCGCTCGACACTGGGTATTTGAGCGGGGATGATGAGCTGCCTGAACTTGGGAAAGAATGAGCCATGAGGGTAAATCGTACCTATTCCACTGAAGGAGGTGCACGTTTATATAACGTTCGAGAACAATGGACCACTAAATGGCGGACCTCGAATTTCGCTCAAATTTCGCTTGAACTGGCCTACCACCGCGGATGAATCTCGGTTTTTCGCTGTGATCTTTATCGCGATGAGGAGAGGGTATCAGCACTCTGCAGACTCACCCTGACGATCGCGCTAGTCAGAACTGCGCCGAGATTGTCGTTCAGCCACTGGTGGTTTGTTCACAACCGTCACAACGTGTTCATTTGCCATCAATCGACACATGTGATCTTTATTCAGGGTAGGCATTTTGGCGTCGCGGAAACGCGGCCCGCCGCAACACAATATGGAGACAGCGTCCACACTCACCCACCTCTCGAACGACGCTAGACTTGGAAGGCTCTTGATCTTGAAAATCCATCTTTAACTTGTAACTATTATCATGGATGAGTGGCAGTGGCACATGGCATGTGGCACCTGGACCTTGCCTGGAATCTGGACCACTCCAAGGACCAAGACCACTCAGTCTCCGCCAATTGGTCTTCGTCACTACTGGTCTATCGACGTCCACACGCCGAGAGCGTTGTCTCCCACAGCTTTTGACGAGGGCGACCACGTGGGAGGTGGGAGACTTGCAAAATTGACTCGAACGCGACAAGCTTTGTTGCCATATCGTGGTCTCATTCCAGTCCATCCATTGCCAACATCTTGCATCGACCGAGACCATACATGTTATGAAAGCCCGTCTTTGTCCCATTGGGAGCGGGCACTATATCAAAGGAGAGGGTGCATTCTGGGTGCATTTATGACTTGTGATATCTAGGGGAATAAAACAAATCGAGCTCGATACCTCGTCTTTTCGCGGTCTCCAATATCTCCGGGACGAGTGATTTATCCCCCTTCTGCGTTTTGAAGATTTTCAGAGACTTCCAATGCGCTACCTCCATTGCCCTCGTCAAACCTTGGAGCCCGACCCCTGGGGCATCCTGGACCATTATTTGGCACAACTCCTGACCTAGTCCCTTTCGCTCTATAGCCAACGCACTGATGTAGTCTCCCGTCAGGTTGATCTTCTTCAGGCTCGAGAGTCTAGGCATCAGCACGTCCAGAGCGTACTCCTCATCCGCCTGCGAGCGCGGTATGTTGCACGACGCGATATTCAAGACAGAAAGTGTAGTTGTAATCTCTGATAAGAATGCAAGGAGTTCGATGTTCGAAATGCCGTCCATCCGAGCTAGATGGACTACCTCGAGACTGGGCTGAGGCGACGAAAGGAACCACCGAAACTGTGAGGGCAATATGCGCCCGTAACGAAGGTCCAGGTATTGGATATCGCTCGTTAACTTTGGCATCTATACCCCGGTCAGTATTGTTGCTGGTGTTCTTGGGAGTGCCATAGACACCTCCCGGAGTTCGGATATACCCACACACGTGACCGCGTAGTCTAATCTTTTTTCATCGGGGCCTCGTAGTCTTCAGCTAACTACCTACTGAATACTACGGACCCCAGTCCACTTTGTATTTATTCATTTCAGCTCGACGTCCTTATCAGATCCGTCTCGGTCTCAGTCTGCCGCTGCGCGTAACCTCCTTCAACAAGTATCTGTGCATTACGTACGATGTTCGTGATCCCTTCTCTACTCACATTTTCTATTTCGCTTAACTCTCTATGTAGGTGGTTGGAAAGAAGGGGGAACACCGTGGTTGAGTTCCTGAAGCAGCGAAAACATAAAGATGGAAATTACACACTCTATGTGGTGCGAGTTCTTCCAGTAGCATAACTCTAAGGTTTGCAGACCAGGCCAGCTAGCAATAAATCGTTGGATTTCAGTGAGCAGCAATATGTGCCAGTGATTGCGGATGTTATTGCCCTGCTGATTGGGGAAGCCTTGAACAGAACATTTCTTGACTTTCCGCAACCGGGAGAGCACTTCTATCAGGTCCGCTGCAAAAGAGGGGTGGGTGACGGAGAAAAATACGTCCGTCATTGATGTCGCCAGTGATAGGATCGTCATGAATGCTCTGCTATTCTGGAGATAAGTACCTTCCTCTGCGTTTGTGAAGTCCGTGTAATTGTAATGGGAGAAACCACTGATCAGTTTTCCTCGTGCCATGTTTGCTTCCAAAGAGCGGGAAATGGAAATGCTGATGGCGCTCGCTCGATTGTGTCCGCTAAATTCGGGGAGATAGAAGAAGAAAAGGTCGAGGACGTGGGACCAAGATTTACAGACTAAGCCCATCGACCATAGCTGAGCGCGCCAACCGTAGCGTTGGTGTTCTGTAGCGCAATAGGCGATTCGGCGAACGACATCGCGGGGGAAGTCAATTGACAACCGGTGATGGTTAATCGGAAGGATTCTGATACTGTATGCCGAAAGTTGACCCCAGGAGCCTCCGACTTGTCTCATTATTGGTCTTCTTGGCGCGTCGAGGGTGTGTGTACTCTCTAGAAGAGATACCACAGACGTCGAAGAATGTGCACGATCATAGGCAACGCGAAAGCCGTCGAAGGTGGATTGTGGACAGTGCTGTAGTCTTATGTGATGGATCGAATGACTGCTGTGATCCACGAGTTCCAGAACCACAACACAGAGACGGCGAGTCTGCCTTTCCTGAGGCAGAGATTCGGATTTGGCTTGGCCAATTGTGTCACGATGTTGGGTTAACTGTTTCCGATAACTGGGATAGATCCCGAATTTGTTAGATTCGAAGCGATCTACGAATTTCTGTGATAGATATGACTTCCATGACGTCCGCGATGTTAGTTATAGACATACCATGTTTTTCAATTTACCGCCTTCCTTGTAAACGATCACTAATCGTATGTCAGCAAAGTGTTTCTGGGCGTCACCGTCGAGTACAATGGAAAACATGAAGCTGGAGTCATCATTATTGACCAGCATGATAGGTCCGTCGTATTTGCTCTGGGACAACCATAGCTGGGGTTGCGAACCCGAGAAAGGATCCATAGATGCGAATTTTTTCTTGGAGCTCACGAAGAACAAGGTACAGAGAGCAAAAACAGTGATGAGAGTGGGATTCGAACCCACGCCCCGGAGGACCAGATGAGAGTGTGGGACGAAATCCCACTCTTCTGAAAGCAGCAACTGCTTTGATCCTTAGTCTGGCGCCTTAGACCGCTCGGCCATCTCACCCATGCTGGTATCGACTGTCATCACTATCCGATGGGCCCTTCTTCCACTTGCTCGCCCGGAAACTTGGAACAATTTGAATCAGGGAACTTCTTGTGTGGCAAACCTTTGCGCTCCATAACGCTCGACGGTACCTCCTACTCTGAAGCCGTCGCAACTGTCTCTCAATACTTTGACTGCTCTCGTTGCCGTCCCCTGTCTCCTGAGTACTCACTCATGGGGCATCGCGATTGTCCTTATCAAAGTACTTTCGGCAATAAGGAGATTGTGACGGTAAGAAGGTAACATATATATCGCGCGAGTAAAGGCAAATAGGTCGCAATAGATACAATGAGCCTAAGGAGGAAGAAAGAAAAATCAGTCTTCTAATGTTAGTGAGAGGTGATAGAGATCGGCACTCACCTATATACATAGATCCCCACAATGCTTCTGTATAACATGATAGTCCCTCGTTCATGAGATTCTCTGCGTTTTGAAATATCGGCATCCCCGTCCAAGCGAAGCGACCCATGATCAGTAGGCGGGCGTTAGCCAGTAACACTGATGCCACCGCAGGGCATATGCTGATAGCGATGCAAACTGAGCGGTCGCATCAGGGACCCTCCCACTTTTGCCAAGAAAGGCCTCCAGCTTGTGAACAGACAATAAATCCGCCCCTCGCACGACAGAGTCACGAAAATGTGCAGGAGCAAGGAAATTTCGGCGTTCGGACTGCCGGTCGTCCACGGTCACCTTCGAAGCATGCTGCGTCACGATACTTTGGATTGTCGGTCGTTGATTCGGGTCCGTATTCCAACACGCCCGCATCAGGGCCCAAATGATGTCTGTGAGACCCCATGATGCCCAAGCGGGGCTCAAGACTGGCGGGCGTGAGGGCCGAGCACCAGCTTTGACCTTCGACATGACCGCAGAGTCTCGTGGGACCTCAAAGAAGGGGATATTACCGGTGAAGATCTAGCAGAACAAAGATTAGATACGGATCGGAAGGCGGAAGGCGGAAGAACACAACATACCTCGTAACATACGCAAGAGAAGGCGTATACGTCACTGGCTTTGCTATTGTCCACAATATCGTCGTTATCAATATCGAATAGTTCTGGAGCCTGCCATCGGATGGAGCCTCCCTTGGAACCCACGGACGAGTGTGAAGTCCAGTGCAAGATATTCGTATCCGACACCGAAGAAAGTCCAAAATCGGCAAGAACAGCCCGCCAAGAGCTGCTGACGAGAATATTCGCCTGCAGCGCGGATAAGTCAACGTCATACGGGGAATTGAAGGACTTACCCCTTTCAGATCGCCGTGAATTATGTCGTTGGTGTGAAGATAGTCTACGCCTGATGCCACATCTGATACCTGTACACCCGGTCAACGAAAGTGCTGGAGTGCGATAAATGATATAGGCCTACCAAGAGGATCCTATTCGTCTGAGGATATCGACTCAGGAAACTGTTGAGATCCCCGTTCTCCATCCACGGGGAGACCAGGCACGGTCGTGAGCCGTACCGATACAGCCCATAAATGGGAAGAACATTCGGATGCGACAATTGTCCCCATAGGATAGCCTCCGCAGAAAATTGCTGTCCAAAAACGTGGTTAGGTCACGAGTCGCATGTAGTTTGGGAAGGTCGACACCTTTAAGAAAGAGTGGATGTGAGATGTCTGATAGACCCGGATGACTTTCAGACACACAGCATGCCCAAGAAAGCGCCCCCTATGGATGTCTGCAAACCCGCCCGCAGCGACGGGATGATCGCCCACAAGCTCAACGTCGCCCAGGCTATAGCAAGTAGGATAAAGCCCTGCGGTTCTCGAAAGCCTCTGCGTCGCAACAACGAGGTTTCGCCTGAACTTTCCATTGAGACAAAGGGTATCCAATAGCTGCGAACAAACTTAGCATAAGGAGAAGTAAAGTAGAATCGTTATGACTTACTATCTGGAATGCATCAAGGAGTCGCTGGGCTTGGAAGTCGCGGGAGCTCAAGAGTTGTCGGTACTGCTGAACGTCGTCGAACACAACTGATAAACGTGCTACAAGTGCCCTGATCTTCTCATGAGGTTTCATGGGTGACGGTACATCCAGTTCTGCATATTGTAGGGGAGTCATCCTCTGATCAGCGGTACGCGACTGTGATATGACCGCCGGGGCTGGGCTTGCATCTCGTAAATTAACCTTTCGAGGAGACGGGCCCAGGAGCGGAGGGCATGATGGCTTTACAGGCTTGTTGCCTTCGCTGGTCAATGGTCCTTGTGATGTTGGAGTTGCGACCTTGAGATGGCCTGTTTCGTTCGGCGGTGGAGCTCGCTTCAATCCATGGCGTGTGGCATGCAGTTCCGGTAAATCCGTTGCCTCTACCGCTCCTTCTCCCAAGGTGACGTCTGGAATGATGGAAGGGGAAAAGACCAGCGGAGATAACACTTCCAAAGGCGCGTCGGGTTCGCCTTGAGGTGGCTCTTGCGGGTCCGTAAATATACTCGGAGGGTTCCTGACCCTGCGAGCTTTAGCTCGCCCTAAAGGACGTGGGGTAAAGTACTGCGGAAGTGGCCCGGATGAAGAGATGGTCGAAAGCTGTGCCGCATCAGCCAATACTTCGTGTCCAAGCCGAGGTCCTTCCCCTCTCCGCCTCCCGTGATCATCTGGCGAGGAGTGGCCCCGCGTCGCCTGGGTGTCGCGGTTGGTGCGCAGCGACTGCCTGCGGGTCAAGACGTCCTCCGGCGAGAGCTGTGCCCAGCTGGGTAAATCATGCACTCCTCCCACAACATCCCCTTGGTCCGCCTGCTTCGTTTTGTCTGCTCGTCCGTCCTGACGCGATGCCAATGCCGGTATCTTTGCCTGAGTTGAACTGTTCTGTTTCTGGGCGTTGGACCATGCTCTGTAGCGCTCAACGAGCACTAGCCTAAGCTCCTCCAAGTAAAAGAGGAGCTCCTTCCCGTGCTTTCCAATATGTAACGTTAGCATCACCGACTCCAAAAGATACTGTGACTCACCAGTTTAAGGTTATGACGCTGTGAAGAGCTGAGATACGTCGCGAAGTCGCGATGCGCGGGTATTTTCTCCAGAGCGAGCATGGCAGCCCTTGCCAAGAAGATGAACTCACGCTCAAGATCGCCTGCTGACAGGTTCGCGTGTCCACCTTTTCTGCAATTCTCTGCGTCGCGTAGGAGAAACTTGATGTCTATTTCCTTATCCCATAGTTCCCTGATGGCTATTTCCACGAGCCCGAGGATCGTCAATGAACGTTGAGGGTCGTGATCCCTGTCATGGTGAGCCTGAGGGGTAAACATATCCTGCGTCGCGCCATCTTGTGATAGAGAATAGAGGAGCTTTTAAACGAATCCCCCGTGGCTATAGAGCTGCTTGAACCCGCACAGGATGTTGACGCTCATCGCTTCATAGATGAGGCCGTGATGGCAGTTGTTGTCGAAGAAAGGAAGTACGGCACAGCCACACCACTTGTTTTCCTCAGATACCCTTTATGAGGCTTTAGCATCCCATGCTTCTAACTTCCGCCTGCCTCAATGCGTAAAGGAGAACATGAGCAGAAGAATTCGAAGGATCTGTGGGTGCTTACGACTTGTACTGATTCCGACGAGCAAAAACAATCTGTCACTGGAAAGGCACAGCAGGGCTATGCGATATGCTTAGTCTCCTAAAAGCCACGAGGAACGTTGGAGACATTGCATCTACGAATTGACACCTGGAATGTATCAAATTATATGTCCGCGCAGCCATCAGCCTGTCCTTGCGAAACGCTTGCCCTGTTTGAACTAGAGACTCTGTCTCAGTCCCATGTCGTAAGCGTGTTCGACCGCCAACCTCTGCGAACTAAAGGGTTTGAATAACTGGCAATGACACGGGCGCGGAACCTCTTCAGCCTTCCCTTGTGTCTCTTCCTACGCTGACTGTCCAGAAACTCTTTGCTGTGACCTCCTTGGCCTTGGTTCTTGATGTCTGTCTCAGGTGTCGGGCCATGGCTCATGATTTGCCTTGCTATGGGGTCCGCTATGAGGTCCAAAAAAGAGGCCTCTGACTGGAAATATTTGGACATGCCGAAAAGCGTTGAATGGGAGACAAATGGTGCAAGGAACTCCGTAAGTCATCTTTTATCGTTTTCGCGCTTCAACACGATGTCAATTTCGATAGTATCTTGAACCATCTGGACAATTCCCGATCCGTATCGCGACAGCCTGTTAAACTGTCATCAGAGCTGATGGCACGAAACATAGCGAAGGCCCTTACTTCAAATTCAACTAATACTTCTTATTCAACATAATCCTCGCACGCGTCTCCCCAGCCTCCAGCCTAATCCACGTCTCCACCCCATCTCTGGGGTCAGCAGACTCGAAAAGCAAGTTACGCACGCCGTGACCCCACCCATCCCCAGTGTATCCGCCGTAACTATAACAGTCGTCAATCAAACAGACCAGAGAGCGGAAAAGGCGACAAACCCTGAGTGTTTATCAAAGCAGAATATCACGTCCTTGGCGCGATCGCGGGCACACCACTCGTTTCCGTGGTCTGAATTACATGGAGTGAGGATTACCAGACGAGGCGCGTCAAAAAAGGATCTTACCGTGTCCTGAGATGACGGCATGGAGGTTCTCTATGTTCTTCGCCACGGCGTCCCAGAACGCGTCGTCTTTGCCACTGTCCGAGGCGACAGTTGTGGCTTGGACTGACCCTACACCATCAAGCAAATCGGCTGGGGCCATAGTCAATTCAATCGATATCGAAGATGTGAAGGTGGCATAGTCATACCGTTGAGACCCGGATTTTGCTCGCTATCCAAGCCGAGTTGGAGGTCAGTCGCGACATGTCTGAAAAGTTACGTTAGGGATATGAATTGACTGAGGACACTATGATGACGTACGGTGGAATGTGAGCAAAGGCTACGGCGCCGCGCTTCTCAGCCGGTCCCCACGCAGCATTCATCGCGCGAGTCTCTGACTGGATCCAGTCTCCAACCGAAGGATCAACCCAGTCTGGTAATCTCGTGGAGTTGGGGCCCGCGGAAAATCCTCCTCGTGAATCGAAGATCCAGAGAATAAGGACAGGGGCGACGTCTGGCAGGAATGTTGAGACACGCTCAGCGGTCTTACAGAAGCTGCGAACGTACCGCTCTTCTGTCGGTAAATCTTCGGGATGACATGTTGAGGATAAGAAAGGGGCCAGAAAAAATGTATGACTTACGGGCACCCAATAGTTTCCTGGTCCACCGATTCCTCCAACGCCAGGGGGCGCCATACGCGTATAACTCAGCGGTGCGACCTGCTGTTCACGTAAAATCTCTTCGGCATGAGTGATGTTTGCTTGGTTATCGTGGTTCTGCGGAAGGTTCGTCAATGCGTAGTCAAAATGAGAGTACGAGCAAAGTTACCCCATGCGACGAGGAAAAAGGGACCTTAGCGTTGTTGAGCGGAGCAACGATTTCATCGATGAGGGTTGTCGAATTTTCTTTGAACGTGTCTGTCGACTTCTTGAGTGTTTAGCATCGAAAAATCCTTTCGAACACGTACTCTCGCCCGTAATCAAGTCACCGTTCAAAACACTGTCGTGTTTGAATTTAGCAAGAATTCATAGAAGATGGGATAGTAGATGAACATACACATAGTCCGGCTTCTCATCTTTTAGGACGGCTTTCATCAAACGAGTGCTGTTCAAATCCTGCTCCGGACCCCAGTCATCCCAGGGGTTCTCTCCATAGTGTAGGTCCGAAAATACGGTCAGTTTGAACGTCCCATCGGATCGGAAAGTAAGACGAGGCTTGGTTGGATATGGGTTGAGGTCGGCATGCTCGACGCTTCTGGAAAAAGTATGCTCTAGCCCTGTTTCAATATGCATATGCCAGTGAAAAGAATGTGCATTGAACTTACGAGGTGCAGCATTCACCGCGGTCGTTCCCAACAGCCCCAGAGAAACCCAAGACACTAGTGACGCCCTCATCGCGATTGCAAGGTGTAAAGGGGTCGATCAGGTGCCAACGTCGTTCAACTTATATCTTGAGCCTTCAGGGGCTACGACTGCCAGTGCCAGTGGAGAAGGACATGGGCACACGTGCGTGAAGAAGCATCCTGACCAGACATTCAGCGATGCGGTAAGACAATATTTATAGCCGGAGCACATGCCTTTTCGACTGTTCTTCAAGCTTGGAGCTCGCCGCGGGCTACGATGTCTAGAGGTAGAAGATGGACGCGTTGCGAGGCGGCGGCGATGTAGCCAACGATGTGTTTGACAACAAGCTCGGTGGCCAGGTCCAGGCACAGCGAATACCAGACACGTGTGTAGCCACTGCACGGTGCATTATGATTTTGAACTCTAGTCGACAGTCATAGAAGCTTGCGAAAGATTCGTTTTCGGTACTTAAAGGCTATCTCCGACCAAGAGTCGAATGGGAATAACCAGTAGCTGCAGTTTTGTTAAGTAGGAAGAGTCCAATTGCAGGGGTTGGGATTTTATTATGACACAGGTACTCCGTACAAACCTGAACGTGGTAGCCATGTCCCTCATAAGGAGAAGCCAGAAAACTGACTACGGCGTGATCTGGTCTTTGGTAACGTGCACGAACTTGTTATAAAGCATCGACGTCCTCTCCAATCGTCCATATCTCGCGATGTGCTCTGGTATGTCTTCCATCATGTATTTGATTCTGAAGTGCTTGCCAGTATTCTCGTAAATCTCGTCCCCGTCCCTGCAGCCGACGCAGAAGACCCCGTGGTCGACCTGCCGGCCAGCATCAAGCAGAACCGGGGCGGAGATGATGGCCATGTATCGCTTAGGTTCCCTGGTGGTATTGTCCGACTTTGGGAGACCACTGCCCGTCAGACTCTGGACCACTGTCCGGCGATCGTAGAGTCGAACTCGCTTCGTCCGCAACCCCGCCCCGGGCCTGTTGAACCAAGCACCACAGTATTGCCCGGGCAGGCTCAGGATGCTTGGAGGTTTCGCCAACTCCAAGAGTTTGCGAGAGCTTTTAGCCTTGCTCCGTGGCCCTGCGACGGGCGTGAAGAACTTGGATGCTTCGCGACTCGTGAGGGGGAAGTATTCCGCCCGTTGGTTAAAACAGAAGTAGCAGACGCGGCGACAGTCTATAAGATAGAGATGGTCGCCAAAGCGATCGCACGTGAAACACCGGCTTGTACAAAGCGTTCTGTACAGTGTGCAGCAGTCAAACCCATCCGCCTGGATGCTGACAATGGCGCGGATGATGTTAGGGCAATGCTCGATGATTGTGGCGTACTGGTGGACCGAGTTGACGAGCTCCATTGCGCGGCGGTTGAGGCCTCGGAAGCGAGTCAAGGAAGGAATATCTAGCCGCAGCAAGACCTCGGTGAGAAGTTCTAGGGGAAGTCTGTCGAGCTGATTGGTGGCAAAGCACGTGGAGATGGGCGTGCAATCGTGTCGCCCATTGTCGAGCGGACACCGAGTTTCCAGCTGTGCATTATCCAGGGTGTTGTCGCAGTTATTCTGCGTCCAGTATACATGTAGCGCGAAATCGCGTAGATTAGGGAAGTTCGTTTCCATCGTAGGGCGGCTTCGAGATGAAGCTGCTCGACACCGTTGTTGATGAAGATTAGGTATGGGCTCTATGGGCCAGGTACTACTTAGGGCGAGGTAGTTTGGCGAACACCTTGAAACCAAACAGCGACCCGAGCCTCCCGGACCTGGTGAAGGTCCACTAAGCAGACAGTCGTACTAACTGAGTAACATTGGAGTGGCAGTACGTTGTGGAAGAAATGTAATGAAAAGAAATGTAAGGAGCGTGTGTAGCGTACTTCAATAATAGTCCTCCTCATTCAATGATAGTACTCCTCGTTCAATGATAGTACTCCTCATTAACCGTTGCCCGAATCGAAGCTTCGGCTTCCTTCGACCTCGGCTTGATAGAACATTTGAAAGGAAGAGGCATGCTGGTAAACAAGACTGTCAGACGAAGCCACTCATCAGTGAAGCCACTGGGAGTAAAGACTTACCAGATTAAGGCAGAAGTGTATTCATGAGACGGCTCGATAACTTCTCCATTCTCGTCCACAGCCTTGGTGATATCAAAGGTAGCAATAATGGAAGCGACTGCGATCCAGACAGCTGAGAATGCCATATAACGCCCAGGGCATATCCTGAGAGACGCTTAGATGTGCGAAGCAAAACGACAACGAAGCGCTCACCGTCGTCCAAATCCGAATGCTGCATGGGCTGGGTCCCTGGTCGCTGGGTTCAACTTGCCGTCCTTAGTAAGGAATCTTTCGGGTTTGAACTGGAACGGATCCGGATAGACCTTCTCGTTGTGTAGCATGGCCCTACGTATCGAATAACTTTAGGTAAGAACTTCTATACAGCAAAAGTAACTCACCAAGCATTAGCTACGATGACCGAGTTCGCAGGTAGCCTGTAGCCTTTGTATTCGTCTTCAACGCGCAGGTAATGCGGCACGGCTGGTGGAGGGAAAAGGTTAGGAGACGCAAGATATCTTTAAAAAGACTTGCCAATTGGCGTAACATCCCGCCACCGTAGGGTCTCCTTCACGAGCGCGGTAATATAAGGTAAAGAAGCTTCATCATCAAAGGTCGGTAGTTCCCCTAGTGGAACTACTCTGTCCATTTCCTCTCGCGCTTTCCTGAACGCTTCGGGGTTGTCGAGTAAGCCAAGGATACACGACGAGATCGCTGATACTGTCTGTGAAGAACGATATGGAGGACTGTACTGTAGAATTTCAAATCAAAACGTACCGTATCCGAACCAGCTAGGTTTCAGGCCGTTTAGCATATGTTCTTTGGGGAACAGCCTGATAACTCACCAGCGTACATCGTACCCGCCGTAGACTTAATGACATATTCCTGTTCCTTCAGGTCACCCGCCTCATCCATGTTCTCCAGACTGTACGACGTGAATGACGGAGTGTAGTTTCCATTATTCTATCCAAGTTGATCAGAATGACAGCCCAATTGCGGACCAAGCCCGTATTATCATGTAACTCACGATATTACGCATCGCAGCATCGTAAGGGACATTGATCATGTTCAGCGCCATCTTCCGCCACTCCTTTGCCTTGCGCTGGAACCCTGCGCCTGGCATCCAGGACGGGACGTATTTGAGAATGGGGAGCACGTCAACAAGGAATGCACCGGGGAGCGCAGCCGCGACCAGAGGCTTGATGCCGTGTTCCGCGGTCTCGATGTACTTGTCATTCGTGGGCTGGATTTCCAGTCCATATCCGATTGACATGATCGTCTCGCCGGCCATGCTATAACGAAGAAGTGTTAGCCCTCCATAAGGATCGAGGTTGCGGATATACGCACTACCGCAAACTTTCCTCGAGCTTATCGGGCGAGTCAAGCAGCCGGCGAAGGAGTCCGTGTGTAGCCTTCAGCTCGTGGGGACGGAAGCGCACGGCAGCAGTCGGATGGAACGACTGGTGCATCACTCGACGATGCTGGCGCCTGAAGGGAACGTCAGGGATACTATCACGATGGCGGGCTGTAGTATGCATACCAGTAATCACCTAAGGAGTAGTAGATTAGCCACAAATGTAATGAATGTAAGGAGGAGCACGCACCATAATCCATGAACGCGAAATCAAAGTCCCATCCCATGAGCTCGTTGACCATAGGCATTCTCGGCCTTCATAGGGTTCGGCGTGATGATTAGAATGGTATTCTCGGCTCAGTCAAGCTTCGCACACACCTGCCGGAGTACAACGACGACCTCTTTTCCAAAAGCTCCATCGCTGCTTCGGCCGTGTCAAGAATGATGATGGACGTCCCTGCCACATTCAGATGGATGATATCGGAATCTGGGAAGTGCACATTGTTTAATGTTATGATATTCACTTGGTTTTCCAAGCATACTCACCATGCTCCTGGCACCACTTGTGATATGTTTTCCATTCGAACGTCGTCGGCAGGTCCAACAGGTTCCCAATGAGAGGCAGCTTCTTGGGACCGGGAGGAAGAGGGAGGCTGGACTGATTCTTGCGTCCTTTGAGGTACAGGAAGAGAATGAAAACAAAAGAGGCGACACCCGCTTGGACGTCGAGCGCGATTCCAGGCATTGTGGTTGGTAGCTGCGGTGTCCTGGGGTGAAATGAGGGCGGGATAAAACCCTCCGTGAATAAGAGTATTCCTTTATAAAGAAGCTAAGCCCAGGCTCAGCCCACTGGCACTGTCATGGTGGCAGCCGACGCGTACTGTTGTGGGCGTAGCTATGGCATGCAGGGTTGTGCTGTGATGTGAAGTTGGGATTTGATCAGATCTCAGGGAAGGCTTCTTGGAACGGTGAGCTTGCTCTCTGCATATTTCCCAGCGTCCGTTACTCCAACTAACGAGCGCATAAGGCAGGCTGAGAGGAAAGAATCCTAGGCAGCACAGGACTATGATAAGAATCGGTATGGGTGAACCACGACACACCCCAAGCACCCTCAGAACTCGATCAGAGCCTTTGTTAATTGTGGACCGAAGACCGGGATGATCTGATATGCGAACATAGACGCACCATTGTTGGAACCTGCACTAAGAAGCTTGTGGGAGCAAAAAAGATCGCCGTTCGAGTAATTCTCGTGTAGCAGATGTGCACGTAAAAGCTTAGTGCCAAGTGGCCTTTGCCCAATGGCAACTTGGTCAGCAGCTATGAGTGGCCCGCTGCCCTCGACTTCGTGGTTGAGGGTGAAAGCCAGTCTGAGCCAAGTCTGAGCGGGAAACTCCCCTGTCACAATCGCAATATGGAAGATCTTTCATCCGTCCGTGCCTCGCCGGCCTCGCCTTTGGTAACGGAATCAATTGCAAGGGTCCTATGATCACGAGAGGCACGTTGGCGTTCATCGCACTGTGCATTCAGAAGCTAGTCAGCCCCCACCGCTTGCATACGACGAGGATAATACATACGACAACTTATATGATTATTATCCAGGCATAATACCGTGTGCATAGTAAACCCTCGGGGCCCAGAGAAGGTGGTTATCGTCACTCAATATTGGTCAGTTGCAGTGCCCCGAACCAAAGCCTCCGCTTCCCTAGGTCTAGGTTTCATCGAAAATTCAAATGGGAGTGGGTGACTGAGACGATCCCGTGTAAGCAAGAGGCCGTACTGGATTGACGCTCCACTTACCACACCAGCCCCGTTTGATACTCATGGGACGGCTCGATGATCTCACCATTCTCATCGACAGCTTTTGTGATGTCGAAGGTAGCCATGATCGAAGCAATCCTAAAGTCGCGTTCGAAAACTTCGGATTTCTCCCCAGGTTCCTCACCTCGATGTAGTCTGGGCCACAGTTCAGCGCTCCAATCCCCTAGTACATGCGGCGGACACACCCGAGGTTCCTGACGACGTGTATCGATGACACCAGACGGTTTTGCCTATATTGGCCATCGACATGTGCCTCCTCCGTTGACGCTTCACGATAGGGAGCGGAGCCGTTCTGTATTCCGATACGCCTACAATCAGCGAGCCGACGGCTTCCAAGGCACCTTGCGGGGGTAATAGTTGGGTCACGGCGTTCGCCGTACGATGAGGGACCCTTGACACTGGACAGTGTTCGAAGAAGGGTTGAGGTCCTACCAGAAACATCATTATGGGTGAATTGAGAATGGAGAATGGAGAAAATACCTTGAAAACATATGAGAACGCGTCCCTCGCTCGGGTTGGTGCTGTCCATGAAGTACCACGGCGAAAGCCCTCATCTTCCGGAGAGAGTCGTGCCCACTACCCACACTAGCCCTGATGCACATCCATTCTTCAGCGGCACAGCTTCACGCGCCTATTTGTCGTCGATCCGTAATGCAGCGAGAAACATGCCTTTCTCTTCATTTAATCCAGATGATTGTCGCAATGATGTGTAAAGCGACAGCGACTGTGACGATTGGCCCATCAAATGGATAGTCATTTGCAAGGTATGTGGTTTTCTAGCGATAGGCTATAACGCAGTCTATCCTTGAGCGTACCTCCTTCTGACCATGAAGGGATATGTTGACCGTCGGGCAGATTGCCATGAAGGTGGTGATGGTCAGAGGTTGAAGGGTTTGCACAGCCACACTTTCCACGATCATCTTTTCCTCCTCCAGCCTCTCCCTCTGCGGTCATTTCCCGCCCCACGATTTCAATCCTCCTCCATCACCGTCTCAGAAAAAAAGATCGAAGTGGGAAGGCTTCAGGAGACTTTCGATCTCTGACCCGAATAATCTGAGATCTGTCCGTCGAACTGGAAGTTGCGTCGAAGTTTGGTCGAAGTCGACTTAGTCAAGCCAGACGCGGAAGCAGGCCAATGCAACGTCCGTCCAACTGTAGACCACGACGCCTTCGTATCGTCTATGGAGTTGAATCAAATATGGCCGAAGAGGAAGCTGGCCACTTTAACTTTGAAGTCGTCGATGGCCAGAATTGGGTCAGAACAACTGGGGAAGCGCTCACGTGGCCGTTTCGAACAATAACACGACCACAACGCGCAGGAGGGTGCAGATCTACCACTTCTCAAACTTTGGTACCGACCATAACAACTAGTAGGTATGTGGCTATCTATTTCCTGAGCGGCTTTTTCAGCAAGTTCTAACCGCCGCACCCAGCTATACCTCACAATGTCACCCGGGTCCTCCTACCGATTAGGTGGTTACATTCTGACAGAAGACGAAACCATCAAATGGGGGGAACGTCTGGCAAAGGGGTCCGAGAAAGAGATAGACTTCGAGGTCGCTTTCAAGCATATTTTGATATACCTCGCCAAATGCGGCGTTGCCATTTCCGTGGTCCCCTATCCCGCCAATGACCATGTGCTCATGTCGTTACCAAACGCGCACGCCATTTCGGCTGGAGAAGAGGGGATGATCCCAGGACATTGAAACAATTTGAATTGGGGAGAGTGGAGGCGTTCGCGAGGCAAGCGTTGATCAACGACGGTGCGTCTCCAAAGTGCAGTGGTGTCTTTCCCTGACGTGACTTTATCATTAGGTGTCGAGAACTTCCAATTTGTTACTTCCTATGGCAGACTGTTTGGCCGCCGTCGGTAATTCCTATCCATGCTTTGTGTCCCAATGTTCTGCTACTTTGCCAATGTTATGTTCCATGGAGACGACGTGTTATTATATTGTGCAGCACCCGATCCCAGGTTCCACTGCCAAGCCGCCGCCGGGCTCCTCGTCAACATTCGCCTCTGCCGTAAATTGCTCCTCCAAGTCCACGAGAAGCAGGAAGCGCGAAGACTCGGACCGAACAACATGGCCTGCACGACATAGCAACCTGGACAAAACTCGCCGTTCTCAGCCTGTACAGTTAAGCCATCAGCCATCCTCATCCTCGCGAAGTCTGGGGCCCCAGGCGCCAGTTTAAGAACATGTTGCACCTCGGTCCCATTCACCATTGCGTGACAGCACACTGTCGGGCGGTAATCGCGAATAATCCTGGTCTCGTCCTATCATCGGAATCGGATTCGGGGGCATGGAATCGAGATGGTGCGGTGGCAGGCGGACCAGGAGAAGAACAAAAACAACAAGCTTCCAAGGGCGCGCGGAGAAGAAAGCAAAGGCCGGGTTGACGCAGCATGAAACGAAGTTGTGGGTGGAATCCATTTCTGAATTGACCAGGGTGGGCTTCATCATTGAGTACATTTCAAGTCAATGATTGTTTTGGTCTAGAGGGTAAATAAGCCCATGACTGCACCCGATCTTCAAAAAACTCTCCATACATGGTTTAATCGAAGTAAACTGGAAGGGTACGGAGAACTATAGACTATGGACTATCTGCCATGGCTGAAGAACTGTTCCAACAGGGTATACTGTTTGCGCCATCCTCTTCCTCCAAAATTTCCCGTTCCCTTCCTTCATCTTGCCGCCTTCCCCTGTTGTCCTTGGCGCTATCGGAAGCAGTGATGTTTCCGCTACCATCTCGGTCGCTCCAACCACATTCTCTGACGTGCATGACCCCTTCCCCGGTGGTTCTTCCCTCGGACCTGATATTAGCAAGGTAAAACCCGCATTGTGACATGATCATAGTATCCAGCGGGGCGAGGCCCTGCACTCCAAATGGCGACAAACGAGGCAGCATCAACGTTGGAATTGAACTTGAGCTTGCGGTAGCCTGGACGGGTAGGACCAGCACACACAGGACGTGGCATGTGGTCAAGACTGGGCATGCGTCTCAGCAGTGCCTTGATACTCGGTCCGCTCTTCACCCAGTTGGGTGACCCGACCTCTACGTAGACACTGCTGCTCGACGAGTGAGGGGCACCCAACACAGCAAGGGCGGGAGGGTTAGAAGAGGACGGGGCAGCAGCAGCATCCGGAGCAGTCGGGTGGTGGTCATGATCATCAAAAACGGGAACAATCCTATCCGACATCTCCCCGCCCTCTACGTAGACAGTGCTGCTGGACGAGTGAGGGGCACCCGACACAGCAGGAGCAGGCGGGCCAAGAGAGTATGGGGCAGCAGCAGCATCCGGAGCGGTCGAGTGGTGGTTATGACCATCAGGGAGGGGAACAGTCTCGTCCAACATCTCCCCGCCCTTCTCCGGAGTTTGCGGCGTCTCTACCAATCCCGGCTGCAGATAACATTCGCCCGCACCACGAACCTCCCCAAGTTCCGCCTCGAACTCCCTACTGATCTCCACGTCGAAGGACACATTTATATCCTTCACTTCACGACAAAAACGCTTCTGCCGCACACGACAAAGCTCAATCGCCGTCTCCAGTCCAAGTCTCCCCGCCTCCTCCTCTGACACCATGTCCTCCCGCTCCACGAGCTCAAGGAGGGCGGAGCGAAGCCATACCCCCACCCCGTACTTTCGCGCCAAAATCACCCTGTCGACGATCCCATGATGGCTTAGCTCGCTCAGTACTGCGCCTAGCTCTTGCTCGATTAAGTTGACCGTGCTTTGATCAGGCAAGTCGTGCATCCACTGTAAGGCGTGCAGTTCGCGGGTACCGCAGAGTCTGATCGCGGTCTCGAGTCCGAGCGTCCTAGCCTCGTCGACGGAAACCCTCTCCGGCCTACGAACCAGCTCGAAGAAGGCCGCGCGCAGCCATTCTGCCACGTCGTATCTGCGCGCCAGCACCGCCCGCTCGATGGGATCCAACCCAGCCTCCTGCATTTCCTCTAGCTCGCTCCCGAAAGCGGTTTGGATTGCACTGCGGTGGTCGTACCCTGAGTTTCGGAGGGAAGCCGTTTTCAAGACTTGTTCCTGGGCGCGGTGGAGCTTGAACACCGTTTCCAGCCCGATCTTTGCTGCGTCCTCAGGGGAGATATCTGTTACCGTGGCTGCGAGTGTGGTGTATGAGGCGCGTAGCCAGTCGACGATGCTATAGGCCCGGGCGAGGACGATCCTGTCGGCGAGGGACATGGGAGCGGCGGTTAGATGGTCGATTGCCATGCGTCGGATGTCGAGCATGTTCCACATTGTTGATAGCTTTAATACGGATATCCATTCGTCGTCTGATAGTGTGCGCGTCAGGGCAAGGGGACTGCGATTCGAGGTCGTTTAGGGTTAGAAAGGTGCGGTGGGAGGAGACTCACAGGGGGTACATTAGGTTCAGCAGTGCGCGGAACTCTGTCTTCGTGACATTCTCCAGCTTCAGACCGTCCTCACCATTCTTACCCAAGGACTCGAAGTCGGACGTAAAGAAGTCCGTGCTGGCGTTAAAGTAGTGTGTTGGGACCCTGGACAGGCAGTCCTCGACCTAGGGAATACATGATGAGTCTTGAATATGATAGACGTAGACTAGTAGTGGGTAGGTACCTCGAACACAACTGTATCCATAAAATATTCCAAATCCCTAACTTTCGCGGTCTCCTCACTGGCACGAGGCGACGGCGAGCGTATCAATGCACTATATTCGGGTCGGGGTGTGGGAACGGCGTCTAAGGGCGTCTCGAGGTCCATCGTCGTGATATCCTCTTCGACTAACGAGAACGGGGACTCGAAGTCGCGGTCAGGAGAAAGTGGAGGTTGGACGTCGAACGGCGGCATAGCTAGGGGTACGAGTGGCCATCGCCGGGGGCTTGGTTGTACGACCAGGGACAGACGTGCTTGGTCGACCTTTGGAGTGGACGGACCACTAGCAGAATGGTATGGCTCGCGAGGCAGAGTGCTTGAACGGCTATGTTGCTCGGGGTTGCAGTCGGGGCCATATGTTGCGGACGCCACCATGGTGTCCTGTATAGATGAGGGCAGAAAGGTGGTCGATGGGTTGTCGATGGGAGTCCTAGCTACTTACGTATCAGGGGCGTGAATTAGGAGCACTTCTGGATCATGTAATATGCCTCGTTGCGAACGCGTGGCTGGTGCGTGGGTCCATCTGGGTCCATAGAAGGGTCGTGTCAATATTAATATGAGAGTGTATACCTGTCACTTCAAGCAGTGTCCGAGGTAAGTTCGAGATGCTTTCGCGGAGTCACAGATGGGCAAAATACTACTAGTAGTAGTATCACTATGTGAGGGAAGGTTAGCCCGCAGAATAGTCACCACCGTCGCGATGTGACTTAGCCGTCCAAATTATGTAATAAAAAACAAAATCTCCAAATTCCTGCCAGGTCAACCTTTCGTGACTTAGCGACGTGCTCATCCCCTCCAAAATGACACTCCTCCCCCAACGGCCCCTCCGCGGGTCGCGCATCTCCTCCTTCTACCCTGTCAAAAGCCTGCCCTCCCTGTCCTCGCTGGACAGCGCGTTCCAGTTGCAAGAGTACATCTCGCTCCTTATCCGCCTGGACGTCCACGACGTGGACGCTATCGTGTCTCTGCCCGGAAAAGGCACGGGCACGGGGAAGGAGAAGGAGAAAGAGAAAGAGAAGGAAGGAGAGGAAGAGAAGGACGAGGGGACGCAGAAAGAGGAGAAGGAGAAAGACGCGGGGGCGGTGGTAGCGGAGGGCGCTGATGAGAAGAGTACGGGGGATGACGCGGAGGAGAAGGGGAAGAACGATGTCACGGTTGATGAAGCGTGTTGGATATACGAGCAGCTGAGGCGTGTATTCCTGCTTGGATGTGTGGACTGATACTGAACCGCGAACGACAGACGGCTCGCCCAGGACCTGACGCACCCGCTAATCACTATGCTCCAACAGGAATGCACACGCGCGTCGTGTCCAGAGATGAAAGCCGGTGAATGGCTGTATCTCTGCGTTGCGCACGGCAACGAAGGCGCTATGGAGGTGGGTTCTCCCTATCATTTTATCCTACTACAATGTCTGATGCGGTTTATGTAGCAATGCTGCGCCATCGACTACATCCTACACACCCTAGACAGCGCAACAGCCCTCCTCAACACCCCCCGCGCTTTCCCATCCCGGTAAGCCCCCCTCCCTTTCTCTCTTCTCCCCACACGCACAAACCCTAACCTCCCACCCCCAGGCTACAAATCCCCCAAACATCCCACCGCCACTTCTCCTCCCTCGCCCGGCGCCTCGGCCGCATCTTCGCCCACGCCTACTTCCACCACCGCGAAGCCTTCGAGCAGGCCGAAGCCGAGTCCTCCCTCTACGCCCGCTTCCTCGCCCTCACCTCCAAATTCGACCTCGTGCCGCCCGAGTTCCTCGTCATACCCTCCCGGGCTCAGGAGGGAGATGAGAGGGAGAGGCCTAGGGATAGGGCTCTGGAGGCGGGGAGAGGAGGGGAGAGGGAGTACGATGTGCAGGCGCCGAGGTTACATGCTGCGGCTGTCGATCCACGTGTGGCGCAGGTCGATCGTACCGGACGCTTGTCACAACAACAACAACAACAACAACAGCAGCAACAGCAACAGCTGGGCATCTCATCACCAAGCCCTGCACAGGGCCAAAGCCAATGGGACCGCCGAGGCAGCGTCGTCCCCCCCGTCCCCACCACCGAACGCGCTAAAAGCAGCAGCCCGCCTGGCCTCGGCAGCCCGAGCGGAAGCGAGAGCCCGAGGAAGGTCGGGAGGAACAGGACGGACACTATGGTGCTTAATGAGGCGTTTTTCGTTGCTGGGGGGTCGCCTTTGTCGGCTGAGACGGCACTCGACAGAGAGGAGAAGGGAGAGGGAGAGACAGAGGAGAAGGTGGAGAAGAAGGAAGGGATTGTGCCCCCGCCTGTGATGGTGTCGATGCCTCATACGCCGGACGATCTGTTGTCGCCCATTGAAGATTTCCCGAAAACGGCGAAGCCGAGGGCGGATACGCTCGAGGATGTATGTTGTCTTTCTTTTTTTTTCTTTTTTTCGTCCGAGCTCTGGCTTACGAGTGTTGGTATAGGATAATTCGTTACCGGAGTCACCCATCATCAAGTCCCCCCCTGCGCCCCTCGCCCCTGATCTTCCGGAGGAAATTCCCGCCCCTGCCCCTGCTGCAGAAGAAGCAAAAGCGGAAGACGAGGAGTTCGTGCCGATCGAGCCACAGCCCGAACCCGAACCCGAACCCGAGGCAGACGCGACCCCCGCCGCAGCAGCGGCTGTGGAAGAGCCCAAGGCCGAACCTACCCCCGTGGAAGAAGTGCCCGAGCCCGCTCCGCTGGAGGCTGATATCTCAGAAGCGGTCCTGGCTGCTCCGTTGCCTCCCCTGGAAGCGGCGGAGGGTGTCGAACCAATCACGGCGGTGGATGCTCAGGAGGCGGGGGCGGAGGCGGTGGATGCGGCGCTACCGGAAGTTGAGACTAAGGAGGAAGCTGATGCGCTGACGGTAGAGGTGGAGGCGGAGATGGAGGCGGAAGCAGAGGCGGCAGCGGAGGTGGTGGCTGAGGCGGATCTCTCGTTTACGGCCGAGGGTAGCAAGGTGGAGGAGGAAGAAAAGGCTGCTGAGGCTCCGGCTCCGGCTCCAGAGGTAGAGCAGAGCGGTCCTGGTGCCGCCGAGGTGGTGGAGGAGCCCGCTGTGACAGCCGATGCGGAGGTCAATGTCGAGAAAGAGGCAGAGGCAGAGGAGATGGAGACTAGGGATGAGGCGGGGAGTGATGCTGCTGTTGTGGTTGCCCCTGCTCCTACGGAGGAAACGGCAGTCCCGGAAGAAAAGCCTGCAGCCGCGGCTGTGGGTAAGGACGAGGGGGAGGCTGAGGCTGAGGCTGAGGCCCCAGCGGCGCCTAATTAGTGCTTTCTTTTTGCGCTCGGCAGTTTATTCCTCTTTTTTCGATGTATTTATGGTTGTATTGTTTGAGGGGCGATGCGCTTTAAAGAGGTCTTTTTTTGGACGTTCTCTGAGGATCTCATGGAGGTAGCGCAAACCGTTGACTCCTTCAAGCTGCCACCATCGCCCAACCACCCTGCTCACTGCTGCATGTATCGAAAGCCCGGATTACCTCTTCGCTGAACCCTGACCGCTGTGTACGCATACTTGGGCTAACATGGCGAACAAACGACACAAGATCGACAGAACTAGTGAAGAAAGTTCGGAATGGAGTTTCAGCTGCCGAACGACGCATTACAGCGCCTACGACGACTCTGACTCTGACAGCGACTCCAACCCTGGACAGGATGGAAGATCTGGAGCAGCTCGATTACTTGACGAACTGGACCTTTCCTCGAGGGAAGAGACGGTGCTGTACAAGCCGAACCCGTTTAGTATCGCCAAGATCAATGCTGCTTCGCGTGGCCCCCCTGGTCCTTTGAAGGCGAAGGTACACGATAACCCTCCACCTGCTTCTGTGTCGTTGCCACGTGCAAAACCCGGTGTAAAGGCGAGATTGGCTGGCTCGAACGGCAATATCATCGACGGTTTCAAGAGGCAGGCGCAGAGAAACTCGATTCGACGCCCTGAAAGGAAGCCCGACGCTTCGTTGACGCCATCTTTACCGATCTCAAGACCTAAAGCTGATCATGCCGATGTTCACCCTACCATCTCGTTCAATGATAAACTAAAACCCGCGTCCACGCGCCCTCTGGTTCCTCACTCGAAGACCCCTAACGGCCCCCTAACTCGACCAGATCAAACACTAGCTACCACTGTCCCTGCGATTGACCAATGTCCAAATCTACCGCTCACGCAAAAACCGCCGTCATCAAGCCTCATCTCTGCTGCTTCGCTTATCCACGACCCGATCCCCGGACCCGCGCATATACCCAGTCAAAACACCCCGACGCGTCATGAAATGCTTCACATACCTGCCAGTACTGTCGCGCCTGTAGAACAGAGGTCACGGACCGCGTACCGTGCTCACCCACTTCCGTTCTCGTCACCACCCCGTCATCAGGCGACGAACTCTGAGCTCTCCTCTTCTGACGGTTTTCATACGTATGATACAATGCCGATGGCTATGTCTTCGCCTATCAGACCCTCTCCGCTTATGGGCTTCAAACGACGCTTTGACAGCCCCATACACTCGAGGAATCGTCCTAGGACGTCTGATCGATTCTCGAACCAACTCAGGCCAGCTGGGCGCCTTGCGCCTCCTTTTGCATATGGATCCGCGGGAGGTGGAATAGGTACGCCACTGGAAGGTTCTTGCTCGTCGCACTTCTCGGGAATACATCTGGACTAACGGTCATCGTCGTAGAATATGCTACTCGACGGCCCGATTTCGACGCTCCTTTCCCTTCGGCTGATGCTCCTGCTCCTTCTTATGATGCTCTTACGATGCTCCTTCCTTCTCCCTCTTATGATGCTCGACCCCCCGACCCGACACATGCTCCTTTTCAATCGGCTGATCTAAACCTTTCTCCGCCTGCCTTCAACGCTCAAAGACCAATCACACCCGCTCACATGACTACGTATAGCGATAGAGGTCATCCGCTCTCGACGTCGACTTTGACGGCTAGCAATACGAACATGAACATGGACTACAATTCTCCTTCAATAGCTGTCCCAGTATCGCAAACTATCGCAAAGGACGTACCACCCCTACAGATGCATCGTCAATATCTATACCCAATCGAACCGTCTCAGATCCGGCATTCACACATCAAACGCAAGCGGGATCCCTCTGTATCGCCCTCCCCATCTCCGTCACCTCCTCGAGGCGTTCGGGGAACGACGTCTTTTCAAGACCCACGTGCACGGAAGAAGGATGCGTATGCCTTCGTCGGCGCCGATCCAGATGAGTCTTGGAGCACGCTCCCTTCCCGCAAAAAAGCCAAACCTACGTGAGTTCTTACTTCCCCCTCTTTCCATCTGTCCCATCACGTTCCTGTCATTAAATGTGGTTTTTTTCCGGGGGCGTTATCAGCGTTCCAAACAGTGTCCGAAAAAGTGGAAAGTTCAGTCTGCCACGTCTGGGTGTGAGGCCGGCGGGAAGAGAGACGAGGAAGACGGGAATGGAAGCGACGTCTGTGAATCGTGTCATTGTATACCTCCCGCCGCCGCCGGCGGCCGCCGCGGTCAAGTCAGCCAGTTCCATCGCGATTTCTGTCCGACACGAATACGAAGAAGAAGCCGTAGCCACGAGAGTAAGCGCAAATGCATCTAACCGCCGCGCCTACCCCTCGCCGACGCATTCTTCTTCCTCGCCATTCCACGGCGCGGAGATAGCAAGCGCATGCAGCTCTCCATCTCCGCCAGCGAAGCAAACCGCGATGGAGAAGGACGCCGAGGTCTACGCTCCGCTCTCTCCGCCACCCTCAGATTCCTTCTCAGTGCCCGCTATACATGAACACGAAGACGATCGGCGCATGGACGTGGACCTCGGCGCCATCGGACGGGTGTACCCCGATATGAAGGCCGCTTGGCGTAAGGTGCGTGTTCGCGGCTGGTTGGATGCATAAGGCTGATTCGCTGGTGGTGCTGTTCTTCCCGCTTTTACATAGCGCAGAAGGAAGAGTGAGGGCGTGTGGGACTTGTTGGGTCTGCCGAGTTGCGGGCGCGTTTATTGTGATGGGGAGGAGGATGAGGAAGGATACGGGGAGATTGGCATCGTGATTTTTCGCGGGCTGGAATGATGATGGGCGGGCCGCTAGCTAATTTGACTGAATATGCGGTGAAACGGCTCGGGCGGGTTCGTCACTCTAACCTCCTTACACAAGGAAGGGAGAGAGACCTCCTACTACCCAACCAGATTGGCAGGTAGCTGTACAATAGTGGATTCAACACCATCGTGGACTGCGATTTACAGCTAATCAGAGTAGCACAGCGTATGGCCGTTCATGTTCAGTAAGATTGAGATTATGTACTGTCTAGGGAAAGGTAGGCGAGTCAACCAGAATGAGCGGAAACCATCTTGTCGCATCGCGTCAACTACCAACTAAGGCTTCCCATATGCAGGCCCACTTCTCGTTGCACAAGCACCAACGATGGACGTGCACATGGGCGAAACCGAGACGACCAATCACGGAGTCAGCCTATGTGGAAGCGCCCCTGATCTTCTTTTTGGGATTGTGGTGATATTTTCATGTTGTGGGGAATATTGGAGCTCGATAACGACGTCGAGCATGTATCCATCTCCAAGGTCATATCATCCAGGAGAACATCGATATCGGGCAACGAAAGTACATCAGATCGGACGTCTCTCGAATCTCTGAAGCGCGCAGGCAAAGCAACATCTACGTTCACAACAGGTCTTTCGTCCACCAATTCCGTCAAAGCGGGATGCCCCGTGATGTCCTCGACAGTCGGGCGAGTATTAGGGTCTGCACTCCAACACGCTTCCATCAACGACCACAAAGGCTCGGCGAGCCCCCATGCTCCCCATGTAGGACTTGACATAGGTGGCCGAGAAGGATGGGCACCTGCTTTGACTTTGAGCGTGACAGCGAGATCGCGAGGGAGTTCGAAAAATGGAACATTTCCCGTGAAGATCTGAATACCATGCTTCAGAAAACACTCAAGTGTTGGGAGGCTAAGAAATCGTACCTCGTATGCGACACAAGAAACGGCGTACACGTCGCTGGGCTTACTGTTATGTACCACATCATCATTGTCGATGTCGAACAGCTCGGGCGCCTGCCATCTGATAGAGCCACCTTTCGAGGCAGCAGACGAATGGGAAGTCCAGTGCAGGATGCTCGTGTCCGAGACCGCAGAGAGCCCGAAGTCGGCGAGGCATGCGCGCCCACAGTCGTTTACCAGAATATTGGCCTGAAGACTGGGTAAGTGCAAAGGTGTAAGGACAGCTATGGAAGGACCGACCCCTTTCAAGTCTCCATGGATGATATCATGAGTGTGGAGATACGCAACGCCAGCCGCCACGTCCAACATCTAGAGGTCCAAGTGATGAGCTTAAGACTAGACGTGTGAAAGATGAACGGCGCCTCACCAATAATGTCCGATTCGCCTCTGGGTGTTGCTTCAAGAAGTCGTTGACATCGCCATGCTCCATCCAGGGTGAAACGAGACAGAGACGTGTTGTACACACAAAGATCCCATAGATTGGGAGGAGGTTCGGATGCGAAAGTTGGCACCATAATATAGCTTCCGCAGAAAAGTTCTATCAGGGGTCAAGGTCAGACGCCAGTGATGTGAGGGTAACATGGGAAGGGATGTACCTTGAGAAATGCATCGACATGAGACGTCTGGTACAGACGAATAACCTTCAAGCACACCACCTGGCCATGAAGACGCCCCTGGTAGATATCGGCGAAGCCACCAGCAGCCACTGGATATTCGCTTGCAAACTCAACGTGCTTCAGGTCTAAACTTGTCGGATATAGACCCGCTCGTCTTGACAGCCGTTGAGTCGCAACAAGAAGGTTACGCCTGAACTGTGCACACAGTCCAGGGGTATCCAGGAGCTGTAGAATAATGTCAGATTCTGAGCAAATGAGGATGAGGAAATGGAGCTACTGACCATCTGGAACGTATTGAGAAGCCGTTGCGCCTCTGCAGCACGGAGGGCCAGGAGTTGCTTGTACTTTTGAACATTCTCGAACACGACGCTTAGCCGTGACACGATCCCTTCGACGTTGACTTGAGTTCGTTCTGCGGATGGGCCCTCCACGGATGTGATGACCTTAGAGATTCGTCCAGATACATCAACCCCATCACCCGGCCGACGAGACGATCCATGGCGAAGAGCTTCGTCAGCCTTTACATGCCCCTGCTGACTCGCCAGAGTGTAATATTGTACACTCAGAGCTCGATTGAACGGGAATGGCGCGGACCCAAACTCGTATGCGCGACCAATCTTATATTGTGCTGACGCAAATCCAAGGTAAGCAGCTCGCTCGAGGTACTTGCGCGCTTCCAAGAGCACGGTCGAGCCAGCAGGGATGAAGGGGTCGAACACGGAGATGGGCAATGGTGAAGAAAGTGCAGTGAATTCTCCGAGGAGAAGCAAGGCGAAATCGTAGGGAGGTCCAGAGGTCGTTACCGACGCGAGAGTCGCGGCACGGCGGAGAAGGGGAAGGGCGGCCGATGAATTGGGCTGCAGGCCGAGCTGACCTAGCAGATGTGCTATCCCTAAGCGCTATCAATGCTCGTCAGGATATGAAGATGAGAAAAACATTACTGCACGACTCACATATGTGCAGCTTGCAGAATCGGACTTGACCCCGCGCTTGAAGCAGTAGCGAGCGTTGGGGATATTGTTGAAGTTCTCATAGTCCCTGCCAAGCCAAAGCCAAGCATCTGTATGACCTGCTCGGGCGGCCTTCTCGAAATCTCGGAAAGCGGCGCGTGGATTGCGCTCAACGTGTTGTGGGTGTGCTCCTGTCCTTGCAAAGGTCGCTCGCAGGTAGATGGCCTCTGCAACGTGTGACGGTACAGGCTGCAATGCATCTGAGGCGGCTGTTTCGAGGATCATCGGTATTGCCAGATGAACGAGGCTGAGGAGGTCGGGATCGTTTATGAATGCAGTGCCCACGGGAGGATCGAACGAGGTAGGAGAGGGGTTGGTCGTTCTGTTGACGAGTGCGATCACGTCTCGGGCCCATGCAATTTTGAGCGCGGGATCGGAGGTGAGATTCCGAACGTGGGGGACTTCAAGCTGAAGGCTAGCTAACGTCGTAATGGGGGCCACGACAGATGAGATGGTGCGTGGACTCGGCATCGTCGTGAGCTGGATACATGAACTCGTGTCGGGGTAGTCAGTCGCTTGGACGCGATTCTCGAGCCATCTTTCACGACGACCAACTAGTACATGCTTAAGCTTTCTGATATCCTGCAGTGTCCCTTTCCCGCTCTACAGAGCAATGTATTCATATATGAGTATGGGCGCGATGCTAGGTGCTAGATTGACATACCAAAAGAAGCTTTTGGCGTTGAGTTGCTGTGAGGACAGTGTTGTACTCTCGATGGCCCGGAATTCTCTCCAAAGTCAACGTCGCCGCTTTGGTTAACTCTACGAAGGCTTTGGGGATATCATCTGCGTCCTTGGATGTTATCCCCTCGGCTCGATACTTTTCCGCAAGGTCCAAGTAATACCGGAGAGGTCGATTCTTGTCCCATTCAAGCGCTCGAAGGGAGTCATCGGTAAGTTCTTTGATCGTCGGGGGCGCCGCCATGGAGGGGAGAGCAGTTCAACGTATCAGAAGTATGTGACGCGTCCAATATTCGAAACGCTGTGAATTGCGTTTCGCACGGGCCCGATGCCAGGGTCGCGTTATTCGCATTTGCAATGCCCCTCATGGTTGGGATATAGCGGACAGAGTAGAAGAATTTGGATGCGAGGGATCGTCCGACGTCAGAATGGCGACGTGTTCACTGAAGCGTTCCATCGTAGTGGCAACGTAGTGGTGGTAATGGAACAAGCTGTCGTATACACGTGGTCCCGACAGCTCGCGTGGAGCCACTGATGGGAAAGTTTCTTGGCAGCAGGGCGCCGGCCAGAAGCGTGGCAAGCTTCGGAGTTGCTCGACACCGGCACTGACGACAGATAGCGGCGAAGCCAGTGACGTTTACGCCTTCGCTTGCGTTGTATATGAGGTATGCTTGTTCTCATTCGCCTCCTCATCGACATTTCCTTACTGATCAGCTTTCTCTGGACAGACCCCTTTTTCGACCTCACCAAGTACGGAATCACAGCCTTCAAGTTCGTCTTGGGAAGGATTCTTGGGTAAAGAGATTGGTCGCACCCTGATTCAGTCGAGAATCTGTTCCTCCTACATTTCCTTCATAGGCCAAAGATTCGTGCGTACACGTGTGCTACTCAGGAAGTGATTGATAAACCAAGCAAGCTTTCCTTGTCGACTTGATGAACGTTCAGCGACCTCGCTTCGCGATGCTTTCTTCTTCATTGGCTCTTCTCTTGCTCAGAAGCTCCAAGATCAAGACCTCCTATCTTCTCACTCTTCACGCTTGACAGCACGTCATTTTGCCATGAACGCGAGGTTCAATTGACTATGGCAGCTTCCTTGATGGCCGCCGCCTCGAGGTCAGCAATGAGCTGAGAAAACCGCACTCTTTTCATAGGTAATAAGCCTCTCTCGAGACTCTATAGTCGAACCACCATGGCACCCTCCCTTACAGACCAATATTCCCTGCCCCCAGGATACACCTCGCCTATCCAGTCCTTGGGATCTCGTTCTGATGCATCGACGGAGGACCTCGTATCAGCTCAGAGTCACCCACTACCATCGCCATCTATTGAGAGCGCAACCCCTCGGCACTCAGATGTTCATTTTAACGATGCTACCTCACCTATTCGCGTGAGTACTGGTACCCAGCGGCGGCGGCACTCCTCGCTCCCCTATAGCAGTTCCGTTACATTTCCATCCCATCTGCAGTACCATCATGTCCCCGGTACATCCATCAGCACGACCGGCCTATCCGAACTCCCACTAGAAATGCCTATGTCGCCCCTCCAGTCGAAAGCAGCATCGCATTCGACAGTCCGCCTCAACCCCACAAACTACGTTTCTCTTTCTCGAAAAAGCACACCACATAAACGCTTCCTCTTCCTATATCGCGCGAGTGCCTCGATCAAGGGCGACTTTACTGTGAACCCTTACCTACATGTGCCGGCGGCACTCCTATCGCCTGCCTCGCCAAATACGAGAGACGACTTGAGCCGCAAGAATCTCAAATTCGAGGTGGAGAACGGAGGTATTGATGTCAACATCTCCCTCGTCGGAGACCCCACCCCCAATGCGGCTGCAAATGCTTTACGTACGACCCTGGACCTCAAAATTAAGGGAAACGAGGGTACCACGTTTCCACTCATCGCCAAAATCGTGAGTTCGAGGCTAAAGCTACCCAAGAAACACGTGTGCTGACCGATGCATGTTCGCAGCACACGCACATGCCGTTGCGTCCGCCCTTCTATCTATCTGCGTCTGGGATCGATGGATACCACGCCCTGCACCTTCCGCCCTCCTTCCACGGGCTCGTGATGATTAAGGTGGCCGCAGGAGACCTCGACACGCATATCTCGCTATCGAGGGGATTTTCCAGCAACTCGATGATCCTAAGCGAGACGGCTACGGCACGGAGCTACTTTGTCGGCGAGCTCGGCGGTTGGGCCAAGGATAAGCAGGGGTGGGAAGGCGATAGGGTGGACATCAGTGTTGCGCGAGGTATGGTGAGGCTGCAAATTCTGGGAGAGAGGGAGAGGGATGGGCTGCGGAGAATGTGGTGGAAGATTGGGTTTTGAACTTTCCAGTTTCACCTACTTAAATAATATTTCAGATGCAGGTCTGTAACGTGTAAGGATTAAGCGCTTTGAGGCACACTGCACTCGGACGAGGCCGAAACTCGAGGCGAGAAGGTTTGCACGAGGCGGATGTGGACTTCTTTATATTTAACATACATAAAGCCGATCGTAGCCCGCAGCCTCACCACTTCCTGTCGTACCCAGATCCTCATCATATACGAGTACGATACCTTCAAAGATTCACCCACTTACTCGAGTCAATTCGGGCATTACATTCAATGGCAGATGAGCAACTAGATCTGCCGCCTTTACCACCCTCGCCTTCGCCGTCTATCCATGATGTACCGGAAGATGAAGTCGACAATGCAATACCACTCGCAGTTAGAGATGCGAGGTACTATCTCGATTTTGTCGTCTTTTCGGTGAGTTTTCATCCCATTGGACCGTTGACTTCGGGATTGAGCAGAGATATCCCCCGTACGATGTAGGTTGAAGATCGTCTGTACATGGTGCCCAAGTACAAATTTGCGCAGGCCACAGATTTCTTCAAATCAGATTTCGAGTCTACTATCGATGAAGAAACACCGATCAGACTGGAAGGCGTTGAGAAGGTCGATTTCGAGGCGCTGTTAAAGATAATGTACCCCTTGTAAGATACCCCATCGTGCTTTCTCAACGAATGCTGATGAACCGTATAGGAATCCGACATATGAGCAGCCTACTTTATCAAACGATGAATGGATATCTGTCCTAAAACTCTCCTCTCAATGGATGATGCTCGATCTCCGCAATATGGCCATACTAGCCCTGTCCAAGCTAAGCTCGCGCCGCAAGGTTGTCCTGGCCAGAAAGTACGGTCTATATGATTGGTTACGCACTGGATACATCAACCTCGCAACGCGGCAGGAGAACTTCTCTGTGGAAGATGCTGTCTCGCTCGGACTAGATGCCACGTTGAAGTTGGTGGGCATTCGAGAAGAACCCCTTCAGCGCAATCGTGACTATTGCAGGAGAAATGATAGACCAGGGGCGCTCGATTATTGGCGCAATAGCCCAATCGATACCGAATTCTCAGCGGAGCTCGAGGACTTCCAAAGCGCGCAAAGCATAGGCCCTGCTGACAGGGTCACTTTTGCCAGGACGTACAACGTTGCTGAATGGCTTCGTTCGGCGTACATGGAGTTAGCGGAACGCAAGGAGATAGTGTCTTTGGATGAAGCAGAGAAGCTCGGTCTGAAAAGCACGATTAGCTTATGCAAAGCAAGGGAGATTGCGCTACAGTCATACCCTCAATATCTGGGTGCCCAGGTCGGTAAAGAAGAGCTCGTAGAGGCATACTTCGGGGAGGAGTTGCGAGATGTTCGCAAGGCGAATGATCGGTATATTCGAGTTCCGGAAGCACAAGTTAACGTGCCAGAGGCGGAACCTGACGTTCCTCAGCCTGTAGCCTCAACAGGTGGATTGGGGGGCAGGAAAAAGATTTTGAAGAAAAAGAAGAAGTAATGACAGCTTTCGATGACGTCATAAGCTTCTATGCTGCTTACGCAACGTCCTGATACTCTGTCGCGAAATTACTTTGCCACATTTCAATTTGTCCTTGAATCTATGTTACAACTCTACGGTTAACCATACAGCACGTCTTGAAGATCCTCTTTGTTGAAACGTTCAACGTTCGATACTGTCAATCCTTCCATCGCTAATCGCTAATCTTCATTCCCCCAGGTTACGCACCCTTACTTCTTTGAGTCAATCCAGCGAAAACGATCCAGATACTCAGTTGCCACCACGTCCGAGTCAGGATTCAATATTCAGTGCTCAGTATTGATTCAGCCCATGGCCAAGTACTTTGAGTCAAACCAAGTCGAGGCACGGAAAGTTCTTTTTCCAGTTCCTCTCATGACGGCATAACCGCAGAGAAGAACTAAACCATGAACAGACGGTGATCCGGTGGTCCACTTCCTTCTTTACTGCGCCATGTGCACTTACTCTGTCGAGCGAGTCTAACGGTCAATCTAGCAAAACCGGACAATGTATATGGTGACCCACGGGGGCAGCCTGAGTTGTGTATGTTTTCACACCGGTTCCTTCAATTTGGTTCTCACGACGCATTCCCAGTTTTTTTTTGGCTTTGAGCTGGCGCTTGGACCACCTCACCTTCGGAACTCCGGACCAGGGTGTATTAGGCAACAACCATGCATCATTGTACGAATCATTTCATTATACCTTGTGTTGAATGTTCACTGAGTGTTCATACAGCTCCGCTCCTCATTGCGGTAACATATCATACATATGTCCATCCCTGCTACGCTGTTGAGCTATCCTACTACGGTTTCAGATGGACAGTCGTTTTTACCACCCCTTACGAAGGGTATGCCTTACGAAGGGTATGGAGCTGTCGATCATACTAGGGAGTGCACGTTTCATGTTCATGCGACATCTCTCTTCTCCAACGCAGTCAACTTCGAACCTATCACGACCAATCCGCTTCCTCGATTTCGGGAGGCAGTTCTGTGACCACTTGCTGGAACGTCAAACCACTACGAAACGTGAAGCCAACATTTTTCGCTGGCATAAACACGCAGAGAAGGCACGCACACTTCACACCGAGGTCTTCGTATGTTCGTATTTCGTAATGGTATCGCCGCAGTCGCCCAGCCACCATCAAAATTCCGTTCTCCCTGTCAAAGCCTTGACCTTGAACCCGCGCTCGGCGTGATTTCGGTCGAGATGGAAGGCCGATAGGCGCTAGACTCCAATCAGCGCTTATATATGTGCTATGTTTGCTGAGAACCGGTTGGTGATTGGTGGGCATCGCGGGAGAGATCAATCTGCTGAATAGGTTTTGGGGGGAAAGGTCGGTCATGAATTCTGGGATCTGCTTCGCAGCTATCACAAGACACAAGCAGCTGCCAACTCTATCGGATATAGCTCTCGATTTCTCATGTTCTGGTCGTCAATCCCAGCTTCATAAGCCCCTCCTACTTTCGTAACTCCGCCTTGATACTGCGTTCGCCCTGCTAAGCGACAAGCGCCCATCGAACTCAATGCCTCCGCCAGTCGACAAGTCTTTAGAAATCAAGAAAAAGGCGGTTCAGAAGGATGAGGTTCGTAATACAGGGATTTGTTAAGAAGCACAGAGTGCTGACCTACACTTTTTGTTCACGCAGGCTCTTCGCAAAAAATTCGAGGCTGAGCTCTCGCGGAAACGGAACTTTCTTACCACCCAGGGTCAGAGCGGTGTAAAGAAAACCAAGACGACAGCGGCGAAGGGGACGCTGGCCGCACTCAAGCTAGCTCCTGCCTTGAAGGTCCCTGAGACCATGACAGTTACGGATATCAGCCAGCTATGCGCAGCGAAAAGGACTGATTGCGTTCTTGTCGTTGATGATGAAGAAAGTATGACGGGTATAGTCACCGCAAAAGACTTGGCTTGCGTATGCGTGATTCTTCGATTAGACATTCTATTTCTAACTTATATAGCAGGTCATCGCAGACGGTCTTGACCCCCGTGTTACTCTTGCCCGACAGATTATGACACGGGGTCCATTGTTCATCAATGATACCTCTGGCGCCACAAAAGCTTTGGAAATGATGGTCTCGAATCAAATTAGACATCTGGTGCAACTCATCCCACCTCATATCAATGAATGCATACTGACGAGTATCTGCGCCTAGCCGGTATGCAGCGATGATGGCGAGATCGTCGGCGTCCTTGACATCGGCACAGTATTCCACGAAACCCTTGGCAACGCTCAGCGTCGGTCATCCGCATCGGAGAAACTCTACAGCGCCATGGCCGGCATCCAAGAAGAGCTTGGTTCTGACGGATCGAACTCAGACATGTTCGCCTGGGCTGAGATGCTTCGAGAGAAGACGGCTCTACCCGACTTGGCCAGCATCATGGGCTTGCGCACTCAACCCGTCACGGTTAGCCCAAAGACCATGGTTAGGGAGGTGGCGCAGCTGATGCGGGAGAAGGGTGCCTCGGCAGTGTGTGTAGTCGAAGATACGGGTCCTGCTCCTCCACGGGCGGCTCTTCGGGTTTCTCGGATTTCTGGAATGTTCACGTCAAAGGATATTGTTCTGCGAGTTATCGCACCTGGGCTGGATGCCCTGCGGTGCAGCGTGGTCAGAGTTATGACGCCGCATCCTGATACAGCTCACCCGAACATGACCATCCATGAGACCGTCAAGAAGATGTATAGTTAGTGGTTTTGAATTCTTGATTCGGCTCGAGCTGATCCTAGCGTACTCCAGGTGGGCGCTACCTTAATATTCCTGTCGTCGAGGAGGATGGTCGCGTGGTCGCTGTCGTTGATATCCTAAGCTTGGCGGAAGCTACTCAGGAGCAGGTTGGACATTTGCTTTTTCGTCTTCCGTTCTACTCAAAGAAGATCAATTGCTCGTCGTAGATCAAAGCCGCTAATCAAGGCGTCTCTATCCCTGAAGCCGCGACTGGGCCAATGTGGGGTCACTTCTTCGAATCGATCAGGGAAGATAGTCCTATCCCCTCCGTTATCCCCTCACCACCAGCCATGCAGCACCGGGCATTTTCTGGTCAATCCGATGCGAGTTTGCAGCCCAGTGACTCCGCGTCTGCCGTTGGTAATGACAGCCTGTTATCTGCCTCTGAGAGCGACGTTGCAAGCTCCAAAGAAACCACCAGCACAATCTTTTCGGGGGTTTCCTCCGCCGAGGGTGATAACTATAGTTTCAAATTCCATCTGCCTGGTAACCGGACCTACAAAGTTAAAGCTCGCTACGATAACGCAAAACAACTTCGCGAGACCATCACGGCAAAAATTGCGACGGACCCTCTTTTCAATGCTGAATCATACGCAGAGTCTGCCCTTCGTCCTGACCCTAGCGACTTCCAAATTTCCTACAAGGACGACGACGGCGATTATGTCATCATCACGTCTGACAGCGATGTCGTCGATGCTGTTGAAGCTTCTCGGAAGGACGGAACAGATCGTGTCGCGCTTGTCCTGAAGGGTGGGAAAGGTTGGAAAACGGCTGGCGGAGACACTGACGTGAAGATAGCAGCATCTACACCTATTGTGGGCGACGACTCGGAAAAACCTCAGGACGTCGAAGTGGTCACCCCCGCACCTCGTCCCCTTCCCCCTCCTCCGTCAAATCCTGTCTCCACACCCGACCTCGCCACCGCTCCCATCCCAGGCAAATCAGACCTTGTCACAGAGTCAGACGCACCTCCGGAATACACTCCCAGCTATGAACCCAGGCTACCTTCTGCTGACCTCTCACGCTTGGGACTCACGGAGGAAGATGAAGCACCCACTCCCAAGGCATCTTTGGAGGCGGAAGGAACAAATGCCCATACAACCGAGGTTCCTCTTCCACCCCAGACCTTCCTTGACGTTTTTGAAGAGATCAGTCCTCCGCCTTGTGCGAGCCTACCGGTTGTAGAAGATCAGGATCTACAGGAAGAACTGGATCCGAAATCGAATACGCACCAAGAACCTAGTGCCAGAGAGCCACAGTCCGAGCAAGAAACCGCCGCGGACAACATCAAGGCTCTTGTGAAGCGCTTGAATACAGTGTTCGAAGATGTTGTACAGTATAAACGATTTCTCAACCGTTGCCATGGTACGCCTGCGCAAAAACTGCTCGATTTATTCCAAACGGTGAGATACAACCTACCCTAAAGCTGCTCCGCTGATGTTGAACGATCATGTTGCAGCTTCTTGACACCCCCGGACTAAATGCACAGTTTAGGCGAAATCTCCTCGTTGCGACGCAAAGACTCTCCAAACAGGCGGGCTTATATCCGAGTTGTTATAATTTGGAAGGAATTGATCTGGAGGGCGAACATCCAGTAGCTGCTGGTGGCTTTGCTGACATCTATAAAGGACGCTTCCGCGGCCAAGTGGTTTGCCTCAAGATCATCCGAATTTATCAGACATCACAAGTTCAATTGTTTCTGAAGGTGAGAACGTCTATTCCAACCATCCGCGTTTAGCGTAATATTTTGATTTCGAACCTGCTTCGAATAGCAACTTTCGGCGGAGGCCATTCTATGGGGCCAGTTATCACATATCAATTTACTTCCGATCTACGGTCTCTATAGCTACGATGCTCGTCTTTGCCTTGTCGCCCCCTGGATGGAGAACGGCGATGTCACCAAATTCTTGGAAGCTCATCCGGACGCTAACCGGGCCCTGTTGGTGGGTCAATGTCTTTTCTATTTGTTTTAAAATCCTTCTGATCGACGGGCACCTAGGTCTTGGACATTGCGAGTGGTATATCGTATCTACATAATGAAGATATTATCCACGGAGATCTGAAAGGAGTAAATTTGCCTTGCTTTCTGCCTTTGCATCTCGGCTCATTCATCGCCTAGGCTAACATTCTAGTCACTAGCTCTAAGCGCGCGTGCGTCGCCGACTTTGGACTTTCATCTGTCTCGGATGCGAGTATTCTACACTGGACGTCGCATTCTTCGGCAGGTTCCAAAGGCGGATCGGTCCGATGGCAGGCTCCGGAACTGTTCGATGTCGAAACTGACAATATCGTCCTGAACACCAAGGCGAGTGATATCTATGCGTTTTCTTGCGTCGCGTATGAGGTAAAATCCTTGACACGTCCGCTCGTCCTCCATTGAGCAATTCACTTGCAGATTTTTACCGGGAATATTCCTCTATTTGAACATATTCGCGACGCTGTAGTTATGCTCAAGGTTAGGGAGGGCAGCCAACCATCACGACCATCTCCTGACAGTCCCGCATGGGGTCCATGGGGGTTGACGGAGGATGTCTGGTCGCTGATGCAACAGTGTTGGAACGCAGACCCTAAGGAACGTCCAAATATTCTTGATATTGTCGCCAAACACAGTGCGACAATCCTGGTGGACGATAGACCGCTGGACATCCAAAGTGTCATCTCTCCGGCGCACTTTCGAGATTCGGTTGGCGGGAGAGCCGAGCTCCTTTCCGACGCCGATGTTGCGGCCATTCTCGATGGTATTGACTCACCTTCTGAGGATGAGACCCCTCTGCCAGCATCGTCTATGTCGTCATGAATTCCTCATTATTACGAGAAAACTTACGCTTAGGTTGATGCAGACTAGCGCATATGATAACCCATAAGATATTCGATGACAGTCGCTGCTCCGTTGGATGAAACGTCTATGAAATTCTTTACTAGCTATTTCCGACTCCGTCACACACTGTCCCTCTGTGCATGTATTGTATTACAACCATTCGTCAAAGCATTCTATCATTCCATAGGCTAACAGATGACTTCGAGGTACACATCCTCAAACCATCTCTTCGCTAGAAATCGGATAGTAACTTACATGCTGACATGCGCTCAAGCTGCCTTTCGACAATCGATTCAGTATCGCCCGAGAGAAGCCATCCCCGCAGTGAGGGGATTTTCTTCCGCAATATCCAAGCAGACCATCGCTTCGTGGAACAGCTGACAAAAGCTACCAAGTCCACCTGCTCGATTGTACATTTACGAACACAGTAACCGCCTCCAGAACTGTTTAGCCTTCCCCTTTACCCCACCGTCCCTAGGTACATCTGCTTTCTCATTTTTGTCCTCTTCCGAGCCAGCCACGGTCGATTGATCCGACAACTGATCCTCAGATTCGAACTCCAGCGAGTTTGGTGCCAACTCAGGCGCAATTGCCAAGACTGCGTATTCACTTAGTGACAGTTGTCCAGCGTCATTTGTGGCAAGATTTGCAATCTGGAAGGAATCATCGTCAAAACCACAGACAAAATCCGGCAGGTAAAGGTCGTCACCTCCGAGATCGGGTTCAAGACGTCGGTTCCACCAACTTTCGTAACGGGAGGCCAGACACCAACAGTGTTAGTCGTGATATTGTTCCAGGCAGCTTGTTTGAGGCTAGTATCGTTAAGACGTTGGCCTATGAGTATGATTAGTTTGAACCTCAGTACGTCATGTGGCAAGTATAATACACGGACCAGCGTAGGCTTGCAGCTTAGCGTAGTACTAAGGCTTATCAGCTTCGAAGTAGATAGACGAATATGATAAACAATTTACCTGGGAAAACCCTCCACTCGAAAAGCTGATTCCGTATCTAGCAATTTTACTGTGACAGCATTAATGATCGGGATATGCGGCACAAGAAGATAAAGACCTACTCCGCGTTTGAAGCATTGTAGAGTTTACAGAAATCCAGCCAGGCAGCATCGAAAGCGGGTTCGTCGGTAATAAGCTCCATGGCTTCCATGAGGAACTCTCCACCTCCGAAAATCATGGTCAAATGGTACCTAATCACGCTCGGTTTAGCATGACTTTCGGTTATCGATAATGAGACACTTACGAGCCCAATCCCTCTCCACCTTCATCGACCATATGAGCAGTGTCAGCGTTCCAACCCACAGCCGCTCCGTTCCCAGTGAAGAGGCCGAACTTGAATCTTCCGATATCACTCTAAGACTGTTTTCAGCTACGAAAGATTTCGAGCAAAATGAACTCACCATGCCAACTTTGATGCGGTCCCTCCACTTTGTGTCATTCTGCGGTATATACGTGAGCTTTATGATGCTAGAATAAGGTCAATCAGACCTACGGTTCGTTCCCATTTCGTAAACCAGTTCCCAGCCAGCGTAGTCCAATCAGGCCCGATACGCAGTCGGCCAGGCCCTGCAGGCGGGGGCGAAGGGAAGACTTTACGGAGAGGTTCCCAGACCATGATCGTTTGGTCTGCCTGCAAGGTGTAGTCCATAAGATCACCCATCAGCTCATCAGCTTAAAGATGAATATATCAGTTCTTGGTCGGGGTGAATAAGGCAACGAACGCACTTGTCAAATAGTAAAATGGTCGTCTCAAGGTGCTACCAGCGACACGAGCTTCCTTCGCACCATCACCCCAGTGGTTGACGTTCTTCCCAGGCCAGCATACGGACCAGTGTGATGCGAGTCGACCTCTGAAAGATGCCTGGTCATCGCATGCGCAATGCGGTATACGTCTGCGCGTCCAGTGCGCAGGAACGAGATCCAGAGCCAAAGGTCCGTTGCTACCGAGACAAGGTTGGCTGTCACTTCCCAAAAGGGCGGTTCTCGGAGAACGACTTACAAAGTTCACCGTTATCCCATGCAAAGCCGCCTACATCATACCTCCATGTATGGCGGGTCTGGTCGTATGTGTGCATAACATCTCCGTAATTCCAGAACCCATAGAACTGTCGCTGGTTAATGTCCTAAGGGGAGAACATTAATCAAACTACCAGAAAGCATTGCATGCGCAGTCTCGATTGCGTACCAGGAGGTAGAAATCCAAAAGATCGCTTTTCCGTTTCTCGATTGCAGCCGCACCGCTTCTGGTCGTGTCGGGGAGGTTCCTAGGAATGCACGTCGGGAAAAGTTTCATGACAAGGAGAATAACACAAACCAGCGACCACCAAACAATCTGTGAGCAGCGTAGAACGATGGACTGGCAACGATTTGAGGAACTTTCGTCTACCAAACGTTGAGTAGCTTCTCTTCGAGGACTCAATGAATAACCTACATGGACGACAGCCAGCTGCGCCAAGACTGAACGCGATGGTGTGGCGGTGAAGAGTTGAAGGGTCGCTTCGTAAGATCGGCCCACACCAGTCGGATCAGGGTCAGGATCACCGACGTCTTCATATGCGAGGTCCAACTGAAAAAGTTATGAGAGATCGAATGGGTAAAAGATATCTAAAGACGAACCCCATGGGGGACAGTATCGTAATGACGTGTATCCATGGCTGGCGCCTTGCAACCGAAAGTAAGTATGCTGGTCCATACACTCAAGTCGATGTCACCTACCCTGGGACTATAAGCCCAAAGAGTGACCGTCCCCGTCGCGGAACCCGCATCTCGGATGTCCAGGCCCCTCGGTGCTCCTTGCCAGAAGTCTGTTGCCGTCCTCACAGATCAAGTGACAGTGCGGGCCAGGAATTCATGCGACTTACCTTTGAGTCCGAATACCACGCCACCGCCTTTCGCGCCCCCCACATACCCAAGCCCGGAGGCACGAGTCCCAAAGCCCGCATGGTCAAGGAACGATGCGCTCCTCCCCGCATTCGTCCTCTTCCCTATCGTAAAGCGCTCCGAGGATAATTGGTCTAGGGTAAAGTCAGACCACACCGGAAGCTGCGTGACGAAAGGAGTGATGGAAGTGGGCCAAGTGGATATATCCGACGTCGCGGTCCCTTCGAACTGGGGTGTGAGCACTGCGGGTGTTGCGTCTCGTCGAAGGCCCGACATGACGCGGACGGGCTCGCCCCATATCCCGCCATCTGCGCTGATGAAGCGGATGTGTCGGTTGTGGAGTTCGTCGGAGAGGGGTGTGGTGAATCTGAGTCCCTGCGTGCATGGGCAATATGAGCATTTCGAGAGTGAGATGAACAAGGAAGACGGGGGCGTACGATTCCTTTGATGAAGTCTTTCTGTTGGTCGGCATCGTATATGAAGAAGTGGACAAGGCGTATCGACGTAGCGCCGGCTGCAATGTAGAACCTAACGGTAAAAGGGAGGAAGTCGGCATGTTCTCCTCCTGTGTACTTTCCCGTTACCTTCACGGGTCAAGTTAGCTTGTATCGCGGGTGACGGATAATAACAAATGCACCTTGATGACGGCTCGTACAGGCCCCTTCTGCTCGACCGTTACAGAATCGACCCTTCCTGTGGTGGCAACGACAGTTGGTCGAGGGCCCTCGAGCTCGGGCTCATCGGGAGCACCTTGGACATGTACGAGAAGAGTTCCGCTCTGAACCTGGGCCTTCCCAGAGATGGATAGAGAGTCGATCAAGACGTTCCCGGACTTGTTGAACTTGGCTATCGAGACCGAACTCTGTTAGATCTTGACAATGTTCATACCTAGTTGAACATACCCGAAAAGGTTCCTGTCGTTACGGTAATGCTGGTACTAGAATCGACCACAGTCACTGGCAATGGTGGCTCAGCAGGAGTACCCGTTAGCAGAGTCAACGTATCAGCAAGTGCAGCGTTGGCAGCAATAGCGTGCCCGGTCCATTTCAAACTGCCATCCGGCCAACTAAGGCGTTTGAATATGAGTCCTGGAACGAATTCATAGAAAGAAACACGTACTAAGCCATCGGCCATGTTTGGACAGGAACAGCCTTCCCAGCAGCTATAAGCTTGATAGCTGTCGTCTTGTCAATTTCGCCTTGATTCCATGGTATCCCAAAAGCTGTCCCTGTAGGAATCCCGGTGGGTGCTTTCTCATCAAGCCATTTCAAGTCCACGCCGGCAGGCGGCAAAGGGTTCGCCATTTCGGTGACGTGGGTGAAACTCGTCGACGTGCATAGTTCGTTTTATGTGTCGGACTGTGGAGAATTTACGAAAAGCTGGCGGGCCGCTCGGTGGGAGGTCCGTCATGAGACTATGGCAAGAAGGCGAGAAGCGCGTGGTCGCGAAGTCTCCACACATGTGACGGGCTTTCGCAATGGTGGCCATTTCTGTCGATTTCCCCCCTCTGTGAATGAGTAGGTTTGGGTACACGAACATACATACGCTTTGTTCGGGATGATCTCAACTAGGTAGATTAGATTCGGCAAATTGTACAAGAGCCTCGGTAACGTCGTCTTGTCCCAATAGCTGCTGGGGAAACAATACACGCATAGGCCTGTCAAAATGGTGCTTAAAAAAGACGTGAATATGCATGCAACGGTCCGCCTCGTTCATAGGCCCGAGATTTGAGGTTCAGTATTGTTGTAGTCGAAATAACGAGACCGGGCCAAAACGTATTGGTGGTCGGAAAGCAAAAATTATCGAGGTGGCAGTGCACCTTCCTGTTCGTCTTCACCACGACCCCGACCCATCCTTATCGGCCAAACTTCAGTCCAGAACATGATTCCCTAAAGACTCTATACCTCTTTTGCTCTTCCCCTCGACGTTCTCCGAAGGGTAGGCGACAAGGCGGCCGGATTGCGCCAATTTCAGGTCCTCTGACCGGCCGGTCCGTTTATCCGCGTCGACTTCGGACAAATGCTCTAGGGTCTTTGCCACCGAGATATGGGCAGAGATTACTTTGCGGTTCGTCCATGTTCATCACGCATAGCGTCTGGCTGTTACTGGTTTGGTCCTATCCTTTGTTCGTGGTCGCTATAGACGTGAGCGATGACACCGCTGCGAGGTGCACATTCGCAATCAACGACCTCAAATTCGATCTCTGTCCACTATTCGAGGCCCATCCGGTTCCTTTCAACGTAACCATAGACGAGGAAACGCCTCCTACACGGACTAAGAATGTGTATATGATGAGCCTTGGTGGGCCGTTGCTGAGAGATGGGACGTTGCCGGCAGAACTACAGGTAAGCCCCTACCCCGCTTTTCCTTCCTCGTATACGGTTCTAATTCTGACACGAATGAAGTGCCCAGAAGGAATGCGGATATGCCTCACTGGTATGGCAACCTTGTACCGTAGTGTTGGTTGGACTATCCTGACGACGTGCTCAACCCCGCAGTTGTGAATACAAGACCGAATCATCCATCTGAGCCATCACGGATACTTCAAGTCATACCCGTCGTGGGAGCGGATACGAATGTCAAAGCCATCCTCGGAAAGAAGGAGAACGAAGACGATCACCATGGTGCGTTAAGCTATCAATGCTGTCTACTCACCGATGGTTCTTATCTCACATAAGGCGTCTCAAAGCACCTTTACAGGTAACGCTGCACGGCGGTTCTTATATGAAACAGAGCCAGAAGGCGACCTTCCTGTATCACTGTGACCACGACGCTGAAGAGGTACATCCTGTCCTATCGTTAGCGCCCATCACTCCTCTGCTAATATACTTGATGTTACGCAAGCCAACCCTGCCCACATACCAGTGGAAATGGAACGGCACGCACGCATTCTCCTGGAAGACGAAACACGCATGCCACAAACCACTATCTAATCCAAATCCAGACCCAGGACCAGACCCAGACCCACCCCAGGACCCACCGAAAGACCCCGAGTCTGATCCCACCGAAGACGACAGGGATCCATCTTCCCGTGCTAGTTCTATCTTTCGCCTTTTCTGGTTCGCGGTGCTGTCAGTACTACTATTTCAGCAATATCTTCATTCGTCGCTGATGGTATGATGTAGAACCTCGACAATCGCAGGGCTCCTTTTCTATTTCCTCCGACGACGACATCAATGCAGTCCTCTTCCCTCTTCAATCCCCTCAGCGATCACACGGCAAATTCAGCCTTTCCTCTCGACGCGGTTCATTCCACGATCGTCGTACATAGGGAAACAGCAGAGGGTTGATCTTTCGTCGTATCATCGGGCTTACCCTTATATCGATAGCGAGGAGGACGAAGGAGAGGAAGTACCTCTCACACCAAGTCCAAGTGGAACATTCAGCCGCAATACACGCAGTCCTGGCTATTACGGGAGTTTCTGAGACCTTGGTGTGGATGCGCGTGGATGAGGTTCACCTGCTATATCCGATGTTTATGGAGTAGCTTGTGTTTGGAAAGCTAGGAATGACTTAAAGCGCGTGAGAGCCTGCCCCTCTGAGTAGTGAAGCGTTCGATGTGCAGCTCCCCACCCCAGACAAAACTAGTACCAGACTTTGATAGGCGCGATTGCCCCGCGCTCGAGTCGAACGAGCTCCGCCCCAATGAGGTGGCATACGTGGTAAGTAAGCTGACCATCAAGTCTCATAGCGGCAGGGTGTGCTCCCATTACACCAGCGGGGCTAAGTATATTGTGCTATACTTCACATGTCATGCTGCGAACATCGATGCCTTGCTTCTCTCGAGTCTTTTCACCCACCAATCCTACCTAAAACGAAATTAGTGGCCGCAGTTCCGTATTTGGTGACATATGCGTGATGGACGGCGCTATCGAAACCACCAGCACAGTATGGGTCTCCAATGTCGCAGAAAGAGTTGAGTTGGGATGCGAAGCCTTCTAAAGCACCACTGGGGCGGGGAAACAAGCCGTTCAGCGCGTTCGCAGTTCCTATAGAGAAAAAAGGTTGGTGGGGCAGAGCGCACATGCTATAAAATCTCACCTTTCTGGAAGGATTCGCCCTGGACGTGGCCTGGGTCGCCCATCAGAATAGCGGCAACGACTGTGCACGACCCCACGTCAATAATGCACCAAAGCAACTTGGATTTCGTGACTCACCGTTGGCAGTTCCGCTAGCCTTGGCAGCGAGAACATCTCCGGTGACATGCGCACCCTGACTGTACCCGGTCAAGACGATCTTTGTGTTGGGGCACGCGGACACTTTATCGGCCAGCCTGGCCTTCATAGCAGTTACACCTTGACCCTCGGAGTTGAGGTAGTCGGTGAGGGTGGCGGGATAGACGATTGCCTCGCGAGAGACGGTCTGCGTGCTCCCGGAGACGATGCGGTCGACGACGGCGCCGATGATGCCCTCGCCCGGGGCTTCCGTCGATGCGCGTGCGGTGATGACATGCACGGCAGCACAACCAGTAGTGGGAGCGGGGATTGGGTTCGCCACAGCGGAGACCGCGAGGGCGGTGAGAGCGACGAGTAAGGACTTTGAGGTGAACATCTTGTCAACTGGCTAGATAAGTTCAGTACATGTGGGCTTTATAGCGTTGTGAACAGCACCCATGTGCTGTGATGCAGTATGATGCTACATGTCTCGCGCACTCCGGTAACATGAGAGGTGGTATGACCAAAAAGAAGATGACAATAGCAACCGAAGCTCGATCACTGTGGACAGCGACGTGCGTAAGGGAGCCACTGCCCTCTTACCCTGAATCAATGGTACGATTCAAGACATCCAACAGTGAGTCGGTGGGGTCGGTCAGAGCAGACAGGATCCAAGAGCAGGAAATGTTCAACGGATGCAGGAGTCACCCCGTGAACAAACCGAGAATGATTGTATTCTCATCTTGTCAGAAATGACGAGGTCTTTGGTACTATACGAAAGCCTTGCTCTGAGGCTTCACTGGTGTTATATTGACTCCGAGCTTGGGTCGTAAATTCCTTCTCGAACAAGGATCAATTGACCGTATGTTTTGGTGGATTCGATTGTGCGATGCAATCAGTCAGTCGACATCAGTCTCCACAGTGACTCGCTAAGCTCGACATACCCCACGTCCGTGAGGTGGAGGATCGAGCGACACCGGATGTGCCCCGTACTTCTCTTGCTTCTGCCTTCGATGCTACTGCTTCGACATACATCTTCTTCACCACTTCCTGAGGTCTCGGCTGTTGAAGTACCGAACTGCACCCGCTTCCGGTAGCTTATGGGTCAATGACGTTGGCGGGTATTGTTGGCGCATGGCAGGGTGGCATTCAATCAATCGACACCCAGCCTCTGAATACGAGAACTTGAAGAGGACGTGACTTAGCGGAGGAGAGCATTAATCATCGTGGATGGTTCTCACCTACACGGGTTGTAGAGAATTCGAAAGATCATTTGGGTCGCGTAGCGTTGATCGAGTTCCCCGATGGTCGATAAATGGAATCCAGTGGATGGCGATCAAGGACAGTAGATTTTGCTGTTATACATGGAGGCGATGCGTGTCGAGTCTTTGGATCTGTACCGTAAACATCGTGCGTCTCTCAGAATAAGCTGGCAGGCTTGGAGACGGCAGAGAGGTTTTAGAGTTGCATGTCAGATGCATGTGACTGAGCGCATCACAGGCTTCATCTAGTTCCAGTCAAAGTTGTCGATGCCTATCACAATCAAGTATGAAACCGCACAACGCGCCTTGGACTGCCCACTAATTGCCGTTTTTCTAGGGAGGATCCAGCAGCCTGCATCGTTGCCTAGCTTCGGATATCGAGTCAGCATCTGCGATCGTTGGAAATGTTGTCCAAGACATGCAGCAAACACGAGGAGGACATGGGCTCAAGCTAGTTATGAGCGCTCAGCGATATCAACAACTGACGGCGCTGGCCGGTTGCACAGCCTTAAGCTTCATTTTGATTTTTGCGAGCCGCAGATCATTTCCCCCCTTTTGATGGGCGATCATCGAATATTTATCGGCACTCCGCCTTCAGCCCCATCTGACATCTCCTCATCACCAATGAACGTGAACTCTGGTCGACCGCTACGGATATCATACGGCTCCAAAGGACCACCACTGAGGAGGACATGCATATCGTTTCAAAAGGATCAGGTTCGACCGTACGGCAACACGGCAACTCATTCTACACCAATGGATCGGGGACTGACGGAGGCTGCCAGCGGAGACGTGATACATCTATCTTTCTTGGCTACATGACACGAGGCAGCCTCAAGTTGGAGGTCGGTCACCAACGGCTTTCCGCAACGGATATCCATACCGATGAGATCGTGCAGATCATCGATTTTCTCCACCGCGAAGTTGAACTTCTTCGACTTCAATCGCGAGCGCTCTTGATAATAACCTCGTAACAGGGTCTAATCAGCATGCCATCATCTGTTGGGATGAATCAACGCCCCGTTGTTGACGGTCGTAACTCGCTAAGGTACAGTAACGACAGTTCGGGCGCCAACGATAAATGATGCTCGCCTCGTTTCAAAGGACTTTCCCAAAGAGGAGTAGACACATCTTCTGGCGCCACTCATACCCTTCCCTGCACCGTTGACCATTCCATTTGTCGCGGCTTACGTACGCGGTTCGCTCTATATAACCTGTCTGTACCGCAAAAATCCTTCAGAACCCTTTTCCCCTCCCAAAACCTTCTCTGCTCTTGCTCTGCTCTCGACATGGCTGCCCCTTACGTCCAACAACAACCCATGGCCAACCCGGGAATGATGGCAACGGGGGGGAACAGGAACGTGAAGAACCTTCCCATGGAGAAGGATGGTAGGGAATGGAGCAATGGTCTCTTCGATTGCTGCAATGACGGCACCACCTGTATGTCTTTTGTATCTGAATCCACCATCTGCTGTCAATTGACATCCCTCAAGGCCTTATCTCTTGGTGCTTCCCCTGCGTCGTGTACGGCCAGAACAAGAAGCGATTGGAGCATCTGCAGAGCAACGGCACTCCCGATCCCGAGCAGGGAGGATGCATGTCCAGCGACTGTTTCCTGCACGGTTGCATCACCACCTTTTGCGGATGTGGTTTCCTTTTGCAGGTAAGATCCATCCTCATGTTCTTGTCAACGTTTCAGCCTCTCATCTCCTTTCTCGTATAGATGGGGAATCGTGGTACCATGCGCAACCGCTACAACATCAAGGGTGGCTCTTGCGGCGATTGCTGTACCTCTTTGTGTTGTATGCCTTGCGCGTTGACCCAGGAGGCACAGGAGCTTGCACTCGAGGAACAGAGCTTCGGCGGTGTCCCGATGAATGTCCATCAAAAAGCCTGAGCATCGTCCTAGTGTCGAAAGCGGATCCATTACTTCTATGCCATGCGGACGACCATTTACGACTTATCTACGAACTTCTTGGAACTATAGACCTCTTTGTATTTTCGATATCGTCGAGTGTACACCCTACGAATCTATGTTTTAATCACTCTGTCGCCGTTGACATTCAAGCATCAGCGAGGCACACGTTCTCAGCCGCTTTGAATTGGTGAGCCTTCAATGAACCCTTCATCATAAGATGACCCTGGCCGACTTCATCGAACACAAACTCTATAACCGTCAAGGTCCTCGACCAAACACGAAGTTGAGTGTTGCAGACCTCTTGATACCTCAACCTGCATATGATACCGCTAGCCAGTTCTCCCCCGAAGAACATGTATTGGGTCTGGCGGTGAAGAGCGTTGTTAAATCTGTCCGCTGTCTGTCAGGCCCGAGTGATTGGTATAAAAACGTCGTCTCGTACACCTTGTCACCCTAACTTGCCCTAACCCTTATAATCTCCACATCGGCTGCCACCCTTCCGTTGCGATCGGCGGATAACGACGGAGATCCTGTCCAACGATCTACCTGGCGTCGCTATTGTGGAAAATAGATCGATCCTTCGCCATCCCGGCTTCTATCATTAGACCCCAACCACGGCTGCGAACTTTCGCCCTGCGCGGTGCACCTGTTCGATATCGCCAAGTAGCCTCACGATAGCAGACTAGAGCAGTCATTGATGCCATCCCAGCGTTTCCAATTGTTGTGCAGTTGTTGCTTGAGCGGTTCATATGATTCCGATCGAAACCGCGGAATACGGCGCGGCAGCCTTCTCTGCCGCAGCCGTATCAGGAGAAGGTGCAGGGGCAAACGTTGGACGCCCAGCTATTTCAGTTGCCGAGAAGGCCCGGTCTAGCACGCAGGAGATAACCGTGTCCCGTATGTTGGGAGCTTGGGGGCGACTGAAGTATCAGAGGTTATCAAGAGTGCTGATAGATTCAAGCGGACAGAGACAAGATCACAGCGCCTACGTAGATCTGCGTCGCGATGTAGCATAGGAAACAGATAAGTTCCCGGAAATGTGATTGACCTGATGTACACCGTCCGGGCCCGTCCTTTTGATCATATTCTGACGATGGTCGAGTAATCCTGGCCGAAACTGCGAACTGAGTAGTCAATGCAACCGATTAAGACATAATCACTTATTCTGAGGAGACTGGTGCTCACATTGGTATCGCAACGAAGGACTAGTACGCAATCCATAAACCTCCGAGGCGGGAAAGTCGCTTCATATCAAGTGGAGAATCCAGTCGGGAAGGTGCCTTGTCGACGAGCTATAGTGTAGGCCTTCGTCGTTCGAGGTGGGGGCGCAGTACGCAGGTTTCGGAAGGTCGTAGACGCCCGAATGTTCAAAAAAGAAGGGCTTGAACACCGAAGTTCCATTGAATGTGCTCGACCACGCCTGATAGTTAACAGCCGAGCAGGAGCAGAATAGTCAATGCGACCAATCCACACTTCAAAGATGAGTAATTCATGGGCTACTCACATCGGGGCTCCAGCATCGTTCCTCCTAATCCCGTGAGCCTGACGACCTTGAGGAGGTCTGCTTCTAGCGTGTACCTCCTCTGCTGTCACGAACGCAAACGGAGGTGACACGCCTCGGCCATCGACCTACATAACACGTTCCCTGTTTTTTTTTTCTGGGAACGGGCGGAAGCATCCCAGCAACCGGAGTCGAAGAAAATTCGAAAAAGACATACGTGTCGTTTTTCATTGACAACTGTGAGATTCGAACTCACGCCCCGAAAGACCAGATAAGGTTCGTAAGAATCCTGATTCTGGCGCCTTAGACCGCTCGGCCAAGTTGCCTTATGGTCACTGATCCTGATATACGCAACATCCTGCCAGGGAAAGTTCCGCCAGTTCAGCATCCCTCGAAGAGTATACACCCGTCCTTGGACCTTGGCACGAATACTTAATAATAATATAGACATGAGGCACGGACACGATATGGAATCATGAGAGTCGCGAACTCAATAGCCCGTGTAAGACCATACCCCAAAACCGGACGACGACCATGTCCCCAGGCCCAGATGCCCAAGCCCAAGTCCCAGATAAATAACCGAAATAAAAAAGAGAGAACAATTACAACGAGACATAACTCTATAATCAAGCATAATAAATCAAACCCACCCCCCCCCTCCCAAACCTAATGCGTCGACTCCGTCGGACTAATCCCCTTCTCCTCCCTCTCCTCTTTCTCCTTATCCTCCCCCCTCCCCTGCCCCCTCCCAAAATTCTGATGCTCCGGCTCCCTCCCCCCACCCACCGCCCCACCAGCCCCGACATCGACGGCATGCCCCAACTCCTGCTCAAGCCCCACATAATCATACGCAAACTCGCCCATCTCCGCGTCGTCCACCCCGAGTATCTCTGTTTCTTCTGTGCCGCGGAGGGAGAGGCCTGGGATGAGGTGCATTGTCCATAGGATGAGGGTCTGTGCCACGAGATAAGCGTGTTAGAGTTGGTACAGGGAGAATGAAGGAGAAGGGAGAGAGCACGCACAGTCACAACGAACGAATACCCCAACCCCGCCATCGAATCCGCCACCTGATAACCCAGCTGCACCCAATGGTGGTCGAACCACCCCCCTTTTATGGCTGTGAACCCGTCGAAAGAGGCTACGGACGCTTGTGCGAAGAGGGCGGTCATGATGTTGCCTACGATGCCGCCTATTGCGTGGGATGCGAAGATCTACGTGGGAGGGAGGGAGGGGGGTGGTTAGCGTGGGGTAAAAAGGTGAAGGGAGGAAGGGGGGGAAGAAAGGGAAGGAAGGGAAGGAACGCACGTCGAGGGCATCGTCGTACCCCGCGATGAACTTGAGTTGCGTGGCAAAGTTACACGCTGTGCCCGCTACGAAGCCGAATGCCACCGCTGCGGCTGCAAATCGGAAGCTATGATCAGGAAAAGGAGGGAAGAGGGGTCAAAGGGACACGCACGAGCGCCGACGAAACCAGAGGCAGGGGTGATAGCGACGAGCCCTGAGATGGCACCGGAGCAGAACCCGACGGCGCTCCACTTTCTCTCCAGTCTATAATCCTATTCCAAGCGTCAGCTCATCCAAAAAACAAGACAGAGAGAGCCAAAAGGAGAGAAGCAAACCCACCCAAAGCATCCACGTCACCCCCCCCACACTAGCCGCCAAATTCGTCACCACACACGCCTGCGCCGCCCTCAAATTCGCCGACAACGCGCTCCCCCCATTAAACCCAAACCACCCAAACCACAAAAGCACCGTCCCCAGCACCACATACGTCACATTCTGCGGTCCATACGCCAACCTCGGTGTCCCATACCCCCTCCTCTTGCCGAGGAATATGGAGAGGGCGAGGGCGGCGGTGCCGGAGGAGATGTGCACGGGGGTGCCGCCGGCGAAGTCGAGGCCGCCCATGAGGAAGGACCAGCCGGTGGGGGACCAGGTCCAGCAGGCGATGGGGTCGTAGACGAGGGTGGACCAGATGAAGACGAAGAGGAGGAGGGGGCCGAGGCGGCCGCGCTCGGCGATGGCGCCGATGGCGATGGCGGGGCTGTGGAGTGAGGTTGGGTTAGATGGGGAGAGAGGGGAAGGAGAGGGATGTTACGTGATGGCGGCGAACATGCATTGGTAGATGCAGAAGACGAGGGCGGGGATACGGGGGCTGCCGACTGAGGGCTCGGCGAGCACGCCCTTTAGGGCGAAGTATTCTGTTAAGGGGGGGATTAGGAGATGACGAGGAGGGGAGGGGGAGTACGCACTCAGGTTCCCGATGAACTTGCTCCCCGTCTCGCTAAACGCCAGCGAGTATCCCCAGAAGAACCACTACGATAGTTGCTTGGTCAGAGAGGGCTGTATAAGAGGGAAGAAAAGACGCACTTGGAAGGAGACGACAGCGACGGAGATCATGCTCGTCCATATCATCGACAGCGCGTTTTTCCGGCGCAGGAGGCCGGAGTAGAAGAAGCCGAGGCCTGGGATCATGAGCCAGACGAGGGCGGTGGATGCGAGGACCCATGCGATGTCGCCGAGGTTGTAGATCACGGTGTCGCCCGCCGCGTCGACATAGCTCATGTCCCCCGCTGTACCCATGAGAAGTTAGAAATAAAACTCGAAGAAATAGAGGGCACGCACAAGTAGGGGTGTAGTTGAAGCTGACCATGTTGAGAGACGGGAGGGGTCGTTTTCGGCGGAGTCAGACCCGCGCGGCGATGTTTTATAGAGTGCCATGGGATATCCAGCCTAAAGTTGAGATTGTGGCGCGTACCACACACTTGCGATAAGCGCTCGCTGACATATTTGTTCCCAGGCTCCTTTTATCGTCCAATCACAGAGGTGTGGAATGCTTATCTTCAAGACATACCCCTCCTGGAAGGGGTATTCAGGTGAGAGACACGGTTCTTCATTCAGAGTTGTGCATAGGCTTGGCGGGGGACTGGAACGATACGGCGGCGAGTACGATGTTTCAATTTGAAGAGGCGATGAACTTGTTGTGCGTTTGCCTAATACGCGTTTGCTTGCCTGTGTCTACCGTGGAGGAGCGCTCGGGACTCGGGAGCTTGTTACGGTCGTTATGCTAGTCTGGCCCCTTATCGCTCTCCCGAACGCGTGCCTAGCAGCCCCTACCGACGGCCGAGCGGGCCACTCCAATATCTGCGGTGCCTCCATGATTCGTCCTTACGCGGATAAGACCTTCGCCTGTTGAGCCCTGACAGAGATATGGATATGAATTGGATGAGCGTCTTCAAATTCGGGGGCAGTGAACACCCTTCGCAACTGTCGACGTCGTTTGAGGTCGTGAGATGCTACCTACCACATATTGACGAGTCCAGCGAGGAGGAAATTTCGAAAAGTTACTGTCCGTCGTGGCATCCACGCGCGCTTTTTATTGCTGTTGGAGTGATAGGAACCGTGTGCTCGTATGGTAATTGATACGGGAGATAAGGAATTTCTACTCCCCAAGCATAGCCGGGGTACGCGATAACGCGATCTCCAGATACGTAACACCCCGCAATGTGCCCAATCTCGAGAAAAGAGTAAGGAGGAAGGCGAACGCGCCAACTTGAAAAAGTCGCGTGCTAAGAAAAGACCGTGCTTCCCTCAATTACTTCCAACACCGTAAAATCCGGGGGAAGCATCATATTCATAAAACGTGGCTGAACCCCGACGTATCGAAGACCATCGAAGACTCCCCCCACGACGCGTGAGTCCAGATAAGAAGCCCCACGCCCGAAAAAGGTGGACAGAAGCCAGGCAGGCGCGGTCCCAAATTTAGAACCCCCCGCTTTGTCGTTGTTGCACCTCACCGCCTCCGCCAAGCTTAACCACACAAACCCACAAAAAATCACCCGTCACCGTCCCCGTCTTCTCCAACGCGACTGGCAATGGCGAGCCTCCCACTCGCAGCGCGCCATCTCCGGCTCCTCCGGACCAGGCCCGTATCCATATGCAGTACCCGTGCTCGCGGTCTCCACCTCACCCCCGTCGGTTCGTACCTTATTTTTGCGTGACGGAAGAGGAAGGTCTAACGCAGCATGTTGAATAGTGCATAAAAAGAAGGCGAACGTGGAGATTGATGATTTATTTTCGGACGAGGTGGAAGAGGACCTCATTCAAAGCGTCTCCCCCTCTCCCAAAGCCTCTTCCTCACCCAAACCCCAAGCGCAAGCCAAATCCTCCAGCACACTCAAATCCACCACCACCCCCTCTGCCTCTGCCTCCACCCCCTCACCCACCCCTTCACCCAAAGAACCCACCAAACCCAAACGCCCCCGCCTCTCCCCCAAATCCCGCAGCGCCCGCTTCGACGCCCTCACCGCCTTCATCGTCCCCCGGCTCGGGCGCAAGCCTTCCGTGAAAATGCCCATGGTGAAGAAAGGTGCTTGGGCGCAGCTGCTGCAGCTCGCGACGACGGAGGCGCAGCTTGCACAGGTGGCGGAGATGTTCCCGGGGTGGAGGGAGAGTGGGAATGAGTTCGATGAGGCGTTCGGGGAGGCTTTCGTCCGTACGTTCCTTCCTCCCCTCACCTAAAATAAAAAGTACGAACACTAACTCCGAACCCCACCCGATACAGGCCGCTGCGAAGAACTCTCCACCCCCCTCCTCGCCCTCCGCATCTTCGGCTCCTATGCCAAATACACCCTCCCCCTCTCCCTCCCAGCCGCCCAACACCTCCTGCACTCCCTGCACACGCACCACCCCCTGCCCTCCGTCATGACCGCCGCCGCTCTGTACCCCATCTACGGGCTGGGGAAGGTGGAGGAGGACCTGGTGGGGTGTACCCTGGTGATGGCGGCGTGCTTTAGGGAGGGGGGGAGGGAGGCGGTGGGGGTGGGGAGGGGGCTGGTGCCGTGTTTGGAGAGGCTGTTGAAGAGGGATGGGAGGAGGGGGAGGAAGGTGGGGGAAGGGGAGAGGGAGGGGAGGGAGGAGAGGAGGGAGGTGTGGGTGAAGTGGGCGTTGGGGAAGGTGGATAAGGCGTTGGTTGTAATGGGGGGTGGGGAGAGGGTGGATTGGTTGAGTATGTGGAGGGAGAGGAGGGGGCATATTGCTTCTACGAGTAAATTCTGAAATAATCTGCGTTTCTTTTGAATTGATATCGTTTTTTTACATGGGGAGAGGTGGGGTGGGACGGCGGGAGTGAGCCTTATCGAACTTCGCCTCGTTCTACCCCAGCCCTATTGGTGTAACTGCAGCACACCCTGTCTCCATAAGACTGAGTTACTGAAATTGCATCGGGGAGGAGCTCGTTCAACTCGGGCGCAGGGCATAGTCCACGGCGATCGTTTTGGCTGGGCTTTATAACTTTTCAGACACCCGAGCCTTGTCGTCTGCAACTTGCAAGCAACCGGGCGCTGCAGGTCGCCTACAGCTCGGATGGGCACGTTTCCATGTAGCCCCGCTGGTGTACCTGGTATAGCACGCCCTGGCTACGTGCACTTTCAGTTCCCATGTTTACTATCAGGGAGGAGCTCGTTCGATTCGGGCGCGGGGCATAGCTCCGATGTATGACATCCTGTTTTGGCTCGAGTTTCAGCATACCATTCAACATCCTCGCAGTAATGGGGGCGGCATGCGCACGTTTCCGTGTTGCCCCGCTGGTGTACCTAGTATAGCACACCCCGTATACGTGTACCTCCACTTATCAGGCTTAGGGAGGAGCTCGTTCAATTCGGGCGCGGGGCATCCTAGCTGTGTTGACAAAAAATATCCTGTTTTTGCTCGAGTTTCAGCACACATGGGACATCCTCGCAGTAATGGGGGCGGCATGCACAGGGTTCCGTGTAGCCCCGCTGGTGTACCTGGTATAGCACGCCCCGTATACGTGTACTTCCACTTATCACGCTTAGGGAGGAGCTCGTTCGATTCGGGCGCGGGGCATCCTAGCTGTGTTGACATACAACATCCTGTTTTGGCTCGAGTTTCGGCGCGAGATACGAGTGAGCAGCGCACTCATGTAGCCGCCCCGCTGGTGTAATGGCAGCACGCCCTACCGCTATGTGTACGCACACGACCGAGTCATTGGGGCGGAGCTCGTTCGACTCGAGCGCGGGGCATAACTGGTGGGCGCCGGAATCTGGTCCAAGTTTTGTCTGGGGTGGGGAGCTGAATGTTGGACGGTTTAGAGGGCGGGGTCTGTATCATGGATCGCTGGCATTCCTAGCTGCTATGGGATCGGTGGTGGCGAGCGTCCGTAGCCGTTCGAATGATGGGGTGCCATGGGATAAAGCAGGTGAATTTGCGGGCGGCTGTCCTATCGCATCGAACATGTACACTCTGTGTCATCATCTATGCTATATGTATCGCTACCTGTATCTTGGTCCTCCCAGGGAATTAAAATAAACAGAGGGGCCTCATCCTCAGAACTTGAAGTCGACGTCACTGAGAATAGGCCCGAGATTGGCGTCAAAGTTGAAAGATAGGCGTCGGAAAGCAGCTCGTGTCTTCCGCCTCGTTATGAGTTACGGACCAGAGAGATGAAAACGTGGTTATCCAGCGGTTTCTTGTCCGCTATAGTAGTCGGCCAACGATCAAAGGCGTCCTCATCGTGGTGCGGGATTTGCCGAACATTTTCATCTTCTTACCATGATCATGCTCTCGAGTCCCAGTTGCAACGTTGTAGCGCCGCCAGCCCCGATGAACTCAAGCCTAACTGCTATAACATGACTTTGTTTGTCACATCGAACGATTGGTTGGAAGACTCCCAGAAACAGCGCGCGTTGTTGAAGGTTCTCCCATCACTGGTCTCCGAGATCAACGCACCCATATCTGCCTCGAACATCAGTAACGCCGATGTTGACCCGCAACCAGACTCGCTTGCACTGGAGAATTACCTCGAGTTGTGCCGGCCCCATGGATAGTCCGATCTCGCGCCAAATACAACGCGCCTCGATGGCGGTCGATAGTCTTGTGGCCACGAACCTTGGTTATAGCCTTCTACGCAGTTGTGATAGAAGACAGGGCGTCGGCGAAACATGTCTAGATATCACATATTCCGCATGTTGCTCATGAATCTACTAGACGACATCGCTCCATAAAAGTTGGTCAAATGACTAAAAAGCCGCACTGCCCGCGTTCCTAGTGAGATACATTCGGCATACGCTTATTTCCTTTGCATTGATCGCGATGTTTCGCCATAGGATCATGAATTTTGGAATACACCGGGTATTTAAATGCTGGGCTCTTTGACACGGAGGACCCTTCCTGATCCTTGCGTAGGAACTCGTCATCTCTACTCCAAGTGAGATGCTCGTGAAGAACTTATTAGCCCTTAGCACTTGTGTTTCTCTGGGCTTGGCTGCGACGCCATGGGTGAGTTTTCAAATACATCGAGGAACTTTCACTCATTCCTCACTGTAAAGCCGTTCGATCTAACAACCATATCTGCGCCTGATGGGTCTGTGACGGCGAAGTTTGTGTCATTTGGCGCAACTTTGACCGAGTTGTGGGTCAAAGACAAGAACGGGAAGCTCAGAGATGTCGTTCTCGGATATGACGACAATGTGCGTTCATGTGGTCCGATTCCAATTCTCTGTTAATGAGGTTTTAGTCCCGCCTCCTCACCGATCCAGATCATCCAGTTTTCAACCCTATTGTCGGCCGGTAAGTCAATTTATTCTTATTTCTGTATCTATTCAGAGCTTTGTGTCTAACAGTTACGCGAACCGCCTGAAGAACGGTGAGCATCTGTATTTTTATTGTGTTACGTTGCACGTCCTAAGGAATAACAAGGAACTTTCTCAATCCCCATTACCAAGCTTCCACAACCAGACGGACCCAACGTCTACCATATCCCCACTAACGACCATGACGGTATGAAGTTTTTTCCGAATTCTCTCTCGTCATTTCATCATGATGAACTTGTGTTCAGGACAGGCTAGTTTTCTCCGGAAACCCAGCGTTCGGTAAATTTCTAATCTTAAGTCGCTTCAGGTCACTCTCCATGGAGGTATTTATGGGTGGGATCGTCGCAACTGGACTCTGGTGTCCAAGACACCTACGAGCGTCACCTACAAACATCTCGACGCTGCAGATGAGGGTTTCCCCGGGAATGTCACCGCATTCGTAAGTCTACACCTCCAAATAGCGCCTCCACGGTGTGATAATAATGCTATCCGCGAAATAGGCTACCCATACGGTCACCAATGGCGGAGTGCTGAAGACCGTAGTTCGTGCAACTGCTACCGAGAAGGTTAGATCACAACTACTTCGCCCTTGCTCATCGCCGAACGACTTATGCAGACTCCTATCATGCTCACGCAACATATCTACTGGTTAGAAAACCTTCATTACCATCCTTGAGAAAAGCTCATGTACCAAAACTTAGGAACTTGGATGCCTTCCAAGACGGAAGCAACGATATACTTTCCCATCATCTTCAAGTTGACTCCTCTCGAGTAATCGCCCTTGACGGCAACGCTATCCCCACAGGCGATTTCATTGCTGTTGGAGGCACGCCTTTCGATTTCAGGAAAGAACAGAAGATCGGCGCTCGCTGGAACGACACCATCAACTTGTGCGGGCAGGGTACGGTCATCTTTCGTATGAATTCAGAACCCCATCATGATGCTCGATATTTATAGGATGCCAAGGGTACGATAGTGGGTGGATTTATGACCGTCCTGAGGATTCCAGGACCGGGACATCGCTTTGGAGTGACCTCTCCGGCATCAGGTGAGATCGGCGAAGCATCGGGGTAAGTATGCTTCGGCTCGCTGACCTAGCTCCGCAGGGTTGATATCTCGACGAATCAGCCGGCAGTCCAGGTCTACTCTGCTTTCTGGCTAAACACCCCTCGGAAGATAGTTCATGGAGGCCCCTCGCTCAATTATTCAAGGTGGTCCGCTGTGGCGATTGAGCAAGAGGGATATCTTGACGCGATCAACACGCCAGAATTCAATGTGGACCAAATTTGTGAGTCGTCTCCCTCGTGACGAAAGCGCTTAGCCGTAAATAACCGATGACGGCACAGATTACCCTGGCAGGGACTTTGAATGGAGCTCGACATATAAATTCTCTGTCATGAACTAAACCCCATGTATAACATTCGTTCCTGCCCCTTCGCTTGCGATTCTGAAGTATCTTGGCTGCTGCTCACTGAGCGCTTTGAGCGCTTATCTGCTTTTGACTGGTCCTTTCTAGGAAAGTATGTAACAAATGTTCACGAGACACCATTCTTTCGTTGAGAACATTCATCCTGCCATGTTATCGCAGTGTCAAAGCATTCGACCTTTCATGCCGACGTGGCCCGTGTGATCAAAGTTTCCCGGGAGACGTCTGAATAAGGCAACTCGGTCATCAAAACGCAATATTTGGTGCATGTTTCTTCTTCTCTCTCAGACTCTCTGACGTTCGGCATCGAAAGTACTTCCAAACTGTGCCTGCACTTGTGCTTATTAGGATTCAACGCCCATTCCTTTCGTCGAGAACGGTATACGGAATCAACCAAACCCACGGACCGAGGCAGTAGAGGAAGACACGATCCCAATTAAAACCTTCATATCTGATCATGGCGCCCTTCACTCCAGTATGCGACGCTGGCCGAGCCCTTCCATGCATGCGGTCATCGTTCATCTACTGAGGTATAAAATATGGACCCTTCTTCCAGCATTTCGCTCTTTGTTGCGCTCAGTTCAACGTTTTCCGAACGCCCTTGGTTTCTTCCCGTTGACTATGTCAGATGAGCTCTCGGTTCCAGAACTGACGAATATCGCAAGCCACTTGTACTTGTCCATCTTGCGCTTCGCAATAGCTGAGCAGTCCTGTTGATGAACTTTCTGTCAGAATGGCAGCGAAGATGTTCTCCCTCGCGTCGTGTGGTATGCTCGCTACTTCGGATAACCCTCAACTTTGGGCTGATCTTGGGAGTCCAGTGATGCTGTTTTATGACATCGCCCTCACTATGGACGAGGAAGTCGAGCGTGTATGGCTGAGGCGGTTTACGCCTATGACTGGCCTATGGTTTATGGTCAGTTCCTCCGTGTATTCTGCTTGACTAGGCTGACGTCATGTTGACCATAGAACCGCTATCTCTCTCCCTTGGGTTTCATCGTTGTCACGACCTGCAAGTCGCCCCGAACCTATTTTGCCCTCGTTCACGGAACTGATTGCAACTGCATCAGCGTTTCATCAACCTTGGAACAAAGAAGTCTGCCATCGCTACGTCTTGTTCCCAGAGGCTCTTAAGATTGTCACGTCTTTTACCATCGGAGGTATGTGCGAAATTCTTTCCATCCAGACAGCAGGTCTAATGCGGTTGCAGTGGTTTTCATCATTCGCCTGTACGCTATATACTCTCGTAGTATGACGGTAGCGATCTTAGGTGGGCTGTTCCTTGCAGCGGAATTGGGCATCAAGACAGTGAGCAGTTCTGACTGATGATCCCTTTCATAACGCTGATCTGTCTCTCGTTCAGTGGTCTTTCACAGATGGCACGAGTCTTGACCTACCAGATGGTAAGTACATTCGACCGTAGTTCCAAAATGTTGTTTGGTGCAGCGCTTTTCAGGTCTTGTTGGCTGTATATTAGTTGGAAGAAACGACGCGTCAGTTCTCAAACGTTTGCGTACCGTGAAGTTTTCGCCCTGACCTCGTGGTAGTCGTTTCGTCTTCACATGGGTAGCAGAACTTGCTTTCGGTATGTTCTTGGATCTCTCCTCCTTCGCATTCCCTCACCCCCTTTCCAGACTCAATCATGTTCTTTGCCACATTCTATCGTGTCGTACAACACAATCGTCTGCGTCACGGCAACGCCATGAACCTTTTGGACCTTATACTCCGTGATGGTAAGGCTCGCGTCATTACTCTGTGGCATGCAGCTTATATGGACATCCTCTGTGCTAGGAGTCATGTATTTTGCTGTAATATTTATTGCCAATCTCGTTACTGTCCTTATGTTCCTGGTGAGTGTCGGAGCCTTCCAGTGGTTTTGCTTTTGCTCTATCTGACCCCTCTTCGATCATTAGCTCGCTTCTGTAAGGCGCTCATTGATACGTAGTTCTTGATTGTCAGCTCATCGCTGTCACAGCCGGACATCAAAGCCATCAACGCGAGCTTCAGCACTCTGTTAGTCACCCGTATCTCTTTCTCGGTCCATTGTAACTCTTTCCTTCCTGATTTTAGGATCACAAGTCTCATGGTCTCTCGCCTCATTCTCAATCTGAGAGGAGCCACCGAACGAGGTGGAATAATCGTCCAGTCAGCCATCGACTTGGCCTCCGATGGTGAGCTTTCACGGAATTGTAAGTTCATCAGCATGTCCGTATCGCGCACTTCATCAGATTACATGCCTAGATGGACCCGAACCAGACGCGGAAAGAGCGCTCTTTGGCATAAGACAGGAACTATCAGCGATGAAAGTAAGCTGAAGTGATGTGGCTGGAGATAAAAATGTATTATCGCTACAGATTGATGGGCGCAAGGCGGCAAGCCACGATATTATTTCGTGGAAGGCTCACGATGATCGTGATCTCGAAACGCCTTTATGCCCACTTCGCTTTCTGAATTACGGTGGTCGCAAGCCCAGCGTCGAAATAAGAAATGAAATATATCCCCGCCCCTCGCATAGATGGGACCTTTGAATTGAAGGTTTGCGACACTTCCGACCTGTTGAAAAATGCAGACTGCAGCTGCTTGCAAGGAGATATTAGAGTGAGTACGTGACGACTGGGAACGATTCGAACGAAGGGGCGAGGCGAATGGAGTGGACACTCATGCGGGATCCCCTGGAGGCTGGATTCGCATAGCCAAAACAATAATGAGACCGCGCGGAGGTCTTGAATCGGGAAGAATGTACTTTTCTAATTTGTCTTCGCGATTCCTCTTTTTTGAGAATCTCGAAGCGAGGGACGAGGTTGGGTCGAGAGGAGATGGGGGTTTGCTGAGTCGAACAGATTGAGTCATCAAGCGGCAGCGCCTGATTCAAACAAGGCCAAAGCGCAAAAACATTGTGCTTGTCGACGTTCACGCCAAAAAATAAATCAGACATAATGGCCTCCTCGTACGTCTTCATTGCGCTCTGTACCCTAATATAACTCAGAACTCTGCAGAATACCAAAAACCTCCTGGGCAGACGATGTCGATGAGCTAGGTGATTGAACTTTTGCCATGACCAGCAGAATCGAATCCCTGATCGATACCCACAGAACACCCCAAAAGCGAGGAATTCGTCGACGAAGACGGCGTCCGAACTGTTATCGAATACTCGGTGAACGATGAGGGCAAGAAAGTGAAGGTATGTGCCATACAGCGGCTATATGGAACTTTGCTGAATCACCGTCATCCATCCAAAAGATTACACGGCGCATCAAGCGGACACTCCAAAAATCAATCGTCGAGCACAATGTGGCAGAGCGTCAAAAGTGGGCCAAGTTTGGTGCGGAGAAGGGGAAGAAGGCTGGGCCCGATCGTGCTACAACGACAGTCGGTGAAAATGTCGCTCTTAAGCTGAGCGCAGGGAACAAAGTGCGTAACCTTTCTATGGAGCCTATTCTTGAATTCTAACCTTCAAATCCAGACAGGCGAAGCCGAACCCGCCCCCGAAGAGAACGTCAAAGTCCAGCTTGCCAGGGCCGGTGCCGGCAAAGTCGTTTGTCGGCTCTGTCAAGGCGAACATTTCACCGCGAAATGTCCCTACAAGGACACCCTCGCTGGGCTGGACAACACTGGTGCGCAATTTTCTATCCGTGGACGGAGTTGATGCGAACTCACTCCTTCAGACGCAGGCGCCGCAGGCGATGAGGACACGCATGGCAAGGGGCCCACAGCGCTGCCTTCCTCCCTCGGCGCATCGGCGGGCGGAAAATACGTGCCCCCATCCATGCGTGGTCCTGGTGGGACTCGCACGGCCGGAACGGGAGTGGGAGGGGCAGGCAATCGGGACGATCTGCCCACCCTGCGTGTCACTAATATCTCGGAGGACACGCAAGAGAACGATCTTCGGGATCTGTTTGGTATCTTTGGGCGCGTGGCGAGGGTGTATGTTGGTCGCGATCGGGAGACTGGTGCTGGGAAGGGCTTTGCGTTCGTCAGCTTCGAGGATAGGGCGGCGGCGCAGAAGGCTATTGACAAGGTGCATGGAAAGGGATATGACAGCTTGATTTTGAGCGTACAGTGGAGTCGTAAGTCCTTGATTTGTACGGGTATGGCTGCCGTTGCTTATCATCTTCCCTTGCGTCAGAACCTCGACCGGAGCAGAGATGATCGTTATATCCTCTCCATACTCTCATTTTTGTTTTTTGTCCGCGTTACACAACATCACATTCTCCTTGTATATTCGAATGTCCTTTACTCACAGCGCCTTTTCCGGAATCCGTTGCCCCCCTCCTGGGGGTTATGGTGGTCACGTGCAACGACCGTAGAATTGGACTTCCCCGATTCCGATTCGGACACATCTTCGCCCGCGCCTTATGTTCACCGAAGTTCTGATCCCGTCAACGTTCTTGAGCTCCGCGGTAAGAATACAAGCATGAATATACGTGGTTCACTTACTAGGTGATACTCTGTAATCGACTGTTTTGATGGTTCATACTGCCTTAGTCAACAGATTGCTTGCATTTGGCTGCAACATTCCCTCCTCGCTATTGTTGAGTTTCTACATTACCCGGGAGACCAAGCGAAGTCCTAAAAGACTACGTGTATTTCTTCTCCTTAGAATGTCCGGTGCAGGACAGATTTTTTCGCTCGTCCCTTCTCTTGAGATATGCCTTGTTTGGGGCTGGAATAATGAGCTGCAGTTCTGCAGGACCTCGAATCCGTGCCGTATGGAATTTAAACCATATACGTAGGAGAGATAGAACATAACCCCGAAGTAATATATATAATTAGATTGAGCAAGGGGCGAAGCAGCGATAAGCAGTATTTATGAGAGGATGATGAGGGACACGATGATCATGTAGGGTGCAGCGCCGCTTAGCAAGCGTTTTCGCAGCACCCATGATCGTGACAACCACAAAGAGAGCATACGTGTTCGCGTCGACATTCGTCACCATAAATGCAGATGTCGCTGTGGAGATTGAAGTAGTAGCAGATGGGATCACCTGAGGAGGCGATAACAAGCCCTTCTTGCCAAGTGGCATAGCTGTTCCATGTTCCTTCGCACTCAATCGCCTTGTGACCGTCTTCTCCACAAATAAAACAGAGGCACGGTTCGTCCTCCGTCGTCGAAGGGGAAGGACTGGGATGGTAATACAAGGTGGCAGGAGAGCTGATACGGTGACGTATGCTTGGCTGAAGCTCTCGTTTACTTGGTGTCTCTTGGTCGTAGATCCTCGAAACCATGGTAGCGCGACTTGCAAGCTGCGAAATGTCTGCTGAGACCTGTGTGAAATCATCGAAAGATCATACCTACCTCGCGGTGTTCCGGTATGTGAAATTTTCTACCTACGTTAGCCGCTGTAATGGCTTCTGCAATCTCACTTGCTGTGGCACCCGGAGGGATACTAGCAGAAGACGGAATTCCCAGCTTAGACCCGCCTCTTGGCGCAAGTACTGTCTTATCGGGATGATGAGTGCCACTGTGCGTTGTAGGTGGGGTGGGGACAGTGACAGGCACCGGTTGTCCTGAAGTCGTCGACCCAACGGCTGCTGCTGGTGCTGTGGCGGTTGCCACCGCAAAAGAAGATAGAGTAGATGACCGTCCGACTGATGACGCTGCGGTCAGCAACTGCCCTGATGCGAGTCTTGACGTTATCGCAGTTTTTGGTGATTGCTGGCGAGAACTCATTGTTCCCGTGCCGGCAGCGACTTGCAAGACGACAGCCGTAGTTGGGCTAGTAGTAGGCGGAATATGATGCGAAGCGATCATTGTGGTTACGGCTGCGACTGGCGCCAAAGACCCCGCTTCGGTAGATGTGGAGACGTGCTTCTCTCTGCTTGAAGAGACAGCTGGATGACGGACAATACTAGACTCTACGCTACCTGACTGAGCAGCTGACGAAGACATTTGTTTCCTTGGAGAAGGAACCAAACTATCAGTGATGGGGGGCGTCATAGTGGCCGCTACTGGTCTGGCAGCTTGCCTCGTCGAAGACTTCATCAACGCCGGAGATGGTATTGTCTGCGCACTCGAGATGGTATGCTGTATCTTTGTACTTCTGGCAGCGTTAGCAACACGCGCGGTCGGAGACGAGGCGGGAGGTGCAGATAAAGGTGTTGGCCTAGGTTGTTGCAAAACCATCGGCGCGGAAAGTTCTATGGAACTCCGGGGAGGTATTGGATGGGGGGATGGGTATTCCATGTCGGCTCTCTCGATTGACGGCTCTGGTTTCAAGATAGGAGCAGTTTGCAACAATACTTCGGCTTTGATATGATAGGATGGTTCGGTACGGGTGCCTGAGGATGGTTCTTGGACGCACTCGCGTGGTGGCGTCAGAGGCGGTGGAGATGGGTGCGAAAGGCTGACCTCTGGACTTTGGGAACGCTTCTTGATGACTACAGTGGGCTTTATATCTTCGTCAATTAGTTCAACCTTCACCCTTTTGCTTCGACGATCTTCGAGAGTACTGGCATCAGTGTCAGACTCCCTTTTCTGTGGGATTGCGAGCATCTCCTAAGAACAATCAACATCGGGGATATCCTTCGCTTTGACGGAAAGGTCGAACCTGGGGCGCATCAATCAGGGATGCAGAAGCAGTCCTTGTTCGGGTTAAGCACTAGAAAGTAGCATTGGAGGCCTTTTAGATAGAGAGGAGTGCGATAACTGCGTCTATCTCACCCTCGATGGATCGTCGATAATCTCGATATCACTATCCTCTTCCCTTGGGTCATGCTAAGTAGAAGCGCGACATTCCAACTGGGTGCGGGCAGGTCCTGAATGATGGTACGAACCTTCACGGCCACCCTTGATGTGCTTCTGGTCCCATCCCTCCTTCGCGGCTCTAAGAGAGGAGGCTAATCATACTCCTGTTAGCGACTCGGGCACTATTCAACGCCAAAAATTCTCGGTCACCTCCGACTTTATCTGTTTGTAGAGGAAAACAAAGAATGAGTGAACGTAACCTGGAAACTCCCTGAGAATCTCACCAAGGATGGAGCCTCCAGGATCTCGACGTCGCTTTCTTCGCTTGTTGGCTCTGGCTATCAGTGGTGTCCTTGAATATTGTCACAGTGTTTTCAGATAATAGAACTTACCTTGACTGTGGTTGTAGTCATAACGTTAGCTGAGTTTCCGCGACCTCTCGTTTCCTCAACGGGATTCGATACATCTCTCTGTGAAATTGTTAGACTGTTAGATGCGTCAAAGGCATCCCTAAACCTTTGTTACAGACCTGAATCCGCTCTAGCTGTCGCTCGAGATCCCGCACCTTTGATGCTTGCGCTTCCGAAAGGGATGTGAGAGTCGCTACCTCTGTCCTTTTTCGCGAAAGTTCCTCTTGAAACTTGTCTCGCTCCTTTTTCACATCAATCAGCTCTCCCTCCAAATCCTTCACATGAGTTCGTAGTCTCGCAATCGCTGACGAAGTTGTATCCATTGGAGCTCCAGGCCGAACGCGTTGGGAAGGGGTAACGATGATGGTGGCACAGGTTCGCCTTTGAATGGAAAATCCGCGCCGGCATCCGCAATTTGAATTCAGACATATAGAAAATGGTGATAAGAACAAAAATTCACGTGCTTGACGCGTCGCAAAACATTTGCATGTGTTTGGCAAGTCCTCTATACAATTACTTGTCCAAGGCGTGAACCGATAAAGGTATTGGGCTAGAATGCCCTGAGGATTGGAGCCTTTTAAAGACGAAGGACGTAAGACGTGCACGGGGCGATAGGTCTCACGAGGAACTTACGAGTGTTCGAACCAGAAGTGGCGGCGGACACACTGGGTTGAGCTGACGTCTTCTTCACTGCCTGCTTCTTTTTCAACGTTCCGAACCAGTCGTTGAACTCCCGCGCCTCGTCAGCATCAAGAGTTTTGAAAATCATTCGCTTTGGCTCGTTCCTGCAGGATCTCGTCGATTGTGCGGGTATCCCGCTTCACCGTGTTGAGCTTGGTCAAAGTATTGGGCATAGCAGCTATCCGCTCCTTGACCGACTTCGACGATCCAGATGAATCAGCCATGCTTGGGCTAGAATGCCCTGAGGACTGGAGCCTTCCATGTAGCCTCCGCAGTTAAAATTAGAGCGCAAACGAGGCTAGTAGCGACAGAGAGTATCGCAAGGAATGGATTGTACAATATACAGTGATCTTTCTAAATATGGTCAGCTCTGCGCGCGCATCGACCTCAACTGCGCCATCTCGATATCACTTAGCGATGATTGCCCCAGCGGAAGGATGATACTGCGCGATCTGGCCGTAACATGTGAGCGGGTAGCGGGCTTCTCGGATGATCGAGCACGCTCCAACTCCCTGTTCACCTCCCGAACGTTCAGAACTATACGGTTCCCCATCACGCAAGATAGTGCAACCGAGAATCCAATGGGAATTTCCAGAAGATTTTGCTGCCACGCTCATAGTGAGTGTTACATCCTGAAAGAGAAGAGGGCAGATTGAAGCATACCCGCGCGATTATCCACACAAGGAGATTTGTGAGGTACGTCGCAAACATTCTATGGAGAATTGTGGTCAGTAAAGTTAGCTTTGGTTAGGTAAGGAGGTGACTTACACGAGGAAATAGAGTATCGAATCACGTATGAGGATGCCAACGAGGTGCCGCCCTGAACGGAAATGCGAGCCGGACGACCTGAAGGTTTCATACCCTTTATATAGCGCTAATCCGCACAGTAAACTCTCGAATGCCAGCATAGGGATCCAAAATGCGAAGAAGTGGGGTGAAATGTTCTTCGGAACGCAAAAGATTAAGCTTGAACTAAGCGGGACGGCAGAAGCTATTTCTCCCCCGAAGAATGAGCTTCACGTGGCTCCAACGAGAGTAGAGATTCTCGACGTACCCGTCATTTTAGATAGTACAGTTCCCATGACGGCTGCGGAGGCCGCCGTTGCAACGATAAAACAGCTTCCCATCAATGCCAGGACCTTTTTGTTTAAAGAATACATAGCGTACAGCCGCATTTGTAAAATGACTGAGACGAATATTCGGGTCAGCAGGTGCAGCAGTGATAATGTCGGGTCTCCGGACGAACTTTCTGAAATCATACATGCAATTAAACCGGTCCAGCCCTGCCAACGAAAGAAGTGACGACCTGCAATGCAGAAAATTCAGTGACACTAAAAGTAGTCGTACTAAAGTGATGCTCACAGCTGATGAAGAGAAACAATTCTGTAAATCAGTGCTGAAGTGACCGGAGGATCTCACTCACAACTAGGACATAGTGTACGTGAGTTGCCGTTCTAGCGCAACGGAACAAAGCGAATACTCACAGTGTTCGAAAGATCGGGAGAGAAAAGACCTAGATCAGGGCTAATTAGTTTCATGCCCCAGTTCGAAGCGCTGGAATGTAATACCGTATGTATTAACACTGTCATACGGAAGGAACAAAGACATCAATGGCAATGTTTACGCGATACTCGCAAACACAACTTACATGACCGATATCAACGCATAATAGCGATTCTAATAGGATTTAAGCGCTAAGATGGTGGTATATCTTAAGTCGACTCACGATTATAAATAACCCCTTCCCCCAAGACCAAGAACATTTCTGTAGTACTGCATTCACCAAGTGACCTTCGTGTGTTGAGGGAGATTCTTACCCAGATCAATTCCACCTATTAAGGTCATTGAGCGAGAACTACATAGCGAAGGAAAGAGGAACTCACCTCCTGATCAAGCGTCACCACTTCATACAAGATATTGAGCTAGGCCCGGAACTGGAATGTGTGGAGAAAACATACGGTGATCATAAAGAATAATCGTACCAGAGGCGACTATTAGACGATGACGGTCATGGAAGCGTACAGTGCGAGTTTGGACAAGGACTCACGTTGCGAGTAGCGAATGGCCTGGATATCATGGACCGCGCTGGAGAGAGCGCTGATAGCATCCGCAAGGCTCATTGGAGATAGTGACCTGTACCGACTCTATGCCGGGGAGTGTTCAGACGACGGGAAGGGGACCATCAGGGGACAAAATTTCCAGCGATCTGTCGTCTTTAAAATCGAACTGGAGACGCCGAAGTCCATGAAACTACGACTGGGCTTCTTGGCCAGGCACAGGTGGGCATTCTTGTACATCAGAACAGGTTACGGGGGGCCGCAATAAATTATACTCCTATCTTCCCGGATTTGGCAAAATAAAGGTTCACGCCGAGAGCTTCTTTCTACTTAAGTGCACTAGCGGCCGGACTTCGGTCTCGGCTCTGGTGGATCTAATCTAGTACAAGGCGAGTTTGGATAAACGAAGGCGTTCGTGGGTGGCTATAGTTCCACGTCTGGTCGAGGAACGGGTATGTGTGCGATATCGCGGGCTTCGTGAGGTTACGGTCAAGGGTTTCGTTTATTGTGTGGGGAATGTGATGCGTTTCTAAATTCTCGGCCATCTACGGTGATCAAATACAGCATTTAGCTAAAATGAACAGGCAGGTACGCGAACGGAGTGACTTGCAAAACGCTTGGGCTTGAGGCCCATCGACGGAAACTGAGTCGAGCGGCGAGCGCTACCGTGATTTGTATCCTTGGATTGCAGTGCTGAGGACAAAGCTCGGCGCCGGCACCATCCGCGATGGCAAAGAAGATGTGTAGCACCTTCTGATTCGAAAGCCCAGCATGATCGCACACGCATGCTGCATCGGAATGTTACCAGCACCTCTCCGATGCCACTGAGGAAAGCCGGAACCGATGTACCCGGAGGAGTGGGAGTAGGAGCTAACTGATCGCAATCAACAACAATGAGAACAAGATCCTGTCATCGGTTGTCATTTTGGACATAACGGAGACAGAGAGCGTCCAAGGTCCTAGAAAAGTTTTACCCACACTGTATGTATTTGCGCCCATGGAATCTATCAGCTTCGATAAAATGATCAACCTGATACGTTCTACAAAACCACCCACAAACCCATCGAGATCACACGCATCTGTGGGCGCTGACTACTCTGCTTCCCCAATTCCGACCCACCCATTTCGGAAGGTCAGCAGTCTCGTAAACATGAGGCTGCGGGCTCATTGTCGCTTCCGAAACCGCGCTGAGTGGCGTCGTAACACTAACAGTAGCTTGGGACGTTGTTATAGGAATGCCAAATCTCCAACTGGTAGGGGCGTACCTTCCGCAGAGAAATGCAGCTTCCACGCTTTGAGTCACGCCACTAATCCACCCTCCCCCACGCCTCCTAACACCCCTTGATCTGGTGGTAGCATGAAATTTGAAATAGTCCCGAGGAAGTTGAGCAGGCTGAGCCTGAAGGAATCAACGGTGCGACGGTCGGTGCCAATGAGATTGACTTTCAGTTTGACATAGCAACATGAGCGACATTCGGCTGTGAAAGAAAAGAAGTTTAAGAAATCAGGAAGGCGACGGATGTGGAAGGTGAGAGACGTGGCGGTTGAGGCACGACGCGTGACGACGCGGTTCAAGCCACAACAAACAGAGATTTGCCATTTCGGGAAGCCTATCCGGAAAGCTGCGCCAGGGACAAGATTTTGGATCTGCCCACAAGGGATCCAAAACCATGGAACAAAGCGGCATAAACAGTGAGCGACTTTATTGACCAGGAAGACCTACAAGGCATTCAGAACGTTGATTTAAATGTGACATTTCCTCTTCCGATTTGCACACCATGGATGCTTATTGACGGATATTGTCGCAAGTAGCTGTCAATGTCTACGTGGTCCATCGAAGGTGAGACGAGCCAAAGACGTGTGGTATAACGATAGAGGCCGTAAATAGGGACGAGGTTTGGATGCGACAGTTGGCCCCACAGCTTCTGCGGAAAATTGCTATAGAGAGTCATAATTAGAAAATCGGTGATATGTTGCGAGGGACTGGGAGATTCACCTTAAGGAACGAGTGGACGTGGGACGTTTTATACAGGCGGATGACCTTCAGGAACACAGCATGACCAAGATGAAGACCCTTGTAGATGTCAGCGAAGCCACCAGCCGCGACTAGATGTTCGCTGGTCAAATCGACATCCTTCAAGGCATAGAACGTTGGATACCGGCCCGCGCTCTTCTTTCAATTACGGCCTATGCATAGTCCAAGATAGCTTTCATTTCAATTTTGAGTTTCACGATGATGGCAACACGTTCCGAAGAAGACGCATGCTAACTCTTCGTAGAGAACGATTTTTTCGAAACGGTTATCGACTGCATACAGTATGTTTGCTACTGTCAAAGTGCCGTCCAAATCGAATCTCTTCTCTCCAGCGCTGACCCATCGAAAAACGTGATTACCCAAAGCTGAGGACATGCGGCCACCCATTCTTTTGCTTGCGCCATCTTGGCGTCGTATGGAAGCACCCATGATTCATGGCGGTGTGGATCTGCGAAATTCCACGACCAAAAATGCAGTTCTCTCAAGCCTGGAACCAGAGAAAGGATGTTTCTGAATTCTGGATCTTGTTGCGCGTCCTATTTGAAATTAGGTGGCGTTCCGTGAGACTGTTGGGAAACTCACAATGCGACAAGGATGTTGGAGCTTGAAGTTCAACACCTTGACGTGGGGGAAGCCCAGGCCCATGCCCTTCACGATTTTCGCGATGAGGGTGAGATCAGAGAAATCTCTCAGATAGATGGAAACCTGAGAGACCCTTTCTTTGATAATATGAAAGACATGAGCAAGATCCTGATCGAAGGAGTCTGCCAAGGTTTTGAAGATGCCTGTGGAGCCGTCGAGAGAGAAGGCCGGGAATATGCTGACATGATCGAAGAAACGTAAGGAATTGGGACGTTCCAAAGCGAAAACCTCTGGGTATGGTAAATGGAGAGCATCGAGGTGCTGCAGAACCTCCAGCAGTGGTTCGTATCCGTTCCAAGCGTAAGTGTATATTCCCATTAAACATAGCTCAGGCTGGTTCTCAAAAATCCCAGCAAAATCGAGTCTAGGGTCACAGTAGAGAGTGTGCAGCCGAAGATTAGTATCTCTATGCGCGGAGTCATCAGTCACTGGACGAAAGAGAGGGGACATCAGGCTCACCGCAGAGCCTTGTTGATCTGCTCATCTAAAGAGCGAAGCTCTCCTTTCCACAACTTTATGCGCAGGTCGGACAAAGCGCTCATATAACCAAGAGCCTTCGTAAGCAACGCGATTACTCCGCGATTCCCATCGATCCAGTTAGAAGGAAATCCGACGATAAGCGTATGTACGAGGGAAGCCTTTTCTGGATTTCGGGATAAGGTGTCTAGACAACCGATCCGTTTCGAGCGCGTAGGCACAGAAATATTGCGATAGAGCAGCCGCTCTGCTTCCCGTTGGTATGAAGTGTGGACTCGAGCCAGACAACTCAAGTCCCTGAGCCTGCAGAAACTTACGATGTAGTGCTTGAGTTCTTGGGGAAGTATCTGCATAAGGCTTCGTATGAGTTCGTTGCACAAACGGCACCAGCTGGAACATCATGATATTCGTAACCCTACTTTTTCCTCGCGCAGAGGTTCCCAAATCATTCTGGACCCCGTCAGTGTAATACGATCCCAGAAGGATATGTGGTTACTCACAGTGAATGTTTGTTTCGAGAAATGCCACTAATCCACTGGAGTTCAAGTTGCCGGGAATTCTCCACTATGTTTCGAAATTTCAACACGAGCTTCAAAGGGTGGAAAAGTGAAAGTCCATCCCTGACTGACCTGACCAATATATTAGAAATCTAGGGAAGATTAAGAATTAAAGCGGTGGACGCCGGTGGTTGCGACGTCAGACTCACAAGTTTTGCCCGTGCGAGACTTCGGACGCCGAGGCCGGACTCCGTACACGCACGTGATCTGTCAGGCATATTTTGGACTGCCATGCAGAATGGTCGAGCTTCTCCCATCGCTGTCCCACTGAGCCTCCTGCTGCATCTCGAGCCGCCAGTTGGCAAGTTTCTACATTGTCTATGCATACTGCAGGCTGATACTGACGAAATCGTTCAGTGTAGGCCTTCCTAGATGCCTGACGAGACATCACCTCTCCTGCACTCCGAATCGGCGGGGAATGACCCCTCGTACATCGAAAATGGCGTGGATAGCACCATAGGAGAACCCGAAGCGTCGCTTCTGGAAGTTGGTCAGAAGTCATACTTGGCATTCGTACGTATCCGCGAGTCATGCCTTGAACCGTTTCTGACACACGCGCACTAGGTGATACCCATGTCGGTTGGAATCTTTCTAGCAGCGATGGATGGGACGATTGTGGTTTCATGTAAGCCTAGCTTACTCCTTGACTGATAAGTTGATCGTTGATATCTTGTCCAGCCTACGCGGCCATTGGGAGCGAGTTAAACCAGTTACAAAACACGAGTTGGATCGCGACCGCGTACATGCTGACGACCACGAGTTTCCAGTTCGTAAAGCGTATCCTGTATTCAATGTGGATGAGCTTACCGAGATCTCTCCCGCAGACCACTGTATGGGAAGCTGAGCGATATCTTTGGCCGGAAAGGATGTCTCTTATTCGCCTACACTATATTCGCTATCGGGTGTTTGGGGTGCGGCTTGTCTAGGAACATGACGGAGTTGATCGCGAGCAGGGCGTTTGCTGGGATTGGGGGTGGAGGAATGACTACGTGAGTGGTTGCCTATGTCCCAAGACGAGATGTACTCACTCATTTGATGTAGTATTGTCAGTATCGTTCTGTCCGACGTGGTGCCCCTGCGCTCCCGTGGTACCTGGCAAGGTTAGCGGTCTGCTTTATTCTATCCATACCGCTCCAGTCAACACGTCATCTTCAGGCATCTTGAATATCATATGGACCATGGGATCCGCGTCAGGTGCCCCCTTAGGTGGCTTTCTCGCCGATAGCGTGGGCTGGCGCTGGCGAGTATAACCACCACATTCATGTCTGACTAAAAATGACACTATCTCTCTAGGGCTTTCCTTATCCAAGTTCCGATGGCTATCCTCGCCATCATTTCCGTCTCCCTGACCCTTCACCTCCCCAAACGTGACACTTCGGATTTCTCCACCAAACTGAAACGCGTCGACTTTGCAGGCTCGCTCACCCTCATACTAACCATTTTCCTCCTGCTTTTCGGTTTAGACCGGGGTGGGAACATCTCGTGGACTGATACCTTGACGCGCCTTTCCCTAGGCGGGTCTATCTTATTCCTTATATTATTCGGAATCATCGAAATGAAGGTTGCAAGCGAACCCTTCGCACCGAAACGTATCATCTTCAACCAGTCGCTGATCGCGGGCTATTTGGTCAACTTCTTTGGCATAGCGTCGGCGATGTGCATGATCTTCCATATCTCTTTGTATCTGCAGGCTGTGCAGGGCAAGACAGCATCGGGGGCGGGGCTATGGCTTGTTCTCAGCGTCGTCGGCGGCCTGACGGGCTCATTGAGTGGGGGCTTGACGATTCAGGCCACGGGGAAATTTTACCTTATCACCGTGGCTGGGTATGCCACACAGTTCATGGGAGCGGGATTGGTTACTCTCTCTACGGGTGTCCTCGTACACTCGGTGATCATGTTGGGCGTTGGTGAGTATATGTAATTTGCCTTTTTCTATCTTCAGTATCGCTGACATCTGCGATAAGGGCTATTTATCGCCAGCATGGGAAATGGTGCGTTACTCCTCCAGTCTTCATTGAGATTCTTTTCTGACAGTGTTGCTCAGGGAGTGGAATAACCACAAGTTTGATTGCTTTGATCGCAAACGCTGGCCAGGCAGACCAGGCAATTGCGACAGCCGGTGAGTTCTGCCGATGAAAATTCATCAATTCACCCTCTGATAGTATCTATCAGTCTCATACCTCTTTCGCTCTTTGGGCGCCGTTGTTGGCGTCTCCGTCGGAAGCACCTTGGTTCAGGAGACTCTGCGTAACTATCTTCGTCGAAACCTATCCGGGAAAGATGTCGAGGAAGTACGTGACATCATCCCTCTGGCTCTCGAGTCTTTGATTCGCGATTGATTTGCTCTGTAGATTATCCTACGCGTGAGGGAGTCCCTCAGCTATGTAGACCAGCTAGACCCCGCTACACGTGCGATCGTGAGGAGCGCTTATGAGCAGGCGGTTCGGGTCACTCTAACGTTCACGTTGGCGATGGCTGGTTGCGCTTTCGTCTCGTCCATCTTTATCAAAGAGGCCGCATTAACGAGGAGATAGGAAAAAAGAACACGAATAATATATCTGGGGTGATAGCATATGACGGGGTGCAAGGATTCTGACGTAAAGTCTTTGAACGTGTCGGAGGGGAGAAGTAGAGCTACGGATCTCGTCTTCGAGGCTCAAGATGAGGCTCATTTCAATCAGGCGAGGCCCTTTAGGTCGATTTTTAAAGGGAAGCCGTAAAAACGGAGTAGTCAAGGACGCAACAATTTCATTATTTCTCACGCCACGTCTCAAGACGAACTGCTTCAATGTTGCTTCAATGGCCGTCTTTCAAATTTCAACGTTCAACGTTCAACTGTCAAGAACAGTTTCAAACATAGTAGCGGCAGGGCGCTCGTCAAAGGCTCGACGGCGCGGTGCGACCGTCTCACGTTACCGTCTCCCTGTGAATCAGGGCGATAGACGGTAAGAGTGTCCAGCCCTCTAATAGTACATTTGACGTCATAGTCTTTTTTGAGTTTCATCGATAAACTCTTTCGTCAGAACTTCATCGACGTCGCGTTACTAGAGGCGAAGATTTGGAAAACTGGATGAACCAATTTCATTGATACTATTTGAGTCATGAAGATGAGTGATCGAGTTCAAACGAGTCAGTCAGACCTGCCCTTATGTGCGAAAAATTATCACAGGGGTCATTTCAGCCTCTTCCTTCTATGAAGCCTGAACCGGTCGTGGACCCTGCCCTCCTGATACCAGAGGATTCACCCCAAGCGCAAAAAGAAAAGAAAGGCGCTCTACAAACAATCACGGACCTACGGAGAGCGGTTGCCTGGGAACTCGCACGATGGCCACTCGACAAGCATGTTGTCTGGGATCGCGGACGCATCCATCTTCCGCGCTCATACCTTTCAAAGGATGGAGAAGACATCCGAACTGTCCACGCGGGAACTGATCTCAATCAGCTGGTGCACAAGCATTACCTCGAAGAGATAGACGCCAAAACGACCACCTGGGTCAACTACGTTCACATGGATAAGGTTGTCGCAAAACGGTATGTGTCCTCGCCGATATACTCCGCGAAGCCGTGATGGTGGTGGATGGGCACTGAACGTGTTACATATATATAGACATGAATTTCTTGGACCAAGTCCACGGGTCGCGGGGTATTTCGTTGACGTGGATGGGGACATCCAGATCAAGTGGTGGGATAGCTTTTTGGGTGATCAGTGGATGGGGACGCAGAAGTGGAAGGTCGAGATTAGTTGGAATGGGGAGCAGTGGATGGAGAAGACTGCATAATTTAGGGATTCTTCGAACAGCTTTGGCCGGGGTCGATATCGCCGGTGGTCCCCAGCGCAGATCAGACGACACTCAACCTCGCCCTGCCGTTGGCCGAGAATAGAAGCTCAAGCAACTTCTGCGCACGCTGGTACCCCGCAATGGAACGCATCTTCCTTTATACTGAAAAAGTGGTGCCATGGCGCTGTCCAACGTCCCTGAAGCATCATGGTCGGCAGTTGAATCCTTCCTGAAGCAGAAAGTCGTGGCCCTTATGGAAATCCTGTGTGTTATAGTTGTCCTACTTGCGTCTGTCGTTTTTAGGTTGTCGCAAGACCTATAAGGAAGAGCTTGACGCGGCGTTTTCGAAATCGCTTCGCGACGTGGGTGCTGGCGTCCCCTTTTGCATGGATTGTGTTTTTCGCACTACGGTGTTCGTTGTGATAAGGAATGGGGTTACAGTGGTGGTGGTGGTGAGAAGAAGATGGCGGAGTTTTTGCGATGGCAGTCACGGTCGTCGCGCATTGAAGATGCGTCGCGTCGGACGGCACCTGCAGATCATACTTTGCCCTTGCCCTCCACTGAATCACGGCGCTCTGTCAGAATGTCCTCGAGCTTCCCCCCCTCCCCCCCCCCACCAACTCCTCCCCCCTCCCCTCAAGGAAAAGGGCGAAGTAGCATTGTGGGTTGGAATTGTAAGTATTGCACCTTCCTACGTAGAAGTGCCAAAAGTGAGTCTTGCCGACTTTCCAACGACTTTCTGGCATCCGCTTCGTGATGATCAAAAATCCCTTCTCGGGCCAGCTCAGTGAGAAGGCAAAATTTTGCGTAGGCTCCTCTTTCCTTCCTGTCAACTCTGTAGGCGGTAGCGAAGCGTCCTCTAGGGGCCTCCATGACCCAGTGTGGAGCTAGATTGGCCACATGGTGACAAGCTCCGGTCTACCTGCGGATTTTCACTTACTATCACCAACACGCTACTGCATGCCCCATACAAAATGAAAGTGTCAGGCTATCCTTCTGCGCATCGATGGGAGCGTGCGGCGGAGTACCATGTTGTCAAACTGATTGTATCTGCTTCTGCTGATTTCTACTGGTGCGGCGGTACCACGATAATAACGCCAGATCAGTAATACGAATGCCATAGGAATGGCGTGTACCTTGGTCAAAGAGAGTATGGGTGGTATAAAAGGTGCATTATTGGATTCAGCACAGTCGCTAGCTCATCCCATTCGCCGAAGCCTTCACATCGCATCTTCAACTCTCTCATCATGCATTTCTGCAACGTCTTTATCCTCGCCTCCCTTGTCGTTTCGAGCTTTGCCGCCACCGTCGCGGACGTCAAGGCAGACATAGTTGTTGTCTCTTCCCAGATTGTCGCCCTCAACACCGCAGTGAACCAATACCCAGTCAAGGGTGGGACTGTAGCTGACGCTGTCGTATGCCAAATACTTCAAGATGCACGCCGCAATCTGATATCGTATTCCTGTAGCCAGTTCTCAAAGCCGCTTTGGGCTTAGGTGCCGCCGTCGACAAGACCACCGCCGATGTCAAGGTACTTTCATACATTCTCACCGATTTCTCGCTCGCCTAAACATGTAATATGAGGCTGTGACGCCTTCGCCCTCTGTGGCCGATAGTCAAAACATCCTCCTCCTCCTCCAGGCCGTTGAGCCCAAAATCAAGAAAGTGCTTATGGACACTGTCGCCAAAAAGGCCAGCTTCACCGCTTCCGTCGCCGCCGGTGTCAAGCAGGATATCACCACTCTCAGGGGCAAGACCATGGATCTTGGAAACGCTCTGACTGTGAAGGCACCTGTGCGTTGTTTTTACGTACATCATGGGTCATCGAGCTGTTGCTAAGAACATCGCTGTGTAGGCGGTCCTCTTACCCCAGGCCAACGCGCTCAAGAAGCAGATCGACGAGGACTTCGCGGTTGCGGTCGCTGCATACGCATAGGCGTTGAATGGTTGGTTGGTCATTAGGATGCGTTGCGAGGTCCCTGTACGGTTTCTTTCCTGTGAAATTTCTTGAAATTTGGACAGTTGTATTTTTCAGTTGAAACTTGCATAATATCATGAATCACCTGCGTGTCAGAATAGGCGGGTGTAGTTTCAGCATCAAGAGAAAGCGGACATCGACTTTTGTAGGGACGCTCTAACTTCATCTGCGGCCAGGTTATCAGCGTCTCTGACGATCATTCTTGAGCCATGTCGCTCTATGAATGAACCCATGTTAGCACGAAGTTCGATAAGCCGAACAAAATACGATGCGGTTGCCAAAAATTTGGAGATGAAGTAATCGAGTCGGGAAGAGAAAGAAAGTGAAGGCGAAGTGAATCTTACTTTGGGATACTTAGTTAAGGCGCGAGCTCAGTCTTCAACAAAATACTAACAGCATTGGGGGAACGAGATAAAGCGGGTATATGTAACAAACAGATAAAGGAAGAGAAGAGAAGTCAAGACACCCTCTTGGACACCATTCGACGCCCCAATATTATGGCTATCATCGAATATCATCTTAGAGCCGGGTCTTGTGTTCATGAAAAGCCTTGTTCGTGAATCGATGCCTCGCAGAACTCCGAGTCATGCTGACGAGCCGCCATCGCCATCGTCATCGTCATCGCCGGGGTGCGGGACGTGCACGATAGGGACTTGAGGACCTAGAGCCTGCATTACAAGTGCACGAGGGCGGACGTATCCATGCTTCGCATGCTTCAGCTTCAGCTTCGCCGTCCCACGATCGCCATCGCCTGGTATTCGGCGTGCACGACGCGCGGTTACAGCGCCAGAGGAATCGAGATTTGTCCAAAGGTCGAGACGAAAGAAACAGGTATCGCGGGACCGGGTATGACCAAAAATAGCACATAAAACCCAAGACACAAAGGAAGAGGCCAGGTTGAGGTTCAGAGGGTATACATCGATCCAATTCTAAGTGTTCTTGAGGAAGTTCCCCGTCTCTCGATAGTTTGTCGCATCTTCTTGATTTTCCTGATCCAAAACGCAAACCCCAGACCCAGACGAAGCAAAAAAGCAAGCCAGACCGAACCGAACCAAACGGACGCAAGAGTCTTGGTTTTTCCGTATGCCGATTATCTTGAATGTTTTCATCGTTTTTATCGTATCTTCCAAATTTTCACTCCGTTTGTCAGTCCTCGGAATATAACCAATCAAGCCAACAAATCGAGTCGCCCTGCGACCTGCTCGCAGCGCGTCTTCGGTATCCGCAAACGCTTAAGCCACAGTCGGACCTTGAATAGAATGCCAGTGCCATTCTCGACGTGGCGAGCAACAAACGTTGAGGGCGTCGAGGTACAGGCGCAATCGGGCGCGGGCGGCGGGCTGTCATCAACGGAGACGGCGGAGTGGCAGGAAGAGACCGGCAAGGTTGGGATTGTAGGTGTTGGTGGGAGGGCCAGCGTCGAAAGAGATGTGGAAGCCGCATGCCTCGTAGTGTGGGTGCTTCGGGTCTTGCCCCAAGACCTCGGACTGAATACCCGTTGGAAGAACGCCCTGATCGGAGAAGGCGAATCCTCGGCCTCCTCCTGCTCCTGCTCCACGGTGGGCTCCTCCACGTCCTCTACTTCTCCTTCAACGACATCCTCGAGACGGATTACACCCGCCATGACGGCATCAGAGGTATAATCAAACGCAGGGTATGGCCCCACACCGTCAAAGGGCACCCCAGGGACGAATTCAGCGGGCGTCTCATGCAGGACATGCGCTGGCTCCGGGTCAGGGAGCCAGGGTGCGGGGATGGCGCGCTTCTCCATGAGCGGCCAGTTCCTGTAGGGGAGATAGATGGTCGATAAGGGTGAAGAATGAAGAAAAGGAAGATGTGCGTACACTCCCTCGAAGAAAGGGTGCTCCTCTAGCTCTGTGAGGCGTAGCCGGTCTTCGGGATCTTTCTGAAGGAGCTGTATGAAAAGGCGAGAAGGACTATTAATTGAATGGTATGTCAATATGAAGGTGAGATCACTGACCTGGGTAAGAAAGTCCTGGGACGCTTCGTCAACGTCGTCTTCCGGCAAGAGAGAGATATCGGAGTTCAGGATCTCGCTTTTCAGATCCTCGAGACTCTCGGACTCTGTATCGAAGGGCGGCTGTGAGTAATGAAGGTAAGTCTCGTCATTATGTAACAAAGAGATCGCGCAGCAACTAACCCTGCCCGTAAGCATCATAAACAAGCATACAGATAGCGCCCATATGTCGACACCGAAGGAGTACCATTCCCCCTTCAGAATCTCCGGCGAAAGATGTAAACCCGTCCCGCACCTCGCGATAAGCGTGAACAACAATTTCGGGTCATCCCCCTCGCGACGTCGTGTCGTAGGTGAGACGACGTCCCCGCGAGAATAGGGCCAGAACGGCTGGAACACCCTCTCCGCCAAAGTGGGCTTGACGCGGAAGTCGCGTGCAAGTCCAAAATCGCAAAGGACGATGTGTCCGTCGCGGTCGAGGAGCATGTTCGCGGGTTTGACGTCGCGGTGGATGATGCCCTGAGAGTGGAGGTAGGTGAGGGCGAGGTACTTTTGGGGTTAAAGGTTAGGATCTATAAGGACGGAAAAGGGAGTTTGGCTTACGCCTTCGATGAAATAAAAGCGAGCCCGAGCTTTGGAAAACTTGTCGCATCTGATGATCTCACTCTCGAGATCGGTCGGGTGAAGTGGCTGCATGAGGGAAAGGTCAGCACGAGTACGAGGGCGATGAAGGGAAAGGGACAGACCATAGCAAAGTAAAAATTCTTCGTGTCATAGAACGATGCGTCCAAGGAGAGAAGAAAGAGTGCGTTCCCCACGCTTCGCAGCACCGCCTGTTCTTCGAGGAGTCCCGCTATTTGACCGGCGACCATGTTGGCGTTTGGGATGACCTTGAGCGCCCTCCGCTCCTTCGTGACTTTGTCCATGACCAAGTGGACCTGCCCGCTGGAACCCATGCCGAGGACCTTGATGAACTTGAGGTCCTTTAGGGTCATGACACGAGAGGAGGGCGCTTGAGAGCGGTTGACTATCGCGGGCGGTTCGTTGTACGTGACAGCGAGAGGCAAGGGCTTTTGCGTCTCGACTGGGGCCTCGAGGACGTTGGTCGGAAGGGGCGAAGGCAAAAGGAGGGGCTTCATCGCGGCTGGGAAACCGATAATGGTGACCTTGGTGACTTCAATCACCTACAAATTATGAAGAGACGTTGGACGTAAGTAAAACATGAGTGTGCAATGCGACGCACAAAGTTGTTCAGCCCAAAGACCATGTTCTGGCGGATGTCCAATACGCTAGGGTCATGGAAAGCATCCAGCAGGTTTACTTCAACCTCTGCTTCTTGCTTCAGAGGGTGTCAATAGTGGAACAGGAAGTATCGGGATTATACGTACAGGTGAGGTGGCGATAGGGGCTTCGACACTCTCAACCTTGACGAGTGCCTCGGAGTCCTCTGACGACGCCTGTGAAAGCATGAAATCGTTGTTTATTAAGAGGGAGGCGTGAGATATCACCTTCTTGAAGGTCTTGTTGACAAGTACGCGGAAAGAGATGCGAGCGGTGAAGAAGGACATCGTGCTGAATGTGGATACGAAAGAGCGTGGTGACGATAGAGGACGTGGTAACGCAAGTGACTTCGAGTGAAGGACTGTTCGAGGTTGTAGAAGATGGTAGTCCTGGTTTAGGGTGCTTTTGGAGTGATATCAGGAAAATCGGTCTTGATATACAGCGATTTCGATTCAGTCTGGGAATGTCATTGTGGCATGTCTTGATCTGCTGAATAGGGGCATCCATGAGAATTTCAAGCAAGAAGAGAGCAAAAAGAAAATCGTTAATGGCTTCCTGTGGTAATGGTCGTGGTAGCGGTGAGAAGAAGATGGCGGAGTTGTTGTTGAAGAAACGACGCGTCGCGTCGAAACTACACGTGATCATCACAACCTGTTCTTGCCCTCGACGTCCACTCGAGTCTGCATGCTTCTAAAGCACGAAATCCTTCTCGCGATCCATGAAATTCCAGCCAATTTGAAGGAAATGGTTAATGAGCAGTAACGGGAGTCGTGAAATACCGCTGAAGTCAGGTCGCTTCTGCAGGCCTCCACGTCGCTAGCATCAGCTCTACGTGCTCTGGTCACTACGAGTTCCAGTTTCAGCAGCATAACTGGTGCTGTTTGATTACGATGCTCTTTCTCCGTTGTTGGCTGACAGAGTCGGTATCTAGGCGAACTTTAATGTTCAGTTTACGGCTCGGAACCGCATGATCCCAATAGCGCAATCGCTGACTGGACGTAAATCGGGCGTAGTTCTGGATTCCAAGACCTAAATCGTTCAAATATCGGTGTTGGAGCAGAGAAGTAATGAAGGTTTCCAGTCTTCCCACCGTCCTTGATCTCGCCTCTTCGCTGTTCATTCCTTCGTCGCCACCTTCATTATCATCAAAGCAGACCTCACTGCCCTCGCGCAATGGCATTCGCAGGCGTCCTAGGTATTACAAAATATTAGCCTGTGGGCGCAAGCCTTCGGAACGTGTCAAAGATCTCTTGCTTGACCTGCTCGCGATGCTCCTGCGTGGACCAGGCAGCGGGGTCGCTACTTTTCCTATATCTCCCTTCCGACGGATCCTGCTCGAATGCGGAGCAGAGGCTCCTCCAAGTGACAAGGTCTAGGCGCATTTCAGGCGCGTTGTGAATTATCTCGCCTAGTAGGACAAGGACGAGAGGTCTGAACTCGCAACTGACGCTGCAGAAAGTGACTTTTTCCTCCGCTGGATGTATGTACCATCCATTGGTGTCCAGGGCGATGAGCATGAGGTTGACACAAATCTTTAGCAACCTGGGGTACAATGCCGTTGTATCCGCGTGGCAGTTCTGGAAAAGAGACGAAAACAGCTCTTGACAGAGGAATACGATCCACGTGAGTTGTTGGCGATTGTTGGTAAGCCAGTGGTCCTTGCTGTAGGTGACGACTTGCAGAACCAGGTGTATGATCTCGTTTGGTGCGAGCTTCGACAGCCGCGGATTCATTATCCATCGCGCGAGAGCTCCATGCAAGGGCACTCTGATAGAAGGTTTGTGACGATAATAACGAATACTAAGCAGCAGCGGGGTGTGGTTTTCTCTGCTTGGCGCCGACCACATCTGCAAGATTCTATGCACGCTATCGAGCACCCCCTTGGACTGGGATGACATGAGCTCTTCCATTACTGCATGAAGCTCCGTTTCGCGATCCGTGCCGTCGGTAAGGCCTAAACTTGGGTGCGAGTCCAGCAACTTGGAAAGGAGGACTTCGTAGGCGTAGTATAGCACTGGTGACTCGATAGTATACCACAATCGTTTCTCGCTAAGATTCAGGCCGACGTCCTCAAAGGGCGTCAGCAACAAAGACAGTACCGGCGCAGCTTGACTGAGAGCTTCGAACGGGTTGGCACCATTAAGGCCCCACCAGGTGGAGGTTCCACAGCACAGCAGCTGCGCCATAGCCATCGTGAAGTATGAAGACCATGAATCTGTGGAGTGGTTCCCAGAAGCGGTGAGCAATTCCAGCAACTCGATCCTTTCGTAAAACATGTATGTGTAAACTATAAACTGAGCATTAAACCACGGTGTAGCGGATGCGCGACGTCTGACTTACTTCGGACTTGCAAATCGGGATTTCTTGGAGAACTGAAGGCATTGGGATCGAGCGATTTGGAAATACTGGCGGCGATGGCAAGATTGGCACGGTAGGAGACTTCGGAGGAAAGGAGATATTTGAATGTTACCATTTCGTCACTTGACACCTTGATGTAGTTCGAGGAGTTTCCTACTATGTTCGATAGGTTGGTCGTCGATCTTCGCCGCTCTTCAATTACAGACTCGACAGCCGCCACGGCTTGATCAAGCATGTCATCATCATATGTAGTCCAGATGGTAGAATGGAACGCATGAGATCGGGCTTCTTTACATCGGGCTTCTTTACGTTCTGTGTTGGCTACCATGCGAGTTCTAGTTTTGGCACGAGGGGTGAAGGGGTTGAAGGATGAGAGCCAGGATGAGAGCGTGGACTGGAATGGTGAGCGGTAAATATATCCGTATGCGACAGTGGTGTAGATGCCGACGGCCACGGCAAAGATGCAAGAAATGACGGCGGCAGCGAGGATGGGCGAGAACGCCAGGGAGGCCGGCAAAGATATGGACATCAGCGTATCAAGTACCCCGACAACGAAAAGTATGAAAAGGGGTATCAACAGCTGCGGAAGCGCCTCTGCAGCAGGTCCAAGCAGCGTTGTCGTTTTTTTCCAACGTAGATGAAGTTCGGTGAGCTTCTCGTGTGCATCGGTATGACGGGAGCGTGAGAGCGCCGTCGACAAATACCCCCGAGTAGTCACAGCAAGAGCAGCGATGGAGACCTGTGTATCAATACGTTATTAAGTGCTATTGTAGCTCTCAACCTCACGACCTACACTTAAGGTTAGTGAGAGAGACCAATAGACGCTGAGTCGGATGGAGCTGTGATCAGGCGTGAAAGGGACAGCCCTCGTAATGTCCAAGGTGGAGGCATTGACACCATTGACGATGATGATGATGTCAGTTAAGTTCTTAAGGAGTTCGTTCGTCCGCTTCCCTGTATCTTCGGAAAGCGCTGGAAGCGATGCAATGAAGAAAGCGGTGACTACGGCAGAGAAGAGTGCGATCTGAACATGAACATCAATAGATTGGACGGGTGATTCAGGGCTCGGTAGTCTCGAGATTGTGAACTCACGAAAACGAGCAACGTATCAAGAGCACCTCGCCATCTGTCCACAGTGGGCTGGATATTTTGCAAGTGGGAACGTAACAGAGGTGACCAAGCCCTGGAGCTCGTAGCTGTGACAGTACGAATGGGTTGCAGTGATTGAGCTGCGAATCCATACATTTACTAACAATTCTTGAGAAGCTATTGCATGGGCGCTTACCAGTTGCCGCGGCCTGTCTATCGTCAATCTTCCGGAGAACAGCGAGGAGATCATGCGTGCCCCGTGTCGACGCATCTTGCAATTGGGTTAACCAGGTTTTCGATTGTATTAAGTTTGGTCAAGGACACCACGTACCTGCCATATCCTGCATGACTTTGCTTTGGTGTTGAATGAGATTCGTGAGGGCGGCCAAGGTGCTGAAAAAATTTGATTGTCAATAGATAGGGACGATAGTCAGCGCCAATATCGCTCCAGATCTTACTTCGACAGCTCAGGCGATGATTCCGCTAGATGACCGGACCGCTGGGGGCTTTCGTAGGGAATACGTTCCGACATCGTCGAAAGTCGTAGGATAGGGAGAGAGGTTGAACTGCAAGTTCACAGTGTAGGCCTGGCGAAGTAATATAGAAAGAGTTTAGGATTACGGCTGTCATGTTGGGTCCCTGTACTGATGGTCCACACGAGGTTGATTCGTGCAGTATGTCAGGCAGAATATCCTGGATAGGTTTAGATAGACCCCAATTTGCTGACCTGGAAGTGAAGGCCGAGGCGCACGGAACCGAACACGCGAGTATGCCGTATTTGGGAATATTAGACACGCCTTCCGCCTGTCACCCAGTAAAACGACTAGAAGTCCAATACTTGCTCAGAGTTGCTCTTGTGCTGCCAACGGTCGCGCCTTGGAGGTTTCACTATTGCTAATTTTGTTTGGCAAAATTTGATAATTGGATTAACTTTAGGCTTTCGCATTCTCGTCCACCTTGGTGCGCTTACCATGACATCGGATGCAAGAAAAATAGATCTCAGTTCATCAAGCGGATGCATTAAGAGGGAATCGAACCCCCGGCGGGTCGATGTTGAAAATATGGCAACGACCCAGGTTACCACTACCCCATTAATGCGATACTGTCCATTATTTTACAAGGATCTTCGACAGGAAAAGTAACCTTTCCGTGGCAGTCGAATTCGAAGCGATCTGTCCAGCAACGATATCACTATCGTCCGCCTTGGTCTCGCGCTTACCAACAGACACATACAACGTTCCGATCAGGTCTTTAGGGACGATGACCTTGCCGTCCTGGTGGGGAGGACGATCTTCGAGAGACCGCTGAAGAAGCTTCGTACCAAACGCTACAGCCGAGGAATCGAACTTAAAGGTGACATCTGACAGCAGAGCCGGGCAGAGCTTTGGCCTTCAACGGATTGACAGGGAAGGGGAACCTGAATCGTCAGGTTAGCATCGTGGATAGCGGTGGTGATGTTGTCTAGATGCTTACATCAAAGTCGCCACTCCGACCTGAGAACTTGCTGACTACAGGTGCGATACGGCAGCTGGCGTGGCAAGCCTCTGTGGCTAGAACAGTGGTGGGAGCAGTGAGGTAGTCCTTGTTCGTGATGAAGCGTGCGGCGCCGCTGGAAGCTGCAATGCCTGTAGGTAGAATTGAGTCTTCTTGTGCTGATCAAGCAGAGAAGTAAAAGTCACATACCGACACCTCCAAGTACCTGGCTGAGGGCTATGAATGACTTGACATCGGTGTGGGGACTAAGAGCATACATGAGATTTGGTGACGGTGCGCCTGGACGGCCAAGGCGACGTACAAGCTGTACTGACAAGGCTTGGTCGTCTAAAGCCTGAAGCCTCCGAGAGAAACGCTAGGCGCGTCTTCTCGTGATGGGCGATCTGCGTGAATTGTCCCCGTACAAAGGGGAGAAGCCGGGATCGGTGGAGGCCGTCTCGTTATATTCGTCAAGGCCTTCAATGTAGAACACATGTTCGAGATGCTCCAGGGCGAGCGCCACCGCACGGGTGACGGCGCCAGTGACATCACCCCTGCAGGGGCTTGTGCAAAGATGATTTGCAGATGCGAAGAGGTCGATACCGGTTGCGACGCGTTCGCTGTCGAGTATGGATATTCGTCCACGGTGGGAGTGGTATATTGATGGTATTGACGCCGGGATATCAACGGTCCCTCGAGGGTGCCGGTTCCAGCGGGCGGCATGAAATCTTGGTGTGGTGCCGGTGGAGGGGACGTAATATCTATCGATGGTTGTTTTAGAGGATGGTGAGGGGGAGGCACTGAGGGATGACTATAATATCCTAAGCATCATATCGTGATTTATGATAGAATTGGCACGGACCTTGCGCGAACGCTATCGCCCGATTGGCGTCCTTCTCATTCACAGCATGTAAGACCAGTCGCAGCCGGCAAGGAACGACCCATGTAGGCATTTTCATTTAGCCTTGTTCGGCGAAAAGAGGCGAGGAATCTGAATGGGAGATGTGGAAGTCTGGAACACTATCCACAGAAATTCAGGCAGGTAACATACCATATTGATGACCCCGGATGGTAAAGGAGCGTCTTAGACCCCTCTTGTACAGCGACCTTCAGCTACTCATGATACTTGTCGGCGCGCGCCTGCCCATACTCTGTAACATACACCCACACCAAATACTTGAGGTTTTCTGGATAGGAATACGTCCGTCGTCGTTCAAATGAAGGCCTGCAGCGTCAGCAAACGATTGTCCTTGTTGTAATATGAACCACAATGCAAGACTGAGAAGTTGCGGTCGGTGAAGTCAAGGCCAAGTTGTAGTGTTGCCGCAAGCTGAGCTGAGGTCGGCTCAAGCTCTCGGCTAATTTGCTCGAGGCACCTCAAGGTCGACTTGAGCAGGCTTGAGCTGCCGAGCACAGCATTTCCCGAAATGGACAGGTCGTGTTTGCCGTACTACCGCGTCGTGTACTCAGTGTTTATGCCTCGAAGCACAACTGGTAGTTAGTCTAGCTAATGATGAGATGAACCTATAAAACTATCTAGTCCTTCAATGTCACCAGAAATCAAAAAATTTTGAAGGACGGAGGGCTCGACATCGAGAATGGTGCACTCCTCCTCCTTTGCAAGCCTCCCATCCATGAAGTCCAGTCTATCAGCGCGAACGAGGTACTTCAGGATCTGTAACATTTCCATCATCTCTGGTGACAGATTGGACCGGCGCAGAGAGTCAGTTTCCTTGCTGGATGAGAAGGCTCGCTCGCATGGAACAGCTGAAGCCTGGACAGGGAGGACATCGAGTGCAATCCGGTAAAGGATTGAGAACTCGAACTTCTTGCTCTACCAAGAAGAACCCGTCAAAGGCGAAAGAAAAGAAGGAATAGGAAGACAGTACCTGCCAAAATCGCACGAGATCGAACTCTTCGAGTTCACGAGCATCAGTGATGACACCTGCAGCCAACCACCGCTGCAGCTCTTCGTCAACGACGGATTTGTCACGCGCCTCCTGTTCTGCAGCGGAAATAACCTCGCGACGTGTTTCTGCTGTGGTTTGAGATGTCGACGATGCTGAGGAGTCGGTTTCTGATAAGCTGCCGGAGGACAGGGATTGCGCGAGTGCATTGAGTCTTGCAAGGCCAGAGGCCTGGGCACGAGACGCGTGGGAGCCGATGGTGACAGGACGACGTCCAGCAGTGCGGGTTTCAGCCGTGGTCCTCTCCCTCCGCATTGCGCGATGATGCTCGAGCATCTGGATACCAACTAAGTATTGATCGTGTTGAGTTATATAAATGCTTACGGCTTCACCAATCCATTTCCTGGCATTTTCGAAATCTCCGGATGTCCAGGTTGCTTGGGCCCATTGCAGTTTAACGGTGGGATTGATAACTATAGTGCGCAGATGAGATGACGTTGTAAAACTCCATCAAAGTTGAGACTTACGCATTGCAAGGATATAGACCCGGGTCTTCCGAGACTTCGCTAAGTATTCCTCTAGTTTTTCCTCCGAGGCCGAGATGACGTGTCCAAGATTGGGGGTGACGCGCTTGAGGTCTCGAAGCATCGTGATGAGCTTTTCGTACAGTGGTAGAACCACGGAAAGGGTTGGGGTCTTATCAGCTGAAACCACTTCTTGAATGGTGTGGAAAACGTAGAGGAATTGTCGAATATCATAGAGAACCCGAAGTTGGACGTCGTCGAGGAGAACACTCTGGAGGTCAGCATATTTTGGCTTCTCGAGCATAACCTTGATGGCCTAGAACATAAGATCTAAGCAATCGAAACAGGAAATGAATCGAATTAGAGCATACTGGATACATCTCGAGCACTCGGTCAATCATCAGAAAGATTGAAGACCATCGAGTATCGACATCGCGTAACAAGGCAACAACCCGCATTCCATCAGAGCCAAAGATTCCAGCGAGGTTGCCGGTTTTGATGGTGTCTGCAAGGTCTTCGCGGCGTTGGCCTGAGCTCCGGCATGTGTTAACAAGTTTGCGTGCAGCAGCGACGACATCGCTCTGAAGGGCCTCGAGGTACTCGAAGTCGTCGTGGGTGGCTTCATGTTCGAAAAGCTCTTCGATCTCTTCAGCCAATACCTCAACGTCTTCCTCCGCTAATTCTTTGGTGATGTATTTCAAGCCAGTCTTGACGGCGATGTTTGTGACGTGAGGAAAACATCTTAATTGTAATGAAGTCAATATCACAATATGTTCTGACGTGAGGTGCACGAAAGAACTCACGTACCGAATGCGATTTCCATCCCGGTCAAAAACAACCAAAGTTTCCCCTGGCCGATAGTCTGAGAAGCGACGTTCGAGGGCCTCCATCATTGTGTTGTTGTTGGATGCGTTATCAAGTGTGATCATCCCGATCTAGAAAGAGATGAGCAAGGTTGCAAACACGAACGAAATGGATGTACTTACTCGGTCGATTATACGAAGCTCGTTCATGACCCGCCAAAAAACGTCAGCGAGATGTTCTCCAGTATGACTACCGGTAAGCTTTCGGAACGCGATGAGGCGGTTCCTGATCACAAGGGATCCATCCGGTGCTTTCGCCATGTAGTGGGCCGTAATGGCCAAGTGAGGGTCAAGGTCGGTTCTTGACCAGACATCGGCCGTGTAAGAAATCCTACCTAAGGAGTTCTACAGAAAGGTGAGCCATTGGTTACTTTACGCCTCGACGACCTACTCACCTGGATATCATCCACCATTTTGCTGTATTCTGCCTTGAAACATCCAACAATGATTTCAGTCAGTTTTGTGCGGTGAGGGAGGTCGGCCTCCGTGAGCTCCGTCCCCAGATAGAGTAGAAGCTCCCGAAGCTCGGGCGACTCGATCACATTAATTGACTGAAAGAATTTCATTAGTAAGGACAGTCTAGGCAGTCAAGTAGTGTGCACACCTGGTCGTCAACCGCCACCCACTTAGCTAAGCGTGTATAGAACCCGTCGAGAGAAAAAGGTTCACGGTCTCGAGCCCTAGAACTTGACGCGCCAGACGGCCCGTGAGGCATGCGTGCAGTTTCCTCCCAGCCCTTAAGTTTCTCCGAAACGACAAGCTCGCGGTAGGTTTCCCAGTGCTCGCTATGAAGGTGCTCCCGGATTGTTGCCGTCTGACCTTCGACATTCTTCCATGCTGCCCATTCATCTCCCCTGTCAGCGGGATGAATCAGCTTTGAATAAGACGACGGAATCAGAGTACTCACGTGCAAAGTCGACAAGCAATGAAGGCAGTATCTTTTGGACGCTCCTTGTAAAGTTCGCCGCGCGCAGGCTGCATCAGAACGTCGGGCTTCTCCTTGGTAGCCACCCGCATGGTAAAATACCAAACATCGCTTGCCCTTGAGGTCGACTTCTTTGGCTTGTTCGCGATGGAGCCAAAGCTGTTGAACGTATGCTCCTCCTGAAGAGACTCGCATGGATCACGAAACGCATGGATAGGACCGACACCGTGCACTCCGGGATGTTGAGATGCAGTCGACGGGCCGCCAGAGGGTTCGTATATGACCACTGTTGACGGCGGCACTCTGTTCGCACGCGTCGCGAGCGGCGGATGGTTTTCCTTGCGGCGCTTCCGAGCCCCAGTAGCAGAGGCTGAGTTTCCGGCGTTGTTGGCTCGTTTTCGACCGCGAGCTCCGCTTGGTTGACCTGCTGAATGGGAAATGGGATGCTGTGGAGTCTGAGGAACGGTGGAATATGAACCATAGAATTGCGAAGGAGCAATAGCTGCTGCTTGAGAGGGATAATACATCTGAGGGCGGTAGGCTGTGCTGTATGCATATGCAGGGTGCTGGAAGGAATAGTATGCTGGAGATGGTGTGGGTGCATACTGGGAAGAGGTGGAATATCTGTGCTGAGGATGCGGAGTCGCGTTCAAGGAAGAGTTCGACGCAGTGTGTGTATAGCCGGCGGTGTTGGGAGGTGGCAAATTCCTGGGACCTCGCGAAGGCGAACTTATGGGTGATGAATCATTCATTGCGAGGATGTGCCAATTGGAAGGAAAAAAGCAGAACTATATATGTTTCGCATAGGAAGGGATTGAGGAAAAATTACTATGTTAACCATTGAAGGCAAGGCTACTGTGTCGGGCAATATATCTCTGATAAATTGGCATCTTGAGCCCGACGCCACTAATTGAGTGAGATCCAGCCGCAGACAAAAGAAAACTCAGGAAGCGCAAGAAATCTTTCGAGCGGGCAGGCTTGGTGAACGTCGACAAGAGCATGGAGGGACGAGACGCGTTGTTGAAGATGAAAGATAATCGATAAGGGTTTAAGGTTTGGGATCAATGTTTGGCGTCTGGCGCTCAAGCCGCAGCTTGAGCTGCCTGTGCTCAAGGCACCTCAAGGCACCCGATTTGGTTAGACTGCAGCTCAAGCCAGCTCAACCTCAAGGTCAGCTTGGCTTGCGGCAACACTAGGTTTAAGGTTTGGGATCAATGTTTGGCGTCTGGCGCTCAAGCCGCAGCTTGAGCTGCCTGTGCTCAAGGCACCTCAAGGCACCCGATTTGGTTAGACTGCAGCTCAAGCCAGCTCAACCTCAAGGTCAGCTTGGCTTGCGGCAACACTACCAAGTTGTAAGTTGAACTACGTGGGAATGATTGAGGTTTGCTCGCGCCGAGTGCCGCAGACAAAGCCGATTAACAAAATCTAAGCTCCGATATTCAACGAAGTGTTTTCTCCATTTCTCTCTGTATTTGCCTCCTCCTTGCGAGATGTTCTGTTCTCAAGAAACACTCATTTTCCATCCCACACCAAACCGAACACGTCAAACGATGCAGAAGCAACTTTTGGACGATCAATATTCGAATGCGCTGCTCAGGCGACTCAGTGGTGTATACTGGTAGCCACTCACGACATTTCCGGCTCTGTTTCTAGTCCTTTCTCTCGTCCAGCGTTCAGAACTTGCCGTGTCCACTCTCTGGCTCCTGCAAAAGCTTTGCCAATCACACTCGGGGAAGGACGGTATATCCCGGTCCAAAGATACCGGCCCGGTATTTCTCCCACCGCTCACTATGTGAGATCGCCCCTGTCCCAACCTTCCCTCCGACTCTCATCACCATCGCGAACAATGGTATCTCCGACCGTCGCGTTCAACAACGTTTTCAAAGCAAACAAAACTGCATTTGGAGTTTGGCTCACCACTGGGGGCATCTTCCATGCTCGGACCGTGGCTCAAGCGAGCCCCCATCTATCGTGGATCGTGATTGACTGTGAACATGGGCTCATTCCCCTAGTTCCCGGAGCAGCTGAGAGTATCGCAGCCATCCACGGCGCGGTTCCCAACGGCGGTCCCAGCGCAATAATTCGAATCCCGGCAACTGGAGTATCTGACAGCACAAGCTGGCAGATTAAGTATGCATTGGATGCAGGCGCACGCGGCGTGTTGGTCCCTATGGTTTGCATCCCCCTTCGACATCGTCCTTCTTAAACTTACAAATCGTAGGTTTCGACAGTTTCCAAAGCCAAAGAAGTCGTGTCAGATAGCCGATTTCCTCCTGCTGGGAGGCGTGGATTTGGCAGCCCGTTTACTCATGGGAACTGGGGTGTCAGCGTCCCCGAGTACCTGACCACGGCGAATGACAATATTTCTGTTATGGTGCAGATCGAAAATCAAGAAGGCGTACAGGACGTTGAAGGGATCGCAGCCGTCGATGGCATTGGTGTGTCTTTATTTGACTTGGTCGCGCGCTCCGTCGACTAACTCCCTGGGATACAGATGTATTGTTCATTGGGCCTTACGATCTTTCCATCTCCCTTGGATATGCTCCCCCAAATCCAGACCCCCACCCCGATGTAGAGAAGATCATCCAGAAAGTTCTCCAAGCCGCGCACGGGGCTGGAAAGAAATGGTTTGTCAAGTCCATCCATCCATCCGGTCCTGTGACGAGGTTGATTTGAATCCACAGCGCCATCTACTGTACCTCTGGAGCACAGTCAGCGAAACGAGCAGCTGAAGGCTTTGACATGGTGGGTCACTCATTACGTCCAAGAGTCTGCTCACAGTCTTATGGTCGCGCCCTTGACACAAGATCAACGTCACTTCAGATATGGGAGCGATGTCGGAGGCTATTGCCAAAAACCTTGCAGCTGCTGTCCAGTAGGATTACGAGCCAGAGCTTTTCGTTAGCATCAACTGGTCATCTTAGGAAGTATTCGAATGGAAAGGTAATATCTACGGCATGCGCGGAGATGGTGGCGGCGTGGGCGATGTCAGTTCCTCATCATGGGAGAATATCAAGGTTTGAGCGATTGCGGTGTCGATCCTAGACTTGAGGGCTGTCGCTTCAGACTTCAGATCCGCCTGGGCAGGAACACTGTAAGCCAAGTTGTCGCGAAGGCGGGGATGAGTAGCAAACATACAGCTATCTTCACGATCCAAGCGATCTCGAATGCGGAGAAACTTGGGGCGAGATTAGAGACATGCTGTTTGATAAGTGCGGGGATGTTTCCGATGGGAAGGGCAACGAAGCAATCCTTCTTAGCTAGGCCGGCGAGGGCGTGGTACATGGGAAACTCGAGCGCTATAGGAGGTGAGAATTGAACAACAGTCAGCCTCGGATACGGACATGGGTGCGACAGCCTATTCGTGTGTGGTTCAGACAAGAGAAATAAAAGGACTGAGGACTGCAAGCGAAGTATTTTATATCCGTGGTGCCTTTGTCGACGGCAACGCCCAAGCTCACGGCGTTGCTCCGGATAGTCTCCAAAGATGAGGTATTAGCATTCCGGTAGGGTAAGCCGTTGGGTTAGGTGCCATACAAGAGCCTGAGCCAGAGTTCCGTCAGTGGTCGGGAACAAAGATACGGGAGAAGTGCATGTCGAGCGATGTTAGCAGGACCGTGTCGTGAATAGTTGATGACCGCTACAGACGGCAATTCTATCCAGCTCGTCAGCTGTTTTGCAATTGTACATTCGTCATGATCAGGTGGCGTCCTGACATTGCGAAATGCGAGAACAAAGGCAAAAAGTCACTGGGACCCTGACTGACGTCGCTGTGTCATTACGAGAACAAGTTGCTGAACACTTGACTGGGCGTAATGCTCGACGAAGGTCAACACCGACGCTCATGAGCTGCAGGCACGCATGAAAATATAAAGTTCCCGAAGTCATCGGCGCTCTCTGCGACAAATACACTCTCAGGAGGGTGACGGCTTACAACCTATGACCCCCGAATCTCAACCGTGAATGACATAGAATTCCAAATTTCAACCAAAACAAACCGTACAGAAACCTTCCAATGTATGAAAACCGACCAAACCCCACCGACACTTTTAGCACCCCTTACGCGTACGCGGCGATGGCAGTGGCGAACGCGGCATCGATTCTGGTCTTGAGGGCAGTCGCCTCGGCCTGGAGGTCAGCCTGCACACCGACGTTGTAAGCGAACACTCCAATGACGAGTGAGGAAGAACGTACGGGTGCGATTGAGATCAAAGCGCTCTCCAATGCGGTGGTGCTGGCGCTGAGGTTGGCCAGATCCTGCTTGACGAGGGCAGGGATGCCGCCGAGGGGGAGGGCGGTGAAGGCGGCCTTCCTGTCGACGATGCCAGTGAGGGAGTGGTCGATCGTGGGCTCGAGGGCCTCGAAGGAGGTGAGGATCGAGCGACCGTCGGCCTCGGAGATGGGCAGGGGGGTGACGGCCTGAAGTTGAAGATGTGAGTGACTAAGAATGCAGCGAGGATGCGCGGGTGCGTACATTGACATCAGTGGTGCCCTGGTCGATGGCGGTGCCCAAGGAGACGGAGGCGCTGTGGATGGCCTAGGAGGGATATAATATGAGCATAAGGTGTCCGCGTTGAAGTTATTGACGTACAAGAGCCTGAGTAAGAGTTCCTCCGGGGTTCGCGAACGCGGTGATTGCGCTGTCGAGGGCAGTAAGCCGGGAAGAGATGGCGGCAATGTCTGCCTGGACATCAGCGACGGTGGACGCGAAGCTGCCGACGGCGAGGGAAGCGAGGACGAAGAGGCTGGAGAAACGCATGGTGTGAGAGAGACTTGAAAACTGGTGTGAAAAGCTGGGTGAACACTCGAGATGAGATGGCGGTTCTGCGCATCCCACGAGCTCCTTTTATACTGTTCTCCATGACCTCATCACTCGTACACGAGCTCATGTTTTCAAGTGTTCCGCAACGGATGCAGTTTTCATTGTCAGGACCCGTAGCACGATGTACCACGGGACCGAACGCGCAGTACTACAAACCGTCGTATGTCGAAGGATAGGTGGACTTCGAGCGTTCCATTCCAGCTGAAGACCCCTGGAATTTGGACAGAACTTCTTGAATCTTCCGCATTACTTGACATGTGCACGCTGTTGGGAACGAGAAGGAGTCAGGTGGGATCCTGGGTGGCAGTGCTTTGTTATGCGTACCTTGCCTATCTACCCCAGCATTGTCGACCCATATAGAAAGCGTGTCAGCTTCAAAAATAATCGCGATGCAAAGAAGCTAAGTATACAAAAAGAACCGAGGAGTATGAGAACCTTATGGTGAGAAAAGAGAACATTCGCGCTATGCACACCGCCGGCTGGCGCCGGTCCCCGGATTTCATGAGACTTCCGTGGGACCTGAACATACATCAGTCCGAAGCAGAAGCACTGGGATGATTGTTCTGGACGATGTCAAGAAGGCATTTAGGCATATCGTGTTCGGAGAGAGAATGGAGTCGTGATCACACGGCCTAGCATGTGTTTCTTCCCAACTTCTGAAGATGTTACCTTGTCAACAAACAAAGGAGTGCAAGGAAGCGCGACACCGCGTTCGCAGTCATAGGACCACGACAGTATAAGCTTGTGTTTTTCTAAGGGCGAACAGGACAGGTTTGTAGACGTTACACCATGCTGGAGGTGGGCTGAAATCCCCGGCTGCCAGGGCCACAGAACGACTTGAGGACCAGCTGCCAGAGAAGACCGACGTGAGCGAGATCTGGCGTCATAAACAGATTATGCTTACCATTAATGTGAGATCCTTCAACCCAAACTCAAGCACATTTCGAGAAACCACATGATCCAACGTGCACAATGATAGTTGGTTCTCATGAAGTAGGGGAACGTGCTTGGTGCGAGAAGCTCTGAGCGTCGTTGTAGGCCGTGTACGAGGAACATCGGAGAGAGGTCGGAATAAGTCCCAAAACGGGTGTTCGAAGCCTTTTGAATGGTATAGGTGGAGCATCAATCATAAGATGACCGACCAATGCCCAGCTGGGGTGGGAGGTCTAGGCCGCTAAATTACACGAGTAAGCTTTTGCTCCAGTCCGAATATCATCACTTGTCAACTCCTTACCCACAGACCGAAGAGAGGTCCAGGTAAGCGCTGGGCGTGGACACAAGCATTTGTGAATCGAGCACGAAAAATCCGACGAATATCCAAGCTGGATCACATGCCGTTTCTCGCCCGGATATCGACCTTTTTTAATGGAATAAAGGCCTCAGGTAAGAGCCAGCCAGGGCTGTCGAGGAGCTGGTGACCCCCTCAGCATGTGGAGAGGCTTACTCCTGGGGTTTGTCTGAAAGGGAATGATTGAGCGTCCGATGATGCGGGTTGCGATTTAAGAGTCATACCAGGATACTCATGCGTCCCATAGCGCTAGAAGGGGGAAGAAGTGTTCGTTTCGGATAACATCAGAGAGCGGTGTACACGGGACTGTAGACGGACAGTGCTTCGATGTCGCGGAATTGATGGCAAGTGGGTCGACGTATTCCTGGAGGCATTCGGGTGCTAAAATGAAGAAGAAGAGAGGATACTAGGTACCGTTCCAAGAGTTTCCTGGTCTCATATCTGTTCCTGCATCGATGGTCGTTTCGACTGCGAATCGAATTTATTGGATTCTAATGGACATGATGAAATATAGCCCCGTCGGAAGGCTAGCCTATGAGAGTTATAACGGGTTAAAATAGCTTCATTTGGCCAAGCTTGACCAGATGTATAGGATGCGGAGGACGAGGAACGAGCAATTGGTGTCAGTGGTTGGGGGAGCCAAGTCGCAAGCTTGAAGCAGCGATGTGACCAAGTCGGTGGGAATAGCTTACGCAAGTTTTCCCACAGTCACCAACAACGAACCTCGACTTGTCCCGAGTCCTCCGGACCTACCAATATCTACCCCGACCAACGATTCTCGGACGACTGCCAAGATGAATATCCGACTAGCAAGGGTGCGGTTCGTGTTTTTGTGCCCCCTCTCCGAGTTCCACTTCTCCATCTGACATTCAGGTCAGTTAGCTGCTTCGCTGAATCCGTCACGCGGTTCCAGAGCTGTCTGCTCTGGAACACCTCATGTACCAGAAATACGAAGTTTTGCTCACGAAATATTCTTTCTAGTGCAGGTAGATGACATGATCGGCATGCAGGCGACGAATCTGCAAAATCTGCCAGAAAATTACGTCATGAAGTTCTGTATGTGTTTCGTCTGGCTGGGTGATGCAGACTGCGGGGATGGTGCTCATCGGAGAGGCTTGTGGTTCTAGGGATGTACCATGCGATGACATGGCCGCAGGTGTCGTTCGTCGCGGAGGACCATAAGGGTCGGATCGTGGGCTACGTTCTGGCGAAAATGTGTGTTGCGAAATTTTTTGACTGGCTTGACACGTGTTCTGATTATCGGCATTGTGTTCCCAGAGAAGAAGACGCTGAAGAGAAGGGGGAACCTGTTCATGGGCACGTTAATTCGATATCTGTGCTGCGCTCGTACCGGCGTCTAGGGTTGGCGAAGAAGTTGATGCTCCTCTCTCGTACGCCCATTCCCGACCTAACACGCTTGGCGATCCTCTGATTGAGTTTTGTGCGGGGCTGTAGAAGAGGCGATGACCTCTGTTTACAAGGCAGAGTTTGTGTCGCTGCATGTTCGGAAATCGAACAAGGCCGCCATCGGTCTGTATAGAGACACGCTTGGCTTCGAGGTGGCGAAAATAGAGAAGAAGTATTGTACGTACCAATTCGTTGCTCTATTCACCGCGAAGCGCTCAGCCTTCCTTTCGTAGATGGTGATGGGGAAGATGCACTATCGATGCGGCTTTCCCTTAAAGAACCCTAGATTTGTTGCCTTCTATCTTGTCTATCCAGAGAATTCTAGAGTTCTTTGCGCTTCCTCCCCAGCCCTTGGCGCCCCTACGCCATGTGATGCGTCCAACTCAACGAGTATTTTAATCTATCCGAGCTGATGCATGATGTTTCGACGTTGTCCAGGTTCAAGTGATGATTCTATAAATACAGTATCCTTTGAAAGCCCGCAACATGTCAACCTCGACCAGCCAATGAAACACGTCGACCTTCCAAACCTTGTTGCTCGCGATCGGCGCCGGTGACGTCGTCCAGAATTCCAGAATTCCATATAAATAGAGGCATACTTGGAATTTTCTCTCCCTTCCGTCACCCCAACCATCGACACGGTCGCCTACACGCTCTTTACCACATCCCTATCCTACTACATCCTATATAAAGTCACTTTCTCTATTATGAAATTTACGATTGCGTACGCTCTTCCCATTCTCGCCTTTCCTTTCGTCATAAACGCGCGTCCCTCTGGGCGAGAAGGGCCGTCAGGTGTGTCCATTTCTCCCATCTTGATTTTACCAAACTTCCCTTTACTTTCTCCGTTGTTCTCGATTACGCGTTAGCGCTTGAGCACCGTGATCATGGTGGAGAGTCGTATCGCAAGCGTGATGGCATGTCCGGTGCGTTCTTGACTCGCCACGTAACACATGACAACCGCCTTACCGATTCCCTTCAGATATCGACATCCTCAACTTCGCATTGACCCTTGAGCACCTCGAGAATAAGTTCTACGACGAGGGCCTCGCTAGATACTCCCAGCAGGACTTCGTCGATGCTGGTTATCCCGAGTGGACCCGTGGCCGTTATGAACAGATCGCCGCTCATGAGAAGACGCACGTCGAGTTCTTATCCAGCGCGATTACGGCTGCTGGAGCGAAGGCTGTGGAGCCTTGCAAATATCGATTGTATGTATTGACTATATGCGCATGAGAACCCCACCTAACTTGGTGTCTATAATTCTGTAGCCATGACAAAGACGTCAATACCTTCATAGACATCTCCTTCGCGCTCGAGAGTGTTGGGACCTCGGCGTACAACGGCGCAGCTGCCTTCATCACGGATAAGGTCTGTCTACGATTACTGGTGTCTCGACATATTGGCGTAACTCCATCTCTAGGCGTATCTGACCGTCGCCGCGTCCATTCTCGGCGTCGAAGCCCGTCAAGCTGCCTGGATTAACTCGGCCGTCCGCAAATCCAACCCATGGAACACCGCTTTCGAGGTGAGCCCTGAGATCAAATTACGAAGACCACACCCAGACCACCGCCGCAGACACCCCTTGATATGAACCAGGTGTATACGCTGGCCTCCGCATTCATCAAGTCCTGTCCTGAATCTAACCCTCCGCTTCCCGTGAAAGCGTTTCCGACCCTTACCGTACCTCCCACCGCCGAAGGAGAACACGCCAAGTTAGAGTTCGAAGCGCATGAGGATCATACACAGCTCTATGCCGCGTTCTTGTCAGGGACTGGCACTATCTTCGTGGAGATAAACGACAAGAACGAGGTCTTGATCCCGGAAGGCCTCCTTGGGCTCGTTTTTGTCCTCGTCACGTCGGACGGTGGAAAGGTTGCGGATGAGTCGACGGTCGCTGGTCCTACAATGCTACAATTCTCATTTGGTTCAAACGGAAACGTTTATTAGTTGTATTTTAGTCAAGACCCCTTGTATTCACATCCCAGTGTCGCAACCAAGGCGAGCGAACATAAGCTCCACTTCGATGAGGTAACCGCCCCGTTCCAACAGAGTGCGCTGGTGACCGTATCTGCTAGATTGCCAACGGGGCTACCTCTCGAGTGTTTCCATTGCTTGCTTAACCGCTTCACCCATCATGAACCTTTTCAGCTCCGGACTCGTATCCCACTCTCCCAACGCAGCGTAAGATTCACATACATTCTCCTGCGCCATATGGAGCTGACCTCGTACCTCTTGTCTAGCCCACCTCCTATACCACTCCACCGCGTTGTTGGCTGGATGTTTCTGCCTTGAGGAAAGGGGCATACACGCCCGGGGCAGTCGTCTGCTCCGGAAAAGGGCAGCCAAAGGCGGTAAGTTTGCGCGGAAGCCGAATCCAAAATGAAGAAGCACCTCATGAAGCAGGATATTGAGGGGTCGATGGTGCAGGACCGTGGGGCGATGCATCTGATCATGGTTCCGCAGGGTTGCGGGGTGGGGTGGAGGAGACGGAAAGATAGGTTGCACTTGTTGAGGTACGATTTCGCTAGTGAAGGATAAAAACAGCCTGGGCTGACGAAAGATCGGCGTTCATCAACCGTCCACCGCGAAGTCTCTTATTTAGAATATCGTTCAACTTCTTTCCTGCCAGCACAAGAGGCTCAATTCCTGTATGTTGACCTCAATTGAAGTATCGATTCCACTTTAATTCATAACTCCAGTAAGCAGCGTTGAACATCAGAGAGGGATGCTAAACTGCAGGATAATGGGAAGCCTGGGCAGGAGTCAGGCGAAGCGCGGAATCACCTTCAACCTTTTTAGTACGCCCAACAAACCCAGCATATTCTCCATGATCAACTGAAGCGCCATGGATAGTTATTCTCCCTTCACATCCCCTACACAAGCATTCGCGGGCTGGCATTGCACAGCGAGTGGTGGATTTGCTATGCAGGCCGCGGGGATCCAGACACTCGATCAGATTTACCAGTTGGTGTTGGAGGCGCCGTAACCTCTCGTCCGGGGAACTTCGCCGTCGAGGAATCCGGGCGCCTGCACGATCAGCTTGACTGAGTCTATTCAGCTCTTTCAGACCGCTGACAATCATCCCGAACCACTCTCGGGACTCAGCATCCCGTTTCCACTTACGCACGAAGCTAGCGTAGCCCATGCAGCGGCACTGCCCTCCAGAGCGCTTCCCTACCCCACCTGCAGTGTTTTGCTCTTCGTCAGGGTCTGCCCCGTCCACCACAGTCATAGCCTCCCCCATAGCTTCTTGTTCCCCGGTGAGGATCATGAAGAGTGAGTTATCTCCACCAGACCTAAGCGTCAGGCGGATGTCATGCAGAATCGTCCTGAGTGCTCCGCTTTCCTCATCGTATCGGGTAGATGGTAGCAGGAACTGTGTGTCTCGGCGAATGATGTACAGCCAGCAAAAGAACTGTCCGAATACGAAGGCTGTGTGAAGCATGGCATACTCCTGACGTGCGCGACCGGCTTCTTCAGAAACCCATGATCCAAGGCCTGTCTCGACGATGTTGGTGATCTTCGAAGCCAGATCTTCTGCTGCTAGGTGCAAGGGGTCTCTGTACTTGGCAACCACGTCTGCCAACGCGTAGTAGCGCTTGCGGCGCTCGGTGCGTATCTTTTCCCATACTGTGAGGGAGACGTTGGCAATTGTTCCAATGAGGGCGACGATGGCAATGATGATCGAAATGAGCTCGGTACTGGGCATCTGTCTTCACGTTTAGTCCGGAGAAAGGAAGAATCGCAGGATGTCAGCAAGGGCCCTTTTGAGTAGGCATGAATATAGTCACGCAGTATATAAGGAGAGACTTTGAGAGTGTCGAACATTACCTCCATGCAACCTCCGTCGACTTCGGATAGCCGTATACGTCGGAACATTGAACATGAGACCTGAATGGAAGTTCTCTCAGAACGAGCGCCAAAAACCTGAGACGATGCAGATCAAATCCACGTATCCAGAAAGATTGACGCGTGTCTGGTCACATCACGTGCATTCATCGGTTCAACTAATCGAACCAAAATCGAAGAAAACTCTTGGAAGACTCCTCAAAGCAGCCCAGCTAAGTTCTCAGTCGCAGAAAAAATCAACACCCATACCCGCCGAGACGCGGGGTCAACATTGGACAAATCGGTGCATTGTTTGGCTGGGCAATTCAGAAGAAACTATCAAGGAAACTATGATCAAGTCAAGATCAAGGCTGTTACCGAACGTGCACAATACAACTGCTGTTGCTCGATTCCCTCTTCTATCGGGCTCTCTCGCCCTCGGTTTGTCCCGCGCCGCTGGGGCACTGTACACTTAAGCTTGGATAACCGATCCCTTCTTCAACCAACTTCAACGGCTTGTCCTTCTTTTCGAGCCGTTCCGTTAGGCCAACCCACAATCCGAACACGAATTTTTATGCTCAAAGATGCCTAAGGCAGGATCACCACAAACATCGATGGCTATCTCTGCTGCGCGTGCACTGGTTTCGATCCTTACGAGATTAGATTATAGCTGTGCACTCTGTGGGGATGTAGCATGTCACTTCCTTGGGCAACCGCAGGTCCTCACCGTGAGTCGTTAACCCATCTTGAAACATTCATCAGTTGGTTTTTGCTCAAGTTGCGTATGGGATTGTAGAAAGTTGAAGCAATCATCTTCGCGCCTATTAGTCGAGGTCCGTGGCTATCAATCAACGTCGTCAAGACCGCGATTTCCGAAACTTCGAACCACCCATCCCCTTTCCTTATTTCACGAGATAACACGGGAGATTCCGTCACTCTTTCTTATCACAACCCTGCTATTCACAGTGATTTGAGCAATGCCTGTGTCGTTGAACTTCAGTACCTGGATAGTGCAGCGGTTCACGTCGTTCAGGACATCCGCGGTCTGCCTTTCGTACCCACCTCATATCTCCTTCTGCTTAAATTGGAGGACTGGGAACTTAGTTTGACAGCGTCATCGGATAGTGTCCATCAAATGGCAGTAAAAGTGATCCAAGGACTGTTGAAGTCTATCGCTTCAAAGGAAAAATGGAACGAAGAGCCTCTTGACGATAAACTGCATGCCGCATCGCACACTCGGGCCCGAAGATATGTAGCCAAGTACCCGGAATATTCTGCTATCTGGACTAGCCTTGGCTTCGGCGAGGAAAAGCTGGTAGGACCGTCTTCGTCTGCTTCAGACTTGATGGAGCCGGCTACCGGAGCAGAGGTCGAGGTTCGCTGGCCTTCGCTGGCCTCAAATACGCTATTTTCCGACAGAAAATCGGCCATTTCGGGGCCCTCAAATACGCAAAATTTCCGACAGACCCCTAGGGGAGCTTCCCGGGGCCTGAATTGGGTCAGGAGCCGCCGCGAGAAACCTTTACCCTCACGAACCCAAGTCGCATTCAAATGGTCGTGCTTGCGGCTAAAATGGTAGTTGATTTGCTCCGGAAATGCGGGTGGGTTTCAGCCATCTTCGGAGGCCTAGGATGCTTTCTTTACGGGAACACACGGGCTCCCAATGTGAGTGTATCAATCACATCTGCTATGGGTACTTACTCGCCGGCCATCCATTGTAGGACGTCGATGTTCTTGTTCTTCCGCCTTCCGGGAGTAGAGTCACAACGGAGGAGCTGAAATTGAACCTCGTCAACTTAGATCCATACCATTTCTACACCACTTCTGCTAGTAACCCCCAGGCGACGTATCGTATTCTCTACTACCGGCTCACGGATTCCCCTGCCCAAACTGTCGTCACCTCTTGCAAAATCGATATCCTACTGCCATATATCATGCATCTCCCCAGGATTCCGCTATACTCCATCTTTTGGGACGAAGGAATGCCTCTTATCCCGTTCTCCCTTCTACTACTGCAAAAGCTCCAAGCCTGGGACGACCATCGAAAATCCACAGACCCACTGAAGTCTCTGAAGCAGCGGACAGATGTGGTGGATATAGGCGGTCTGTTATCTCTCTCTATGTTCATTCCGCTCAAACTCTCGCGCCCGTGGTCTGATCGGAGGCTGTTTAGCCCTGAGTTTGAGGCGCTGACGAGGAGGAGGGTCCGCGAGTTTTGCACTGCATTCCCGAGATATACCGAAATGTGGAAGTCAGTGGGCTTTGAAACATGAACGCCGTACATATCCCGAGGTTCCATTGTCACTCCCGTTTTGATCTTCCCATTTGTGCTTGCACATCTCTTCGGCTCGTACTTATCCCTACATCCATGAAATCCGTACTCGGGCTCACTTCGTATATTTAGTTCATCCTCGCGTCAATGTACGCGTACAGGGCATTGTCATGACCCTGCAACGAACGGCGCGGATGGAAACAGCGATCTGGTACGCGATTGTTGGTAAGAGATATTGAATTGAGAATCGCACCGTCTGGTCACGGGAGAGGAAAAGCTCAACTTGATGCTGGAATTATATCGCCACCCATAATACTCAGTCGCGATCCGCGAACATGAGTCCCTAGAGCGACTTCGACGGAGGTTTGGAATAACGATGGGATGACAAAAAAAACCGGGTCAAAGCCGTGTTATACATGATAGATACTCGATCGAAACGAGCACAGAGGTAATAACGGAGGGGTCCTTGAATAATTTAATTACATGCTAGCTCCTCCACCATCGACGCTGAACTAAAATCTGTCCGTCAATTTCGAGCACGATGCGAATATGTGATGTGTTGTACTTACACCTTGGCCTAACCATCGCCCAGCGCCTGTTAACAATGTGCAAAATGATACAGAATAGCGAACCAGCTTACCCGTAACAAGTTCGCCAACTTGAGCTCTACTTCGACAAGGTAAGTATCCCGTTCGAACAAAGTGCATTGACGACTATCTCCTCAGGACATGACTACGCGTCTCTATTCATGGTTTTAGTCACTGGTTGATGACCTGTAGCCGGGGCTGGCTTGCATGACTTGCAGAGGAATAGAGCTCACCTCAGCCTTCCCCGTCCTTCAGAAGTTTAGGGACAAGAACGAGACCGAAGATCTTCTCGAAGCCGACGACAGCAATCTCCAGAGCATCGAGCTCGATACGGAGATAGGATGCACTGGCGCAGCTGGATGACATGCTGCAGTGGATGGAATTTAAGATGAGAAGTACGAGAAATGTAGGACCTTGGTTGCTTGTTAGTTATCAGTGATTTCACTGTAGGGCCAGAGCCCCGTCTTTCCTTCCGGCAGCTCTGCACTTGTCAGCGGTGTCCAGATTACCGAGGGATCACCACCTTGTCTCAAAGATGACGTCGCTCAATGCGTCGGCGATGCGAGATTGGCCGGCGCAGATCAACTGATGTCCTCTAGGAATATGCATGAAGTCTTGGACATGTTCCTTCGTCTTGTCGCGAGACCCGTGCTGGAATCCTCTGTGTATTGATTCATGCGACGTGACGACGCTGCCTTGGGTAATGCTCCCTAATTCATTCAATCTCGTATATCCTTGGAGGTATGAGACAGCTCAGGATTCAGGAAACGACTTGTTCCTGCCAAATTACCTTCTCCTTCATGAGCGTGGTCCAATTGCGAATCTAAGGTTGAAGTTGTTATATTCTCGTCTGCTTGGCTCTGTACCTGACCATTGAGCGTTACAGCCAAGCGGCCTGTGCAGATGAATCGGTGACTCCCAGTCTACCTTTCCAAACTATGATGAAATTAACGATGCCTTCATGTTCGTCAACCTAAAAGGTATATCTATGTGCAGTAATTTCAGTAAGTCGCTTCGAATCTCAGGACAAAATGAATGCTAAACGGCAGGTAGATGGTGCCCGAAGTTATTCTCATCAATTGCTGGACATCCACATGAACTTCATACGATCTTCTCCTGCGGCAATCGAGACACTTGCAACTCGTTGGCTTGCTTCCTTTCGCATCCCTTACACAAGCATCCACGCGCTGGTACTGCACAACGAGTGGCAGTTTTGCTATGCAGGCCGCGGGGATCCAGACACTCAATCAGATCCACTAGCTGGTGTTGGAGGCGCCTTAACCTCTCGCTAGGGGGATTCTGCCGCTGAGGAGGAGGAGCTCTTGGGCGTTCGGCTTGACTGACCCGATCCAGCTCTTTTAGGCCACCGGAGATCATCCCGAACCACTCCCGGAATTCAGCGTCTCGTTTCCACCTCCGTACGAAGCTGGCGTAACCCATGCAGCGACATTGCCCTCCTGAACGCTTTCCTGTTCCACCCCCAGTCTTCTCTTCTTCGTCAGGGTCTGCCCCCTCTATCACCGTCATTATCTCGCCAATGGCCTCCTGCTCTCCCGTGAGGATCATGAAGAGCGAGTCATCTCCACTCGACCGAAGCGTCAGGCGGATCTTGTGCAGAATCGTCCTAACTGCCCCGCTCTCCTCGTCGTATTGCGTAGATGGTAGCAAGAACTGCGTATCGCGTCGAAGAATGTAAAGCCAGCAGAAGAACTGTCCGAATACGTAAGCCGTGTGGAAGATAATATACTCCTGGCGTGCGCGACCGGCTTGTCCAGAGACCCATATAACGAGGCCGGCGTCGATGTTGGTGATCTTGAAAGCCAGGTCCTCTGCCGCTAGGTGCAGCGGGTCTCGGTACTTGGCAACTGTGTCTGCCATGGCGTAGTAGCGCTTGCGGCGCTCTGTATGTATTTTTTCCCATATGGTGAGGGAAGCGTTGGCGATCGTTCCGAGGAGGGCGATGTGGTCGTGTATCCGAACTCACGCGGGGCCGGACTGCTTTTTCACGCTTTTACGATCTCTTCAACCTTCACCATCACGAACTCCATAAATTTCTATGTTACCACTTCATGGTTCCGTTCCTTACCCTTGACATCACTCACCTTTGTCTTGATCTTAGGTCTCGAAATAACCGCCAGACCTTCAAGTCACATCCCATCCCATCCTTACCGGCACTTCACTTCAGTGTCTGCCGCGTTCGACATTCGATTGCGAGACGTACTTTACTATTTGGACGACTATCATTTTTTTACTTTACCTTTTCGATGCTTACTAGGTCCAAAACCCGAGGAGTCGTACGAAGGCCAGACGAGTAAGGGTGCACCTCCCATGGTTTAACCACCACGCGCTGTTTGGGGCCCAGCTGCGAACTCCATGAGACCGGGTGCACCCCGAGCAATTCCTGGCTGGAAGACGGCTTCGACGGCGGCGGCCTTGGTACGCTTCCTTCCTCTCTTCTTTCTTTTAGAGTTTAGACTTTACATGGACCTTCGTCATCTTACGCGTCGGCGTCATCGTTTCATCGAACATTTCCGATTTGACCAACCTCGTCTTCACCGTAGCTCTTTAAATAGACTTCTCAAATTTGTATAAAGGGCGCTCGTTTTTGCCCAAATAAAACATCTTATCCTTGGATCCCCAGTCTTCTCTTAAGTCCTCTCGTGTCTCGTCTCTCCCCTTCTCGAATCTCTTGTCTTTTCGTCCACCGAGGCTTTCAGTCAGTTTCGGCCGATTCTTGTCTGTTCCGATCCGTGTGCCTCGGCCCGCGTTTTGCTTCCGTCTGATCGTTTCACGTGGAGGCTGCGTCCTTCATCCTTCCTTCTCCCTTCCCTATTCTACGTGTAGGCGCTTGTTCTGTGGGCGAGCGACCCGATATCCGTCCCCAAGTAGCATAAAAACTACTACCACAGCGACTATGGCGATGATGATGGATATGAGATCGGTACTAGGCATATCGTCTGGTTTCTTGTTGATGGGACGAGGGATCGTTAGGGTGCAAATGCGGACCCTGTTGAGCGCTGGAAATGCGTTTGGTCACGCATTTGTATGAGGGTAAAAAGCTCAAACTCAAACCCTAACTCCATGGGGTATGCGAGGCCGTCATGTGAAGTATCGAGGTAAGGCTAGCGCTGGAGTCGGATAAGAACCCTTCCCTAAGCCCGCACAGTCCCAGATATGGGTGTACCTTGGAGGTTCTGTCAGTACAACCGCCAGTGCCTGACATACGGAAGGGAGGAACGACTGATACCGTGTCAGTCTAGGAGCTTCCCGGCAGCATCTATCGGCGCGTGTGGTCACATCACATGTAGGCATCACGTGGGAGCATTGCAGTGCAAAGCGTCAGGAAAGATTTTGGAACTCTACCCTTCGGCAGGGCCCAAAACACATAACGAATTGCTTTGAATCTAGAAAGGAATTGCATCAACTACTAGGGTCACTCAAGGAAATCCCGGACGAAGGCAACCCGCGAGCGTTGCATGTGATCCGACACGACTCCGTGTCTCCTGGAAGTTGGATACAGACTCGTTACGATCAATGACGACCCGCGAATACCAATCCTTAAAGCGACTTGGACGGACGCTTGGAGTAAAAATGAGAAGGCCGCAGAAAACCGGGGCAAAACCGTGTTATACATGTAATGAGCCTACAGAGAATAGCGGAGGAGTTCTTAGATAATTACATGCCAGCTCGTCCACCATCGACGCTGAACTAAAATCTGTCCGTCAATTTCGAGGACGATGTGAATATGTGATGCGTTGAACTTACACCTTGGCCTAACCATCGCCCAGCGCCTGTCAACAATACGCAAGACAAGGGAGAATAGCAAACCAGCTTACCCGTTACGAAGCCGGCCTCCTTGGACGCGAAGAAGGATACAAGGCTCGCAACGTCGGCGGGTGTCCCGTTATGTCCGAGAGCAGAACCTTCTGCGAGCTGAGAATAACAGAGAGCATGGGATGAGCGGGCGGTATGGTGACTGGGTGTAATTACCCTCGCAGCCTATCGTACCTGTTTGAGGAAGCCCTCCATGGGGCGTTCAGGATCCAATCTGTGCAAGTCCTCCACTGGGTACATCTCATTAGGAAACTCATAAAAGATCCGAGAATACTATACGAACTCATGTGTGTTTCGATAACCCCTACATCCCTGTTTCATTAATAGGAACTAATTGTATAAGGACAGACGCACCGGGGCAGTATGCGTTCACAGTTATACCATGATGGCCCCATTCTTTGGCTAGACGAAGAGCCTCAGTTACATCGCTGAAACTCCAAGACGCGCACAAAGCAAACATACCAGCAGCTTGGGTCAACCCCCGAACAGCAAACTTGGTAGCACAATACGCCGCCATCCCCGCCTCCCCTGAGAGTACGAGATGAGTCGTACGTGTAAACCCCACACATAGAGTCAGGATTACCCTGCTTTCCGGCGACGGAAGATGCTCCTATAATTCTCCCGCCGCGCCCTTGTTTGATCATTTGCATAGCTGCGTACTTGTAGCACAGGAACACGCCGCGACTGTTGATGTTGAATGACTGGTCCCACTCGTCCACTTCCGCTACACACACCCGCAGTCAATTCCCCAAGCCCAACTTGGATCTGCACAACAAGCATACTTACTCTCGATGATGGGGTTCAACCTACAAACACCAGCATTCGCCACCATCTATCCCATAGGGTCAAGATCCCAACATCACCCCATTGACAGTGAGAGAGAAAGAAGCCCTTACCACATCCAGCTGACCCAAATCCTCCACGACCGTGGAAACCATATCCTCAACATCCCCTCCCACAGACACGTCCCCAACCGCAATGCACGCCTTCCTCCCTTTTCCGAGTCCCAGTATCTCCTGCCTGAGCGCCTGGAGTCCGTCCCGGGCGCTGGGAAGATCGTTCATTGCGACGTCGAATCCGTCGCTGGCGAGGCGGAGAGCGATGGCGCGGCCTATTCCGCGGGAGGCGCCGGTGACGAGTGCGACGCCGAGGGAGGACATGGGGAGGTGTTGGATGGACTGGGGGGGCGGGGTGAGTCTGAGTGGGCTGCATGGATGTGTTCAGCCGGCTATATAATGCAATTTGAAGCCGAGGGGATGACCGTGACATAGAAGAGCGGTCGTGTGTAGGCTCAGGGTCAGTGTACTGCTTCCAATGGGTGGCGCGTCATGTGCCTATTAGTGCTTCGAAGACTCAGAGGTCCGCACTTACTTATGTCACGTAAGCCCAATCCAGTCTCTGTGTTGACGAGACACTAAAAGGACTGAATAAGCGTCATATCAAGATGACCATGATCTGCCGTCGTGCCCGAGAGCTGCCCAGGAAACAGAGGAGGCTTTGCTAATCCCCAGTGCTTGCGCCTCTTACGTCGTTTGACTCGCGTGTGGCGCTTGGGAGTCTCACTGTGACCAAGCAGAAGCCCCGTACCAGCCATTGGTCCCAGGATCCAATCAGGTCGATAGAATCTTCGAAACAGCGTACAGCGAAAGGCTGAGTTCTGTGACGAACTCGAAGTCCAGTTGCTACCCGGTTGTCGAAAGATCTGATCAGGTCGATAGAATGTTCGAAGTAGCGTACAGCGAAAGGCTGAGCTTATCGCTTAGAAGCGTCATTCCCCGAGGCTCATAACGAGAACGTCTGAGAAGCTCTTGCAGATGGTGGATGAGTGTCAGCGATCTTATCGGGGCCTTTTGATCTTATCAATCCACTTTCTCGTTATGCTTTGGACATCCAAGAAATCGGAGAGGAAGAATGGTGGTAAGAGACCTGTTCAGACTCGTCGGGTAGATATATGCGCTTAATCGCAGGCACGAAGGAACACCGGGTATCCAATTAACTACAACGACAAATCACTCCAATCTATCTAAGTATACTATAAATCTAACTCAAGCTTGCACAGCAATCTCCAGAGCCTGCTCCACATCCCGCACCAAATCATCCACATCCTCCACCCCACACGACAACCTCACCAAGTTCCCGCCAATACCCAAGATCGCGCGCTCCGCCTCGGGAATGCTCCCATGCGTCATGCGCGCGGGGTGCTCCGCGAGAGACTCGACGCCGCCCAGGGACTCGGCGAGCGTGAAGAGCTTGGTGGAGGTTAGGAACTTCTCCGCCTCCTTCTCCCCGCCCCGGATCCGGAAGGAGATCATGCCTCCGTAGGGGAATCCACCGTCTCCCAGACTCTCTTCCGAGCCCGAAGTGGATTTGACCATCAGGCCGTCCACGAACTTGCGCGCATGCGGGGAGAGACTCGCATACGCGAGGTCATTACGGGGGTGCGACGCCAGCCCCGGATAAATCACACCCTCCACATGCGGCGAGCGCTCCAGCGCCTTCGCCACCGCCAACGCATTCACCCCATGCGCCTTCATCCTCAGATGCAGCGTCTTCGCACCGCGCTGGGCCAGCCAGCAATCATACGCGCTCGGCACCGCCCCAATCGCGTTCTGCAGGAACCGGAGCTTGTCCGCGACGGCAGAGTGATGGGGCGGGAGGATCAGCGCGCCCATGACGACGTCGGAGTGCCCGTTGACGTATTTGGTGAGGGAGTGCATGACGAGGTCGGCGCCGAGGAGGAGGGGGGAGGAGTAGAAGGGGGAGAGGAAGGTGTTGTCGACGAGGACGAGGGGGTGGGCGGGGTGGGCGTGGGCGAGGGAGGCGATGCGGGGGATGTCGATGAGGCGGAGGGTGGGGTTTGTGGGGGATTCTATCCAGATGAGCTAAGGTGGAGAGTCAGGGTGTGATTGGATGGGGAGATGGTTATGAGCGTACCTTTGTGTTTTCGCGGATGGAGGCGATGATGGTTTCGTCATCCGCGTTTTCGAGATCTAAAAATGTGGTCTCGAGACCTTGGTTTACAGTGGCGACTTTGGTCATATAACGGAAAGTGCCGCCGTACACGTCATTGACGCTGACCATATGCGCTCCTGGTCCCAGTGACTGCAGCACCGTCGCAGTAGTCGCAGAGCCCGAGGAGAACGCAATGCCATGAGCGCCGCCGGCTTCTAGTGACGCAAGAGTCGCTTCAAAAGCGTCTCGATTGGGATTTCCAGAACGGGAGTACTCGAAGCCCTAGGATAAGAAAACCAGACACGATCAATGAGATCCGTGGATCGCATAGGATCACCGACGTACCTTATGGACCCCGATAGCATCCTGCTTATACGTCGTGCTCAGCGAGATAGCTGGTATCACAGCGCCCGTCTCCTTGCTAGGCGCCGATCCGACATGGATAGCACGAGTCCCGAAGCCAAGATCAAGATGTGGTTTCTTGCTCGCGACATGGCCGTTCGTCCCGGTGCTAGTGAGTTCGGCGACTGAAGGAGACATTCTGCGAGGAGGCGGTATGGACGTCCAGACGAAGGGGCCGCCCTTTATATTTATATCCTTTTTCGCATTGTCAGCGAAAAATCATCTAGCGGGCAACGAAATTGCTCAGAATGGCGAAATTCGCTGAGTAAGCGCCGGAACGTGACTACACTCGCCGGAACTCAATTGGCTCCTCCCTTGCTCAGCCCCTTGTCAGCTCTCCGCCTTCTCCAAGCTCCTTCCACCTTGGCTGCTGATTCATTTGCCCCACAGATCTCTTCGGGCAGGTATGCCCTGAAATAATCCATGATCATCGCCTTTCTCAGCCAAGTATCCTGCACGTGTGCTCAGGATCGTATGCCTTCCGAGGAGCTTGTGGACACCTCAAGATCCGGATTTCTTTGTGGATTCAGAAATTCCACGATATGTCGTCTCTCAGATGCTTCCCCGTACAATTGACATCGATATCTAATATCGCGATGGTGGCACACATCTCGCATCTCACGTGTCGTCATCGTCTAGAGCTTCTCGGAGCTTCCTAGCTAGTAACATCGCTTTCTGGGAGTTCGAGCGGCAGTCCTTGCGACAGAACTGTTGTGTATAAATCGCGCCTCGGGACATCGCCACGCCGTCATACGCACAATCTCTCTGGGTCGCATAGGTGTGCCAATATGACCCATTGTCGTATGGAACGAGTCTGGTAAATCCAAAAGTCATCTTTGCCTTCTCTCCTTCATATACCTTTTGAGTCGCGATATGAAAACGTAGTGCCTCTTAAGAATCTAGAAATCTTTGACAAACCTACTAGTACTCGATATCACATCTTCGACGTCATGTAACGCGTAAATCTCCTATCCCACGCGTCGTCGTTAGACATAGAATCCCCAGCTTTACGCGGCTCCCCCGAGGTCAGAGTAGACAAGATCCCTGTCAAGACTGTCTCCTATCGCGCCTCATGCATCATGCTACGGCAACACCGTCGAATTCGCCATACGCACAACCCGATTCCTCATTCTACCGTATATATTATGTATGTTGAGCGCACCAGTCACCGCGTTGACGGGTGGTGCACCCCGCACGTGATCATTTCCCGCGCCAAATCGATCCCGCTGGTGACCCGAGCTGGGCACCATAGCCGCTCTTCCGTTCTGCCCTCGACCGAAAGCTTCTTAGCATCCGTCAACTTTCGCCCGGAGATGTAGGATACGTTGTGTACCGCCCGAGGGCTTCTTAAGAATGAAACCTTTTTCAAACCTTCAAAACCTTTCGTTCTTTCCAGCCGAAAAAAATCAAACTCGTGCTCACGGCCGCAAACATCGAGAAGTTCCATTCTGCCCAAACCTTCCAGGCGCAAGGATCTGCTGGCTAGCTGTACCGCCCTAGGGCTTTTTAAGAACAAAACCTTTTTTAAACCTTCAAAACCTTTCGTTGTTTCCAGCCGAAAGAAATCAAACCCGTGCTCACGGCCGCAAGCATCGAGAAGTTCCATTCTATCCAAACCTTCCAGCCGCAAGGACCTGCTGGCTTTCGTTTCGGCTGGAAAATCTGTCCGTTCATGTTCCTTCCGGCCGGAAGAATCATATCTACACTTACAGCCGCAAGCCTCCATCCAATCCGTTTTATCCAGTGCTTTCGGCCGGTAAGACTGACTTGCAAGGGCTGATGTCTTTCCGGCCGGAGAAGTGGGTACATGAAACCAACGGACTGCAAGTCTTTTACACCCTTATCATTTACATTCTTTACAGTCCGGTAAGAAGTAGAGTGACCCTTCCGGCCGTAGACTTCGTGTCTTTCCAATTTCTTCGGCCGGGACACGGTATAGGGTGAGGTCTCAGTGTGAGCCCTTGCCCTGTCTGATTCATTTCACGGCACAAGTCAAACACTCACGATGTCTACCGCCCTTGAAGATGAACGGCTGTATGAGCGCACTGACCTGTCAGTCAATGGTATATATTTGACTCTCGAAAAGTTCTAACCCAAGATGACTTGCAGGGAGAACCTCAAAAAGCCCGAACTTGTTAAATTAGTACTTCGCCAGAGTGAAAGATGGCCCGACGCACGTTTCTGGGGTGGTTCACAGGTCCGGAAGGAGAGAATTATGGAAGTACTGCTTGACCCGGTCTACAAGTTCTCCAAGGCCGCTATATCTACTTCCCCTTCTGGCGGCGATGCATCTTTGGCGCAAGCTGACGAACCGGGACCAGTCTTCGAGCCCATCACCTCAAGTACGGCATTGGCACACGATACAGACAACCAAGATGGATCAACAGTCACAGCAACTCTTGGAGATGCAAGTGGTGGCAGTACTGCAGCAGTACCGACCGAAGTAAGTCCACAGCTTTGAATTGATTTCTACCTGCTTGTCTCAATTTCCTATTGAATATTAGATACGGAAGGTGCGACTGTTGATTACCGACTATCGGCCCTCAGGGAAGGAACCCGGCTCTCCTTCGAAGTCCGTCGAAACAGTCTCGTTAACCCAGCTTGCTTCAGAGGATGTATCTGCCGGGTTTTGGCTTGCAAGTGCACAGGAATTGGTAGTCCAATTGCAAAGGACCTGCAGCGTAGTCCATGGTACGTGATATTGATTGTATTCATCTAAGGCTTTACTAGTATAGATTTCAGCATACTGATCCATCCGAATAGGCGCCGTCAAGCTAGCGGTTCCAGATCCGATTGACAGTACTTACCTACAACCGTTTGCAAGAACTTCCGGAGATGACGAACGGCTCGAAGACGCAGAATTCCACCCGTCAACCATCAATATCCCGGATAGCAGTGTTCTGCAGCTCGTCATCGAGCCAGTCGAGCGAGCCAAGGTACGGCATCCTCCGATCTCGAAACATCACTCAAGTCACACATACCCGTTGGATCTGTTGTAGCACGAAGCCACGCGCAAACGCCGCCTATCCCTTACAAGTGAAGTGGGATCCGACATCGAAGCATACACCATCGAGCCTAAACGCCACCAATCACTCAGTAAACGCGTACAAGATGCCGATAGCGAAGTATATGATGTGAACAGCCCAGACTTCATACCACTTGAACAAGGACGAAAGAAGTCAAGAATCCTCAAGAGACAGAGATTAGAGCGCAAGGAGCAGGAAATCGAGTGGTTGAAATCAAAAGCAGCTGAACATCCGGGGTACAGTGATTTCACGAGCAATCGAGGCCGCGTTCAGCAGAATGTCGGGGTCATTAGATCATGGAGATTTATCACCTCCTTTATGGACACTTATCATCACAAAAAATCTGATATTACGGTGAGTTCCAGAGTTCCATTGTCCGCATTGCTCCACTCACAAGGTTCGATTTCTTGAACTGTCTCGGCAGGGAAATAAGAAGATGACGAAGACCACCATCGAGAATTCCCTCGACATCAAATCCACGACATTTGCCGAAGCTCAGAAGGGGATGGAGCTTGCCAAACGATTTGGTGAGAACGGAAGTTGTGAAGCACCGGAGGTGGTTGACGTGCTTGCTGAATCAGACAGTGAATCACCTGGAGGGGCACGAGGGCTCCTTCGATATCTTAAAGAGTGGGAGAAGGATCATAAGTAGAATTAAAGGCAAATCTACGTTACATTAGGGCTTGTTCTATATTCTATGTTACTAAGTCAGAAATCTATGGATACGAGGCGGCGGCGACGACGACGGACGCGCGATTCTTCATGAGATAATCTACGAATGCGCGCGGCTTGTATCTTGGCTCATACTTCTCTGCGATGAACCGGAGGGCCAGTTGGACAGTCCAACTGGGCTTCTGCGAGAGCTCCATGATGAGACTAATGACCTTCTTACGACGTCCATGCTCGGTCCGCTGTGAGTGCACATTCCGTCGCCAACGAGCACCCCACACCTCCTCGAGAACACGGACAGGAATGTACCCTTCCCAGCCCACAGTCCACTCAATCCAGATGTCGGTGATTAACGGCAACACCCGATATTTGTAGTGTGGGAGCCATTCACCATTGATCCATTCCGGGAAATGAAGCCTCCACTGGGTCTCGCCGAAGCGCTGGACCAACGCAGCCCACTTCGCATCCGGATCACTCGGTGTTGTTGGAAGCGACGTCTGGAACTGGGCCGACAATCCAAATTGTGGTGGTGTAGTGCGGGCAGGAGCTGGATTGGGCTGCAATGGTTTGATGCAGAACGGAGAGGGACTTGAAGGAGGGGCCACAGAGAGCAATGGAGGGAGGTGTGCTACGTGAGGGGCGGTCGCGACGTTGGGAAGCGGAACGACGGGCACATTGACGGTGGCCGCAACAGCTATACTTGATAACACGGGCAGTGGTGGTGTCTTTGAGGAATCAGGTGCTATGAGAGATGTGAGCAGGGGCGGAGTAGTCACAGTTTGACCTAGAAACAGCATTCGTGAGACGATGATCACACACGGGAGATAGAGAAGCAAACAGTACTTACGGGTTTTTCGAGACCGTTTCGAGCCAGCGAGCAAACTCACGACACCCCTCATCTCGACGACATCATTCCTGATTGTGAGAAGCTCAACACGATGTGCCTCCTGGATCTGCTGCATCTGCAAAGCATGGCCCGTCAAAACCCCCTCGAGAGTTTGCACGAGTTGATGTGGCAGGTTTTGGAGAGCAAGACGTGCCTTCTCCTCCGCTTCAGCAATGACAGCAGTGGACGCACTCGCAAACATGTGGAAGATGGATGAATTGAAAGGTGGGTACTTAAAGATTGACGCATGGGGGTTGTTGACGAAAAGGAGCGCCGCATCTTGGAGTAGAACCTTGCGTAGCCACGTGAGAAGAAGGAGGAAATGCTTGAGCGCGATGTCGCGATGCTGGATGCTTCTGGCCTCACGTTCGAGCCGGGCAGCTTCGGCTTCCTCAATCCAAGGAAAGATTGCTGACAGAAGCTCCGCAGGAGGCTCTGGAGAAAGATCAGAGATGAACACGCAAGTAATGAAGACAACCATACCAAGGTAGTCGCGAGGCAGGCAATAGGTTTCCGGCTTGCGGGCATTGAACATTGCTGCTCCTAACAGTGCATCGAGTGGAAGTGCTCGATCATAACAATTTCGATAGGAGCCCTTGTCACTCCACCCGCCCAGGGCCTTTGTACCGTCAGACGAAGCACCGTTGGACCGGGATGTTTGTGCGGCATACGGTCGGGTTGCATGTGTTACCTTCGTGATGGACACACCGTTGGCCATGTGGATCTTGAGGACGCGATTCCGATGCGCTATTAACAGTGTCCCTTAGTCTCGAAGAATGCCAGCTAATAAGTAGAACTGACTATCATAGCTCATCTCACACTCAGGTCCAGTCGTAGAAAATACATGGTACTCATACCAGGTGCGCTGCCCATATTCTCCATAGCCGTCCGCAGTGAAATCCGGACTGAAATCGGGGGGTGGCCTGCCGAGGATGTGGAAATAACCAAAGAAAAGCGTCGCGATGCTTCCGACGGCACAAAGTTCGACACGGCGGTGGCGAAACGCTCCGAATTCATCAACCCGTCCACTCTGATTGGTCTTGCCGTTATCAGCGAGTGCCACAAGTGCCTGATCAGACCAATAAGCCAGGTGTTTGAAGATAATGAGGTATGACTCACGGGGACATGAACATTTGGGCCGAGATCCGGCATAGGGATCATCTGCATGAAGAGGTCAGACCAGAGGAGCTGCCGTGAGCTCTCGCCGCGGAATGCTGTGGCTGAGCTGACTAGCATCTGCGAGCGGTCACGCAGCCCAAGCATAGTGTGCTTTGGCCCCGAGAAATATGTAAGACACCATCCAGCACCAAGGCTGAGCACGACTCTGGGTAACTCGTGGGTCAAGACGGGTTTACTCGTGGGAACACTCATGGGTATGTCACCCATGGATCCGGATCACCCATTAGGCATGGATCCCTACGGATCTGGGTGCAGGATATTGCACTGTGGGTACTCATCCTGGGTACCTGTTACCTTAGTTTTATTTAGAGTTTCTATTTTACTGTCAATGACAGGTCAACATTAAATGCTCCTACCTGTCTTGGTTGGTACCTTTCTGTAAGTCAGGTGAATGTCTGAAATACATCATTCCATGAGACTGAAGTGATTTGAGTTTCCGGACTCGGTCAATTGGGTAGGTGACTGTGCCAAACAATGACAGTAGAAAAATGCCCCTACATGCCTTGGGACCTTTCTGTAAGTGAGATGAATGTCTGTAGTATAAATTTTGTAGCTTGAAACAGACATTACTTGTGGGTACCTCTGGGTACTCTCGGGTGTGTTACTACTCATGAGTACTTGTCAATGACAAGTACTCGACCCACGGGTTTCAAATACCCGTTGACCCATACTCATATGGATCTGGGTACTAGTTTTGGATGGTAAAATACCCATGAGTACGGATCTGAGTAACTCACGAGTGCACTCGTGCTCAGCCTTATCCAGCACACTTCGCCAGCTCATCCGGTGTATAGGTGTCTGTGGCGAAGGTTATTAATCAATATTTGAAGCATATACATGGAAGATGAATTAATTACCGGACGACGCGCCTGCCGCTTTGAGGGCCTGAGAATTCTCAGCCCGCTTGGGCTCGTTGTGCTTCGAAGCCGACTCGAAAGCCCGAACACGCTTATCGTTCCGCAATCCCCGCTGTGCCTCCTGATCATCTTGGTACTCATGCTGGTGCTGGTGACGGTAGTACTCGAGGCCATTGATTGCCAGGGCGACCTGGGATTTACCAACACGATCTCCGGCCTTGCTTCCCTGTTTTTTCTAGCGTTGCATGTGAGTGAAGGTAATACAGCTAAAGAGAGATGACAATACCTTAGGGCGTGTCGTCTCGTACAACAAGAATGCTGCCACCTTTGCTCCAGTGATTGGGAGGGCGGGAATTTCCTTTCGCATAGCATCCTCAGAGACCGCGCGTGCCTGGTCTTGGGTCCACCACGTCATGTAGTTGTTATACTGGCGCCGGTATGCGTCGCCCGTGGCTTTGTCACTCTGTTCGGCGGCGAGTACCGCATGGCATGTCGCGTGGGTCTCCGAATCAAGGGCTCGGAGGGAGTAGCGCATCCGCTCCGGCGAAGACAAGGGCATACTGACGGAAGGGAGAGGTTCGGGGCCTAACCACACCTTGAGTATCGCGAAGACACGAGAGGAGAATGTAGAGACTTACATTCTACCATTGGGGTCGCGCGGTCCATATTGATGTTGTGCCCGTCATCCTCGGGAAATCGAATGCAGCCTGAAAGGGTTGTCTCTGCGCCCTCTAAATCCACGTGTTGCCCATTCTGCACCTGGGTTTGACGTTGACGTTTCGCCCCTGGCATTTCTTTCGCAGGTTGTCTGCGCTTCATTCTGGCCAGAACGCGAGTCAGCACCCCCGTCTGGAAGCTGGAAGTTACTGGAGACTCACCAGTGCAGGACGCGCGAGACACCGTGTCCTAGATTAGCGGGGTGTCGGTTGGTAGGAGCTAAAAGGTCAGTCTCGCGAGAGTAGGCGTAGGAATTGGTTGGGTGGGCAGGCAGGCAATCAACCTCTATATTAAATTTTTAAATATGGATACAGCTGAAAAACAGCCACTAACGGGCACGGCGACCTTGCCTTGGCTTGGGAAACGCGATCGTGCGTGTATAAGTGCTAGATGTTGTGTGATGCGTGTGTGATAGGGTGAAGGAGGACAAGGACGTAAATCGCGGTAGATATGTATGTGACGGAGGGCTGGCAATTATATGATTACGATAGAGTAGTTTCAGTGCGATAGGAGGCCGGTTTAGGGAGTCAACGATGCATTTGCGAGACGTTGCGTGATTGGGAGACAAGGTGACGAGCGCGCAGGATGGCGGGTTCAGGTGCGTGCTTTTCGAGGTGAGTCTTGCATTCGACGTGAGGGGTTGCCACAAGTCTTCGGGTGCCTGTCGCACCGTCCTCCCAGGTCGCTGGTCGATGCGTTGGCGGGTCGTTTGTGTGGGCAGAGGCAATAACCGTGGGTGCCAACTGGGAAACGGAACCGAGTTGGGCGGTCATGTGACTAGCTAGTTGCGCACAGAAAGACCGTCTTTCCCCTTGAGTTTCCCTCGGGATTGTCTGCTTAGCTTAGGAGTTCAGGGATGGAAGCAATGATCATGTTTCCAAGTTCACAAATAATTCTGAGAGTCGGCGGGCCCACGCTGGACGGATGCCGTCGTGGGCGCGCAAGCCCGCCGCGACGGATCCGACTTGGGACGCCCGAGACGGACCGGGCCCTCTCGTTTGGGACGCTCGGCTTGGCGGCTGGGCAGGTCTAGCCTGGCGATCGGCGGAGGCGACCTCCGTTCAATGGGTTTCACCGTGTACTTGCACGGTGACGCTTCTTTGCTTACGCGGACGTCACCATCGGCGTCACCACGGCGGGCTGGTGCTCAGGCGTATACCCTATGTATCTGATTCTACGGAACACCGTCTAACGAGCGTGATATGATATACCTCCCACGAGCACCGAAAAGGAGAAAATAAAATAAGCCATGTCCGAGTTTTTGCGTACGTACACCCCCCTCTCCTTTCACCACACCGATTACAAATTATACACGAACCACGCCGACCTATCCCCCAACCCCGGCTTCTCCTCCCCCCTACTCATCGTGGCCCTCCTCACCGCCTTCCTCTTATTCTGCTCCCTCAAATACACAATATTCATCCCCGTAATCACCGTCGCCAACACCGCGAACACCAGCAGCGTCACCGTGGCCTTCGTGTACAGGGGCGGCGGGGACAGGGATCCGAGGAGCCACGTGACGAGGATGCCCCCGGAGTTGGTCATGATGAACCCGATGGCGATGGCGGTGGCGCGCCGGGTGTGCGGGGCGGCGTTGTTGGCGCCCCAGGTGCTGAGGGAGGGGGCGGCGCAGTAGGCGCCGGTGACGCTGAAGAAGAGGCTTGCGTATTTGATTTTGAAGGAGTGGGAGGCTGGGGGTGGGAAGAGGAAGAGGTTAGTGGGGGGAAGGGGAGGGAAGGGGGGGGGCGGGACAGGGACGCACCGAGGTACATGGAGAAACCGATGATGCAGAGGACGCAGCAGAACATGCTGACGAAGCCGCGGCAGTGGTATCGGTCTGACACGACGGCGGCGGCCATGGTCACTGATCCCGATGTCAATAATTAGATGGGGCGGTCGTGGGGGATGTGCAGTGCTCACCGAAAAATGCGACCGCGAAGGGCGGCACGCTGAACAGCTGAGCGCGCGCAGCGGTGTACCCGAGCCCTTGCACGATCGAAGGCGTGAAGCTAAGTTAGAGAAAGAGACGTCAGCAGCCCGCCCAAACACACACTCCGCGGAGATAAAAACGTACTACGCAAGTCCATACAGAATAGCACCTATCATCAATCACCTCATCAACAAACCACCCCACAAATCATGATCGAAAGCACACTTACCATCAAAGAAAAAGATCACAGCAAGCATCCACACCTGCGGCAGCCTAAACGCCATCCCCACCTCGCGCCAGCTAAACTTATCCACATCCTCATCCTTCCCCGTCGCGCCCGTCTCTCTCAGCTGCGCAATCACGTACTCCTTCTCCTTGTCGTTGAGGAACCGTGCGTGCGCGGGGGAGCGCGGGAGGAGGAAGAAGGAGGAGGCGCCGAAGAGGACGGTGAAGATGCCTTCGAGGATGAAGATCCATGCCCAGCCGGGGCGGTGCCCGACGCCGTTCATGTTGATGATGCCGAATGCGAGGATGCCTGAGAAGGCACCGGATATGGAGGCGGTGGAGAAGAAGGCGGATATTCTGCGGGGGGCGTGCGTGATCAGCGTGGGGGCGCCGGGTGGAATCGAGATGAGGCGGGCTTACCTCCATTGAAGGCGTTGCCGGGGGTAAAAGAACGAAAGATAGAGAACGAGGCCGGGGAAGACGCCACCTGTTAGAGGGGGTCAGATTTGGTGGGACGTGACGTTGTGGAGCGACGACATACCTTCCAGGAGACCGAGGAAGAAACGGCAAGCCAAGAGGCCTCCGTAGGTCGTCACAACACCCTGAAGAGTCGTCACAACACCCCATAGCGTCAACATGGTAGGCAACATCAGATTCGGGCCGACGGTCTATTAATGTTCGTTAGACAAGAGTGAAAGGGCGGGATAGCTCGCGACGCACTTTCAACAGAAGATTCGACGGTAGTTCAGCCACGATGTATGGTATATAGGTGACCGTCAGTGCCATGCTGTACTGGTTGTTGGTCATCTTCAAGTCTTTCTGCAGCCCCGCAATTCTAGCATTCCCAAGGTTGGTTCGGTCCTGAGCGACGAAGTCAACGACGGTGGACGTGTGAGGCAGATTGACTGAACGTACGAGGAACGAAAGGAAGTAGAACATGGCTACCACTGGCAACACCCACATATCGATCTTCCCCCATGCCTTCTCCAGAACGGGATCGACAGGGGCCGAAGCCACGCTGCCAGCGTCTACGCTGCTGCTGTCGACGAATTTCTCGGGGTCCGTTGGACTCTGGGGGTGCGACTTGTCCGACATGGTCCTGAAGTCCTCTGTCTACCGTCGACACCGAGAAGAAGAGAGATGAAAATCCGCGAATCACTGTCGGAGTCATCACACACGGCATCTAATATAAATAAGCTGGTTGGAGCCAGCAGTGGGGTTGTGGAATAGATTTTACAGATGAAGGTTGCTCGGCACGGCGGGTGGCATGTGCATCAGGCACGCGGACGTGTCCTGTTGATGAGTTCGTTTCGTAAACTGACGCAAACAACGCCTTTTTTTATCCCGAACCACTCCCGAACACCCACACACGAACCGCCGATCTAAGTCCGTTGGCGAATCGGCCGAGATCTGGGTAAAATATCCAGGAAATCGACTTGGCTGGTCCTTGGCCCAGGCTTAGCCGTTCGACCATCATGATCAGACTTCGGAGCATTGACCAATGCGCGGACGTCCTCGATCCTAAATGATGAGCACCTCACGAGCATGGATATAAAATTGCAGTCTACTTCGTATTTCGTCTCCGCTTGGTCGGAGAAAGGGTCTATTTTCGATTGGTGAGTGAGAGGGAATATCACTTCTCAGGCCGTCATAGTCGATGCAAGGAACAACTTCTTTCTTACATGACTGATACGTAGATCAGGAAAGATCGCATGTCAGGACGACGCGACGTGCAACGCCGTAGCCTGAGATTCTAGACAAGCATCAGGAAACTAGTCTACTACCGGAACCTACACAAGATACGAATGGCAGTTTGTGAGACAACATGTGCGTTTAACCAGAGCGGCCTCGACAGGCCCCGACGGCCGCAAACACCGCCAGGGGGCATAAGGGTTATGGTCAACAGATTGGCGTCGTTGACCCGGTTATGTTCGTACATCAATCTCCGCAGTGTCCAAAACCCGAAATACGTTTCCAAAGCATGTGCCGCAAATGTGCCGTCTCTGCGCAAACCGAACAAGAACGGCTAACCCATGTGAATGCACCTCCATCTTCGCTCCATCCTTCTAACTTTCATAGTATCGAAGCAACCTCAACTTTAGCAACGCGTTGTGGTCGCCATACAACGGTCTAGAGACATCTAGCACCCTCGTATCCTCCTGGTGAAGAACTATTGTTTGATTGACACGACGGTCGACGCCCGGCAACCTTGGCTTCCGAATACTTCTCAGGCAAGGAGCTCACCCTGGACGGCCGCCTGGAGCGTTTGATCAGTGATGCAGCATCTCCATCGACAGCGAGAAGCACATGTCACCTGTCCGTGAAGGTGGGCAGGCCATACATTAGTCCCCATGACGTCGCCTACGTGCAGAAGGGTGATCCATCACACACAAGCTAGTCCGACTGGGATTCCGACTGGATGGGTTAACGGTGCCATATGCTTTCTTGAAAAGGTGGGTATTCAAATTGTTGGTGGTATGGGTACGAGGGCCGTATAAAACGTTAGGCTGACCTGGAGGACGCAGTCAAGGGTATAGCCATGTCCATCGTATGTAGGCAACGGTATTGGGGAATGTGTGACCTTGGGTGTGACGTGGTTGGGAGGCGTCGAATCAGCATTCACCGTTAGACCCAAACCACGATCATTATGCCGATTGCGTTGAGATACAAGCTCGCGCCTTATGGTCAAGCAATGGTCGGAAAGGGTTCCTATGTGAGCTCATGAGTCTGTCCCCATCGCTCCCATCGCTCATCTTTAGCAATGAACAGAGCTTTGTGTTCAAGGCGACTGACGAATGGTCCGGAAGACAAGTGGCTGTCAAGAAATCGCGTGTCTCGAGGACAGTGAAGCGACCCACTCTCCGGCACGAGACCCGTTTGCTGCAATTTTTGAAAGGTCAAGCCGCTATTCCTGCTGTGTATGGATACGGTCAATTGGAGCATTTCGAGTGCATGGCTATGGAGCTTCTGGGACCAAGCATAGCAGAGCAGCAGAAGGATGGTGCTGGCGTGATGGTGAAGACCGTCATTCGAGTCGTGGATCAAGCAGTGCGTCCAATCCGAATCCGGGCTTCATACAGTACTGAATGATGCACGTAGATCGCAGCATTGCAGCACATCCACTCGCTCGCCATTGTGCATCGTGACATCAAACCTGAGAACATTCTTTGCGCACTTGACGATGCATCGACAATCAAGATCATTGACTTTGGTATCTCCAAACCCTTTTCCCGTGGTCCGCCAAGCAAGTATGATCCACTCAAGGATCGTCGACAGATTGTCGGGTCTCTTTACTGGGCAAGTCTGAATTCTCACCATGGAGTAGGTTAGTGCACACCATGCCTTCTAGCGGTAGCGTCATTCGTACTTATTTATATCAAACACGTCGTAGATCTTGCTCCGCGCGATGACATTGAGTCCTTGGCCCTCATTGCCCTTTTCCTTCTCCGCGGAAACCTGCCTTGGAAACCTCGTCCGCGCCTGGAGTCTCAGCTGCGTTCGCAGGAGGTCGTCCGACTCATGAAATTGGGTTGCTCAGGCCCGATTTTGTCTGCCGGTTTTCCAAGTGAATTCGGTGAGATGCTCACTTACAGCCGCTCCCTGGAATTCGATCAGCTTCCCGACTACGGGGCAGTCAGGCGTTCATTTGCGGGTCTGGCTGAGAGGCTGGGCTACTCCCCCGACAGCGGACCACTCGACTGGACGCCTCGCTACTCCAAAACCATAGACCTTATTCTAGATGAGCCCGAAGTCTTTATTCCTGACGAGGAAGACGACGCCGACGACAGTGGTGACAACCTTGGGGAGGACAGTTACTGGGGGATGGACATTGACATCTGGGAGCGCCACGGGGAGCGAGGCAAGGACGTGACCTTGGCTGGAACAGAAATGCAGGAGGCAGAACTCGATAGGATTACCCCGCTGATTGTAGCAGTGCAAGACGATTAAACTGCCTCGGAGCCTGCAAAAGTTTTGGTTCATATCAAGATGTGTAAATTAAACCCCATATCCCTGTACATACCCACCCAGCTCCGAGTTGGGTGGGACGCGAGTTTCTCAATTACCATTATGCTCTATGACCGAGACCTGTTCATTTGACGTTTCGACCACTGCATAACTCAGTAGAACATAAATATCCTCCCTCATATCCAGCCATGCCGAGTTAGGATCCCAGCGCGACACCCAGTGTTCTAAGTGTTACCCTGGCACCCGCTGCGCTCTTCCTAGCTCTCTGCAGTGTAACTCCCGTGCTTCTCAGCTATTATCGTGCTCACCGTCTAATGCATTAAGGCTTCGAGATTCCGAGTCCGCGAGGTATCACCCATTTTCCTCGTTCAAATATTCTTCGAAGGGCATTCGGCACGCTATTTGGGCTGTGTTCGACTTCGACTCATCAAACCAAAGTCCACTAGCCACTCTAGCGCGTCTCTATCAAGTAGGTCTCTAAAGGTCTCCAATCGGTCTAGCGGAATTGATCTCGTGGTCAGTTGATGACGAGCCAGACGCGGCAGGTGCAGCGGGCTTCCGAATACTTCTCATGCAAGGGCATTTGATCAGTGATGCAGCATCTCCATCGACAGCGAGAAGCACATGTCACCTGTCCGTGTCTGACGCCACACGAAACCAAAAACATCCGAAGAAGGTGGGCAGGGCAAGCATTAGTTCCCATGACGTCGCCTACGTGCAGAAGGGTGATCCATCACACAACAAAGGTAGTCCGACTGGGGTTCTGACTGGATGGGTTAACGATGCCATATGCTTTCTCGAAAGGGTGGGTATTCAAATTGTTGGTGGTATGGGTACGAGGGCCGTATAAAACGGTAGCCTGACCTGGAGGATGCAGTCAAGGGAAAGCCATATCCATCGTACGTAGGCAACGGGGTTGTGGAATGAAAGTATGCGACGAAATAGATATTGTGTTGTACAGATAAAATGCGGATGCAAATGTGATACGAAAGCTAATAAGTCTACGTCGACGCCGGAGAAGCAGTCGGAATAAAGTACATGTTTTGAGTTTGCGACGGTCATCGTCATTGCGTCGAATGGTATGTTTTTGCTGGCGGATCGAGGACCGTGTTCGTCACCTTGGACACGTGAATTCCAAACTCAGGGTCAGACCTGCTCTTCTTCGTGTAGGTGTCGGGCGAGGTACCAGTCTCGAGTTCATACGGGCCGGTGGTCATCTATGTGGTCAAAGTTAGCAATGGACCTGGCGTCTAAGGAAGCACTTATTACTACTGGGGTACGAAAGTTTGCCGTGGAATACCGGAACTCGAAGGGCGTCAGAATGGCAGAGTCGTATTTCCGGGACCGATATCTTACCTGCGGCGGCGGAGAGTGATCTCCAAATAAGACATTGGGTCCTGTTGCATTCGCAAGTGATCCCCACGCTGAGCGTGCGTTTAGAGTGGACATGAGAGCGTTGGTGTAGAGCTTGGATAAGGCAAAGTCCCAAACGAAGTTTCTGTTCGGTGGGTTAATAGGCAAATCATACTGATCATACTGCGTAAATTCAACTTACATGGTCGTATGCTGCGTAAGAGGATCAGCGATCATGTTTTGCGGTACTATCATGGAGTAAACCCACCGGAAGCGCCAGGAAACAAATAACATCTAGGGTGGCGAAGACAGCGGTGATAAAACCGGTTTGGATGGTGAGGCGAATGATCTTTCCGACGCCGCCACATCAATATCCATTACAGCCATGCTCAATCGGACATGTACCCACCCTGTTTATCGCGTCATCAGTTCCAGAGAACCCTGTCTTTCGACGCGCCTGTACGGGGGTTGAATAAGTACAAGATACGGGTGTTCATGGCTAGCACTTGCCAGATTAACTGCTAATGAGACGGTGATTGTGATGTCCGCAATGGCCGATGCCAGCAGCCACAGAAGCGCCGGCCAGTGAAGGTCCGGTTTCCTCGCGTAACGACGTACATGCACGACCGTGACCGTTAGCCAAACTCCTCCACCTAGTTGGTATCATCAGCTGTCCTCCGGGTGCGAGATTCAAAGACGATGTACCGAGAGACATGATAGCAAGAACGCAGATCGCGGCTGCTAGCCAGGTAGCTCTGCTGATTACTTTGATGCGGTACGCAACGAAAATTTGGATCGGTGTTGAGATGATCACAGTGAGCAAAGGATCTGGGGATGTTAATATAACCAGAACGTCTTGACGAATATGCATAGCGTACCGGTAGGAAGGACTATCTCGTTCGTCAGTTTCATTTCGTATACAAGATTGCACGGGCAGCTCACGTAGGGGAAAGAAGGTGGTCGCAGCTGGTGTCCCTGTTTGCGCCCTCAGTTTCGCATCGTCATTCGATCAAACGTACAACTTGCCGTATTTTTGGACTAGCGGTTCGTACATGATAGCCAAATCAAGGCCTGTGTTCAGCGTCTCCGCGACGAAGAGGAACAACACCTGGTCAATCGCATTTGAGAGATATCCTGACGCTTGAAATGGGGCTTCCTCACGAATAATCGCATCCGTGATGAATCGCTACACTGAAATGAGATGAAGTTTTGAGACGTCGAGTAGAACACGCACTGCTTGTATGTTTGATAATATATCACCGTCTGTAACGCTCTTAGTCAACTCTCTGTCATCTATCCTTAGCCTATGTGAATGTGACGAACTTGCACAAGCAAAACCTGGTGCGCGAGTTAGAAAGTGGTGCATGGTAGGCAAGTAGGCACTCACCCCATAGAGCACTGCATTCAGGAACGCCCCTACTCGGTTGATCGCAGTCAACACTCATTGTACAGACACGTCTGGTGAAGGAAAGGACTTACCAACCAGCATGGGGCCGAATCTTGACTAGAATGTTAGCACACCGCACAGTTCGACTAGATCCCGACTCACAGCAGTTGAACGGTGGGCATGTCGATGGAGTGAGAGGAAAGGATTGGTGCGCACGATGCCGTCTGATCCTCCCCAATCAATATAAGCGAAACCTGTCGTGAACGATGTCCGCAGAGAATGACGTGCTAGTCCGAAGCTAAGACAGGAATTCGGGGAGCAGACATTCGTGATGGGCTCAATGCCGACATCCTGCTATGTATACACTCCAAAGCCTGTAGTGATTGAATTACGGGTTCTGTGCATGTCCGCGTCTGATGCTCTGTTTGCGTAGCCATCAACATCAGATGATGATCCTCAACGTGATACCCACTTGATAGCCTCGTCGAAGCAATCTGAACGAAGTTCCGAAGCTAACAATGTGAGCTCGGCTTTTGGAGAGGGTGAAGATAGTCATACGGCGCGACAGTGGTATTCACAGATCCGACTCCTCTGACGTTCGAAAACTCAATTGGACGCTTGCCTGACAGGTTAACCGGGCCTTGGAAGGATACGGGGATGGGGGTGGGGGTGGGGCATGTGGCATGTGGCAATGGCTTCCCGAAATAGACTATCTTCCATAAGGCCGGGTCAATGCCGAGAATCTGATGACCCTGGAGGCCAATTACGAAAACGGATACTGTATACGCGCTTATGTTTTTAGATGCCAGGAGAGCTTTTTGGAGGTGTATGTAATTCAAGCGATAAGTCGCGCTGATGATATTCGAGACCGGTGGCGGATTGTGAGGTGACGTACATCGTCTTGCGATTGTTGGCCCTACATAGCTACCGTACCTTGAAGGTGGCACAAGTGACAATGTCACTGGCATTGGCGTTGGCGTTGGCACAATCGCGACGTCTTGATTGACGAACTGGCGCAAGCGCATGCATATGTCAAGTTTTGATTCCTGATGGTGACTGAGAATTCACCGGCGGGCCGCAGGCGTGTGTCTGGACCGGCAAAGGCCGCTGGCGAGTAGAAATGTCTTCATTTTCTTCTCTACGAAGCTGTTCACAAAGTACTAACAATGTATCTATTAGTATCAGCCCGAATAAAAGCAGGGTCCAAGCGCGAAATTTTACAAAACCAGATTAGATTACAAGGTCGCTGGGCGAACCGTAGAAAACAAGGATAGCTTCGGATCGACGGCCTCGTAAACACGAGTGTGTGATCCTGTCTAAAGAGTGGAAACAGTTGGATGTACATTGATCTAGGTCGTGTCCATTTTTTACAATGCCTCTACTGAGTTGGTGCACGTAAACTCGGCCGTGGGTCTTCCATCTGCTCGACGACCTGCATGGATTAGATATAGTTTGGCAAGCGAAGTGTGGGGACCTACCTTTGTCACCGTGATGCCGAACTCGACATCACCCCGAGCATATGATGAAGACGGGTCGAAAGATTTCTGGGCATCCAACTCGTACATGGGAGAATTTACCTCGTGAGGCTGTCAAACGTTCATTAGTTCCGGGTTAGTCTTTAGAGACACGGGGACGCACACGCGAACTTTCGAAGGTGTCAAGCTGGATTACACTCAGTTACGAATCGACGTCAATGTGGGGGCCTCTCACCTGTCTGCGTTGGTTCGCAGTCGAGATTCGGTGCCCAGAGTTGGTAGTCTTCTCGTTTAAGGAAGCACGAGCATTGAGTGTCGATAAAAGACAGTTAGAGTACAGCTTGGATAGTGCAAGATCCCACAAGAAGTTCCTATAGGTACAAGGTGAGTAATTACGTCGCGGAGATAGAGTACAACTGACAAGGCTGTATGCTATAACGTGTGAAGATCAGGATCAAGGAGCACCAAAAGTGTATGAGGCAGCTCACAGGAAGGGCTGAATGAAAGGGTGCACGTTAACAACGTAAGTATGCCAGTTCGAAGATAAACCACTCACTCATGAAGAACACTACGTCTCCGACCGCAAAGAACGCTCTGTTGATTCATCCACGTCAATTCGAAAGAGGACCAGAATTCGAGGAATTCTACGCACGTCAACATTCCTGTTTGAACGGTCACTGGAAGAAAGCGCGAATTTAGTGTATGAAACGACGTAGAAAGGGACCTCGTACTTCGGATAAGTCTAGAGATGGCATCATCCGTTGCGACGAAGCCAGTGCGTCGTTTCGACTGTTCAGCTTGACGGTGAGCGGAAGATCAACTAACTTTCAGCGTACACACCAGACTGAATACCAGGGACCCAGTGATCAAAATGTCGCCGGCGCACGACGCCAAGAACCATACGAGGGCTGGATTGTGGAGCTCTGGCTTCCTAGCGAAGAGTCTGACAACAGCAACCATAATGCCAGTCCAGATGCCTCCCGCTGGCATAAACGTCAGTTATGGGTGCTAGGGACGTAAGCGGTGAGGATTACCAAGAGAGACGATGCCAAATATGACTATCAGAGCTGGGATCCAGATAGACTTTGTGAGCATCTTGATCCTCCACGCGAAGAACAGCTGGATGGGCGTAGAGACTGCTACCTACGATATATATCAGCAGTAGACATCGCTTGTTCACAACATCACTCACGATAATGAGAGGCTCTATGGGCAGTGGTTACTATCGGTATGGGTCAAAAGAAGGAAGTGATCCTCACCAGTCGCGAATACTATCCGCCCGAAGATCAGTGACGGGTGTTGACAAGAAGAAACGTAGAATTCTTACACGTTGGGAAGAATTTCGTTCCATCGGGTGACCCTAATGAGATAGTTCGGCGGCCGGATTTCCTTGAAGGTGTAGCAAGCGACATACCGTATCGTAGAATCAGAGGCTCATACATGATGAAAATATCGAACGCAGTGTTGGCGGTTTCGACGATGAACAGGTATAATACCTGGTTGACGGTGAGAGTGTATTCTGGTGAAGTGGGCTTCAAAACTGACAAGGTAGCGAATCCAAGGGGCATCCCTGTTTGATGAACTTGATTAGCACGGGACGCATGAACGGGACATCGTTAATTACTTCTTGTACAGCTGATAGTACGTGTGCGTCTTGTTCGAGAAGAGCTTTGAGTTCCGGTAGAAAAAGACCGCAATGAGTGCACACCTGAACGATCAATACCTGAAGAATCGTTTAGACCGGTTGCTGAATGTCACTGTCGAGAGAACGGCTCACCCCATAGAGAATCATGTTAATGAACACCCCGATTAACATAGGCCCGAACCTATCATCGACTCATCAGCGATGCTCGTCATTGTCAGCTCTCGTCGACATACAGGAGTTGGACGTCCGGCATAGTGAAGGAGGGGGGGTGAGGCCAGTGAGCACGGTGTGGACAGCAGCCGACCAATCTTATTCAAATCCGAGGGACCATGAACTTCGCCGCGTGGATTGCTTTTATCTGGTAGCCCAAATGGAAATGTAATCGAAGCACGCGAAGGTTTGATTTCAGGTGATGGCCTGCAGATCTAATATCGTTTCTGCACAAGGACCTAATCAGTGAAGTCAAACTTTACATCGGACATATGATGTGACCTGTCTTGGCGTGTCATGAGGTGTTGTTATTGCCACAGGAAAAATACTTCCACGGCTTTATCATCGAATCGATCCAAACTCGGCGACATGTAGAAGCCCTGAAAGGAAGTATTAGAAGGTCGCTGCCAATGCCGATCTATCGCAGGTACGTGAGGGGTTGGGCCGAGTTCTACCCAACGCGCGAAAGGGTTTGATCCCATGGCGGAAATCGAGTCGGCTCAAGCGGCTGCGGAGCAAGTGATCGGATTATCACACGTTGTCAGTAGTTTTGTCGCCACAATGCGGGGAAATTTCGACTTACCTGTACTTCGCACTGATGATGACATCGAAATGGTTGCAAGGGATTCGTCCAAGCTACCGCTAAGCAATGAGATGACTGCAGCATTGTCTTACGTTGATGAACGTCGAAGTGGAAGGAAATATGGATACTCCGGAGCGCTTGGTGCCAGATTGATGAGCTCTGTTATTCGGAGCAGTCAAAGATTGACATTGCTGTCGGAGCAGACGTCGGTCGTCACCAAAAAAGGGACCATCAGGCGGCCGCGTGACCATTGTACAACAGAAGCCGATGCCTAACAATCCTAAACAAGTTCCAAGATGCCGAAAATTTGACCAACGAAAGTCCTCCACCCAACTAAGATATGCTGAAGTGGAAGAAAAGCTCCCAGGACTCTATGTAAGAGATTTTTGACGTCTTGAATTTGTTGAAGTCCCCTGGATTCAAGCACCTGCCGTCCTAGCTGTCAGGTGCGACCCGACTCTTGGGCATTCATTGACCAGTCCACATGCTGCATACGTAGGGTGTGAGAATACTTAACGCCACCCTCGACTATCAAATCAACTCGGCTTCCCTTGGGCTTCTGGCGGCACGGAGCCGCATGCCTCTCAACGCACCCAGGTCAAGAGCATCCAAGAATTTGGTCCTTTCGCCGGGCTCCACGGGCGCATGCATTCCGATTCAGAGCATAAACTATTTGTAGTGTCGTCGCTGCGATATGCAAGTGCAGGATATTCACGACGAACATGACCATCGGGACCCGGCGGGCAACCGAACCACGGTCGATCCCAGGTTGGCGATATCATGGTCCATCATGGAGTAACTCCCTGCGTTTCGAGGGTCGATTCAGGTTTCCCCCATAAATGCGGTACGCCGAAGTTCTAAAGCGTCGTTAAAACGCTCCTATCACTGTTGGCGACTAACGTAGGCACTCCCGTGGTACCGGAATCTCTCATCTGTGGGAACAGTATTCTCATACGAAGCTAGTCATGCTTCGCGCTGGGCAGGACAGTTCGGGAAATCGCGAATCGACTGTAATTCGCCTAACCGCTGTCCTTTTGTTTGGACATGCTGACAACCTCTGAGGATCATCAACGAACAGCATGCATCCGGTAGATGCGGCCGAGTCTCAACAATTCAATGGGGTTTTGATTTAAGTAATAGGTCACTCGCAAATAGCCATCAGAGGGAAATCAGAGGCCAGTGGCGTGCCGCGAGCAGCTAGCGGCGTGCTCAGTCTTTGAAACACCGGCGACATTTACCCTCCAGTGCGCATGGATACCTAGCGACATCCAACTACGTGAAGAATGTAGAACTCGAATGTGAGCATCCCCCAACACTCCTCGCTTCCCGTCGCAGCGCTCGCAGTTGCCTATGGTGTTGTCCTGATCAGACATTGTCGACGTTTTTCCCGTGGTTACATCCATTTCAGAATCCATTTTTAAACCTACGGCCAGATCTACTCCCGCTTGTTATGTGTAGGGGTGACGAACTAGTTCTCATGCAAAAGTACTACGCAGAAAATTTGAAGTCCAGTCAGTTGTCCAACGTACACACAAATGACGATCAGTTGGACGCCACTGTTCTGTTCAGGACATAATCATGGAGGGCTTGTTCTATATTTGAAAAGAGCCACTCGTTCACAAGCACTGCCTGAGGCAGATCGAACTTTTTATCGCGTAGACTACTGCAAAGAGACGATGAAGGATGCTGAACCTTCTCAGAGAAGACCCGAAAGCTGAGCTCCTGGTGATGCTCTTCCTCGCTAAGCAAATCCACAGCCAGCTGGAGCTCCAATCTGCGAGATCCAAAGCACCCGAAAAACGCAGATACCCTGATCGCGAACACTGACCGAACGACCACATTCCATGAGGGGATGTACGTGATGCATCCAACAAGATCATGCAATGGAAACTTCTGCCAGTGCGTCAGCCCCCGATCTCACTGGAGGAAAAATGAAGTTTGGCGTGTCGGCGACCTCGAAGCACTGTGCCGTAAAAGTTGCAGCCCGTTTCGATAAATACGACAACGACTCAGCTTTCAAGTCTTTCTAGAAGATGCCTTCGTTACCTTGTATGAACAGACCCTAAACGATGAGTATCGTATCCAACGTACCTTGCATTTGGAAGAGGGGTCGCGATCGAATGGACTAATCTTCTCGGTAGCTCATGACTACGAGGGGATCCTTTTCCAGTCTCTGAGAAAGACGCAACCATTCACAATCGAGTCGAGAACCAAGGTACAGTAACCAAAGTACGTCGAAGCGCTGCTTCGCCATGCGATCATACGGCAGTTATTTCAGAACGTGCGCAAAGCGTGAAATGTGATTTCGGTGCGTGGGCAAGGTTACATATCCAAGGGACGCCGTATACCCGCTATCGCGACCTCTCGAGCTGACCCAAAGAGTGGGAGGAGGACAGATCACTAGAGGACAGGGTGCGTGGCGATAGGTTGAGACGATCGATCGGTTGATGGAAGACCAGGGTAGGTATGTCGACCGGTCGTTCAATCTCCCTGAATCCCGAAAAGCATAATCTGGGGCGGCGAGTAGACGGTAATGTATTGCGCTCGAGATGGTTGTCGAGATGATCATCAGAAGAGGGTATGGAGTGGCCTGACGACTGAGGACGATCCAGTTCACGGAAGCATAGGTTCATGAAGTTGCCTGGGAGCGGAGAAGTGGCAGAGCCAACTGCGACGGTGAGTCACGATGGTCTCGACGAGCCATTATAATTAGCCTGGGTATACGTCGAGTCCGTCGCGGGGGGAGATGTTTTGAACAGAAAAACTATTGCAGCCTGTCTGCTCAAATGTTAGCCTAAGCGCACGTCAAGAGAATGGACGAAAGACCTAGTTCCAATTCTACGCTGTGAGAATGTGCATGTACGCTGCAGAATGGGTGAAGCGCAAGGGGACGCTTGCCTAGAGGCGGGGATTCATCCAGATTCAGAACTTGCCACGGGCATAACGAGGAGAGGCCTAGGTCCTTCCTCTCCTATACCATCATGTTATGCAATACAGACATGGAGTTCGTCGGAGAATAGTTGCTCTCTGATACGTAGCTAGCTAGCAGTGTTAGGACGGCGTTCAGAACAACTGTTGACGGAGTCGGGTTCGAGGAATGATGTGGTCGGATTGCGGGTAAATTGCGGGAAATATTTTCATCTGCTAACTCAACAAACATAGACTTATCTGATAAACATCGATCAGTCGGGTGACTGATCAAATGGTACTAGCCGCCCACTGGCAGAATCTGACGGTGACGTCTGCCACTGGCACCCGCCCCTTCCGCTGACTCGCTACTCTTTGGCGGGCGCTGCTCGTCCCCATCAAAGCGTGCTCAACCTAACTCCCTACGTCAAGCATAGGCTGTGAGCTTCCGCTATGCTGTACTTCTACCACAGAGATTCAACACGATCTTTCAAATCATTGTCCTAGATGACCAAAGTCGTTAACGAGGATGTCTTCTCGCAGATTCTTTCGCACATCTACGACTCGAGGACTCTCTACACGATTTCGCTGGCGATACCATCGTCGCATCCGTTTTTCGGTCCAATCTTGAGCCGCTTCTGTCAACTGCCCATCCCCCTCGACTGCGATGACGAATCCAAGGATACGGATCGAGTTCTCGATCTTCTCATATCAAGTTCTGAACAGACATCCACCGAAATCTTTTCAATTGCAGACATAATCCAACACTTAGTGATCATAGATGGAAATAAACTTTCCGAGGAGACGGAAACGACCGCTTTGCGTATGCGCTTGATAGATCTTTTTAAGAGGACAGGAAATCTTCAGATCTTGGATTGGTATGGTCAAGTCGGACCCTCGAAGGACGAGCTTCATGTCCTCCAAGCTGTCCACGGACTCAGGACCTTCAAGGTCGACTGCGGCTTTTTGAACATCTTAAGCTTCCAGGACCATGACCGGATAGAAGATGCATGGGAGTGAGCCACCTGTTAAGCTGGAAATATTACCTATGGCTAATTCCAAGTAATCAGGATCGATTACTTTATCAAGTCTTTAGGACCGAATTTGACATACCTAGACTTGCGAAAGATCAACGTGGAAGCGTATAAGTCTCTAGTGGCCAATCGAGCTGTCTTTTCGGACTACCATTCCCTCAACCGCCTTTCCTTAGATCTCACCGAAGGAGTATGGGATTGGGATGGTGCCGGATCCCCACAGGCCGGCGCCTCAGACAAGTTCAAATTTGATAACCTCAGGTTTCCAGCGCTGAAAGAGGTGGATATGCGGGTGGGGGACTTGACGATTAGCTCCGCCAGGACTGGTCCCATGGATCTGATAGATTGGAACCCTCTTACGTCTCTTAGTTTATTCGTCGACCCATGGTGCGTACTTCCTTTTAGTTTGCATCCCATATGTACACCTGACGGCGGTTCTCCTTGCACCAGTATCAACTGGTGCGCAATGCGCGGCATACACATCTTCACAGCGCTTCCTCCAGATAATTTCTCGTCACTCGCTCGGCTAGAAATTCAGGATACGACGCGAAACAGATCACCTTGGTTGTGGCCCGACGAGGTGCTGAAAGATAATGACTGGAACGAATCGGGCAGATGCTACTGGGGAATAGTTCCCCAATTCTTGGCCTCTGTGCGATCTGGGTCACTACCGAACCTGGTGAACCTGTGGGTCAACCAGAAGGTGTTGTGCATGCCAAAGGGGAGCCCTACCGACAATCATCTATTTGACGCAGACGTGGAGTTTTATGATATAGGTGAGCTTTGGATCACAGGTACGGATGACGAAGAAAACGCGCGGAAATCCGAGTGGCTTTCCATCTTGCGACTGATTTTAGGAAGATTGGAAAGCCTCAGAGTTGGATGCGGGCCAATGTCTGCCGGCGATGTTGGGCTTATCATAGGCTGTTGTTCTCCCGATAAATTGGTACAGTTCGGATTCCAGTATAAGTGGCAAGTATCGGAAAGGGAAGCGGTGCGTTATCCGATCGTCGAGTTCCACGACGCGTTTTCTCAAACAGACTGCAGATAATCTCTTCCGCCCTCCTTGAGAAATTCGCACTGCTACCGAACCTTACCGACCTTCATTTGACCCAACCTCGACCGGGTAGCGGTGATGTCTATCAATCACCCCTCCGCTCCAACAATGAACGAACTCTCGACGATATCGCAGCGATATTTAAAGCCCACCCCAACCTATGTCGCGTCGGCGTCGGGCAGAACGCCGTCTGGGAGCGGCGGCCCTTGGCTCTCGCTGAATCAGATGCAGCCGTAAATTTAGAGCCCATAATTCTCGCACAGGACGGCTGCAAGGACCCTCTCCTTCTCGCCGATGGTGTTGTACCGAGGTTCTTCGACATCGGAGTGTTAACATTGCAGACGTATGGAGATGTCGAATACAAGCCGCGACCTAAACCTACCACCGAGATCAGGGAACTCAGGAGCATACTCGAGCGTATCTTGCCTTCGCGCACAACGCCGGGCTTTGAAGAAGGTACATCGCGACAGTCTTCTTAATTACAGTCAAGAAATTCTAGGCGGTGGCGGACCGTAGATACGCCTTGTACTTAATGTGTCATTATGTCATGCTTGAATTTCAACCTCTTCTCCTTAAGTTGTTAACAAGAATTCTGTGACTCTTATACGAGTTACTTCCTATAGCCGGGATTTCGTGCGAGGGCTCATAAGCTTGTCGGTGTTATTTCGTCTGGTATTGGTACCAAGCACGGTGCAGTAGACAGGTAGCCATTTACCTATCCTCCGCGCATTAATGTGGTAGCGGTAAGAACACTCTACAAGTCATACGTTTGTCTGCCACAACGATGAAAATGTTTCTAGATCGTACTTCCCTGTGCGCATTAATGGGGTAGTGGTAACCTGGGTCGTTGCCATCGAGCTTAGCTCGACCCGCCGGGGGTTTGATTCCCTCTTAATGCACTTGAGATTTGCTATAATTGTTTTTTGCGTTGTAATAAGTTTGGTGGATTCGTTCCATGGACCATAGATAATCGGTAGTAGGTACTAAGCAACTGTCTATTGTAACATGCAGTCAATATACTTTAGAGACAGGTCGTTATAGCATACAGTCAATATATTTTCGAGATAGGTCGTCGTTCAACATTGCAAGACTTTGCGGGATCGTGAACGCATAAAGTATGTGTGACCTAAGATATGTGTATGCCCGCGACGCAAAGGAACTGCCCACGGGAACTCTAACAGTGGTCCAAGAAATTATGATGCGAACCTTAGGTAGTCGGTATGGAGGACGCTTCTAATAGCTTCAAGCAAGCAATTCCACAGGCACCTCGCGTCCAGTCCTTGACGAGACGATAGCGGAAGGGCTTACCGCACCCCGGTGCAGCACAACCCCTCGGGCGCTCACCCGCGTGAGTTTTCTCATCCGGCCCAATGTCAGTCGTGCCTGAAGGTGGAAGAACCGAAACGGGCACGGAAAACGTTATCTGCATCTGCACATCCGCTGCCATTTCGCCTTGAGACGCCGGTATTCGAGACGTGGAGAGCCAGCGGTACATGGTCGGGGTCGGCTCCTCCCTTTCCGGCTGCTCTTCCTCTTCGTTATCTTCCGCAGCGCCCATGCCATCCTCGTCGTCACCGTCGTCCTGGTCCTCGGCGGCGGGCTTCTTGGCGGATTTCTTTCGCCCTGGGGGATTGTAGGCGGAGTTGGAGTTGGAGTCGGAGCGTGTGCGGGCGAGGGAGCCTGGAGGTGCGACGTCGTCCATATGATCGCGCTGGGCTGTCGTACGTTTGTTTCGTGGGCGGGATTGCTTCTTCAGCAGTCGGTTAATGGTCTCCGCCTGTTAAACCTGGTCAACTCTATTTCTTGGACGGTATAGTTCATGACGTACCTTCTCATCCTCGAGCTTCTTCTCGCTGAGGTTCTTCCGTTTCCGCGCCGTCTCCTCTCGTCGGAGAGCCAGTTCATTCTCGTTGAGTGGGGCCTTCTTCTGTCGAGACCCAGCGAGCGAAACATGTGACGAGTCCAGGACACTCGCGAGAACAGCTTGCCGAGTCGTCATCGGGCGGGATACAGACGGCTGCGAATCGTTCGACAAGGAGTCCTCCGACTCAACCATCGGGGTCTCGTATCTGCTCGAGGGCTGCGCGGGCATCTTGAGCAGGATCTTGAGCCGAGACCCAGACGCCTTGGGCGTGGTCACGGATGGGGTCGTAGGTTCGTCGGCGTCGGACTGGATCTCCTCGTCTCGCTCTCCTTCTTCGTCCCCAGCATCTTCGTCCTCTGCATCCTCGGACTCAACATCCTCCTCATCCGGCTCGCCGTCTCCGTCGGCCTCGATATCTATATTCGAGCCTTCCTCGTCTCCCTCTTCATTGTCCTGCTCCTGCTCCTCTCGGTTCTCAGTCTCCATCTCCACGTCAGAGTCTATCTGTGCGGCTGCACGAATTGCGCGGGCACGGCGGGTGCGGGTGGTCATAGGCATGTTCGCACAGCGTTTTGCGGGATAAGAAAGGGTAGAAGTGTCAAGGTTTCCCATCAGCATACTGAACGCCTTCGAAATCATTTCCCAGGACTATGAAACTCACCATTAGTGTACGCCGGATCATTTTCGTGATACTTTGGGTTCGTACCGTGGGTAGCCATCCGTGCGAGAGTGCAAGAGAGCTCGCCCAAGGCTTGTGTTCGGAGCAGAGGAGTTGTTAGCGGTTGCAATGGACCCGGTGCTATTTAGGAAACTGCGAAGGCTTTTGCACAACACCGTCAAACATCTTTATCGCTAGTCTAAAAAAAAACATTTCCATTCTGTGCATTGCATTAAGAGGGAATCGAACCCCCGGCGGGTCGAGCTAAGCTCAATGGCAACGACCCAGGTTACCACTACCCCATTAATGCTCACAGAGGGGCACTATCTAGAAACATTTTCATCATTGTGGCATACAAACGTATGACTTGTAGAGCGTTCTTACCACTACCCCATTGATGCGCGGAGGATAGGGAAATGGCCACCTGCCTACTGCACCGTGTACCAGACAAAATAACACCGACAAGCTTATAAGCCCCCGCACGAAAATCCCAGCGACAGGAAGTAACTCGTATAAGAGTCAGAAATTTTGTTAACAATAAGGAATTCGGAGAGGTTGAAATACAACCATGACATAATGACACATCGATTAGAAGGTGTATCTACGGTCTGCCAGCGCCCTAGAATTTCGGGCCTTGACTGTAATTAAGAAGACCGCCGTGATGTACCTTCTTCAAGACCCGACGTTGTGCGCGGAGGCAAGATACGCTCGAGTATGCTCCTAAGTTCTCTGATCTCGGTAGTAGGCTTGGGTCGCGGCTTGGACTCGACATCTCCATAGCTCTGCAACGTTAACGTTCCGATGTCGAAGAACCTCGGTACAACACCATCGGCGAGAAGGAGAGGGTCCTTGCAGCCGTCCTGTGCGAGAATTATGGGCTCTAAATTTACGGCTGCATCTGATTCAGCGAGAGCCAAGGGCCGCCGCTCCCAAACGGCGTTCTTCCCGACGCCGACGCGACATAGGTTGGGGTGGGCTTTAAATATCGCTGCGATATCGTCGAGAGTTCGTCCATTGTTGGAGCGGAGGGGTGATTGATAGACGTCACCGCTACCCGGTCGAGGTTGGGTCAAATGAAGGTCGGTAAGGTTCGGTAGCAGTGCGAATTCCTCAAGAAGGGCGGAAGAGATCATCTGCAGTATGTTTGAGAAAACGTGTCGTGGAACTCGACGATCGGATAACGCACCGCTTCCCTTTCCGATACCTGCCACTGATACTGGAATCCGAACTGTGCCATATTATCGGGAGAACAACAGCCTATGATAAGCCCAACATCGTCGGCGGACATTGGCCCCAATCCAACTCTGAGACTTTCCAATCTTCCTAAAATCACTCGCAAGATGGACAGCCACTCGGATTTCCGTGCGTTTTCTTCGCCATCCGTACCTGTGATCCAAAGCTCACCTATATCATAAAACTCCGCGTCTTCGTCAAATGGATGATTGTCGGTAGGACTCCCCTTTGGCATGCACAACACCTTTTGGTTGACCCACAGGTTCACCAGGTTCGGTAGTGACCCAGATCGCACAGAGGCCAAGAAATGGGGAACTAGTCCCCAGTAGCATCTGCCCGATTCGTTCCAGTCATTATCTTTCAGCACTTCGTCGGGCCACAACCAAGGGGATCTGTTTCGCGTCGTATCCTGAATTTCTAGCCGAGCGAGTGACGAGAAATTATTTGGAGGAAGCGCTGTGAAGATGTGTATGCTGCGCATTGCGCACCAGTCAATACTGGTGCAAGGAGAACTGCCGTCAAATGTACATATTGGATACAAACTAAAAGGAGGTACCCACCATGGGTCGACGAATAAAGTAAGAGACGTAAGAGGGTTCCAATCTATCAGATCCATGGGACCAGTCCTGGCAGAGCTGATCGTCAAGTCCCCCACCCGCATATCCACCTCTTTCAGCGCTGGAAACCTGAGGTTATCGAATTTGAACTCGTCTGACGCGCCGGCCTGTGGGGATCCAGCACCATCCCAATCCCATACCCCTTCGGTGAGATCTAAGGCAAGGCGGTTGAGGGAATGGTAATCCGAAAAGAGAGCTCGGTTGGCCACCAGGGACCTATATGTCCTCAAGTTGATCTTTCGCAAGTCTAGGTATGCCAAATTCGGTCCTAAAGACTTGATAAAGTAATCAATCCTGATTCCTTGGAATTAGCCATAGGTAATAATTCAGTCTAACAGGTGGCTCACTCCCATGCATCTTCCTCCCGGGGGTCGCCGCTTGGGTCGTTCAAAAAGCCGCAGTCGACCTTGAAGGTCCTGAGTCTGTGAACAGCTTGAAGAACACAAAGCTCGTTCTTAGAGGGTCCGATTTGACCATACCAATCCAAGATCTGGAGATTTCCTGTCCTCTTAAAAAGATCTATCAAGCGCGTACGCAAAGCGGTCGTTTGCATCTCCTCGGAAAGTTTATTTTCATCTATGATCACCAAGTGTCGGATTACGTCTGCAATGGAAAAGATTTTGGTGGATGTCTGTTCAGAACTTGATATGAGAAGATCGAGAACTCGATCCATATCCTTAGATTCGTCATCGCAGTCGAGGGGGATGGGCAGTTGACAGAAGCGGCTTAAGATTGGACCGAAAAATGGATGCGACGATGGTATCGCCAGCGAAATCGTATAGAGAGTCCTCGAGTCGTAGATGTGCGAAAGAATCTGCGAGAAGACATCCTCGTTAACGACTTTGGTCATCTAGGATAATAATTCTGAAAGATCGTGTTGAATTTCCGTGATAGAAGTACAGAAGAGGGGAAGCTCACAGCCTATGATTGACGTAGGGAGTTAGGTTGAGCACGCTTGGATGAGGATAGCAGCGCCTGCCAAAGGCGAGCGAGTCAGCGGAAGGGGCTGGTGGCAGACGTCACCGTCAGATTCTGCCACTGGGCGGCTACTTAGTACCATTTGATCACTCACCGAACTCAAGTAGTTGTCGGATCAGTGAAAGAATTCATGACGGTTTTAAGTCACCTGCATACTTACTTGTTGACTTAGCAAAACGAAATTCATTTCCCACACACCGTAGCCCAATTTCTGTCACTAACCCCCACCACCCATTCCTTCCATGTCGGCCGCCAGATACGAGCGTCTACCAACCACAGACGAAACCTCTAGCCCCCCTGCCTATGAACTAGAGGACGGAAGACCCAGGCCCGTAGCGCTGCCTGTCGATCCCCGCTTCCAGCGGCCGACACCGTCACCATGGAGCCGAGCTGCGTTGCTCCTCCTCCTCGCTTTTCTGTTCTGGCTCGCCTTCAGGTTGAAGAATGCTGGTTGGGTTGGCGCTATGGAGTGAAGGCTGGGTGTCAGGGTTTTGAATAACCATTGTGAGTTCGTATGACACCTCGTAGGACGGTAGAGTGCTAATACGTGCTAGAACCTCTGTCGCTCTTGTCTCCGCACTCACAACCTCGCTCTGGAGATAAAGCGTCGGATTACTCCAAGCGGAGGTAATTCCCGGGGCAGGACTCGTAGGATGGACAGGATTCGAAAAGGACACTATCGTGACGCACAGCTTTCGCTTTTCTGCTCAAACCCCTATACGGTAAATGCTACACTTCTCATCCCCTCCTTTGACACCGCGCGCTGCGAAATGCACCCCGTACCCATACTCCTAGCCTAGTCACTGCCATCGACACTACAACTATCCCAGCCCCGAGCCCCTTGTACGATACCAGAATCAGACCATCTTAGACCATCTAAATACTATAAATCGGGCTCTGAGTCTATGGCACTTTGCAGACATCGTTCATTAATTTCTGCCCTGGTTCGGAGCCGGCAACCCGTCGCAAAGCTGACCGAAACCTATAAGGATACGATTGGCAGGCGCGAAAGGCGTGGTCTGTCAATATTCTCTCTCTCGACTGAAAGCATCAAACTCATAGCTGGGCAACACAGACGCGGAAACGCGTATGCCTATTAGAACATCCTTGCAATTAATTGACCCGATGTAAGCCTCAGACATCTGGCACAACGGAGGTTAGGCCTTTATTGGTCGCGAAGAGTGTCGACCTTGCTCACCACTACAGTACCAACACCATCACGTTCACTTCTTCTGCGGTGGCTTCCTCACTGCACGCTTCACAGGCTTCTTCGCCTGCACCTTCCTCGTCGCTTTCTTCGCTATAGGAGGCGTAGGCTGGGCCGATGGGGCGTCCGTTGGTCCCGCCCCGCGGATCCGTATCCTTCCATCCTTCAGAGTCTCGGTGATAATTGGGCTAGCGGCAGGTCGGAATCTATGCTGTTTCGAGTATCTATATTCAGTTAGACGTTAGATATCCCGTGGGTTCCGCAGTCAATGACATCCAAACGCACCTGGTCGCGTACACGATCTTGGGAGACCTCTTCTCCGTCCACAGCGACTTCCTCATCGACAACGCCAGCCAGAACAAGATAAGAGTGAATATGATCAGGGCGCCGCGTTTGAATGGTGACGGTGGCGGCTGGTTAAAGCGAGCATCTGATGAAGAGGGGTCTCGAGGAGTGGATTTCGGTTCATTATCATGTTTCTCGGACTCGCTGTCAGACTCCACGTCGCTCTCAGTGTCCAGCCCGGTTTCGGCGAGGATTAGAGGCTCTTTCTCGTCCGCGAGCTCGCTGGTATTGATGTTCGCCATGGGTCATGGAAAGGGTAGCATAGAAAGTGTGGTGACACGAAGTCCGGCAAGTCTCTTGATTGACTTAACAATTATGTAATCAGTGCGTTGCTCACGGGAATTAAATCCGTTTTCATCTTGACTTCAACCTTGTCCGAAGGAAAATTCCACTTCCCATTCTGTCCCGCATCCAAGAGAAGCATTGCATAGCCTAGTAAGTCTGACGAAAAATAGACCAGCCATTGATTGACGATGACTCGAAGGGAACCAGGGACCAAGATGGCATGCGCGCTCGCTGGTGTCTCCGAACTGTTCTTGGGATTTGAAATGTCTGAATAGACTGGACGTTCGGTGTTGAACGAACGTTGAAACCTAACTTTCGTGCTCCTTGTTGTCAATGAAGAGCCGTGTGCAGGACCATATGCTATTTTAATCACAAGCATGTCGACGGCCTCTTCTCAGCAAGCTCGCTGATTTACGTGACAGATGCAGGTAAGATGGGCATGATTTCTCTCTGCAAGTTGTCCGCAAGTGCTTAATCCTATCTAGGAGCAATCTCCGCCTCGAAGAGCCAACTTCAAACCTCCCGTTCTTCCATCCATCTGTCAATAATCTTTCTTGGCTTCGCTCTCAAGCTCATGTCCCTCGTCTATGGATACCACTGCGCTTTTCGAAGGTTATAACACTGTAGCTGGAGGAGTAGCTTGTTGATGGGCCTCTCGGCGACGCATACGACCATGTATTGATCGACATTCCGGTATACATCCCGAGTCTTCCGTCTATTCGTCAATCCTAACAAGCTTCTTCCATGGTCCAAGAGGAACGAACGCACCGCCGACCCCTGAACGTAGCTTGGAAATGCCATGTCTCAGCGTTTGAGCCTCGGAAGATGAGCAGAATCTCGTCTGAACACAGACGCATCTGTAGCCGAGATGTCCGACATTTTGACAGTCGACATTTGCTGCGCGACATAATTCGCCGTCCTCCCCATAGACATCGCTTTCAGTGCACCTCTTCGTCATTCATCGGATGAATACTCGAGCATAGGAGTCCGAGACGACCGTCCAACTTGGTATTTAATGCTGGGCCCTACAGCGTTTTTCCTTCAGTTCCTTTCCAGTTTACTTCTCAATTATCCTCCTCGACATCGACTGCCCTCGCTCTATCATGAAGCTCTCAGCTGCATTCGCCCAACCTGTTCTGATGACCACCGTGGTCCAGGCTTTCCCATCTTCTATCACTAAGCGCGCCGAAGCTTTAGATGGTACGTATCTTACCTTCTTCATCATCGGTGTCCACCAGTCTGATCAGCGCTCCACCATAGATAGTGCAGTCTTCGCCAAACTCGTTCTGACGACCGCCGTGGTCCAGGCTCTCCCATCTTCTATCACTAAGCGCGCCGAAGCTTTAGATGGTACGTATCTTACCTTCTTCACCATCGGTAGCCATCTGTCTGACCAGCGCCCCACCATAGATAACGCAGTCTTCAATTTCGCGCTCGCCCTGGAGCATCTCGAAAATGTTCCACGTTGAAGGCCTTGCCGAATACGACGAGAAGGCCTTCACCGATGTCGGCTTCTCCCCTTTCGTGCGAGGTCGATTCACGCAGATAGCTCAGCACGAGAAGACACACGTAGCGTTCCTGTCGGAAGCCCTAGGAGATAAGTCGACCAAGCCTTGCCAGTGCAGCTTGTACGTCGCCTTGAGTGTTGAAGCGCGCCGTCAATGAATCTAATATGCGACGCTGTTAGTCCGCATACCGAGATCAAGTCAGTCATAGCTCTCAGCCAGGCACTCGAAGGTGTCGGTATGTGACTTTTCCTTCTCTACTTAATTAGGAAAAGAACTTCAACTCTACCTATATGCGTCACAGCTTACAGCGGTGCCGCACGCTTCATCACGAACAGGACTACCTCACTGCTGCTGCCAGCCTTCTTGCCACAGAGGCTCGCCATGCCAGCTGAATTGCATCTGCGGTCAGCAAGTTCTCAGGTCGGAGTGGCGACTTCGATGTAAGCATCTGGACAACATTATCCTCACTGTCCACCACGCTAATCTACCGAATCAGGTTACCCTTAGCCCCAACGAAGTCTTCACCATGGCAGGCGCCTTCATCACCTCATGCCCCTCTACGAACCCTGTCCTTCCTTTGAAGGCCTTCCCTACCCTCTCGATTGCAGAAGCCAAAGCTCCGCCCGGCTCTGCTATCACTTTCAAGTCCGATTCCTCGGCCGTTGCGTCTTGGACCAAGTTGTTCGCTGTGTTTTCACGAGTCTCTCGAAGATCTTCCTCCCCCTCCAGAACGGCAAGGTCACCATCCCTGAAGACCTGATCGGAACGGTGTATGTCGCTGTTGGTAAGATCGAGACCAAGGCGGACGATAGTGACATCGTTGCTGGACCGACTGCGTTGCGCTTTGAATTTGACTCTCAGGGAAAGGTTATCGCTTAGGGCGCTTGATGCACCGTCTCCCCCAACTCCTTGCGGCATTCTTTGTTTTTAAAATAGTATTATCTTGACCTCCATGACGATTTTGGTCCACTTTGAGTTTGCGTCGTAAAATTTTGAGGTCGTTCGTGCAAGGATGTCGACGAACTTCTCCCATCGAAGCATGAGAACGATAGGAAAGCTTGATGTTCTAAGATGATAGAAATGCTATCGCATTAATGGGGTAGTGGTAACCTGGGTCGTTGCCATCGAGCTTAGCTCGACCCGCCGGGGGTTCGATTCCCTCTTAATGCATACTTGTCCGGTGTCCTTTTTTTTCTTGCATTTGTATTCGATGTCATGTTATGCACCCCCGTTGTGGAGTCTGAACGCCGTGAATGCTGAAAGCAACAAAACATCCTGACATTTTGACGACGTGAAGCCAAGAAAACGTAGTCAGACTAACTAAACCCCTCAGAGCGTAACAAATGCTTCGGCCGTTGCACTCGACGTCTAAAGACCGATAGCGATGGGTTGAAACCAAGGGCGATGATACCGCTCTAAACCAACGACATGTTAGCTACCTTGAGAAAGCGAAGTATGGCAGAGACACATACGAAGTTGTTGTCCTGAAAGCAGACGGGTTGCGCAATGGACGCGCCTCCCGAGCCGATGCCAAGGATGTGGATGAGAGTGCAGGTAGCTCCGATGAAGGCAGCAATGGGGGGAGACAGCGAGGCCAAGTGAAACGAGGAGCCCATAGACAATGCTCCAAGGCCCTGTGGAATTGGCCTGAGGAGTTCGATGATAGGTTCGAGAAAGACAGAAAATGAGGTAGCGACAGTTTGGCAGTACTGCAAATCGCCCGTGTCGCAGGAGCTCGCGGGGTGAGGTAAGGAGTAGCGGTCGGGGCAGGAGGAAGTGTCTAGCAAGTCGAATGGAAATCGCAGTGAACGTTATGGTGCGTCTAAGACCTACCTTGGTCACCGTGACCGTGGTGGCAGCGACAGACACAGTGAAGGCGCGAAAGAAGAAAGCAATAGCAGATGAGATGCGAGAGAACATTGTGGACAAGATCGGATAACTGTTAGTTGTTCGAATGAAGAACTTGAATACTCCTTCGACGTATTCATACTAGAGGTGGTCCGTGCGATGCGCATACCTGAATTTGTTCAAGGGCGGGGACGGAAAGAGAAGAGAAATGTGCAGTACCTCAGCGTATGACCTAAGGACGGGCTTGCATGGATAGAGGGTGACGGAATACAAGCCTGGGAGTCTATGGCAAGAACGTTTATGCGGCGTTCGTGTTCAAGATTGAATTCGATCTTTACGCGATGTACAGAACGATGACATCAAACAAACGGTCACTGACTCCGAGTACCCGTGGGGGTGGCACGTATGCGCTGGTTCTGCGCAGGGCCTTATCGCCTGCGGTGAAAGACCAGAGACAGACTTTGGGAAGAAAGCATTCCAGAATTTGACCGTAGGACATGAGTCAGCCTAGGCTTTCTGTTGCAGAACCAGCGTGAGGGTTGCCAGACCATGGAATTTTCCGCATCTACATTCACGAGCAACTACCACGATCTATTGTCCTGAATGACGGGTTCGCAAGGGCAAGCGTTTGATCATTTCGTCAGGCATACAGCTATGCAAGATACATCTCATCTGTAAAACTTCAGTGTCAGTTGATGTATTCCGTAGTACTATCGACGTATCTCACTGGTATTTAGGCGATCATAACTGTCCTTGTACCCTGCGGCTCAGAAAGGTGGCATTCGCCATGCATTTCTGTCGAACTTAAGCTTAAGTTGATATATCCATTACCAAACTAAATCCCAACAACGGTGAAGCGTGCAAGGCGCTACCAGCGGAAGAGCTATTAATCTGAGTATCGCAGTCGCTCTGACAGACACGAGGAAAAACTAGAGCGCAAAGAGCGGTAGAGAGAGTGGCCATTGATGTCCAGGTTTCCCAGCTGAAGAGACGATACGTAGGAGGAACTTGAGCGGAAGCAAGCTGTGATCGGACGGCCCACGGGTGACCAAGAGTTAGAATGCCTTATTTTCCCACATACAACTTCACCCTGACTTGATCGCAACCTCTCGGTCTTGCCTTGACGTCCAGATAACAACAACGATAATCGTCCGCTGACGCTGTACGCTTCCATTGGAACGATGACGAATGTGCTGCCTATCCAACAAACCTCAACAATCTGGTGTAATAGGTGCTGGTCTGTTGAGGGGTTCTATACGCTCCTCCATCGCCCGGGGTCATCAATATGGTATGTCACCAGCCTGGGTTTCTGTGGATAGCGTTCTAGACTTCCATTTCTCTCCCTCAGATTCCTCGTTTTGTTTCATCGGACAAGTCTGAATGAAGATGCCTCCGACGGTCGTTCCTTGTCGGCTGCGGCTGGTCTTACGTGCTGAGAAGTCGCGCAATCGGGCGATAGCGTTTGTGCAAGGTCCGTGCCAATTCTATCGTAAATCACGATATGATGCTCCCAATATTATAGTCCTCCCTCAGTCCTCCCTCCTCAAGACGACCATCGGTAGATATTCATCAACCGACACCAGTGACACCACCCAGATTTTAGGCACGCCCGCCGACACCTTCGATCCTACGCGGACACCGCCAATATACCATCGATGCAGCGCTTACAAGGAGGTCGAATATCTATATTCAACGTAAAACGTGGCAACCGGTGTCGACCTCTTCGCTCGGGCAACCTCTTGGGCAACTGTCTTCGCGCAAGGCTCTGCAGGGGTGACGTCACTACCGCCGTACCCGTACAGTCCGTCAAGACGATAACCCTATGCATCCGCATCCCCAACCCGTACGGTCACCAACCAGAAAAAAAACCTGCAACGATGACGCTTGGAGGCACGGAGAACCGTCATGGTAATTTCGGGTGGCTGGTCGGGCGAAGGAGTAGGAAGGTATGTTCATTATCTGCGTGGGACCAGCTCTCATTTCCCGGTGCAGGAAGACCTACCGCTGTCCAGATCAACCCCCACGAATTCGCCCTGTTCGATGAGGACAGCATAGCTGTGCATTCATCAAGATCTGGCCGCGTCCCAGGACCCAAAGTGCTGTTCTAGGTCCACCGAATTTCTCGAAGAACCGAACTTCGGCAGGGCTACGAAACATACGAGCTCGCCGGATTCTCGTCATGGTAGCGTTGGGTAAGGCGCCTTAGCGCCTTAAAGTATATTCTGGACCTATGGCCGCTGGAGGACTTCCAGTCTGTTTCGGGTTGACGGACGAAGGATTACGCCGGCTGTTCATCTGCTCTGGCACGTTGAACTTATCGTTCGACCCAGTACACCACCAACTCCGGAAAAACTAACTTACCATTCACTCGAACTCTACTTACGCGCTCTAAAGATTCAGGTTCGGAGCTCCCAGGACGTTTCAACCTGTAGTAAATCAAACAAACATCTCGGAACGTAAATGACACTCTTATATGATGTAGCATGACAATGTATTGGTACATGTCCATCCTCGTCTTCCACAAAATGCCAAGCGACAAACTCGGTCACGTATATCCGTTTCTCGACATGATTAGCTACAGAAACCACAGTAAGTTGACCTCCAGAGATAATCAAGCACGGGAGGACTTACGAAAAGATTTCCTAGTTACAAAAGTCGCTATGACTATCGCCTCCATTCTGACAACCCCCACCACAGAAATTATTGAAGTAGATGTTGCCATTGGAATTGTCGTCATTAATGCAGAAGAAAAGCGAGTTATTGATGTGATTGGAGTCGTCGGGCTGATGTGCTGCGAGCAACGCTGCATCGATTTGGTTGTAGTAGTTGCCTGATAGTTCGTTAGTAAGAGGAGCTCGTTTCATGTCATGTAAACAGACCTCTCGTAAGCAGGACGGAGCCGCAGTAATATAGACCTTTCTTGCAGTTGGAGGCAACGACTGCGGATGCCATGAAGGCACAGGTCAAGAAGCTCACGGTCGTAAAGCGCATTTTGGCTGTTGTAAAGATGAGAGGAGTCTGGAGAGGTGGAGAACGTTAGATGCTGATTACTCTCGTACCAAGCGTTTAAGGCATCCATGTACCGACCATCAAGGAGCCTTATATTATTGTGGTGCTATAAAATGGTAAATAATGACCGCCGTTGGTCGAGGAACTTAGGGAGCGATGGATCATCATGGGGCGAGATTAGACGCCAATGTACCAGAAGACGCATATACTTACTACTTGCGTCTACTCACGTTTCGCGAATCTACTTCCGGTCCCTTTTGGGCCCGGGGATGTGCTTCGACGTACCCGAGCACCCAGGATTCGAATAGTGGCGCCGTCCTAAGACCCATGAAACTGGTGTCTTCGGGTTTCTGGACGCTGCGCTTTACACGCCGGTCACTTCGACCGAGAAGAGTCGTATCTTCAGGTTTCTGGACTCTCCGCTTGAGACTGGTCACTTCCACCGAAAAGAGTGCATCTCCAGGTTTCTGAACTCTCGTGCACGCCGGTGACTTCGACCGCGAAAAGTGCGTCTTCAGGTTCCTGTACTCTTCGCTTTATATCCCGGTCGCTTTTGACCGAAAAAAGAACGGGCCCCGGAGTAATTCATCTAAGGCTCATTTTCCATACGGGATTGGGAAGGCTTTGACACAGTAACGCTGCGGACCAAGACTGCAGTATTGTAATAGCCTTGGGACACGATGTTTACGTTGGCATGACCAGTATTGAAAAGCGGCGACGTACCACACAATCTACCGATTTCGCACCTTGCTCAGGCGGTACTGCATGTATGATCTCGAAGCTGCACGCTCGGCCAATGCTATGATGATCATGAGAGGTGAATATTATCATACGAACTATCACGAAGCGGCGAGCAAAGTTGGGGATCCGAACCAAGTGGAAACGGAGTCGGAAGCAAACTTATCGGCTTTCGCCGAGAAGACTTGTCCACCCACCACCACATCGACTAGTACTCATACAACGTTGGCTGAGTACAATGCTAGCGCTCAGCGCTCAAGACCCCCCTCCCTAGATCTATGTCTGTCGCGCCTCGAAATCAGGGACACGCATGTTGAACGCTGTTCAAAAATTCCTTCCGAGAAATGTCTAGTCTCGGCCCGGGTAGACCCCGAAACTCATAAATATCCAAGAGGATGCGAGAATGACATCATCCTTTCCGCATGGCCTCCAAAGGCGTTGCATTCATTACTGGCGCCGCTCAAGGAATAGGCAGAGCCGTCGCTCTACGGCTCGCCGATGATGGCTTCGATATCGCTATAAACGACTTGCCCCGCTCGCGAGAGACCCTTGATGAGTTGAGCCGAGAGATCGTGGATAAGTATGGGCGGAAGGTCTGCCGTGTCCTGGGAGATGTTTCTGTGGAGACGGAGGTGGAGGCGATGGTTGCCTGTGTCACGGAAGATTTGGAGAAGTTGGATGTAGTAAGTGTCGTGCCTTCAAATCGCCATAACTTGATCGTAGGCTGAATTATCATGACATGATAGATGGTCGCGAACGCTGGTGTGATGATGGTGAAACCAATGGCGGAAAGTGAGGATCATTGTATTGCTATTTTAAGAACTTGTATTCTAACATTTGTGCCTAAGCTACCGCCGAAGACTGGGATGAGCTGTTTGCTGTCAACGTCCGCGGCATTTTTCTGTGCTACAAGTATGCTGCTCTCCAAATGATATCTCAGGGAGGGGGTGGACGCATAATCGGTGCGTCATCTTCTACTGGCAAGCAGGGTGAGCTCGCTCTTCGTGCATAACATGATGTCCAAGGTTTCATCGCTCCACACCATACATAGGCGAAGCGAATATGACGGCTTATTGCGCAAGTAAATTCGCGATCCGAGGGTTAACACAAGCTGCCGGTGCGTCTCAACAATGCCTTCGCGCTTTTCTTCGTCGAAGTTCAAAACTCATTAGCACGAGAATATGGACCTTATGGTATCACTGTCAATGCCTACGCGCCGGGTCGGTCTTCCATCCCGCTACCCTTTGCTACTCATTAATCGAATATCTCCAGGGGCCATTGACACTCCCCTTCGTGGGTTACATCAACGTGGCTGGAGATAGCACGGCTGAATGTCTCTTTTATAGTTCAAAATATGGCAGGCGAAGATACAGATTTTTTCAATAAAGTTAGACGCACTCGACGTTCTCTTGATGAATGTGTTTCTCAAAATTACCCACAGGAAGCGAAAAGGTCCGCCGTTGGGTATATTGGGAATCCGGGAGACATAGCCAGTATAGTATCTTACCTCGCTTCGAAAGAAGCTCATTTCATCACCGGTAAGTCTGTCCACCGTATCGCGATCGCCTTGAGCTGAGGGACTCACTATATTACCAGGTCAAAGTGTCTGTCGTGCATATGTCTTTCACTGAACCTTTGACTGATTTTTGCTACTAATAGGTTTCCGTAAATGGAGGACGTTTCTTCGATTAGGGTATCGTCACGTCATGTAGGACTTCAACTGTGCCGTCTAGGATTACGGGTGTGAACAAGCGTAATCCGAAGCTGTAACTTCACCAGGTGGTTCACTCGACTACTAGTCTTATCGCTAACATGCTCTTGAATAAACACGAAGTTCTTTGGATGAGGGAGGATTTCGTCTCTCAAACCCGACCATGATATACTCGGACGTCACCCTTTTAGTGACTTGGGGTTGGGGGGCCCATAGCATATGGTCTACGGATGGCGAAGAACAGTGACAGAATACTAGCGCATCTGATTCCCATAACAAGCAATGTTCTTCGACGGGTCGTCGAACGAATGATCTTGAAGTGAGTTCAGGCTTTGCGCGATGTACCCGATGGTGACCCCGAACGACTGGTCCCGGGCATTTGACGATCCTCGGTGGCGGTACTTCCATTATTCTTTCGAGATCGACCAGGGTCTCACCTCAAGCGGCGAAAGACAAGATTCACAAGACTGTAGAGGACAAGATCCTAGAATTGGACCGCTCGCACATGTGCCTATGCCAATGCGAAAAGAATACAATGAGCCCTCGAGAGCTCGCGACGGAAAGTCGATACAGGTTTTCCTACGCAGAATCAGCGTAAGAGAATTCAGACCTCGACGCCAATCGGAGCCCCTACGATTGAAAATCAAAAATCAAATCGCGATTCCCGTGCTGCCCAGCGGTCACCGGTTACTGGACATTCAGGTACGCATAATGAATGCTTCACCTATCAAGCTTCGAGCGCAGAGATTAGATGCGTCATAGGACGAACACAGATACGGTATACCCCATATTGTCCAAACTTGGTATTGACGGTTCGCTTGGTTTCAAAGCTTCTCGGCACCTTTCGCAGTCCAGCTCGTTCTTTTCTTCGAGCTGAAGATTTTAGTCCCCTATTCGACGGTGGATCTCGGACGTTTGGACCGAAATAGCTAGGAGCCTTTCCATGACGGATATGATGTTCCGGGTACCGTCGACGAGGTAAGAGCCACTTTGGTGGCAGGAAGATCCACCAGGAGCTTCTGATGTGGTGATGGTCTGCGCGTCCTTTCGACCTTGTACGCAGTCTTGTGACATTCCTAAAGAAAGTACGAACGGATCGGGATCGGGGGAATGGCTCACTTTGAACGATGGCTGATGCGAAGCCCACTGGTCTCAGAAAACCAGATCTCAAGAGGGATAATGAAGGATCGTGGACTTGGAGCGTTCTACTCGATGTGCGGTCGAAAAGGCATGGCTACAACTTGGGAGCTCCTGGAAGGCATATCTGAACCCGTGCCTTACCCGCTAATGCCCCTGCAATTCTAACAGGGACAATCACGATCAAGTTGATCATCGGCTTTGGCCGATCCTGATTAGACTCCGCATCTCATAAATACCACAATGGCCAGCCCGAATGCAGGGAAAATCGGATGGCCTCCAAACAAGTTGCTTTTGTTACTGGCGCCGCTCAAGGTATAGGCAGGGCCGTCGCTCTACGGCTCGCCGAGGATGGTTTCGATGTTTCTGTGAACGACTTACCTCGCTGGCAAGAGAGCCTTGATGATCTGAGCCGAGAGATTGCGGATAAGTATGGGAGGAGGGTGTGTTGTGTCGTCGGAGACGTTTCTGTGGAGGCTGAGGTAGAGGCCATGGTTGCGCGCGTCGTAAAGGAGTTGGGATCATTGAATGTGGTAAGTCCTTCGGCGTGATACGTGCGTCAAATCCGAGCGCAGGCTGAGATACGATGGCGTGGCAGATGGTCGCGAATGCCGGTGTGGCGATGGTAAAATCACTGTCAGAAAGTGATGACTACGATATTCACTTTCGGACAACTTCATTCTAACGTCCCTTCCGAAGCTACCGCCGAGGACTGGGACCGATTGTTCGGCATCAACGTCAGGGGCATTTTTCTATGCTACAAGTACGCTGCTCGGCAGATGATATCTCAAGGAGGGGGTGGGCGGATAATCGGCGCATCATCCGCTTCTGGCAAGCAAGGTGAGGCTATGCTTCGTCGTACCATGATGGTTCAACTTGATCGTTGCGTTGCACAGGCGAAGCGTATACGGCGGCATATTGTTCGACGAAATTTGCTATCCGAGGTTTAACGCAATCCGCAGGTGCGTCTATGCCTTCACGACTTCTGTTCTTGAACCTAAAAACATCTTAGCGCGAGAATATGGGCCTCATGGTATCACCGTCAATGCATACGCACCGGGTTGGTCCTCTTTCCAACTAATCTTCGCTCGTGGATGACAGAATTCGTCTAGGGGCAATCGATACTCCACTTCGTAGGTCTTGTCAGTGGGCTAGCAAATGATGCGGCTCAACGCCTCTCTTTTAGTCCGTAATATTGCAGGGGATAACTTGACCGCGCTCGTCGAAGGGGTGGGTCGCACTTGAGGCCTTTGATGACTTCCTTTCTCATGCCACTCTCAACAGGAATCGAAGAAGACTGCGGTGGGATATATTGGCGCCCCAGCGGACGTAGCTAGTGTGGTGTCCTACCTCGCTTCGAAAGAAGCTCACTTCATAACAGGTGAGTCTTCTTCGCATCTCTTCTGTACTAAGAGATTCACGATTACACCAGGTCAAAGTGTCCGTCCTGCACGTCTCTTGCCTAAGTATTTGTTGCTCACGTTGTTATCAGGTTTCCGTCAACGGGGGAAGTTTCTTCGATTAAACCTTTGCCAAGTATCATTTGGAACCTCGGATGTACTAATGCGTATTTTTTGCCTGGTATTGCTGGTGTGAAGTCTTGCGTTGATCACGCTATAGCACAACTGCCTGTCGTCGAGAGGTGTTATATCCTCGCCTGGTTAACAAGCCTTATGCAGGCAAAACGTGCGCTTCTTGTATATCGCGTCCTATTTCTAGGCGCCGTGGCTCGTTCTTCATGTTTCGTGATCATCGTGAGAATCACCGGATACCTCGACTCCCTTGCAACACTCTGGTAATTATACAGCAAAGTCTATGACGTTCGAGGATATGACTGGAAGCACACGCAAGGTTATTTCTTCCTTCTTGAGGAGCCGGCGATCTCGTCGAAGACGCCCTGCATACCATCTCCGCAGAATAGGTCATATCGTACCAAGAAGACGGCACATCCGAGATGGCAAACGGAAAGAGTGGTTTCTTGAGTCCTGGACAACAGCAAGGGCTGTGAGGAGCCTAAGACGTCGCGCGAGTCGATCAGGAAGGTAGGGGCGTTCGACTCGAACGATGTGTTCGTGATGCTCGCGAACGATGCGAGTTTGATTCCTGTGACTGAGAAGTATCCGGCGAAGCTCAAGTCTTGGACGTTGACAGGCCAGAAAGAGGGCGTTTGGAGGTTCGTCGATGAGAAGCATCCTGCGTGTAGGTCCACCCGTTGAGTACACCGCCTGGGATGGTTCGTGGCATAACAAGTCTTAAATGATATTTATGTATTGGCGAGTGACCTAGTAGCAGGTTGTGTTCGCAAGCTTGAGCTCAATACATGCCAACGTTAAGTGGGATGCCAGAACAGAAGGCCGAGAAATGAAGATGAAGTGAAATGTACAATAGCCACAAATGTGTGATGGTGGCGAAGGAAAGATCGCAATACTCACATACAATATATCTCTAGAACCCTCGCCTTCCGATGCATGTCAAACGAATGCTTCAAAGTATACCCATAACACTGCCTGGTCAATATGAGCAGTGAGAACAAACCGTAGACAGATAGCCGTACATCTCATGAGCGGTCCTTGGTTTCCTTGATGACACTAATCTCAACTCCACGCTCCTTCGATTTACGGAAACGGCCAAGTAGGACGCCCTTAGACGCCTTGATCCATGATCTGCCTGAAACTTGTAACTCCACCCGACGTAGAGCTCCGAATGCGGCTTGGGCCAAAGCTGCATCCAAGTCGGTCAGAGTGTCCAACGTCAAGCTGCTTACGTCTACGGATTTGATGCAAATGTCTTTTAGACCATGTCTTTCATCGAGACTTGAATACGTAGGATCCAACAGGACCTGGAGGAACGTGCGTGGAATAACGAGACGGCGAAGGCATGGCAGCCGTCTGAGAGGGACCATTAACGTGACGGGTAAAGCTTGACAACACAAATGAGTACACAGGGCAACGAAGGGAGCTCTGTTCGCAGACATACTGTGTGGGGATGGACTGGCGCCGATGATTTCAAACTCTTCGATCGTTGGGAGGGATACTTCAAAAAGGAGCCGAGCGGCGTTGCTGGGGCACGTCTCCGAAACGCGGAGATGGCGAAGGCTCTTCAGATTGTAAGGGGACTTGTCCTCACCGAAAAGTGATTGCAAAAGAGGGATCTCTTGGATAGTGGATCCCGCATCAACCGACAGAGAGCGGAGGGGATGGAGATGCTTTCCGTGACCAGAAGCAATGGTAATCTCGCCTGAGTTGTCTGTGCAACGGAACTTGGAGATCCGCATATCCTGCAGATTCGGAGGAAGAACAAGAAGGCTGGCCAAGGTCGAGGGATCGGACATGATGAGTTTGTGGAAGTTGATGGACACCAACGTCGAGAGTCGAAGCGTGGCCATAAATCCCTTCTGGAGTGCGTCGGAAATGAAATACCAGCGCACTTTTCGGAATGTAAGTTGACGGATATGGCGCAGCGCCTGAATGATCTCCACGAGAAGGTTTGTCCATTCGTCGGATAAACGCCAGACCAAATTCCGAATTTCGAACGATTGCACATGTTCTATCATGGCGGGCTGAGTGGAGAGGAGGCGTTGGAAGGCCGTGACTCGGTCTTTGGTTGCCTTTTCAAAGTTTGGTGGCCCGACCGTCGCGTCCTGCAGGTTGAGGACTACACCTTTATGGAGCAGATGAATGCGACTGCGATGGTTCCACGCGCGGGAGACAAATGCACAGGCCTTAAGGCTACCGATATCATCGTGGAGAATGTCGACGATCGTCTCGATGAGCTCTTGTGGGAGAGATATCATGGACAGAGATGACGCTCGAAGAGGGAGAATGCAGAATGCTTGGATGCTTGAATGCCGATCGCGATTCGAACAGCTATCGATCAGGCGTTGTGTGGATGGGAGTGTGAGAACAGTTGAGTGGATGCCTGCTTCGAAGAGATCTGATCGTTATCTCCGACTCTGATCAAAGCAAATGTAGGATTGACAGATTTGTTATCATTTTGCCCAGTGCTAGCGACTATGTCTCCTTACCCAAAAGCGTCGTAGCTTCCTCGACTCGACTAGCAGTAAAAATGCGCTTCCTAGCGAAGTGATAACAGCTGGCCAACTCTATCCCAACCGCGCGGACCACAGGAACGAGCCATAACGTCACACACACGGACTGACATCAAGGAAGAAAAGGAATGTTCGAAACGCGCCCACTATCGCTGACTCCAAGGCTGGCCTCAAAGTCTGTATCCTGTCCAGTATTTTGGGTCAGTGATGAGCACAGCGGATAGCTACCCATTACGCACCTTCACTCATGATCATCCTGCTTCCTCCCCATTTTACTTGACAATTGGGCGAGTCGCTGGAGGTCTCTTCCACCCATAATGTCCCGCCTCAGAATCGGTCGGCAGATGTCATACCATTGCATGCAAACGCAAACAGTTTCCGTGTTGAGAATACTCGCGCAGTGTTCGGAAATGTTTCCGGGCATTCGGGAACAGCGAAGGCGACAGGCGTAAGTATTGTCAAGAATGAGGGTGGAAGACCAAGAGCAACCAATGATGAATCGGAGGTTGCTCGGACTCGGAGGTTGACCCGTACGCTTGTGCCTGTTGATCACGCTGATGACATCTTTGTGTACCTATGTCGTCCAAAGCAAACGTGATCGGTTGATGTTGAACGTTGAATCCTTATACTCTTTATCTCTTCCTTCCTTGACATCTTTCTAGGTGCCAATACCGCGCCGACACGCCAGGAATATCATGGCAGCATTCGTCACCTCGAAGACCCTCCGAGTCCTAGCAATTTCTGAATTGCTCGACATAATCTTCCGGTTTCTGGATGACGCATCCAACACTTCGAATGCCAGAGTGTGCAAGCAGTGGTCGGAACTAGCTCTCGACGCTCTATGGAAGGATGTTGGAGATCTTCGCCGGCTTTTCAGCCTTCTCGCACCACTGGAGGCCATTACCGTCGATGAGGCGTATGTGAGTATCAAGGAAGTTCATGTATATGTACCTGGCTTGACCGTTCCGAACAAATTTAGGGGTTTACGAGACCGCTGGAAACCAGTGATTGGCGTCGGTTTGAACGCTACTGTCGTCGTATCCGCACTCTCTCGTACCTAAGCTCTGAAGCTGGATATACTTTGCATGAGAGTGTGTTCGACGATATCGCAAGGTCCCGGATGAGTTTGGACATCCTTCCCTGTTTACACGCCCTGGAATGGGACGCACCCCTTTCCCAATGCGTGTTGTTTATGCATAAGAACGTCAAATCTTTCGCTGTCACCCTTCCCAGAGAAATCGCCGGCGCTCATTCATTCTTCGAGGACGTTGCCGCTAGAATGCCACATATCATCCACCTCGACCTTCGTTTCAGATTTTCCATAGCCTCCATCGAAAATTCGACTATTGATCTCCTCCAGAACCTAACCAGGCTGCAGAAACTGACGCTTCCGCGCTTCTGCTTCACAACAAAAATTGCCCAAGCCGTGTCTCACCTTGAGGACCTCGAGGCCATCGAGTTTCAGTACTTTGAGCGTCAAGGCTGTGGTCATTCAGAAGATGTCATTCAGTTCAAGCCTTCGTTGGTCGAAGGCTCCTTCCCTTCCCTCTGGGACCTTAACATCACTGTCCTTTTCGACGACGCAACCAATTTTCTCGACACATCATTTGCACCAACTAATCTGACTTCCCTATTCCTCGAGTCGTTGATTATCGAAACGCCGACCAACGTGCTCCGCCTAGTCACTGCTATCGCCGAAAACTGTCAGCTCCTCAAGATGCTTGTTTTGGTCTCTCACGGCTCCAGCATAGTTTCCACTCAAGTTCCGAATAAGGATGACTGTCTAACCATGGATACCCTTCGGCCGCTTTTCAAGTGCCCGAATCTCATCTCACTCGATGTAATGCACCACCACCCCCTACATCTACAGCAAGAAGACGTGGAAGAAATCGCCACCTTTTGGCCAGGTCTCGAGAAGCTTTTCCTCAACAACGAACCCATATACTTGGAGCAATCGAATCTCACGCTCCGGGCCCTCCTTCCTTTCGCTCGCTACTGCCCCAAACTCCACACACTCGGGCTTTTCATCAACGCCACCACCGCAGATATTCCGTCCCCCTCAGACACCACTTCCCCCTACCAACACATGCCCTTCAAGGCGCTCCGCTGTCTCTCAATGGGCGTCTCGATCATCCAAGAGGAAGGACCCGTCGCGCTTTTCTTGAGCCAGATCTGCCCTCTGGACTGCACAGTCGTGACCGGGATCACATGGCATATCCCGTTCGACTTTGCGATAGAGATCTCAGAGATTATTCGACTGAGGTGTGAGAAGTGGGACAAGGTCAAGGAATTTCTACCGCTGTTGACGAGGTTGCGGATGCAGGAGAGGGAACGGGCGAGGTTGCTGCAGGAGGAGGTTGAGGACTTGAGGATACGGACAGCGGTGTTGAAGGACAAGGCATTCGTTGGAAGCACCTCGGATGGGTGTGTCGCGTCATAAATCTTTTCTAATGTTTGTTCGATCTTTCTTCCTTTTTTGTTGGTGGAGCGCAGTATCGCGTGTTCGGACGGGTGTATCGAATGGATTTTCTGGTTATTTATCAAATCGCCAGTCGTTGTATCCACAATATCCTGTAAACGTGTTCATCAGTCGCACCTCATGATGGGCAAGAGATGAGAGACATACCCGGACATTCTTGTCGCTCAGCCCATCGTCTAATTTCTACAAATATCGCGCGGCACCAGGATCCCTTCCTATCCACACAAATTGGATGCGATCTGCGTTACTTTAGCATTGCGCTCGTCTAATTTTTCGCGGCTTCTACCATGGCGTTCTCGGTGGTGTCGCCGTCAGCTACAGAGCATAACACTGATAAGTTTATCTGAAGAAGAGTTGAGGGTGACGCACTTGGAGCACCATCCGTGATGACTATGTATGTAGTTCAGCAGCTTCGTCTGCCCGTTTCGATCGAGTTTCTCAAAATATGCGTCCAGGAGACTTTTCAATTTGGTACCAAGGGGCGTCCGTCCGTTAGGCGTAACAGAAGAGGAAAGAGCCTTCACTTCCGCGATGTTCTGTGAGGTTCCCGTATTTATGAGATTGGCTCGTCCCCCGTCATGCATACAACCAATTTGCTTACTGTGACATTTTCACGCGACTGCCTCGAGTGCAGGAGCTGGATCTCAATTCCATCCGTGTCGTATTTTGATGCGACAGCCGCTAGTTGAGCAAGGGTCGTCCCGGCCTGAAGAGGGGGGTTGAGCGAACTTCTCCGAAATGTATGTCTCGAGGATGTACCTGCGTCCAGAGTCTCCCTCGCATTGAGCCAGAATCATCGACAACTATAACTGTGTCTGTGTCGAAGTTTTTGAGCGCTGCCAGCATGTCTTCCTCGGCCTGGCCAATTGACTCGACGGGATCTTGACACTGCTTCCCCAAGTTTTGCGGTCGACTACGGCATCGTCGGGCAAAGTTTGCTTGGATGAGGTGGATACCTTGATTTTGTTACTTCGAAGAAATCTGAGTGGGTAGTAGCACGGTAGTAGGAAAGGGGCAACAGACCTTGCATTCTTGACTGTATGGATATGCGGGACGGTTTTACTGTCACCTGTGGCGTGCCATTGGTACGAGGCAGGCGTGATTGTACAGCCCTCCTTTGAAGTACACTGTTATTCATCGGTTTTCTGTCGCGGAAGAATCGATCATACATATCTTTAGGGGGATATTTGAGGCTGTGTGCGCCGGCGGCTATCCTGCGGACGAACTGAACACGCCGCGGCGGGCTTGATGTCTATCGAAGGGCCATGAGTCAGATTCGGATTCACTTACTGAACGTTTGCACTTATCCGGAATCCATTCCAAGGCGAAAAGAAGTAGGTTCGGTTGTTGAGCAGTCTTGGTAGTGTACGAACGAGCTATGGCTATGTTAAAGATTTGTGATCAAGTTATTTCGGTCTTGCTTCGCTCTCCGTCATGAATCGAGTGGGAACAACGTCCTGAAGACAACAACAGTAGTTCGCTTCGTGAAGAAAAGGGAACAAAGCTTTGCAAAGGAGTGCCACTATTTCAGTCCTTCGAAGCCAGTCGCCGTCCCGACAAGGATTTTCACCAAGTCCAAAAAGCGACGGCCTTCGCGTCTTCCTTCACTAGCGCTTTTTTCGATGCCTAAGGAGATCCCGGCCATATTCGCGCCTAAAATTGCAGGGTGCTCCAGGTACGGTCGATTGCAAGAGCATTCGCTCTGGTGAGAGGGAGCTTCACATGTGTGGTCCGGATTCCAAGAGAAATAGCGAGGGATCCGAAACGCGCATGAAGCTACCGATGTAGATGAGTCATTGTATTTATCGTGACAACTGCTGATAACAGAGTATTCGTGGCGCGAGGGTTTGGTATTACTTCGAAGGATCGTGAATAGGTAGATCGTGAATAGGTATAAGGTCCAAGGGGGCGAGAGAGTTCCAAGAAAGTCCAAGATCATAGACAGAGATGTCCAAACTCATAAAGGTACAGCATCGCGAGTCATGAGACGACGGAACCCCGAGGAGACCTACATTTGGTCTAACCCCTCTGCACAGAGACCGCATCCGATACACTCTAGACATGCTATTGTTGACGAGCTTTCAGTTACGGCGATGGAGCAGATAGTGATGAAATTACTCACCAAGACCGCCGCAGCAAGCACATAGGTAACATGGACAACAAAGAGGGTTTTGGAAGACGCCTTTGCGGAAATGCCCACATTAGTCAACTTCAGAAACTAAGAGATACGCCTGAACCCACCTCTGCAACACCAAGCGCTCAGCATAATGCCAAGTAGAATAACAACGAATAACCCAACAAATACGACGATAAGATACACTAGGAACAGAATTATGGTCAGTTCGAGTCGAAGGCTTGGAATCAGAGAAGATATCATAGCCATACATTTATTCTGTGTAAACGTCCCCCCGTTGCCTCCCGTCGCGTCTCCAGTTGCACGCTTCGTCAGACCGTCGACCCCAAACAGAGCTCCAGCACCGTTCATGCACGAAAGTGCCAAAAGGAGGGAGAGCGTCAACAAAGCGGCGAGCGCAGGAAGGAGAACATGGCGGAGACGAGAGCTATGGCAGCGGCTCTGGTGCGCGGACATACTGCATTCGTCATCTTGGCATCGCGAAGAATCTTGACCATGACATTGGCTGCACTGAGGTGGCTGGACGGCACGTTTCTCTTCGTAGTCAGATTTTTGGTAAAGATCCATCTTCATCAGACCACTAGGCTGAGCGTGCCGTGTCGCGCCTGCTGTATGATTCATTGTCGGAGGGCTGGAGAGTGGAGCTGAGGCGTGCGCGTGAGTAGAAAGTGAATCCTCAGAGCGACGGCCGGAGGGATATGCCAGCACTTGAACGTAAGCCAGGTAATGGGTTGGAAGCCGGCTGCCTTTTTATACTGCCCGAGGCCCGAGTAGCATGGTGCAGGGAGGCCTCGGCGAACACGCTCCCAAAAGAAGCAGTGGCTGCGGATGCTGATGACGTGTGGGAAAGAAGGCTGTGCCAATGTGTCAATGCTATATATAGGTCAGCCAGTCGTCGCAAGGCAGACTGTATAGCTAGCTACCGTGTAGCCGCTAGGCTTGGATGAGACCGAACAAACCAGGACGCATAAGAAATCAACGTGAATGCCAGCCCACCGCTCGTGAAGGTTTATCAAGCACCGAACTAGAGTTCGCGTCGCGACGGGTTCGGCTCGCCGACTTTCGAAATGTGCACCGCCCTTTGACTGCGGATACATACCAAGACCGCAATCGACGGTCCGTACGATCGCTTAAACGGATACTCGTCTGGGCATTATGTGTAAAAGGCATAACGATTCACAGGCGTTTACACACACCACGCTACGTATTCCATGAGCAAGAAAAACATGTAGATTTCACGAACGATACAATGATACAAGAGGCTCAACGACGTTAGGAAACATGGCTAGCCGTGGCAGTGTACAAAAGGAAACAGGTCGGTCAAGTTAAACCTTCGCATCAAGTGATTCCGCATGATCGGAAGACTTCTCATTGAAGTGGCCCGCTATAGAAAAGCGCGGTGTCAATTCAGAATCACGCCAAGAAAAGTAGAAAACGAGGCGAACCATGTGTCTGCTTGTCGATATCGGCTTGACGTTGTTCTGCAGAGATGGAGCCGAATATGACATCCATCTCTTCCAAGCTACGCCCCTTCGTTTCTGGGATAAGCCTGGAGACGGGATATGAGTTAGCAAGACTCTGGTCGACCGGGAAGTGACAGAGACTGACAACGAGAAGACGGCCATCGCACCAATGTTCACGGTAGCGAACATTAGGAAGATCTTGTAGCCTAGGTCGCTGATCATATCGGGCGTGACCTTCGACACAACGAAATCTTGAAGCAGATCATGACGTCAGTAATTGAACATACGGCGAGTTTCCAAGAGAAGAACATACTCCAAAGCCATTGCGACGAGCTCGCCAGTGCAAGACCGTAATGTCTCGTCCTAGTGGGGAAGATGTCCGAAACATAAACCCAAGGAAGAGGACCTATATAGTAACACGTTAAGCTGTCCATCGCCGCATAAACGTCGCTGTATCTCACCCCATCCCATCGAGTAGAAGCACACGTAGATGTACAACAGCCCTGCCATCGCCTTAGATGCCGGAGGTGGATCTGGAGGGGCCTGACCATCGATGACGGGCGGGGGCGGGTGTGTCTTGAGTATCGCGCCGATGATGTAGAACAGGGTGCCCATGCCCATCGCGGAGATGAAGAGGGAGAGCTTCCGGCCGAGGGTTTCGACGCCGTAGAAGATGAAGAGGGCAGTCGCTACGACCTTGACGACGCCTGTGTCGAATCACTTAGTTATGTGAAGTCGGAGAATATCATGAAGGAGCAGACGAACCGTAGATTCCGCTCGCAAGCAGGGAGCTCTTCTGACTTGAGTATCCGATCTAGACGCACACAAACCAGGTAAGGAACGGACTAACGGATATAAAGAAAGGCATCTCACGGAAGCGAAGATTTGAGGCGCGTAATAGCTTAACGGAGACCAACAAGTCAGACTCACACACCCTCGAACAAATAACTGAAGAATCACTTACTTGACGGAGTTCTGGCCAGCCCACTGTTGGAGCAAGAAAATCACGAAGGCAATAACAAACCGAATGAAATTTCCCTTCCCGAAGAACGCCTCCTTGATCCCCAGGCCCTGGCGCGCCTCCCGTTCTTCCTGGATAGCAGCCTCGATCTCCGCCATTTCGCTGATAACACTCTCGGAGTCCGTGGGTTCTTTACGAAGATAGGCGAGGTTCGCGAGGGCTTTTTCGTGCCTCCCAACGGAAGCCAGCCATCGCGGGGATTCCTGCACGAAGGAGGGTGAGCGCCGAGTCATATAAGTATGTTTGACTCGTGGACAGACCTTTAGGGTCAGGAGACCGAACGCCATGATACCGGCGGGTACCAATTGGAAGCCGAACGGGATTCTCCAGACGTTAACGCCGGAATGGATGTGAAGACCAACACCGTCTACATCGGAGAGAAGTTCAGTTCCATTGATAAACTCATAAAACGCCGACGTACAGTTGATAAAGTACGAAATCATCACACCAATAGCAACCTGCGCTAGCGATCAGATCCCACAGTCTTACGGGCTCGGGTGGGAGTTACTCGCCATAATCTGGAAACACCCAGTGATCCGTCCCCGCACTTCCTTGGGCGCGCATTCCGAGACGAACGCAGGCGCAACGGCGGATATGGCACCGATACCGAGACCCGATATCACACGTCCAGCATAGATCTCAGCCAGCCCGTTCGACCCTTCCGCTACCGTGGTGAGGATCTAAAATAACACAAAAAGAAGTTAATCAGCGAAGTAGGTCATGCCGTCGAGGAAATTGGCGCTCACCGCTCCGACGAGGAATATCACAGTGAACGACGCCAAGGTATAAATACGCCCGATTTTGGCTAAAGGTGGAGAGAAAGATGGCGTCAGCACATAATGTGATAGACGGCAAGGTTAGGTGTGTCTTCCCCGCTCCCGCACAACTACCACACAGTCACAGATGTGGGGCGTAGGTGGCCCCCTCACATCAATGATGGAACGATGGCGAAGGAAGACACGTGTGAGGGGGACCAACACACAACACACACCTGACAACGGGGCGCTCGCTAGCGCTCCGAAGAATGCCCCTGCTTGTAGGACAGACACTACATTGGACGACACCTCGTTCACCCGTTTCTGGTTCTTCACCCCCGCGGCATCAACGAGCCCAAAGGACTGCTGGAAGTAGGGCGCAGCAACCACTCCTCCCCTGCAAATGCAAATGCCTTTCAATATTCGTGCGAAAGTGATGATGAGCGAGCAACGTACGCGATACCGCTGGCAGACGATCAGATGCCAGGTTAGCGCTTGCGACGTTAGGGGACTGATGACAAGCACGACGTACGTGTCATATCCGAACAACACGATTCCCCAATACACGATGAACGCCAGCCCTACGATGTCCAAGCCCACGTCAACATCGAAACCACGCCCTCTCAAGGGGTTTAAAAACGTACAATAAACCCGTATATTCTTGAATATCCCTTCCTTGACTCCCATGATGAATGCGACAGCCTGATTTCAAGGGGCTTGGGCAGGCAGGCGGGCGGAGAAGCGAGACGGGAGGGGCGGGGAGGTTGAGAGGCGGAGCCAACAAGGGGGAGTACCACCGAGCGCTCTTATAAAGTTCTGACTTCATGCTCGCCGAAGCCGTGTCTGCGAATAGAAGGGTTCCAAGCCCCATATGATGTGGATCCAGTGGGATCTCAGTCAGGAACGACCTAGCAATGGAGAACCACAGGGCCACGGCCCGTGGGGACCGTTTCGTGGACAGAAACGGATCATGCTAGATGGAGATAAAGAGCTTGAACGAAGTCGATGGCAATTCAAGTTCCATCGGGTCTGGAGGGAAAAGGAGGGAAATCCGAAAGGACGTTACGCAGCCTACGCTGTTCACATGTGCGGCGGGGACGCTTGACACGGTCGACCGACCAACTCGAAAAGCTTCGACTCATAGCGACACAACTGATGGGAGAGCATTATCCTATTATTACACAAAAAAATCCGAAAAAATCCAAGTACAGTGGGGAATATGTTGCACTACAAACCACGGTAGATGCATGCGAAGAGGGTCCTTGTCCAAAAGGAACATCTGGGTGATCGAGGCGTAAAGGTATCATAACACGATCAGACTTTATCGTGCCTTATCGAATGAGAGGATCTGGTATCGTTTTTCTCGTGCTCATGGGCTACAACGAACGACGGTCAGCGCACAGAACCAAGCCTCGTATAGCTAAACTTGAAGCTCACCTCTCTCTTGTGTCGCAATATTAGCAGCACGTTCCTCGGCGGAGATGGCACCGAAAATGATGTCCATATCCTCGAGACTGCGACCCTTCGTCTCAGGAATGAAGCTGTGAAATAAATGAATCAGTCGCCATGCTAAAGCAACCAGGACAGCCCAAACTCACAAGGCGAATGTACCCATGGCGCCGATGTTGACGGTTCCGAACATGATGAAGATCTTCCACCCGAGGTTCGTGATCATATCGGGAGTAACCTTCGACACGACAAAGTCTGTAAGAAGATCAAAACATCAGCAAAGCGCAGAAAGACTGGGTGGAACGGCGAGCTTACTCCACAACCACTGCGAAGCACTCGCCGTCGCAAGGCCATAGTGCCTCGTGCGGGTGGGGAAGATGTCAGAGACGTACACCCAAGGAAGCGGTCCCCAGCCCATGGAGTAGAAGCACACGTAGATGTAAAGGAGGGCCGCCATGGCTTTAGATGCGGGTGGAGGGTCGGCCTGGGCAACTGGAGGGTGGGTCTTGAGGATAGCGCCGATGAGGAAGAACAGGGTGCCCATGCCGATGGACGAGATGATGAGAGAGAGTCTGCGTCCGAGGGACTCGACCATGAAGAAGACGAAGATGGCAGTAGCGACGACCTGCCAACGGGAGCATAAGCGATGCGAGCCGAAATGGTGACCGAGACACGTACCTTGACGATACCGTAGATGCCTGAGGCCAACAGAGAATTCTGGGTGCCAGTGTATCCGATGGAGTTGAAGATCTGGGGCGCATAGTAACTAGAATGGAGAGACGGACGGTAAGAGGACGTTGACGACACGGAAACGGATATAATTACCCAACCGAGTTCTGTCCACCCCACTGTTGCAGCAAGAAGATAACGAAGGCGATGACGAAGCGAATGAAGTTGCCCTTCCCAAGGAAAGCTTCTTTGATTCCTAGACCCGCCCGTGCGACACTCTCCTCCTCGATCTGTGCCTCGATTTCAGCCATCTCGTGGGCGACGTCGAGGGAGTCTTCGGGTTCCTTGCGGAGGTAGGCAAGGTTGCGCAGAGCCTCGTCCACGCGACCGACAGATGCGAGCCATCGAGGAGATTCCTATGAGGCAGACTCGTCTTAGGCGCCAGTCATACGGATACATCAAGCAGACACACCTTGACAGTCAAAAGACCGAAAAGCATGATACCAGCGGGCACCAACTGGAAACCGAACGGAATCCTCCAGATGTTAGGACCGCTGGCGATGTGTTCGCTGATACCGAAATTGATGAAGTACGATATCATGACACCGATGGCGACCTGTTACGTCGACAAGGAGAATATCAGACAACGGATGACGAGAGTCAAGCCAACGACACGCACCATGATCTGGAACAGACCAGTGATCCTGCCACGAACTTCCTTCGGGGAGCACTCCGAGACATAAGCAGGCGCAACCGCAGAGATACCACCGATGCCGAAACCCGAAATGACGCGTCCGGCGTAGATGAGCTGGAGACCGTTGTGTGGTTCCTTAGCGACAGTGGTGAGGATAGCGCCGATGGAGAAGACGGCTGTGAAGCCAACGAGAGTCCATCTACGACCGATTCTGGCTGAAGCACACGTCAGCGACGAGCAAGGAGAGATGAAGAAGACGTACATGAGATGGGAGCACTTCCCAGAGCACCGAAGAAGGCACCTCCCTGCAACACAGATACGACGATGGACGAAACTTCGTTTGTGCGCTTGATGTTCTTCGTTCCATCGGGGTTGCTCAGACCAAAGTGTTTGGAGAAGTAGGGTTGCGCGACCACGCCACCGGCAATACCAGTATCATAACCAAAAAGGATGATACCCCAGTACACGATGAACGCCAAATCTAAAACCACGGTCACACGATAAGCCATGGATAGTAACACGAAAAAGCGAGACGAACGCACAGTAGACGCGGCTGTTCTTGAACACTCCGGCGGCCACCATCTTGAGGTTGAACTTGTCGAGTCACCAGCCAACTGGGAGAGGAGGGGACGAGCTGAAACTTGCCAACGATGCCATGAGGGCTTTTATGAAAAAAGGAGGCTTCCGTATATTGCTGGTCTGATCCAATCTCGATCAGTTACCCTGTGGGGCGGAATATGCGGGGCGGATAAAGGACGGTCCGCGCGGTCCGCCCGCGTGTCGACGCATTTGGCAAAACGATCGGCCTCTCCTGAACATTCATGCAAGTCCCCGCAGAAACACTCAGGATGCGACACTCTCAAAAGGCGGGGAAAGCTTCTGTTCCTTTCTTCGAGAGAGTTTACTTCTGCTAGAGATGCCGTCGCGAGAGCCGTTCGGTGGGCGTCGGCCGCTTCACATCCAACGAAATGCCCATGGTCGCGAGGCTGCGAGATTACGCCGATTGGTGCCTGATTGGTATTTGCTAAAACGTCTCACTTAGGTCTTGACCCTTGGCTCTCAAGAGAGATTATGAAGCGTAGGTGCGGGGGGAAGCGGGCCGTTCCAACCCTCCTGGAACCTCTTAGATGCCGTACATGCAAAAAAGGTCAGTCGCGTCAACATCTCCAAAAACGCAAAAGGCGGGCGCCGAAAGGTAAAACCGTCATGTCAAGCTGATTTAATGATCGAGGTCCAGTCGCATCGGAAATCCTGCTCTAATCTTTCAGTCTAGCAGCTTCCAGTATAGAGAAAGTACCGAGCCAACAGCTCGCCGCTCGCCGTCTTCGAGTTACATTCAACACCATCCCAGCATCAGATATTCGCCACGTTCCGCACCAGATTTCGTCCAGATCCATCAGTCATGGGCCCGCCCTGGAAAATAGCCGACCAATTATCGTCATCCTGGGTAAACCTTTACATCGCGGAGTAGAGAACGTGTTGTCCGGGGAAGGCTGGGGAAGAAGAGGGGGGCCTCGAGCGTGTGTTGTTCTCTGGCCATGGGGAACTCGAGTCTCGGAGCCTGGGGTAATCGGGAACAGCCCGGCCCGCCTGACTCCATCAACGCTGCATTCAAGATTGCGATATGTATACTACGCGTTCTGCCAGTGCCAGGCATATCCTTGCTCGCCGACAGGGGAGGACGCTATGTATGTACCTCGAAGTACCCCGACCCCGCACGACCCGGGGAACGGCCTGAATTCGGATCGAAGAAGAACCCATACCCGATTTATCTTTGGAGCGCACGTGAACCCTTTCGGGACTAGGAACACAGGTTTTCAGAAGTATCGTATCATGTCGGTGGGGGCTGGGGCTTGAAGACGTTTCACACCTGTTTTCGACGTACCAGGGACCATGCAGGAGACGAGACGGGAGGCCATTATCTGGATCCCGTAAACTCGAAATCTCGCCAGAGTGATCTTCGTTGGGTTGATAAATGGTGAGTGGCGCGTCCCTCGACGTATCTTTCCTGGACCACTTGTCGCTTGTCAACGCGTAACGCGTTAAAATCCCCACAGCTTTCCGGTACATACGAAGGGATATCACCCCGGATACCGTAGCTAGTGAGCGGTCCTGTGGTACCGGTAGAGATTCCGCACGACCTGACCGCATGCTTTTTTTTAGCCCAGCGCCATCCAACCCAAGACGCATCTGCTTCACGAAACAGACCTATAAGTAGTCGTATCCACCTCGAGCGTACCAACAGGAGGCTAGGATTTAGGCGATTCAGGTCCGTCTCAGTAAGGGCAGACCTAGTAGCCTACACCTCATGCTATAACAAACTGTGCTCTATTCCCATGACTCGGGCCGTTCCGAGTACGAGCACCAACCTAGGACGTTGTTCGTGTCTTGGATGTAACGGGATCCATCATTCCAGCATGTGGGTACTCGAAGGGATATCAAGGGAGGTGCAAGTAGCTTGTTATGGCCATGCATCCTCAGAACGCGTCGAATTCCGAAGGTGAACTTGAATGGCTCGTCATTCTGCATGCCAGCGTCAACGTCCAGAAGTCACCCAACACTGATTCCCCCAGACGGACTCAGCGCCTCATCCTCATCTGTTCCAAGTCGGCACAACCACCAAACGACAAGACAGAGTGACATAGGTCCCTGTCATAGATAGTAAATAGTAAGACGCAATGACAAAATCTACGACAACTGTGCATGCCCGCCTGGATGTAACTTATAAATACGTGGAGGGTAGGGATCCGGGGTGTAATGTAACATAAGATTCTACGTCGGGGGTGTGTTGCGTAGTGCGTAGAGTGTGGAGGTGCGCATGAACGTAAACGTATACGCCTACTGCATAAGTGGGTGTCCGATGGGGGAGGTGGTACAATGCTACAACAGAGAAAAAACGAAAACGAAATCCGGACCTCATCTAAAGCTCCCCCTTATCCGACGGTAATGCAAAATCCGGCCCCACCCACTACCAGTACACGGCGCGAAGAAAACCGCGAGCCTAATCCCACAGTTTCAAATCCAAGACCCACGTTCCTCGTCCCTCCCTCCTGCCTACAAAAACCCCCCAAACCCCACACCATCCAACGACATCCTCGCAAAGTCCCCAACATAGCTTTTAGCTCCCGTTTCAATTTCGCTGTTGGCCCGGGCACCAGTACCAGCGGGAGCAGGACGAAAGCGCAAGCGCGGGGAGGGCGTGGAGAACGGCGAGTCCGTGTCCGTGTCCGACTTGCCCGAGGACCAAGAGGAGGAGGTGGGGGTGGAGGGGGTGGACGACGTTGGAGGGGCGGGGGCCCTGGCTGTTGCTGTGAAAAAGGGGTTGGTGAACGTCGGAAGGGAGGCGCGGGGGAGCGGGGGAAGGGCATGCAATTGCATCGACTCGAAGGTAGCGCTCGTATACGCGGAAGCCATCAAAACACGTGGTGGAATATCCTGCGCATAGAATTCCGAGGGTCAGTATATGCGCCAAAGAAAAGAAAACGGGAGAAAAGACGGATGTAGACAACTCACCGATCCATGCTGCGTTTCTGAAAACCCGGCTCCCGCGTCCCATTCCCAAGGTACAGGTACAGGCACAGGTCCACCACTACACGCCCCCCACCCCATCCCCCCTTCCGGTGGATCAACAACATACGGCCCCGTGCTCAACACAGGCCTCATGTCACATACAGCCTCCCCCCTGAACACCCTTTCATACAGCGCGCGTGTGGACGGGGAGACGTGCGCCAGGCCCGGGTGCGGCGGGTTTACAGCTCCCGAGGTGAAGCAAGTGGATGTCGCGGTGGTGGATTGGTACATGGTGATGCGGGATGGGCGCCTGGCGAGGTCGTCGCGCGTGATTAGGAGGGATGAGGGTGCGGGTGCTTGAAGGGTCGCGGAGGGGGCGGGGATGCGGGGAGCGCCGGGCGGGCAGGAGGAGGAGCGGCGGTAGGTGAGGTGGGAGGGGGTTGGGGATGGGTGTGTGGGCGGCTGGGGTTGGGGTGGGTCATCATCTGGGTTGTATGCGATGTAACGATGGTGAGGTAGAAACGTGGATCCGCTAGTGGTGGAATCGCAGCAGAGGTCGTCTTCTATAGTCCATCTGTGGTCAAGGTTTCGCGCCCGAGCCGCCCTCCTATTCACGTTCGTCTTGCGAACGGGGGCGGGCTCTTTGTCCACCACACGCGTTCGGACGTCTCGCCCCTCCATCGACGACGACGAGTCCCTAAGCCCAAACCCAACCTCACCCATCTCAACCTCCCCAACATCCCCCCTCTTCCTCCTCCTCCCCACCCCACCCGCGCCAACCCCACCCCCAGGGCTATACCGATACCCCGGATAACACCTCCTATGCTCCCCCTTCTCCCTCTCCGCCATCTCCACCCACGGCCTCCTCTCCCCCTCCCCCATCCCCCTCCAAACTGCCCCCGCAATCCGCGAGATATTGCGGTGGTCCCGCTCGAGGTCCTTGGGCACCTTGTGTTGGCGCACGAAGTCGCAGCGGAAGAGGATGAAGGGGTTGCGCGGGCGCGGGACGTGGCCGGGGGCTTGCTTGCGCGCGTGGGATTTCTTGGTGGGGTCTTGGGGGTGGTAGGTTGGGGAGGGGAGGGCGCTGGCGTTTAGAGTTGGGGGTGGGGGTGTAGAGGTGGGAGTGGCAGCGGGAGTGAGCGTGGGAGAGGGAGGAGAGTCTGCGGGGCTGGGGATTGGAGAGCTGGTATCGCGGAGAATCGCGTCGTCGGATGAAGGCATGTGTCCTGAACAGGAGGCAAAGCGGAGAGGGGGTCCAAGACGCGTAGGACGGAATGGGTATCGATGGTGGTGGTTGGAAGAAAGAAAGACGGAGGGTCCAGTTCTTTGTCGCAGATTCCCCGAGTCGACCACGTTTTCTTAGACCTGCACCCCAACATAAAAGGGGCCAAAGACTTTTTCACTCGACTCGTCCAGATTGGATACGTCGCGTAGTCGTTCCCTGCAGAACCAATAATTGAGCACCGATCTCTTGAGAATAGGAAAGGAGAGTTTCACCTTGTTTTTTTTCGTCGTTCGGAGGGATAGGTCAAGGCTCAAAACAACGTGCCCGCTTGTTCCAGCTCCGCTACTCCGCGAATAGACCCCCAGCAAGCACCGTCCTCCTCATCTAAATCTCGTCGTGGAGACGTGGCTGCAGTGTATCGAGGCTCTGTACACCGTTAGTTGGGCCTGGCCCGTCCTGCTGTAAGCCATAGCTTCACTCTTGGCCTCAGAGCCGTATCGTCGTCCATGATCGGCAAGAGCGTAGAGGGACGGTTTCTCCTAACCAAGGCCTTTTCCAGAAACTATCGAATGCTGGATGCGTGCTGTGAGGCACCGTCATGAAGCAGGGAACGGGGAACGGGGATGACGTGGAGAGGTCAGAAAAAAAATCTAATGTGGATGGAGATAAGATCTTGTGATGGTCCCAGCGCCAAGGAGATATGATGGCTGATCCTGAAGCTGATCATCGACGGGTTACATATCGAAATCTCTGTCCACACCCTTCTACAGATAACGATGGTCCGAAGGAACACTAGTACAGCTCAAAATGACCATCTCATCGACCCAACACACAATAAATGTATCTTAAAGAAACACATTTGGGAATCCCTGCCATACCCAGACCCCGGATCGAACGGGGTTCGATCCTTGTGCAGCGTAAACCAGGTGTCGAAATTCAACTTGGCTCCCGGGCCTTTCCATAACGTGCCCTGTTCAACGCTAATAGACAACATGACCACTCCGACAATACGAGCCGCATACGCTGCCATAGCCTCAGCCGGTGACAAATCATAAGGCTCGCTCAGAGCTCTTAACGACATCCACTATTGAGCATGTGTACTACGCCCGGTTTATCGCCAACCAACTGCGAACTTGGCTACGTAGAAGGGCAGTATTACTGAGACTTTTTCCAGATCACCCTGTCCCCGAGTCGAACGAGGTCCTCTGGGTAAGGATGCCTCCACCCACCAACGCGAAATACAAGTTCTGCGTGGTAACCAAAACACCACCGTGATTCTAGAGAATGAGTAACCACTGATAGTAATAAAACCGTCGATTGTCAAAGTGTCAATAAAACACACACCATCCGATCGCGAGCCGCATCCTCCACTGTTCTGTTCAGGGGTCCGTGGCACGTACGCATTCCAGAAATATCCCGAGTCCCAAATCAACACAGTTGGGCAAAAAGAGAGGTTCAGGTGACATTCCGACCTGCCTGGATCGAACAGGCGACATCAAGATGAGGGGGTGGGTGTATCCGTTACAGTCTTGCGCTCTCCCAACTGAGCTAAGGTCGGATGGTAGAGGATGTGATCTTAGACGTACTCTAAGTTGCCCACGCGTGTGACCGTAAATCGCGCCAAAAAGCGCACGCGGCAGAGAGTGGTATCGGCGCGAGTGTTGCCTGCGAGACAAGAGGAGGATGCGGCACTGCACCGCCGTTAGCCCGACTCACTGCTGCAAGAACACGATACTGCCCTAAAAGTTGAAGTCGACAATCTTTGGGGATAGAGTTACGCACCATATCTAAAGGCTACTAGGCGAACGCTCTGAATGAAATGGGCTGTGTGGACTGGCTTGTGTGCGACTTGGACAGGCGGATTTTGTTATCTGAGGCACGGGAATCTGTTGATCTAATCTGCGTTTATGTAATCGTCCGGTTTGGGTTTGCATGCCTTTCAATTTCTCTGCTACAAGTCGCCAGCGCCCACCGCCATGGACCGAGGCGCCAATCTCCATCGCATATTATCATTACCATCTTCCTCAGTTTTCCTGGGATCTTTCATGCTGTGAATTGTTAATGTCAGAATGCATCCGTCTGCTGGCAGCTGGGCCTCGACACGCGATGCACGTCCATTTCCGAATCGTGGTTGCGGCTCAATGCTGTGTTACATCGCATCGCCCCTTCTTCGGTATTCGGACCTTGATAATTATCTAGTCACACCCAGCCTCGTGGTTCCGCCCCGTCCATATAAAACCGGGACAGCTACAGCCACAGCTACATCATGGGAAACTCTTCTTCGAAACCTGGTGCAAACCTCGACGAGCACGCGGAAGACGTGCTCGAGGCACTCAAGCGATTCGACACTGTGCTAGTCGTGGACGACTCTTCGTCCATGAGTGGGAAGCGCTGGAAGCAGGTACGCCTATCGTTCCGTCTTGTCATACTGTTAACACAGCAGTACGTTGACAGGCGGGGAAAGCACTGGCCACACTCGCCGCCATCGCATCTCGATACGACACCGACGGCGTCGAGATCCAGTTCCTCAACTCCACCGAATCGCGAACAGGCGTCGTCGTAAGTCATCCCAACCCTCCGCGCCCATCGCATCTCACTCGATTGGCGTTGTTGCAGGATCCCGAGACGGTGAAGGCCTTGTTCAAGTCTGTCCGCCCGTACGGCCTCACGCCGCTGGGAGCGAAGTTGGGGACGCTGCTAAGGCAGTATGTCGCGAGATTGGAACGGGACGGGAAGACAAAGCCTGTCAATTTCATCGTCATCACGGATGGCGAGCCCAGTTGCGTGTATCCCCTGCCCACGAGTCATTTGATATCTGACTCTTTCCGATCGCTTCACCTCCACCTCCATCCACCCTTCCACCGCTTCAGCTGACGGCCAGGCGACGGAAGAGGCCATTGTCAAAGCCGCGAAAGCGCTCGACCAACGGAATGCGCGGGTTGCGCAGCTGGGCATCCAGTTCGTGCAGATTGGGGACGACGAGGGGGCGACGGCGTATCTACGGAGACTCGATGACGAGCTTACGAAGCAGGGCGTGCGGGTACGCACCCCTCTCTCTGGTCGATCAGGTTCGGAGGCTTACCTTCTGCGCAGGACATTGTGGATACGACGCTGCCGGAGGGAAGGGAGTTGGACTTGGTGAAGATACTCATTGGGGCGGTCAATCGACGCGTAGACAATAAGGGCTCGGAGGCGCTGCTAAATACATGACATACCTTCGCGAAGCTTGTCTTTTTGCCGTTTTTGCACGCAGCGAGTTATGGTTGCCGTCTTCGGAACGTCCTTCCTATTCGAGTTCACAAGGTGGCGGAAACCCACATACTTCGATCACAGTTCTTCGACATAGCCATGGTCGGTTCGTACTACAACTATTGCTCAACGACTTACTCCTTTTCGCCACGATGCGGAGTTTGATGGTTTTCGCTACTATACGCGCGATTACCGGCAAATGATCAGATATTGTCCAAAAGGTAACTAGTCGAGGCCATCCGCCTCTCCGAGCACGCGATACTGCGCTCGACCACAAAAAAAGGAAAGAAGATTCAAACGTCAGGACAGCATTTATGACGCGACAGACCCATCCTGGTGGCTTCCAGCAAATGTCTTACCCTCAACACCGCCCTCTGCATCCTCAAATCCTCAACCTCCTCCTGCAGCAGCCTCGCCCGCTCCCTCTCCTCCATCCGCGACATCGTCAACAGCGGTAGAAAGTCCCTGACCATCATCCACTTCTCACACCTCGGTCGAACGATGTCCATGATCTCCATCACAAAGTCGAACGACATGTGCCAGGTGATCCCGCTCACAACTATGCAATCCAGAGGGCAGATCCGGCTCAAGAAAAGCGCAACGGGTCCTTCCTCGCCGATGATCGAGACGCCCACTGAGAGACGGCGGAGCGCCTTGAAGGGTATGTGTTGGTAGGCGGAAGCGGGGTCTGAGGAGGGCGGAATATCTGCGGTGGTGGCGTCGATGAAAAGGCCGAGTGTGTGGAGTTTGGGGCAGTGACGAGCGAAAGGAAGGAGGGCCTGGAGCGTGAGAGTCGATCGCTCCATAGTTCGTTGTTGAGGAAGAGCTTCTCGAGACCGGGCCAAGAAGTGGCGATTTCTTCCACGTCCACATAGTATACAAGTCGTCTACGGTGGACGGGGGTATTGTGATCTTTCCTTCGACACCACGATAGAACCGTGGGTATTGTACATTGCACTTCAAGTTCATTTCTTGGTCTCTAGTTCGGTCTCGCTTTAATTTACATGAATTTGATTTGGGATTTCTTATTCTACTGACCATCTCAAGCGGTCTGCGTAACGTTAAACCTAAACGCAGGATTCTTCTCATCGACAAAACACCAAACGGCCTCCTTCCAGCCTCTCTCATTCCAGGAATTCAGCTTTGCCGGATACTTGTCGATCACAGGAACCAAACTCGCATCATGCGCGAGCATCACGAATACATCATCGTTCGCGTCGAACGCCCCTACCTTCCTAATCGACTCGCGCGACGTCTCAGGATCCTCGTAGAAGCCCTTGCCCTTGTCCGGGACTTCAAGAAACGGCTCTTTACGGTTTGCGAGATCGAATGTGCCGTCTTCGTGATGCGGTGTGAAGTACTCAGCGGAGATGGTGTGCCGGGCGGCTTCGACGAGATGCCCGGGGCATGGATGATGGCGGTGGAGCTGCTCGGTCGGGCGGAGCTGGCCTGCATGGTGGCATGTGTCGCCACCGAGGAAGAGGAAGGTTGTGGGAGTGACCCGAGCGAGAGCTGTCATGTGTCCCGATATGTGCTATCAGGGCGTGTACTCAGTAAGTCGATTGTCCGAGTAAGAGATTACAGAAAGAACGTACGCCGGGAACGTCTAGCAGGTACAAGCTTCCGTCGCCGAAGAAATCTACGGCGCGCAATCCTGCGAAAGATAAATTCGATCCGTCGAACAGCAAGTCGGTGACCTTGCGACCGCTGGTGGTATGTGTCAGTCGCAAGTCAGTCGTAAGCATGCTAGGGGATCAGAAGAACGTGACTGACCTGAAATCGCTTTCGAGCAGGGAGCCATTTGGGTTCGCTGGATAGAGATCCCTGACCGTGCCTTGTCCGACCACGAGCTCCGTAGTTGGCGGGAACTTTGACATGTCGCCTGTATGATCGAAGTGGGCGTGGCTAAATCGAATCAGCGCGCCAGGAGAATACGTGAATGGCGAAGCACACACCTCCAGATGACAGCTTTGATGCTCTCCAGCGGTATAGCAGCTTCAATCAGCTGGTCCGTGATATCCTTCTCCCCGAAAACCTGCAGAATCTTGTTCTTGACGAGATCCGAGATGGCAGGTGCTGAATTCTCGGGGTCCTTGCGGGGTCCGAGATCGAACATGACACGCTTCCCCTGGTGTTCGATGAGGAATGCGTACATTGGCGGCCCGCGCAAGTCTTCGTGCCCAGGCAGCACCGGCAGCATGAATAGAGATGCAAGTATCTTGTCTTCTGGCGACGAGAGATCGAATACCTTGACGTCGACCGTCGCGGTTGACGCTGGTATTCCTAGATCAGTGTATGAAGGCATAACGGAATCAAGTAGGTGTTGGGATGAGTCGGTTGGTGTCCTTCGTTGTCTCTGGAGCCAGACTTTCGACCCTCTCGAAGGAGCAGTGTAGCCTGAAAGGCAGTGAACAAAATCCTAGCGGATGACTTCTTTAATACTGAGCACCGACGGTTCTTGCCGCGATCTTACTCATGCTAAACAGCTGACCTATGATATTCGCGCATTGTTTAGGAATTCTAATCGTAAGGAAGCCGGCTGAACTCCCCCGCTCGTAGTCAGTATGACTTCATCGCCGGGACTTCGATCCATATGCGCCGAGTAGAACGAGGAGCGGCAGCCCATATGGAGGGAACACAATTCCTTGCTTAGGGTCGTCAGACGATGTAGGAGCATCTTCGGCGCGACGTTGACGGAAGTTGAACGGTGATGCGTCTATCACATGACCTCCACATGTTCTCGAAAATGGCGTCTCGCTCGTCGAAGTGTGCTTTGGTTGCCCTCTCACATATATAGCCGCCCAAGAACAAGACGCTGGTAATCATCACCCATAAGCACGGCGAGCTGCGAACGAGGTATCAATTTCATCCTTGGACCCAAGTTGTTGAAGTTGATCCAACGTCGTGAGATGGTGATGCGTACAGGGACTATGGCGCTGCTGACGGCGTGGATATGGATGCAGGGAGTGTAGAAAGGGCTGCTACTCGATCGAATCGAGGGCTGGGCGATATGACCTTGGGAGAAGACGACCGACGGCATCGTTCACGAGGCAATGTCCTACGAGATATGGTTAGAGGGCACCTCATCACCATCCGACTCGTCACAGCTCCATACCAACTATCAGTCCGAGTCACCGCTGGAACAGGCCTCAGAAGATTCTACCACCCAGGAACGAGATGGGCGACGCCGCGCCTTGACGAGCCGCCCTGGAGGATCCACCCGTGCGCGGAGCGCAGCCCACGGCAGCTTGGTTGTTGGGTACACGAACATGCGTGCGCGAGCACACTCCGAGCGTCCGCTCGCGTTTCGCTTCCTCCTATCCTGCCCCATCTCGCAAGACCGAAATCGTCTTCATCTCCGTGAAACTCCACGACACACCCGCCTTGATCCCGGACCCCAAATCTTCCCTACATCACGACGCATACACCCCAGGCCCCCTCTCCTACCCACGCGACCGCCCAAGCTCGCCCCAGGTCCTCCCTAGATCACGACGCATACACCCCAAGGCCCCCTCTCCTACCCCCACGACTGTCCAAGCTCATCGACGGCAGTCCTTCCAGTTCCAGGAACCCTGCGCAAGATGAAGAAGACCTCTATTGTCGCCTCTGACAACGATGGTCTTGCTTGGTGAGAGTCCTCGTGACGTGGCGAGCGTACGACGTTCGGTCGATGTTGGCTTCGTCTGGAAGACGGGAGTGGGAAGTCGAAGTATGGTGGCGGACGTGGAGTGAGGTAGACACGACTTGGACACTGTTCGAGACAAGCCCGGGCATAGCTGGATGTCGCTTCGGGCTGCTGTGACGACAGCGGGCGTCCGACCCAGGGATACCAGCGCGTGTCGCGATAGGTAGGTCTTGTTCGGCGTTTAAGACGACGAGGTGATCTCCACTAGCACGATGCCGACCCCGTGGATGATCAATGCCGCAATTTCGGTCACAGGCGTCGAACTCTCCCGCTGCGCCATCCCCAAGAAAAGAATGAGGACGGTAGAATGCGGCGTGTTTTCGGGGTTTCCTGGATATCCCGATAAGGGGGGCGAGAAGATTCGCAGCAGGTCTCGCATGTGTCGTTCGTGGGCTTGGTCATACGGAGATGTGTGGGTACGCTCTTCAAGGGCAGGGATGGAGGAGCGAGGAGGGGTGGAGCTGCTACCGCATATACCGGGCGAATCATGCGAATTTGGCATGTCGTCGACGGGGTTGACATCGCCCGCCGCCGCACGTAGTGTCGTATGCTTTGGCTGTCTTCCGGAGAACCAGGGCTTCACGGTGCTCAAACCGAAGCCGGGAGGCAGGGACGTAGATGGGCGGCAGACGATTAGGGCTACGGGGAATGGGACGTCGTTGCCAATCGGGGCTGGAGGAGGGGATGAGAGGGACGATGTTCTTGTGTATCTTGTGCTGCTTATCGCAGAGGGGCAGCGTGTAGGTTGAACCCTAAGTCCATTCCGGATGTTGCCGAAGCCGAAGCCCAAGCCCTGAATCCTTTCCCCACCGCCGCCGCGTCCCACTTCCACCTCTCAAGAACGTCAGCATCGGTTCTTCAGCCACGCCTTGGTAACAAGCTTCATCCCCGGACACAGCGACGCCACATCGACCCGCCTGCACTTCCTATCTTTTGGGGCTTCCGAATGATATAGGTAATGCGTATAGGAGGTGGGTATGTGACGGACGGGCGCAGGTCGACGGCCGTGGGAGATCATGAGAGAGATCGGCGATGATGCATTCAGCGTCCCCTGGCATAGATAATGGGGATCAGTGGTGGTGGTTTCGAGAGCAGCTGGAGCGAGGGCAGACGAGATGGCGGAAGGAGTTTGATAGGGTTCGAGCGTTGTTGCGAAGGCAGCCTGCGCTGAGCCTTACTTGCCGGCGAGCTGTTGAGCCAGGCTGTATCTATCATACAGCTGCATGGGAGATAAGTGAGATAAGCGTTGAGTGGTAGGAGCGGCAGAACAGTACGTACCATCGCTGAGAGTCATCGTTTCTTGCGAAACTCGAGAGAAAGCAGTCACTGGTGCGGCATAGAGGCTCCTTCGTCAATCAATCTTGCGGTTGTTGAGCCAGGCTGTACTAGATAGCGGGCGGGTAAAGAGATGTGAGGTTATGGTCTGAGCAAAAGCAGAGTGCGCGATAACAATAGAGGACGTCGATCGGATGAGGCTCCGTCAAACGGTATGAGTTGCTCGTTCTCGAGACGGCGATGGCGTCCAAAAACGTCAGTGGCTGTACATGCCATCAACAGACAACTCACGTGCAGTTCGTTGCACCTCCCCAGTTTGTTTCATTGTTCACGCCATCTAAGACTAGATAACACCCCAGGGCGCCGTTCCGTCGCAGAAGCCCGCTACTTTGGGTCTTTTAGTGTAGCGTTTAACGCAGTCGTCACGGGTCGAGAGTTCTTGGAGGACTTTTTGAAACGCAAGGAGTAGGACCCTAGTAGCAGAAGTTTAAATGCGACGGTCAAACGTTCAATTTCACATCATATATCATTACATCAAGTAGCGCGGGAGAGCCGAGTGATGAAAACTCCGGAGTCATTTCATTGTAGGTATACTGAAAGGCGTCTTTTCACGCACTAGGCGGGTCGCAGAACGGCAACGGTAGGTCTAACGGGGTATGGTTGGGGACGTATCGTAGATGTAGAGATAGTCAAACTCCTGACTTGTGGAAATTGAACCGGTCCGGGTACAACTCGTGCTGGGCTCACAGCAGTTCATTCATGCGACAACTCACAACAATCTGAAATATGGAGGATGAAAGAACACGCCAATGCCCGGCGCAACTTTGTCCTCTCTCTGTAGCTGTTCCACCACTGAAAGTGCTGTTACAAATGACTTAAGTTGTCTGCAAACCAGTCAAGAAGAAATCCACAAATCCCATCGTCGCTCAGAGAACAGCAAAACAATTTACACACAGCACGTATTACAGCAAGTGACCAAAAAAAAAGTGATGTACAGACAACGTCCGCCAGAACAACATTGACCACCTGTATTCACGTTCATGTGGGTCCGCAACCGTCAGAAAAAGGTACAATGCCCACAAAAATGGCGGCAGGGCACCGCGTCTCGACGAATCTGAACACGAATAAGAACAAAGAATCACTAGGCAGCGCCAGCGAAAAACGTACGGAGTTGAACACTTCGTGAGGAGCACAGGTCCAACTCGCCGACTCACTATATCCCCGAGGCGGGACGGATACGACACCGCCGGCCTCGTCACGCATGCTGCCCTTCAACACCCCCGAAGACCTGTTGTCCGCCTCGATCATCATCTCTTTCCGGTGTCGCCCCCGGCGCTTTCCACACAATTCACGACCTGTGCGCGTCGTCAATTTCGTCTACAACAGCAGCGGATCAGCGTGACCTTGGCTGTCGTCCATGTTCAACATGGGTATTGTGCTGCCCATGCCCCACGCGTCGGTCCTAAATAGGCACCCGAGACCTCCTGTTCCCTATTCTGCACGGGCACCACATCTCGGAGCGTGTGATAAGGTAAAAATGCACTGCCCTCCACCTGGTGTACTGTGAATGTCGCGGTGTGCTAGGAGGGGCCATGATGAGATTGCACATGTTTGAGACAAGGCAAACCGGCCTTCAGCGTTAGGGGTCAGGGACCCGCGACGTAAAAGGCGCGCGGGGGACCTCTAACCGACGTGCCACTCCTTTCGTCCTCATGCCTTCGAAAAACACGCCGATGCTCCCTCTCACACTTTGCCCTTTGTCTTCCGCCCGCAACATCATCGTACGTGCTGGCTCGGTGGCGGTCCAGGTCGATGAGGACGTGTTCGTGCGTGGCTCCGATGTGTTGGGCCCTATACTGCGAAACTCTCCTAGACGCCCGCCTGGCGCATTGACAGTCCTCGTTTTGAGCGACGACGGCCAGGATCTTTTGCGTTACGTGGACCACGTCTACAACTTGTAAGCCGCACGACACACGGCTTCATTCACCACTGACGTTGACGTTCAGCGCCCCGAGGACACCGATCGCTCTCGACGTCTTGCGCTCTCTGTTTTACATGGGTCGCAAGTATGACCCAAGCTTGTTCGACGCCATGTCATTGATCGTGGCGACGGAATTTCCCCCGGACCTGACGCAGTGGGACGTCGCTTGCGTCGCACCGTTCAAGGTCATCACTTGGACAGCGGGTATCGAATTCGACCTCCTCGACTTCGCCTACGAGTTCGACCTGTATACGGCGAAACCGACGTTGCTGTACCGAATCTGTTGCATCTATAGTCTCGTACGTGCCACGGCCACCACTGCTCGGTTTCCGGCTGACGTCAGTTGACACAGGGTGACAGACTCTCTGGCATTAGGCGTTCGAACGGTACGCAGGCGCGGCTGACTACCAAACAGCAACAAGTGTGCACAGTGGCCATCCACCGGCTGCTGATCACACAGAGGTTGTTTACGTTGAGGTGGCTGCACCGCGGACAGATTCCAGTGGAGGGATGTGGCACTACCGATGTTTGCCAAGAATTTGTTGCACAGACACTCATCGAGGTCGAGCACAGTGATCGACCTATTCGGGCGTTGCAAATGTGGGACGCGAGCTGGAACGATCGCATGTGCTCGGCGTGTGAGAGGCATGCGAAAAACCTCCATTTTTCCGGACGAAGGGAGGTCTGGAAAGGACTGCCGGCGCATTTCGACCTCAGGCGATGGAGGGAAGCGGCGGAGCTGTAGGTCGCTCGGGTGAGTTTGCTGGAGTTGAACATTGCAGTCAGTTTAACTGACCATCCATTAGAAGAGTACTCGCCCGATGATTGAGATTCAATACGAGTGACGTCCCCCTTCTCAGCGTGCCTGCTGTCTGAGTAGTAGCATTAGTATAGGGGACGCGTTAATAACAATGGCCGTCGTGACCCATGGAACGACTTGATTCCGCGGCTGACATCCCTTTCCGAAATCAAGAAACGTGTTGTCACGACGGCGCCTGTGCCACCAGTTGGCGGTCGGCGTGGATCATTTTTCACAAGAAGCACCGCGTCCCCTTTGATCATAATGGCCGTTTTGGCCTTGGTGAGCTTCAGCCACGGCGCTATTTCTTGGCGAGCACTGCAAGCGTTATCGTAGAATGGGAAGAACATCTCGTCCGCGCGAGGGACCATGCTTCACATCGTTGACCTGCAGACTTAGTGACGCCACCCTCCCGCAGACCATGCGTAACCGACTTTCTCCTAACAGGTTCCGGCGTCTGCTTGAGGCGCAGAACACGCTTCGGTCGCTCACGATCGTCGTTCGGCTACGCCCCGTTGGAGGTGAACACCCTCAATCGTAACTGTAGACATAATTCATTGTTGTACCCCGCATGACCTACAACTCAGCCGCATCCTTTGGCTGTGCGAAACAGTCAGTTTATGAGGAGGGATGGTCGGGCACACCGAACCTCTCCCGACTTCCAAGCCTTGCGCCAGCGCGCCCCAACCCCGCATCCACGACCGAATGACGTGCGATTCCGAGCTCGCCGAGTGACGTCCTCCCTTCCCAGCGTGCCTCCTGTTCCGGGTGGCATTAGTATAGGGGACCCATTAATAGGAATAGCGATCGTGACCCACGCAAACAGTTGATTGCGCGGCTGACATGCGTTTCCGAACTTGCCCCCCACCCAGCCACCCTGAGACCCCCCCTGAAATCCGTCTTTCGTCGCTGTCCACCATGAACGATGCTCCTATGCCCCCTTCGCTGACAATGGCCGTCGTGGCCGTGGCGCGTACATCGACTCCGGCTCCTGTCTTCCTTGCTGACTTTCATTGTCAGTATCCGACGTCGGGCTTCAGGAACGCCACCCGAGGAACGAAGCTTTTGATTTCGTCCTTGGGGACGACTCTCAGGCCGCCCCTGTCAAGGTAGAGGTCACCTCAAGTTTAACGGCCAACGTTTCCATTCAAACAGGTGTGCACGATTTTACCGGGCGTTACCCATACTCATCCCGACCAGCGTTCGTATCCAATGTTGCGACATTGAACATTTCGTCCGCCCGAGGGACCATGGTTCACATCGTTGACCTGCAGAGTCAGTGACGCCCCTCTCCCGCAGACTATGCGTAACCGACATGTCCTTAACAGGTTCCGGCGTCTGCCTTGAGGTGCAGAACACGCTCCGGTCTCTCAAGATCGTCGTTCGTCTACGCCCCGTTGGAAGTGAAAACCTTGAATCGTAGCTGTACACCTAATACATTGTTGTACCCCAAATGATCTACATTCAGCCGCACCCTTTGGCTGTGTGAAACAGTTAGTTTAGAATCAGCGATGGACGGGCACGCCGTACCTGTCCCTAGTTCCAATCCTCGCGCAAGCGCGCGCTGCGGCGCCTTTCCCGAAATTCGCACCGCGGATTCTTGCAAACTCCAAGCAAACCCCATACAATAGGAGCCTTCTCCAGACACAGGCCTCCAGGCGCGTCTGCATTCTATACGAGCGTACCTATCCCTCGCCCTCCCCTGACCCGACGCTGTATCGCCCCGCATTCCCAGCCACACCGTCCACGCAGAGCCCACAGCTGACTGGGTTCAACCAAGTTCACATCCATGACCGAATGACGTGCACGTTCCAAGCTCGTCGTGTGCAGAAATCCAACGACGGCGAGAGCGGCGGAAGTCAAATGCGGATAGAAGGTCGTGAAGCTCCTGCCGGTCATGACGTTCATTAGCGCGGTCGAACCTCCGTCGAGAGCGACGAATAGCGGTGATGCTGTCAAACTCTCTGCGACGGCAACCACCCGGTTGTTTGCAGGTAAGCAGAAGAGCGTGTAAGACCGAGTCGTCTCCGCATACGCCGGCATGACGACCCCCGTCCGCCGCGTGGCGCCGCATGGGTACAAGAAGCCGGCAAGCTCCTCCAATGTGCCGTGCGGGATGATAACGTTCAAGTCACCTGGGGTCCATCGGCGCCTTGCCTGCGCCTGAAAGACGGCGAGACACGTCGATCCTGCCACCACGCCTCCAATGCGATCTAGTGTGGACCAAAACGTCGACGACACGTCTACGTCACGCAGATGAGTAGCTGTCCAATACAACCCACAATCTCACTGACCATCCTCTGAGAAATACATCCTCAGCGCCTTCTTGCAAACGCCCACCACGTGCCGGTGGGCCGCACGACGACACGCCCACGACAGGCGGGAAAGAGACATTGAAGCGTGGACGTCCAGATGCATGAGCAACTCCAATAAAAAATCCTCCATGTTGAAAGCAGTGTTCACGGAGTCCATGGAGAGAAATGTAAAGATCCTTGGGGAAGTCGGGGGGGGACCGATCGTTAGATTTAGCCGCCCTATTTGTGCACGAGCGCCCCTTGGGCCAACTCCCTCCTGTCCACAAACATCAGCGCAGCATTATATCCACCTGTATAAGAGTATATTTATAAATTCAAAACCATTTTTCGGGGGTGATTGGGGTGCCATATGAAAGCTTATATATACATAAACTCATGTGCAAAAGAGCTAAGAGATTGGCGGTCGCGTTGTGGAGCTATGTGGCCATGAAGTGGGCGGGGTTGATGGGGAGACGGGGCAGACATCAAAAATATCAAAGTCCGCTCAATACAACTTTCGTACATCCTTTCCTTGTTCTAGCCTATACTAATATGAATATACTATGCTGCTGGCTTGGTATAGATGTTGGATGATAGCTTTTTTCAGTATAGGCCGGTCGCATGTCGCATGTCGCATGTCGCATGTCGCATGTCGCATGTCGCATGTCGCACGTCGCATGTCGTTCGCAGCTCGCACATCGCATCTCACATCTCCCATCTCGCATCTTTATTGCTCACAATAAGAAGATGATGATGATTCAATCTGACGATCAATACATTGAATTTGATACACTACAAGCCGGGAGATGGCCAGCGGCCATAATCTCTCTCTTTCGCCCACCCAGGTGGCTTATCTTTCAGCTGGTGGATACTGTTCTTCGGGCAGAAAAATACGGTGCTGATCCGACCAGGTGTGAGAACATCTCCCTCCACCATAGGCTTCGGGGTCCATCGGGCGACTGCATGGAAGATTTTGCAGGCCTGGAATATGCAAATATCACCAGGGTTGTAGCTATACAAGTCAGCGTACACCGTGGTGCAAAGTGCTGCATTTACTCACCGGAACTTAGCACGCAACTGAGGGATGAGCATCTCTCCTCCTTCGAAATAACCACACGGAAAGCTTGCGGCGGGACCGTTGTCACCAGTGTCGCAGTGAAGGTAGACTTGCAATTTATAAACAATTGCACGACCCAACCATGGCCCTGGGTCCTCTGGTACCCAGACACCTGCGTCGAATGCAGCTTTGTAAGTCTTGTAAACTGTCGGGTACACTACCTCGAAGATCGCAGCGAGGCAGCCAGCCATGACGCGTGTGTTTCTAAAATATAATTCAGCTCCTGCGAGAGCCGACCCACTTCCCGTCATGTTGTGGGAGAGAAAAAGACCCTTAAAAAAATTAATGCGGTACAAAAAAGAGTAGAAAATGCAACGCACCTTTGAAACATTGCCTTTCTGCGTCCAGCCGTGAACAAGATGGTAGACTCCACACCGCTCTTGCTCATAATCACTGCCATCATCCTGGACAGCACCACCAGTCTGATTCTCGTTCTGGTCTTCATCCTCGTAATCATCTTCCCCGACCTCCTCGGTGTACTCGTCTTCTTGATCGAGGTACTCACCATCGTCATCCTGGTACTCACCATCGTCATCCTCGTCCTCATTATCATCATCCTCGTCGATGTCCATCCCGTTGTCGTTTTCCTTGTTCTCATCGCCGTCGTTCTCATGATCCTGTTCGGCGTTGTTGGACTGATTCTCTGGGATTCCTATCTTGTAGCGCATTACACGGGGGTTCGGGTCGTTGAGAAGGTGGCGCTGATCTTTGAAGGAAATATTGGGCTGTACGGAGGCGGCATATCGCTGAACGACTTCATGGTATTTTGCAACTTGCTCCGCCTGTGGTTGTGCGCTTCAGCCTAGAAAAAACACTACAGAAATCTGTCCGATACTCACCGGAAGACCGTCGTGTGTAATCTTCTCTCCCTTTTTGAGAAGTTTTTGAAGATGCGCCTCGGATCTGTGTTTGTACTGCTTGGACCAGTCCTTCACCTTGAAATGAAAATATGAACAAGGGAAACATGCCACGCACAAAATCAAGACGAACCTTGGTTTCCTTTTCACGCCTGCGCCTCCTCGCAAGATAAAAAAATAGAGGCTTGTCGTTCTTGTCAAAATATTGGGCTGAGAAAACTTGCGCAGGATGGCTGGGGCCTAAGAAATCATCGCAGATCTCCTGGAGTGGTCCGCTGGGGACTTTGTCTGAAAGGTCGTCGATCGATAAGTCCGGAACTTTGAATTTATCGGCGTAGGTCATGAAATGTTTCGCCTTGAGGCGCGCTGCGTTTATCGTCCTGTTGATCCGCGCCTGTTCACTGCGAACTCGTTTCCCGGTCGAGATAGTGTCGGATGTGAACCTGGCTATGTCTGGTACAGGAACATTGTCAGAGGTAAGCAACGCCTGGCATAATACATTAGATCCCTCAAACTGGGGCTGGAATAATAAATACCGGCAGCTCCTTGCGCAACTCGGGGACGGTCCGCTGATTCAGGCAGAGTTAATAGTATGTTACAGGCTAATGGTGGAAATGACAAACCTTTCTCTTCTTGCCAGTTTTAGCGTCCACAGTCCATAGGCGTTCATTGTTGGTAGACATCGATGGATAACTGTTAAAGGGGCAGGTGGAATTTATAAGAATTTTGAATCATGTGAAAATAGGGCAAGCGGCAAGTTGCATGTCGCATGTCACGTGTCGCATGTCGCATGTCGCATGTCGCATGTCGCATGTCGCATGTCGCATGTCGCATGTCGCATGTCGCATGTCGCATGTCGCACATCTCATGCTTCACAGCGATCTGTTAATCATATAGCTACTGCCTATCTGGATTAATATTAATATGCATAAACCCTAAGATAACCCTGTATGAAGTGGTCTATATGTCGTTGTCGCAATTTGGGCACGAGTACTTCACCCAATCCCTTCCTAACAACTGTCTAACAACAGTCTTCCCAATCCTAGCCCGCCAATCCTCTGGGAGCGCATCTTCCGCCAGCCATACCTTCACCCGGCTGACAATGGACCCATTTCCAGCACATGATCCTGCATTAGAAGTACGGCCACGAACTATGGGTAGGCTAGCCAAGCAATGCTCCTATCCATATTCTTCCTTCCCTGTGCCGCACAGGGAAGCACCCACCGCACCGCGCAGCGGTGCACCCTCCACGGCCTCGGGGAGGGGGAACCGTCTGCGGTTCCGCTTGCACCGCGGGGAACCGCGAAGAAATGAGCCCGCTAGACGTCGTTCTTTATGGCGACGACCTCCGTGCGAATCTTTCGTCTAAATTGGAAATCGCAAGCCCCGTCTTTTTCCATCCGACGTGTATAAGGTGCGGTCGCCGCCTATCCATATTCTTCCTTCCCTGTGCCGCACAGGGAAGCACCCACCGCACCGCGCAGCGGTGCACCCTCCACGGCCTCGGGGAGGGGGAACCGTCTGCGGTTCCGCTTGCACCGCGGGGAACCGCGAAGAAATGAGCCCGCTAGACGTCGTTCTTTATGGCGACGACCTCCGTGCGAATCTTTCGTCTAAATTGGAAATCGCAAGCCCCGTCTTTTTCCATCCGACGTGTATAAGGTGCGGTCGCCGCCTCTGCGAATGTTATACCCGTCGCCTGGTCCGTCGCCCCCGTAGTCGCCGGCGGCGGCCACGATTTTTGGTTTGTTTTCTCTCATTTTCCAGCGTCCAGCAGGTGACCCCGGTCCCGCACGAGTGGTCGGTCCTTGTGAGGTGTTTGCCGTTGTGAGTGCAGTCCCCGCCGCCATTGTCCTCGGCGACGACCACTTTAGGGTTAGTGACCACTTTTAGTAATTTTTTTCATTTTCAAGTGTCAAAGGTCACACCGCGCAGGCCAGGAAAGGGACGTCCGTTGATGTATGTGTTGCCGCCATGACCATTTTTTTTTCAATCTTTGTATTTTTCATTTTCGTGTGTCAATGGAAACCCCGCACTTGCGCTGTATGTGTTAGCGGTGCGTCGTCGGTGTCGCCACCGTCAGTGGAGTCGATATTCATTATCTCTGAGTGCAACGGTAATTGGTAGCAGTCCATTACATCACCCATTTTCGCTTTTTGCAGCAGTGGTTTGGCGGAGGGCAGGCGGTTTTGCGTATTCAGCCGTATGGGTCATTTGGCATTTTGATCGCTCTTTTCATTTTCGCCTGTTTTGCTTATTCAGCCGTATGGGTCATTTGGCATTTTGATCGCTCTTTTCATTTTCGCCTGTTTTGCTTATTCAGCCGTATGGGTCATTTGGCATTTTGATCGCTCTTTTCACCCACGCATTGTCGCCTCGCTTTGCACCCCCGGCGTTGCGCATTTTGGACTGCCTGCTGTGGTCGGCGTCGCCACCGTCAGTGGAGTCGATATTCATTATCTCTGAGTGCAACGGTAATTGGTAGCAGTCCATTACATCACCCATTTTCGCTTTTTGCAGCAGTGGTTTGGCGGGGGGCAGGCGGTTTTGCTTATTCAGCCGTATGGGTCATTTGGCATTTTGATCGCTCTTTTCATTTTCGCCTGTTTTGCTTATTCAGCCGTATGGGTCATTTGGCATTTTGATCGCTCTTTTCACCCACGCATTGTCGCCTCGCTCTGCACCCCCGCCACGATTCCCCCTCTCCTTGCTCTTCATGATGAGCTGGAAGACGAACGAGCAGGATGCATACATTCTGGGACAAAAAAATCAACGAGACACCCAAGACACACCCGGGAATTGAACCGGGGACCGCCCGCTAAGTCGCAGACAAAGCGTGCGTGATAACCATTATACCATGTGTCCATGTTAAAGGTGGCATCGCCTCAGAATTCCCAGTGCAGCTGCAAATAGAATAGAGTCAGAAACAGGCGTGTGCGCGTCATACAAACGCGTGGGGGCCAGGCGGTTTTGCTTATTCAGCCGTATGGGTCATTTGGCATTTTGATCGCTCTTTTCACCCATGCATTTTCGCCTGTTTTGCTTAGTCAGCCGTATGGGTCATTTGGCATTTTGATCGCTCTTTTCACCCACACATTTTCGCCTGCCTGCGCTCTGCACCGCGGTTTTGCTTGGTGAGCCGTATGGGTCATTTGGCATTTTGATCGCTCTTTTCACCCACGCATTGTCGCCTCGCTCTGCACCCCCGGCGCTGCGCATTTTGGACTGCCTGCTGTGGTCGGCGTCGCCACCGTCAGTGGAGTCGATATTCATTATCTCTGAGTGCAACGGTAATTGGTAGCAGTCCATTACATCACCCATTTTCGCTTTTTGCAGCAGTGGTTTGGCGGGGGGCAGGCGGTTTTGCTTATTCAGCCGTATGGGTCATATGGCATTTTGATCGCTCTTTTCACCCATGCATTTTCGCCTGTTTTGCTTAGTCAGCCGTATGGGTCATTTGGCATTTTGATCGCTCTTCTCACCCATGCATTTTCGCCTGTTTTGCTTAGTCAGCCGTATGGGTCATTTGGCATTTTGATCGCTCTTTTCACCCATGCATTTTCGCCTGTTTTGCTTAGTCAGCCGTATGGGTCATTTGGCATTTTGATCGCTCTTTTCACCCACGCATTGTCGCCTCGCTCTGCACCCCCGGCGCTGCGCGTTTTGGACTGCCTGCTGTCGTCGTGGTCGCCAATGTCAATGGAGTCCATATTCATCATTTGTGAGAGCAACCGTAACCGCTAAGAGTCCATGGTGTACCCTCACTGCCGCCATTGCTCCCCAGTGTGCGACCGGGAGCGTTTCACACCGGGTGAGGCGAACGGTCGACACCTGTACTACGCTGGTGTTTCAGAGTTTCGACGTCGGTTCTGAGGGCATCGATGTCCTCTCGCAGGCACTCAAACTCGCGTTGGAGGTCCCCAACGATATGGTGCTGTTCTTGAGCTGGGGAACACTGGGGGTAAGGCGGGAGTGGGCGTGATCAGGGGGGACTTACTGAGTTGGGACCGAATGCTAACCGCAATACGTCCCATGGACGGCTGTCGCCTCAAGACGTTGTTCGCGGCGGCCCCCACGTTCGTGTGTTGCGCGTGGACTGCCGGGGCGGTGAAGTTGCTCTCATCACCCGGGTTAGGCGACGCGGACTCCGTGTCGCTCCCGTCGCGACGATCGCGTTTGGTGGGTGCAGGATTGGCGTCGGCCGCTACTCAGTGCGGTGCGTCAGCGAGTGAGTGGTAGTGAGATTTCTCAGGATCGTACCAGCAGCTGAAGGGTGTCCCCTCTTGAGCACTCCTTTCGGCGAACATCTGCCACCATGGATGTTGGAGACCGGGTGGACGCACATTAGCGGCGCATCTTCATCGCGCGTTGATTGCAGCGCATTGGCGCCATCAGGGCTCTGGGCAGCGCGGCCGTCAGTGAGAGCGCTGGGGCCACGGATCTTGACTGACCTTGAAGTCCATGGTCGTCCTCGCAGGCAGCTCAAGATCGTGGCAGGGAGTCCGTGTTGCTGGAGGCACAGTGGTCATGGTGGGCGAAAGGAAAATTTCACTCGGGATATTTGTATGACTAAGGTTTTAGGTCGCTCCTTTCCCGCGGGTATCTCCCCCCGCCTGACGTCATCGCTCGTCGACATCGCTTTCGTTCTCTTGTAGAGGGCTCACGCGCTCAATGTGTATGCAGGCACTACAAAACACTAACGCAAGAAATCGACTTGTTTTGTGTATCATAATGGCACTATGGCATCCCGTCCTCGAGATCATACACTCGCTCTCGGGTGTACACCACCTGGTGTTCGACGTTTTCCACTCGGTTTTGTAGATTTTCTACCACGAATTCAAGGGCCTCCACCTCCCGTCGCAGGGTTCCCATCTGTGTTCTAAGTTCGTGGAGTATATCGTTCTGCTCGTGGGCTGGAGGACGATCAGCTCCCAGGCGAAGCGCAGGGTATGAGGGGAGGGGCAACTTACTGAGTCGCATGCGGATCCTAAAAACCGGCGTGCGCGAGGGGCTACTGGCAGAAGTGTTGGTGTCCACGGTGCGGAGCGCGGCGGCGGGCGCGGTGTTCTCATCGGGCTGGTGAGGCGACGCGGTGACCCTTTCGTCGCGGTCGCGACGAGGCCGTTTGGCTGGTGCAGGATTGGCGTCGGTGGCTGGCCAGCAAAGCGCGTCAGCCACAAACGGGTGCGGAAAGAGTGCAAGGTCGTACGTGCTTGGGAAGCCTGTCCCCTCTTGAGTTCTCGCCCTCGGTCTGGCGACGGTGAGACGGGGTCGACCACCTGTCCGTCGCCCATGGCTCGGGCGACGTCGGAAACCTGGGTCAGGGGGTGTCAGCGACGACACTTGTCCCGCACACGTCGAGACTCACCTCCGCATCGCGCTCATCGGACGCGATCTCGGCTTCTGGACGCGAGGTGACTATGGTTTCCAAAGAGTGCAAGGTCGCAGGTGCTGGGGAAGCCTGTCCCCTCTTGAGTTCTCGCCCTCGGTCTGGCGACGGTGAGACGGGGTCGACCGCCTGTCCGTCGCCCATGGCTCGGGCGACGTCGGAAACCTGGGTCAGGGGGTGTCAGCGACGACGCTTGTCCCGCACACGTCGAGACTCACCTCCGCATCGCGCTCATCGGACGCGATCCCAGTTTCTGGATGCGAGGTGACCATGGCAGACTGCATGTGGTGGTGAAGCAGGAAGATGGAGTGAAACAAAATTTCGCTCCCTGTTTTTATTTTGGGTTGTACCATGACTAAGCTTTCTGATGGCCGCCCAGGTGTTTCGGCCGAGGAACACAAACGTGCATAGTGGGAGCGCGCAAACTACAAAGTGCTACTGGGGTATAGTGCCTAGACCTCGACGCTCATGTCCCCACCGTCCTCCGAGGGAAACAGTACGAGAGGATCCATCCACCCGGACGTGTCCACGTCGTCCGGGAACAACTCGTTCTCGGCACAGTCCACCTCTGGGAACACCTCTTCCTCGGAGAACAGCTCGTTCTCGGGAACGTCCTCGTCGGCGAACACCTCGTGGTCGGAAAGGTCGCCCGCCAAAGTCGTGGAGGCTTTGTGGCGACGATATTCCTCCAGCAGCTCGGGAACGTTGTCGGTCATTGGTCGACTGCGCTTAGGCGCGTTCTCGTTGTCGAGGGTGGTCCACCAGTCGAGGGCTATGCCCTCGCCGTGGGTTGTGGCACGCGTAACGTGTGCTCTTTCCATCGCACGCTTTATGGAATCGATGTCGAACGAGACGGTCTCGGGCGGCTGGAGCTCGCGGGAGAGGGCGCTGAGAAACGGGGGCACAGAAGGCGTGAAGCCGCGCCCGTAAGCCGCAGCCACGTGGGAGAGGGCGACATGCTGTGCAGACGATCAGTGAACGCGACGTGGGGGTTGCGCGGGGCCACGCACGATTTCTCCTGCGAGCTTCTTCTTCATCCACGATCGGCGATTGGAGTGTCCGAGCGAGGTCACCCGCAGGCAGGCGGCGCGCAGGCGGTAGTCGAAGTAGTCGATGAGCTCCTGAAAGTTGGCGACGCTCATCGTGGTTGGAGATCAGCAAAGTCACGTCACGATGGTCACACTTGTGGCGTGGGCAAAGGGCCTTGTTGTGCCCTGTGTTGGTTGACGGGTTGAACTCTGGGGAAAAAAACTTCTCCCTCCACCGCCACTCCACCTGTGGGTTAGGGTGGGATGAACAACAACCTACCTATATTCTTCCTTCCCTGTGCCGCACAGGGAAGCACCCACCGCACCGCGCAGCGGTGCACCCTCCACGGCCTCGGGGAGGGGGAACCGTCTGCGGTTCCGCTTGCACCGCGGGGAACCGCGAAGAAATGAGCCCGCTAGACGTCGTTCTTTATGGCGACGACCTCCGTGCGAATCTTTCGTCTAAACGGCAAGCCGCGTTCTTTTTGGGTAGAGGCGTTTTAGGTGGGGGGTGTGGACTCTGCGAATGTGGTACCGGTCGGGTGGTCGGCCGCCGCCGTCATCGTCGTCGGCGACGTCGATTTTTTTCTTCTCAGTTTTGAGCTTCAAAGGTAACGGAGCGCAGGTAAGAGAGGTCGCTTATTGGTTCTGTGTTCGCAGTGGTGTGGTAGGCCACCGCCTCCGCCGTTGTCGACGGCGACAACCATTTTTTTGTTTTCTGATTTTTAAAGGTCACTTATCGCAGGCAAGGGAGGTCGCTTGTTGGGTATGTGTTTGAGGTGGGTCGTCGTCGTCGTCGGCGGCGATGGGGACAGCCAATTTGTGAAATTTTCAGGTTTTGCGCAGGCGGTCAATGAGGCGGGTGCTGCGTGTGATGTGGACGGTCGACCATGTCGTCGACAACAATGCCGGGGCAATTTGTGTAATTGTAAACTTCCGATTTGCGACTTGATTCAGCGCTTCGGTTGCACATGTTACAGTCGTCGGCGACGAGTACCGCAGAAACAATTTGATTTTGATATTTTTCTTTTGGCGGGCAGCCGGTTTGCTTCGTGATCTGGAATGGGTCGTTCGTCTTACTAAGCATTTTGAATCTGGAATGGGTCGTTCGTCTGACTAAGCATTTTGATCGGTCTTTTCAGCCAAGTATTTCGGCCCCCCCGTGCTCCGCACCCCCCAGCGCCTTGTCGTTGCTCCGTCTTGGGGGGGCCCTGCTGTTGTCGGCGTCGCCAACATCCACGGTGTCAATATCATTATCTCTGACTCCAACCGCAATTGGTAGCAGTCATTTCCTTCTCGCTCTGTGGCCAGGGGTCTCTTTATATTTTTCTGAAAATGTTGGCGTCGTTGTCGGCGACGGTGTCGGCGACAGCATTTTTGTTTTCGCGTGCATTTGATGCAATGACACTTCAGGATGCGCGCATTGCGATCTCATGACCCATTTTCATGTTTTGCGCCAGTGGTTTGGCGGGGAGGCAGTGGGTTTGCTTGTGATCTGGAATGGGTCGTTCGTCTTACTAAGCATTTTGATCGGTCTTTTCAGCCCAGTATTTCGGCCCCCCGTGCTCCGCACCCCCCAGCGCCTTGTCGTTGCTGCGACAGCATTTTTGTTTTCGCGTGCATTTGATGCAAGGACACTTCAGGATGCGCGCATTGCGATCTCATGACCCATTTTCATGTTTTGCGCCAGTGGTTTGGCGGGGAGGCAGTGGGTTTGCTTGTGATCTGGAATGGGTCGTTCGTCTGACTAAGCATTTTGATCGGTCTTTTCAGCCAAGTATTTCGGCCCCCCGTGCTCCGCACCCCCCAGCGCCTTGTCGTTGCTGCGACAGCATTTTTATTTTCGCGTGCATTTGATGCAAGGACACTTCAGGATGCGCGCATTGCGATCTCATGACCCATTTTCATGTTTTGCGCCAGTGGTTTGGCGGGGAGGCAGTGGGTTTGCTTGTGATCTGGAATGGGTCGTTCGTCTGACTAAGCATTTTGATCGGTCTTTTCAGCCAAGTATTTCGGCCCCCCGTGCTCCGCACCCCCCAGCGCCTTGTCGTTGCTCCGTCTTGGGGGGGACCTGCTGTCGTCGGCGTCGCCAACATCCACGGTGTCAATATCATTATCTCTGACTCCAACCGCAATTGGTAGCAGTCATTTCCTTCTCGCTCTGTCGCCAGGGGTCTCTTTATATTTTTCTGAAAATGTTGGCGTCGTTGTCGGCGACGGTGTCGGCGACAGCATTTTTGTTTTCTTAGGGTTAGAGATGCAAGGACACTTCAGGATGCGCGCATTGTGATCTCATGACCCATTTTCATGTTTTGCGCCAGTGGTTTGGCGGGGAGCCAGTGGGTTTGCTTCGTGATCTGGAATGGGTCGTTCGTCTGACTAAGCATTTTGATCGGTCTTTTCACCCCAGTATTTCCGCCGCGTTTGGGGCGCCTTTCGTCATCGGTGTCGGCGGCGATGGCGGCGCACATATTAACAATTTCTGATGCGAAACGTAATCGATAGCAGTCCGCTCTCTTTGCATGTCATCCCAATAGTACACAGTCTCCGCTCTTTCCCCTGAGGACATGATGCAACAATGCAACCTGACAGGGTCGCGGTAGATGCCACGGACACATCACGGAGACAACACGTACATCAATGCCCGTCTCCAAAGAGTCCAGCTCATATCAGGTAAGGCGTTTCCGTATATATTGTCTGCCATCAGGGTTCGCCGATCATATGCTGACTGCTATATATATGTATGGGGATGACCTGACAAACTGCTCCGCCATTTTCCAAATCGCTTCCCTCATCCCATGCAACCCACACTTCCCCCGGAGCTCATCCATGAAGTCGTACATCATTGCGAGCGTACCCAGTGGCGCGAGTTGAGGTTCGTCTCCCCAGCATTTAGACAGGTGGTGGACGCCGTATTCTATGACTCAGTGGAGTTGAACACGAAGGAATCGGAGTTCGACCCAAATGGGTGGCCGTTCGTAGAGAATAGAGAGCTGACACTGCTCTCGGTAAATCGTCACATCCCGCCCCTTGTGAGGAGAGCGAAGTTCAACGTCCCGGATGACCCGTCTCGGCTCATGGACCCGGCTGTCCGGGACCTTGCAGCATTCTCGGGTGTCACCGAGGTCAGCATCATCGGCGAGGGCTGGGGGTGCGTCATAGCAGAACCATTCTTCAGGGAGCTGTTGAGGGCGGCGAATCTGGTGAGGGTGGACCTGGTCAACCTCGACATACCGCTGGATATTTTGCTTGGCTGTACACAGCTTAAGCACCTGGCTCTCGACTTCGCCAGGGTAACAGAGGCAACGGAGCAGCCGGACGTTCATCAGCCATGGAGCGGCCTGGACGAGCTGTCCCTCTTCAATAGCCGGCCCACGATGGAACTGGAGAACGCGCTTAGGGTGGGGTCGGGCGTCAGGGAGTTGAGGACCTTAGGCTGTCCAGTAGGGGAGTGCAACCGTCTGGTCGACATCTTGAAGGGATCGCTGAGAAGCCTAGAGATCACAAAGCTGCATGAAGACGGTGAAGTACCCATCTCTTGTGTATTTGGTGCTTGGGCTGACTGTTCGACTGTTCAAGCGTCGAGTCTGGAGATCAATGGGGCCACGCTCCTTGAGGATCTGCGCCTTGGTTTCGTGGATTCGCGTAGCTGGGAGAGCATCCCAGCCATTCTTGAGGACATCGGTCGCCTTCCGGATTTGCGTAAGGTCGAGATAAGGGCCGGGCATGAGCACAATGCGACGGAGGAGGACCTGGAGGACGCGGAGGACGCGGAGGACTCGGAGGACTCGGAGGACCCGAATCCGTGGCGAAGGGTCGACGATGTGATGTTCACCCACGAGAACGAACCGACTCTGAAGATCGTGGTAATTGGCGAGCCGGAAACAGCTACGTACATCAAGAACCACATGCCACAACTCGATGGGCAGGGACGGCTTGAAGTCAGACGAGTGCAATACATTTTCAGGGTCGAGGATTATGTGAGACTTGTTGGATTGTGCTCGTCGACGGCATTTGACCAAGGTTCATGCAGGAAAATCACTTTCGGCCGTTCCGCCTTTGACGATGTCAGCGCCCTCATTCGCTTTCACTTACCCAACCACTTTCGTTTTTCTTGCGCTTCCGAGAGAAATTGTAACACGAGCTATGAATATATTTTATCACTGCGAATAAACGGGTGACAACCGATAAGGACCTTTGTGCTAGGAGTGAGAATTGGATGAGGAGGGACGGGTGGACGCCTTCAACCGAGCCAGATCCCTGGACTTGTTCCTGCAATTCAGTCACCGCAACATGTTGAACAACCGGTGCAGGGGACCCTGTCTAAGCGCTAGTCGCTAGTAGGCAAAAATTATAACCCTGGTTACGGCACTGGATCGGACGCCGCAGGGGACCCTGTCTAAGCGCTAGTCGCTAGTAGGCAAAAATTATAACCCTGGTTACGGCACTGGATCGGACGCCGCAGGGGACCCTGTCTAAGCGCTAGTCGCTAGTAGGCAAAAATTATAACCCTGGTTACAGCACTGGATCGGACGCCTTCAACGGAGCCCGATCCCTGGACTTGTTCCTGCAATTCAATCACGGCAACGTGTTGAAGAACCGGTGCAGGGGACCCCTACTTCACCACTGCTATTCGTCGCGGACGAGCACTGATATAATCCGCGGGCAGTAGGAGACAGGAGACGGGTTCCCTGTTCGTCGTGGACGTCAGGCATGGTAGATGGCAGCAAGCAGGTCGTGATCTGGAAAGGGGAGTTTGTCTGACTAAGCATTTTGATCGGTCTTTTCACCCAAGTATTACTCCGCACCCCGCACCCCCTCCTCATTGCTCCGCAGTTCGCGGGCCTTCGGTCGCCGGCGTACAGCGCGCGGCTGTCGTTGGCGACATCGGAAAGCTGGGTTAGGGGAGTCAGCGACAACTCTTGGCTTTCGCAGACACACCACGCTCATCGGAGGCGGTCCCGGTTTCGGGACGCGCAGTCACTGTGAGTGGTGTGCGCGCGAGGTGCAGGAGGATGGACCGAAACAAAATTTCACTCTTGTGGTATGACAAAGCGCTTTGATCAGTCTTTTCACCCAGGAAATTCGCCTGCCCACGCTCAGTACCGCTCCGCGTTTGGACACCTCGGCTACGAGTGTTCGCCCCCTTTTGAGAAGGCTTAAGGTGATGCCCGTTCAGTGACAATTTCTTTTTTTCGCCCAGAAGCAATTGATGGGTTATTCGCAAGACGTATACATAGGTGTGCTACAGTTGTTTCGGAAGCGCAAAAAAAGATGTATCAAACTGCTTGGCGGGCGTCCAAAATTCAACGGGAAAGTAGACGAGGTCAAAGACTAACGCACGCATGAACCTTGGTCAAATGGGCTTGACCAGTACAATGCGGGAATTCTCACCTGATCGGCCGGGCTAGTTTGACTTCAAGCCGGCCCACCCCAGCAAGCCGTGGCATTTTCTCCACGAAGTCGGTCTCATCAAAGTCTCGAGGTACCACGAGCTTCAGAGTCGGCTTCGCGATCTGCTCGTACATGAGATCGTCGACCTTTCCCCACGGGTTGTGTAGCTCGGTCGCCTCGTGGTCATACGCGGTCGTTATGTCCACGGTATGCAGGTACCTAAGGCGACGGATACCTGAAAGAGCAGCTGGGATGCTTCCCCAGCGACGTGTATCGAGAAACCGGAGGGTCAGATGTTCGAGGAGAGCGGCCCCGCTGATATCCGGTGTCGACACTTGAAAAGGTCAAACAGTCAGTGAAACGGCCAAATCCACAGGAAACGAGTATTTCACCATTGTCCAACGACGCGATCTTCAGCACTCTCAAAGACCCCTTCAGGACGTCGATCAATCGGTTGCAGTCCCCCGGATCTGCCGACGAGGCGCCATCGTACGTCAGCTCCCTCACGCCCGAACCCACCGCTAGCGCCGTCAGCAGTTCCACCGTCACCGGGCTACCGAACAAGTCCAGCACCTCCAGGCAACTCCATGGCTCACTTTTCATCGAGCTCTCCACCACCTCCGTAACACTGGCGCGCGTGAGGCGCAGGCGCCTTAGGCGGCTGCAGGCGAGCAGCACGTTCATCGGTATCTGCAGCTCCTCCAGCTCAAGCCTCTGCAAATCCGTCGCCGCCAACAGTCCCTTGCAAAATTTCGTTTTGTACGTCGGGTGCTCCGACCATGTCCTTGACCCGTAGCCCCTGACCGTGATCCTCAGTTCGATGACGCCGAGGAAGGAACGGACCTCCCGGATATCCCGCTCCATGACCCGCTCCCCGGAGACTGGAATGGTGATCTGAAGACGTCGGACAAGACGTGGGATGTGCCGATTTTTACCTGCCATGCGTAGCAGGCGATCCGTGCGGGGCGTCCAGTCGTCTTGCTGACGCGTTGTGGTGTCCAGGTGTACGTCATGGAACAGCACCGCGTCCGCCGCCCGTCGAAACCCTAACGACACGGACCTCCACACTCGCAGTGTCGCCGAAAAGTCGGAACTCTCGCGGTCGATGCACCAGACGATTTCCTCGATGATGTCCTGTGGAACTTTGGGTTGCATGGTGAGTGGGGCGATTAGAAAAATGGGCGGAGCAGTTTTGGTCCTCGCAGTCGGCATATGATCGGCAAATACCGAGCAGGCGACGACATGTATGGGAGTGCCTTCTCCCGTGTATATTGGGGAGCGCGCCCAGGATCTGGCCCTGATATGGGCACTGGATCGGACGCCCATTTGAAGAGTGTTCCCAAGCCGCTGCGGTACGTCCCTGGTGAGTGGGGCGATTTGAAAAATGGGCGGAGCAGTTTTGGTCCTCGCAGTCGTCATATGATCGGCAAATACCGAGGAGGCGACGACATGTATGGGAGTGCCTTCTCCCGTGTATATTGGGGAGCGCGCCCAGGATCTGGCCCTGATATGGGCACTGGATCGGACGCCCATTTGAAGAATGTTCCCAAGCCGCTGCGGTACCTCCCTTCAACCCCCCCTCGTTTCCATAGGGCGTAAACGAATGTGCCTGAACTGCCCATGGCCATCTCAAATGTGGTGATCACGCGCCCTTCGATTGATCCAAGGTGGGAAACAAAGTTCCGTAAGGCATTCGTTAGTGTGGTGCCTCACCTACGGAATGGTTAGGCGCGGTGTTCTCATCACCCGGGTTAAGCGACACGGTGTCGGTGCAGGGGAAACTGATATTCAACATCAACTTGTGTTGCTGGTATACATCAACGGTGCATAAGTATGCTACGCTGGGGAGCTGCCATGGGAGGGACTGCTGAACCGTGGGACCCCGTCTTCGAGATCATCAACCCGCTCTCGAGTGCTCGCAGCCTGGTAGTCGAGATCGCCGACTCGGTTTTGCAGAGTTACGACCTCGATTTCGAGGACATCGACCTCGTCTCGCAGCCTGCCGACCTGCTGTTGGAGGTCCAGGATCATATCGTGCTGCTCTTGAGCTGGAGAACAGTTAGCGTAAAGCCCGAGCGCAGTCTACGAGGGCGGACTTACTGAGTTGGATGCGAACCCTGAAAGCACCTCTGTCCGATGGCTGTCGCCTCAAGACGTTATTGGAGGTAGCCCCCGCGTTCGTGTCTCTCGTGCTGAGTGCAGTGCCGGGCGCGGTGTTCTCATTGCCCGGGTTAGGCGACGCGGTGTCCGTGTCGTCGCCCTCGCGGCGCGCCCTTTTAGTGGGTGCACGATTGGCGTCGGTCGCTACCCAGCGCTGTGCGTCAGCCAGTCACAGGTGCGGAGATGGCTTCGCATCGTACCTCCAACCAAAGCCTGTCCCCTCTTGCGATCCAGCTCTCTGTCCCGCGACGATCTGTGAATACGGGTCGGTGAGCCCCGCGCCACGCTGGAGACCGGGTCCACCTACTCTGGTGGCGCTTCTCCATCGCCCGTCGCTGGGGCGAGATCGGTAAGCTGGGTTAGGGGGCTTCAGTGACTACACTTGTCCCACTCATCGAGACTGACCTCCGTGTTCGCCTTCGCAGACGCATCACGCTCATCGGATGCGGTCCCGGGTTCTGGAGAGGCAGTGATCATGGCAGACTGTGAGTGGTGTGCGCGGGAGGGGCAGGAAAGTGGACTGAAACAAAATTTCACTCCCCATTTTTATTTTGGGTTGTGGTATGACTAAGCTTTGTGATCGGTGTTGTCACCCCCAAGTATTTCGGCGGACACCGTGCTATTGAGCGTTCCGATCTGCAGCGCAAAAGTTATCTACGATGTACAAGTGCTACTTGGTATATCTCACTCCATGTCCTCAGGAAACACGACCGGCGGAGCGACCAAGCCGTCCGTGTCCATGTCGTCGAAGAGGTCGTTCGCAGCGACATCCCCGCCCTCCGTGTACTCCATGGACTCCTCGCAAACCAACTCGCTCGCAATCACGTCCTCCTCGTCCGACTCTGAGAACAACTCGTTCTGGGGACGGTCGTGCGCGACGACGTCCTCGTCGTCTGACTCTGAGAACAACTCGTTCCCAGGGACCACCTCGTCCTTGCTAGCCAAAGTCGCGGAGGCTCTGTGGCGACGATATTCCGCCAACAGTTCCGGAACGTGGTCGGTCATCTGTCGGGGGCGTTTAGGTGCCCTCTCGTTGTTGAGGGACGTCCACCAGTCCAGGGCTAAGCCCCCACCCTGACACGTGGCCTGCGTTACGTTCGTTCTTTCCATCGCGCGGGTTATGGAATCGACGTCGAACGAGACCGTGTCCGGGGGCTGAAGCTCGCGGGAGAGGGCGCTGAGGAAGGGAGGCACCGAAGGAGTGAAGCCGCGACCGTAAGCCGCCGACACTTGGGAGAGGGCGACGTGCTGTACAGAGCATCAGTGACAGACATCGCGACCACGATGGTGCGGGCACGCACTATTTCTCCCACGAGCTTCTTCTTCATCCACGCTCGTTGATCAGATGGTTCGAGCGACGTCACCGCTAGGCAGGCGGTGCGCAAGCGGTAGTCGAAGTAGTCTATGAGTTCTTGAAAGTCGGCGACGCTCATCGTGGTTGAGATCAGCAAAATCAGGTCACGACGGTCACGCGTGTGGCGTGGGGAAAGGGATTGTTGTGGTGTATTATAAGAGGTTTTTGTAAATGGGTGGGGGTTAGGCCTAGGTTGGGGCTAGGATTTGTGATTATTTCGCACTTGCTACTGGATGTAAGTGTGAATCACCGTCATCTACCGCGCAGTTGAATCACACTTACCTCCAGAATATCTCGCGCAGTGGAGCCCGTCATCTACCGCGCAGTTGATTCACACTCACCTCCAGAATATTTCGCGCGGTGGAGCCCGTCATCTACCGCGCAGTTGATTCACACTCACATCCAGAATATCTCGCGCGGTCGAGCCCGTCATCCACCGCGCAGAGCCCGTCATCTACCGCGCAGTTGATTCACACTCACATCCAGAATATCTCGCGCGGTCGAGCCCGTCATCCACCGCGCAGTTGATTCACACTCACATCCAGAATATTTCGCGCGGTCGAGCCCGTCATCTACCGCGCAGTTGATTCACACTCACATCCAGAATATTTCGCGCGGTGGAGCCCGTCATCTACCGCGCAGTTGATTCACACTCACATCCAGAATATTTCGCGCGGTGGAGCCCGTCATCCACCGCGCAGTTGATTCACACTCACCTCCAGAATATTTCGCGCGGTGGAGCCCGTCATCTACCGCGCAGTTGAATCACACTTACCTCCAGAATATCTCGCGCAGTGGAGCCCGTCATCTACCGCGCAGTTGATTCACACTCACATCCAGAATATCTCGCGCGGTCGAGCCCGTCATCTACCGCGCAGTTGATTCACACTCACATCCAGAATATCTCGCGCGGTCGAGCCCGTCATCCACCGCGCAGTTGATTCACACTCACCTCCAGAATATTTCGCGCGGTGGAGCCCGTCATCTACCGCGCAGTTGAATCACACTTACCTCCAGAATATCTCGCGCAGTGGAGCCCGTCATCTACCGCGCAGTTGATTCACACTCACATCCAGAATATTTCGCGCGGTGGAGCCCGTCATCTACCGCGCAGTTGATTCACACTCACATCCAGAATATCTCGCGCGGTCGAGCCCGTCATCCACCGCGCAGTTGATTCACACTTACATCCAGTAGCAAGTGTGGAATATTTTGCGCTACTGTGTCAGTTACCTATGATCCTAGCTTATTATCTGCGCGGTTTATGAGAGGCGTCACCGCGCATGGTTTTCACCTTGTGCATATATGTGCGCGATACATGAGAGGATTCACCGCGCATAATATTTACTACTTGCTACACTTGAGTCTCGATGTGAGTGTGGCAAGAATGTAGAATGAGACTCGTGTGTTCCACAATTCACGTCCCTGGGCCACACTCAGGCCACACTTGCGTCTCGACGCGAGTGTGAATCAATCGGTAATAGGCTGTTTTCATACGTGATTTTAAATTCCGACAAATTTGAAGATGCACGAATCAAGAGCCGTAGTTGTGGTGGCCTGAAAGGTTCCTCGGCGCTGGGGACCTAAGATGGCTACGAACTCACAGCTCCTGACTAGCTGTGAACCCGCAGTGAAAGCCCAATACAATGTATTATAATATTTATACCCAGTCCGACTGGCACTAAGTCACCTTTGTGATGCCGGCGGCCCTGCCATGAGGTGATTAATGTTCATACAAGGAACACGATGATAGTAGGCTCACGGTAGGCACACTGTTCCTCCTTCATCTGTCTTTATTCTGAGTATTATCGTGCCCTTGAAAGAACAACATCAGGAATGAGCAAGATGATACTATGACATACTCACATCGGGCATGCGACTCGTGTACTCCACGCTCCCATAGATGATTCGGCCGTTGGAGGCCCAGAAGTAGACTCGGGTATCAGCCTGAGAAGAATCCAACTTTCAGTACAAAAAGGCAGAGGGAGGGGTCGGGCTACATACGGGATATTCGGACATAGTGAGGATGGTTATGAACTAGTTAAAATCGGTTGAGATACCCAAGGGGCTGAGACATGTGAGCATTTCTATGGTCCAGGTTTTAAGGACGCCAGCTAAGGCGACAACGTGGCCAACGTGTCAATAAAATCAAGGGGCCTTCTGCCGTATCACAGATGATAATAACGTTATGTTCGTAACTAGTCGCCTCGTGTCCTATCGCGAAGCGCCCAGAAATCGCATCTTCACCAGGTCTTCATGTTCCCATCGTCAACGGGGGCAGCCATGCTTTCTGGTGCTTGAGGAGATTTCGCTCATGAGTGAGAAGAGTTCTGATCATAATAGATATATACTCAGGGAGTGGGCTACATGTGCGAAAACGGCAGGGAAAGGTTAATACGTTACATAAACGGGGTCCGATCGAAGGAGAACAGGCGTAGATGCCTCCCGTTAGACATCGCCCCCATCTCGACGCTTCTTGGGGACTATCTTCTTCTTGACAGCATCTACCGCACAGCAGGTGAATCACACTTACATCTAGGATATTTCGCGCGGTCGAGCCCGTCATCTGCCGCGCAGGTGAATCACACTTACATCCAGAATATTTCGCGCGGTCGAGCCCGTCATCCACCGCGCAGTTGATTCACACTTACATCCAGTAGCAAGTGTGGAATATTTTGCGCTACTGTGTCAGTTACCTATGATCCTAGCTTATTATCTGCGCGGTTTATGAGAGGCGTCACCGCGCATGGTTTTCACCTTGTGCAGATATGTGCGCGGTACATAAGAGGATTCACCGCGCATAATATTTACTACTTGCTACACTTGAGTCTCGATGTGAGTGTGGCAAGAATGTAGAATGAGACTCGTGTGTTCCACAATTCACGTCCCTGGGCCACACTCAGGCCACACTTGCGTCTCGATGCGAGTGTGGATCAATCGGTAATAGGCTGTTTTCATACGTGATTTTAAATTCCGACAAATTTGAAGATACGTATCGCACACTTGCTTCGGAGCATGAGACTACCCCGGACCCAAGATTTGAGAATGGTACACAATATATGTGAATCCGCTGAATTTTTCCTTCATCTTCGAAGAAAATCTTACTTTGGATGCTTAAGTACGCTCAACTTGGCCTACTACGGACTAATTAGTAGAGGACATACTTTCCGTAGTGATTGTTCGTGTGCATGGCGGAATCACCCCACTGATTGAATGACAAAATCCAATCACCCATGATCTGATTGCATCCATACTGGTCTATTCCCTACCGCCACGAGCAGGCATACTTCACAAATGTTCGGGACTATTGAAAAAGTGAGTACTCAATTTCAACGAGCACTCTGCAACTAATGCCCCGTGGAGAATGGTGCAGCAAGTATCAAGCTTCAAATGGATCGTGAGCAAGAACTAAGAACAGAGGAGGCTTCTGCCCTGCTAGGGTACGGAATGCTCGCTCTCAAAAAGTCCCAGGACCATCCTGCGGTCCGCCTCCAGTTTGGCAAGTTCAACGACAGGAAACTCCGCACCAAGGATGTCGAAAAGATGGTCCTCAGTTTCACCCATGAGGGATACAACCACAGGCAGTTGACCAGCGCGATACCAGTATTGGTCGATCCTTTGTGGTTTGAGAACCAAAATTTCCTCAAAAATCCCGCCCTCAACGAGACATTGCCCACGATAACGCTGAAGCCCGACTACCAGAAGGCTTCTATCCTGGCCCTGAGTGGCCAGCACCGCTTTGCAGCGGCACTTGTGTATCTCGAAAGCTTCGAGAACGATTTACAAACCAAGGATCAACGACTGGCCAAGGATCTGAAGGTTCCGAAGAAACTTGGGCAGGAGGAGATTGCTGCAAAGGAGGAGGACATCCGAGTCTTGAAGGCCACATTGGAGGAGTACAAAACCTGGGCTTTTGTTTTCTATGACAAAGGTGAGTGTTTCATGTAAGTATATATATTCATGGTATGATGACACTGAAACTGAATCCAGGGAAGGCATCGCAACGGCTCTGCAGCCATCTCTCTCGGAACCAGGCAACACACGACTACAACGAAACTGAGGAGGATCGACTGGCACTTAGCCTTCGCAATATTCGATCCGCGCAACTGGGTCAGGACCAGGAAAAGGCCTGCCTCGTGGCCATAGAGGGCACGCGAAACCCGAAGTCATCGTCCCTGCTACGGAGCAAACACGCGCGTCCAATGCTCATTGAGATGATAAGGGCTGGGTCGTACTATCGACAGAGCGATATATTCAACATTCACTGGTTATCTAGCGCATTCCTTGGTGTTCATGGAGCGGTAAGCAGCCCAAAAAAAGAGATAATTCTTGTATAAATATACATTTTTCCTTGTAGATCCTTGCGTTTACAATTTCTCGCGGAATCAGGCGGTTAATTAGGCTCTTCAGCGCCAGTCCTTTCCCTACTATAGCAGAAGTCATGGCCACTATCGAAGCCTGGAATAAAACTTGGGAATCACCTCAGGCCTCGCCAGAATACAAGGCGGTCCAGCAAAGAATACAATCCGTTGCGGGAGCCTTTGAGTTGGGGGAAGATCTAGATGACCACCGGGTCCCTGCATCATTGCTTTCCAAAATCGATGCTATCGCTCAGGAGCAGTTTGGGACTGCACCCAGGATGCTCGGACAGGATTATACCGTCCTGTATAAGAGTACTCTTATATACAAATATCAAAATTTTGGGGATGTTAGGGGTCCAAACGAGAGGTTATATATGTACCAATGAACCTTTAAAAAAGCTAAGAAATCGGCGGTCCGGTTGTGGAGAAAAAGGAGGGTAAAGTTGCGTGCTCCTGGAAGTAAATAAGTCACGTGACGTGGACCGTCATTTACCGTAATGCTTGGTGTGAACCGTCCTTCACCGTAATTGAGGTGAAAAGTGGAAACCCAGGTGCGAAACCAGGTGCGACGGATAACCCAGGTGCAAAAACAGGTGCGAGGCCAGGTGCGACGGATGCGGGGAGGTGCGACAGGAGGTGGGAATGGTACAAGGGCAGGTGCGGAACCAGGTGCGACGGATAACCCAGGTGCGACGGATGAGACCAGGTGCGAGAGGAGGTGCGACGGATGAGGGGAGGTGCCACGGGAGGTGCGAATCGTACAAGGGGAGGTGCGGAGCCAGGTGCGACGGATAACCCAGGTGCGAGACCAGGTGCGACGGGAGGTGCGACATATAAACCAGGTGCGACGGATGAGACCAGGTGCGAGAGGAGGTGCGACGGATGAAGGGAGGTGCGACGGGAGGTGCGAATGGTATAAGGGGAGGTGCGGAACCAGGTGCGACGGTTAACCCAGGTGCGAGACCAGGTGCGACGGGAGGTGCGAATTGTACAAGGGGAGGTGCGAAGCCAGGTGCGATGGTATAAACCAGGTGCGGAACCAGGTGCGACGGATAACCCAGGTGCGAGACCAGGTGCGACGGGAGGTGCGAATTGTACAAGGGGAGGTGCGAAGCCAGGTGCGATGGTATAAACCAGGTGCGGAACCAGGTGCGACGGATAACCCAGGTGCGAGACCAGGTGCGACGGGAGGTGCGAATCGTACAAGGGGAGGTGCGAAGCCAGGTGCGACGGATAACCCAGGTGCGAGACCAGGTGCGACGGGAGGTGCGACATATAAACCAGGTGCGACGGATAAACCAGGTGCGAGAGGAGGTGCGACAGTATAAACCAGGTGCGAGACCAGGTGCGAGAGGAGGTGCGACGGAGAAGCCAGGTGCGAGAGCAGGTGCGAGAGGAGGTGCGACAGTATAAACCAGGTGCGAGACCAGGTGCGAGAGGAGGTGCGACGGTATAAACCAGGTGCGAGACCAGATGCTGTTAGGAGGTCCGACGGATAAACCAGGTGCGACGGGTGAGGGGAGGTGCGAGAGGAGGTGCGACGGGTGAGGGGAGGTGCGAATGGTACAAGGGGAGGTGCGAAGCCAGGTGCAACGGTATAAACCAGGTGCGAGACCAGGTTTGGCATGGACACATGGTATACTTGGTTATCACGCACGCTTTGTCTGCGACTCAGCTGGCGGTCCCGGGTTCAATGCCCGGGTGTGTCAATCACCACTAGTGGCAAGATTTTCTTATTGCCATCTTTCTTTGCACCTTTCTCTCAAAATGTTGTGTTTCTAGTGATTTTCGCGTGAATGCTGACGGGGTAAAGTTGCGTGCTCCTGGAAGTAAATAAGTCACGTGACGTGGACCGTCATTCACCGTAATTGAGGTGTAAAGTGGAAAAAGTGGAAACCCAGGTGCGAAACCAGGTGCGACGGATAACCCAGGTGCGACGGGAGGTGCGACGGGAGGTGCGACGGGAGGTGCGACATATAAACCAGGTGCGAAAGGGTTAAGGGGAGGTGCGAAGCCAGGTGCGACGGTATAAACCAGGTGGGTGACCAGGTGCGACGGATAACCCAGGTGTGGGGGAGGTGCGACAGCAGGTGCGAGAGGTACAAGGGCAGGTGCAACGGGAGGTGTAACGGTATAAAGCAGGTGTCAGAGGAGGTGCGACGGATGAGGGGAGGTGCGACAGGAGGTGCGAATGGTACGAGACCAGGTGCGAGACCAGGTGCAACGGGAGGTGCGAGGTGAAAAACCATGCAACCTCGGTATGTTGGAACCCTTATTGTCCTTTCCCGAAACAACATCGACCTGTGGCGGCGGCATTCCGACTGATTCCTTACTTTTTTCCCCGTTCCATCTCCTTCCCGAAAATGCCATCGACATCAACACTCACTGACTTTGAGATATGGAAGAAACCGACGTACTTGACAACGACGACCTACCGGAAATTGGTCCCGAGGCCGATTCCGACTCTGATTCTGATTAAGGGTTTCCCTTCACTATTTTATTTCTAACCCAACTTCCCATTTCACTTTCGAAGTTGCCTTTTCAAATTGCGCAACTCCAAGGGGTTTTCTGGCAATGAAGGGATCTGAGCCTGTCGCCGTTCTTACATTTTCTTGATTCCTTTTGTTTTTCCTTGACTTATTTTCACACCAGATATTGACAAGACGACTTCAAGAAATTCACAAAACAGCAAATTTATTATGTACAAGTATTTTTTCGTTACCGAGCTAGAGGCTGAGCCTCGGATTGTCGCTTACCTCTTCATCAGTCGGCTCGTCAACCTCTTTCTTGGGAGGAACCCCATATGCGTGTTGAGGATGGCATGGGTCTCCCAAATTTTCTTCTCAACTTCTTCCATATATCCTCGCGTGTTCCACGTCACGGAGGACCTGGTCTTTGGTCATGTTCGCGTGATACGGGCCTCGGTGAAGGTCGCAGATGATTCCACAGTTCATCAGGCGCATGGCCGGCGCGAGGGTGGGCCCTGTATGGTCTGAGCACTGCAACCTTGATTTTGCGCATTTCTACGAGTCTGCCTGCACCGGCGGAATGTTGCACCTCGGTACTCACTTACCGAGGTTTTCATGATGCGGATACCGAGGTTCGCTGAGCTCGACTTGTTCACCATTTCCATACTCGTCCGCACGTGACGTAGGCCACCGGTCCCCTGAGGCCTACCTCCTAGCTAGTGCGAGAGGAGGTGCGACGGATAAACCAGGTGCGAAACCAGGTGCGACGGACCGGTCCCCTGAGGCCTACCTCCTAGCTAGTGCGAGAGGAGGTGCGACGGATAAACCAGGTGCGAAACCAGGTGCGACGGTAAAAACCAGTTGTCAGGTGAGGTGCGAAACCAGGTGCGAGAGCAGGTGCGACGGATAAACCAGGTGCGAGAGGAGGTGCGACAGTATAAACCAGGTGCGAGACCAGGTGCGAGAGGAGGTGCGACGGTATAAACCAGGTGCGAGACCAGATGCTGTTAGGAGGTCCGACGGATAAACCAGGTGCGACGGGTGAGGGGAGGTGCGAGAGGAGGTGCGACGGGTGAGGGGAGGTGCGAATGGTACAAGGGGAGGTGCGAAGCCAGGTGCAACGGTATAAACCAGGTGCGAGACCAGGTTTGGCATGGACACATGGTATACTTGGTTATCGCGCAGGCTTTGTCTGCGACTCAGCTGGTGGTCCCGGGTTCAATCCCCGGGTGTGTCATCATATCCTTCGGCATAATGTTTTATAATTGTGATCTTTCTTTGCATCTTTCTCTCAAAACGTCGTGTTTCTAGTGATTTTCGCGTGAATGCCGACGGGGTAAAGTTGCGTGCTCTTGGAAGTAAATAAGTCACGTGATGTGGACCGTCATTCAGCGTAATTGAGGTGTAAAGTGGAAACCCAAGTGCGAAAGCAGGTGCGACGGATAACCCAGGTGCGAGACCAGGTGAGAGAGGAGGTGCGCCGGATGAGGGGAGGTGCGACGGGAGGTGCGAATGGTACAAGGTGAGGTGTGGAACCAGGTGCGACGGGTAACCCAGGATGGACAACCCAGGTGCGACGGATGGGGGAGGTGCGACAGCAGGTGCAAGAGGTACAAGGGGAGGTGCGAAACCAGGTCCGATGTCAAGTGCGAGAGCAGATGCGAGACTAGGTAGGAGGGGAGGTTTGAGACCAGGTGCGAGAGCACATGCAAGAGTAGGTGGGAGACCAATACCAGGTAAATTTCGAAGTTGAAGTGAAGTTATCCTCAGAAATAATAGGGAGAAATGGCTCATTAATGGTGATGACGCTCACTTACGCTTCCTTACGGTGGACTACGGTGGGAGACTTAGGGTTAGGGCTGCATCCGTTGATCAGACTGATAAGAGATTGCCGTTGATGAAAAGGATCGTCTTTCTTCATCTCAACCATATCCACCGCTCAACTCACATTCATTCAACATCCTCATGGGCGCCGAGAACTTTTTCAAATGCGGGCATGCATGCGTCCATGCACTGGACAGTTCTGCTAGAATCCAGTATGCGTCGGTGCAATACACGTACCGCGGCGAGGCCGTCTTAGTTGGTCTGGTGCCGGTATGGCACAAGAAGGGAAGTATCTGGAAGAGGCATGCCGCTTCTCGGAAACAGCATCCCAAATGCAATGCAGCGCAATGCCGTTTATTTCCGCACCTGGGTCTTGCGCCGGAAACCCTTCCTCGGTCGGAGCAACTCCGGGATCAACTCACGGCAGAGGATTGGAAGCGGTGGGGACTTGCCATTGCACTGCGATTCCTTGGGCGAAGTGATGAAGGTGATGTTCCGGATTTGTACTTGCAGCGTGCCAGGCAGTTCAAGGATCGGGGCTTTGGAGAGTGGGACGAGGACGATGAGGAGGCGGAGGACGATGAGGATACAGAAGAGGAGGGCACGGACGAGTGGGGAGGGTTGGAGCAGGATGAGGACGAGCAGGATGAAGAGGATGAGGAGAAGGAAGAGGACAAGCCGGGAGAAGAGGAGGGAGAGGACACGGACAACGAGGATGAGGATATGGAAAATCAGGGACAGGGCGAGTGGGCTGATTTGGACATGCACAAGGAGCAGGAGGAAGCTGAGGAACCGGGAGCGGCAGAGGAGGAGGAGGAGGAAGACGCGGGTCAGGGAGCGGCAGAGGAGGAGGAGGAGGAAGACGCGGGTCAGGGAGCGGCAGAGGACGAGAAGGAGCAGGAGGAAGCCGAGGGACAGGGAGTGGAGGAGGACGACGCGGATGAGGACGAGGAGGAGGAGGAGGAGGAAGCTGAGGGACAGGGAGTGGCAGAGGACGACCCGGATGAGGAGGAGGAGGAGGAGGAGGAGGAGGAGGAGGAGGAGGAGGAGGAAGAGGAAGAGGAGGAGGAGGAGGAGGAGGAGGAGGAGGAAGAGGAGGAGGAGGAGGAGGAGGAGGAGAAAGACGCAGGACAGGGAGCGGCAGAGAAGGAGGAGGAGGAGGTGGAGGACGGTTCGTGTGGGACGACTGCACGCTGGATGGACCCATTGTTTCCCTCCCGCCAGCCGACTCCGGGATCCGTGCGCAGCCTCAGTCATGTGTCGGAAACCCCACAGAACACGCCGGCCCCGGAGCAGGGTCATAGTCAATATCCCAGCCCTGCGCCGGAGCCGGCGAAATTGACCATGCTAAGCCCAGCACCGACCGTTCTGCCCCAGCGTGCGGTGCAGCCCCTGGCACAGCTCCCCCCGGCACCGCTGTTCCCGGAACCAGTTCCGTTTTCTGCAGGCCAGGCACCAATCAAGGTCACATTTGTTGAGCACATCGTGCGTTCGAGCAGAACCGTAGAGGAAACGGTAGGGAAGACATATCGGATGACAGATGTCCTACCTCGTAAGGTTTACAACAAGTTGAAGACGCACTTCCCCGAATCGGTAGACCTGGAGCCCGAGGTGCCACAGTTCGCTAGGGTTAAACATGTCAATATCGAGGAGTGGGTAAGGCGCCAATCACCTGGCTGCTGAGAGGGGGTTCTGACGCTGATATATTGTATAGACCTGGTTTGCAGCACAGTTAATGCAGCGGCCTGCGGAATTTGACGTGTCCTTGATGGGCTGCAAGGAGTTTATCGAGGTTGTCAGGGAAGGTGTCGACAGCGATCTGATCTACAGGGCGGACCTGATCATCTGCACTATCGAGTTCAGTGATGACTTCTTGTGGGTCTTGCGTTCAAGTCATTGCCATAGATGCTCGAACTTTGGGCTTGTTTTCAGGGGTCCCGATAGAGCGCAGACATTTGGATGGGACAGAGAATCCTTCAAAAAGTGGTTCGAAAAGTGGCTTCATGTGGCGAGATTAGTGGCGGTTTGGCCGAAACCGCTGGAGTCCTTGCTGTACGGGAACAAGGCGACGGACATGGAAGAAATCGTCCAGGTTACTACAAGGGAGCAGGGGTTACCGTATCCGCCCTTGCAGGTGGAAACCGACTTCAACAATGAGCGCTACAAAGGGCTAGAGATCTTGAACAATCCCATTTACCCGCCGGTCAAGATGAACTTCCATGACACACCTCAAGTATTTGGAAAGCTGCGGGCGATTTTTGTTGGCGGTCAGATTGTGCACATCCTGAACCTGGCGCCTGTGGATTTCGGAATCTATATAGATTCCGTGCTCCCGACGCCGCTCTCAGTCATGCAGTGAGCATTTGCATATATTTCTTTGGGCGAGAAGCTAAACTTTGCTGAAACCAGGGGCGACCTCGCAAATTTTGGCCTCAACAACTTTGGCCTCAACGTGTGGCAAGGCAAGCAAGGGTTGGAAGAGTTTGAGAAGTTTGCGTACGCCATGTTGCGCGGGGTTATTGAGAAGCGGGAGCGGGAAAAAGGGTGTTCCGAGGTCGAATCTGCGGACCTTCTGCTGCATGGACGTCTCTGTGTTCAAAGATGAACAAGGTCGCTACCAGCACGTCGTCACCGACCTCGAGGCAGGACCGGGTGCGGGGCTCTTCCTGAGGTCCCTCTCCGTCTATAAGTGTCGCATTATGTTTGCGACCATGAAAGATGTATGGAGGACCAAGGCTATCGAGTTCCGCAACGGTGTTGTGTTATGAACACTAGGTTTAATAGACGATTCGGAGTCGAATAACCCCCTAATTACATGGCGTTGCCGAAGTTCTATACCGCGTCTTCACATACCGAAGTTCTCGGTACTAGTCGTAATCGTCTTACGGCCTACATTGCCACGGACATTTGGTTCGTAAAGTCATTAGTGTCACTTTGTTTTGACGCCCCACTCTATCCAACTGTTGCCAATCCCACTTTCCGATCCTCGGTACCGTATCTCGGCACCTCGAAACCTCTTTCCTCACCTCGGGATTTCGGTCTACCTCTCGGAATCACTTCCCACTTCGTGCTCGGGAACTTCTCTGACTTCTAGCACTTTTGTTTTGTGTTGGTTTTTGGTTTGAGTCATTATGCATCCACGGACCTTCGCAGATCATCACCGGCACGTCCATCATCCCTCCAATTTTATCCACCAACTACGTTCACCGTATTTCTTCTGGGTCCATGATGCAGCACCTATGGTTAGGGGAATCATCGTTCGGAACGCTTTGCTGTCCATCCACTCATCATCGCTGTCGTACCCGCTGCCGTCGTCGTCGGGCCTGCGATATGCGCTGCCGCGCTCCTCGTACCTTCCCGCCACTTTGGATCGTATGATGATGCGCGTTTTCGGCCCTTGAAGGAGGCGGAACAGTTGTTCGTCTATTGCACCCCACGCACTGCAGATGTCGGCAAACTGCTCGGGCTCCCCCCTGGCCCATTTCCAAATATGGGTGAACTCGATGTGCGTAAGGGCATACGTGAACGCCAAAACCAGCTGCGAAAGGTTCTTGGGATCGCCCAGGGAGCTAAGGACGTCTGCAATGAACCGAGCCAAAGAGGCCCTGGTTATCTCGTCGCCATAAAAGCCGTCATCAGTAATCTGCAGGAACTTCAAGTTTCTCATCTTGGGGAGCTTCAACGACGTCCCATGCGGGTTCGATAAGCCATTGTCGGAAACTGACGCTGCGTTTAGTACGTGGCGGCCAGACCCGAATATTGAGGAACATACCATATGCGATGCGAAGGTGCAACGTTTCCAAAGTTGCTGCAGTCAGGCGAAGGACGTGTATGACTGATGTTATAGGAAGCGGGGGTTCATCCTCTTCGGGCGTGAGCTCCCACGTCACCTCCAAGTTGAGCAGATGTGCGACTGAGACCGTCGCCGATGGATTCCGCAAGATATCGTACATGAATTTTGCAGACCTGGAGCTGCTGAGAGCGAGGGTGCGAAGACCATGGGCATTACGATTAGGTGCGCCAGTCGAGGTTGGAGTGGGGGTGGTGATGTGGGTGGCGCCGCGGCATTCGAGCACCAAATGTTCTAACTGATCCAGGAGGCCGATCTCCCTTGCGGGAAGCGAGTCGACCGCCAGGTCCAGCATCCGCGGTGATGGTGATCTGAACATCGCGAGCAAATCTGCCTGGAGCTCCGCGTCGATATCCCCCCAGCTCCCGGCTTCCAGAGTCAGCCTCGAGAGGTTTAGGAAGATGATGTGCAGCGGGTATTCGCCACTGGTCTCCATGCTGTTGGCGCCCTCCCTGTAGAGGCAGATGGAGAGAGATCGGACGTAGCCAGCGAGCCGTGGGTTCTCGGCGAAAAAGACGATCTTATCAAGAGTTCGCTGTGATCTTTCTCTCGCCATCTTTCCGCCGTGGTAGTACCAATCGCCCAAGCCAGATGTGTAGTTGCGTTGGATGGTGATGGCACAGAAGAGGCGCTCCTGTGCGATCTCGCGGATCGGTTTGCTGGTAGAGGCCAAGGTGCTCCGGGCGGTGGTGTCTCCGGCGACATGGTCAAGGATGAGCTGGTACAGCTCAGCTGGAAGCGCAAGTTTGCTGTTACTGTTTCCCATAGTGGTGGTGGCGAAATGCAAGGTGGCGGCGAAATGCAAAAGTTTCGACGATCGCTTGCCAGAAGGGTTTAGGGTTAATTGCATTGATAAGAGATCGTCCTTGATAAGAAGTATCCTCTCTATTCTCGACCATAACCACCTCTAAATTCACTGTCAATCATCATCATGGGCACCGAGAAGTTTTTCAAGTGTGGCCATGCATGTGGCCATCAATCCAAGGATGGGAAGGTGGACCTGAACAGATATCGGGTCCAGTATGCCGGGGCGAAATATACGTACCGAGGGGAGCGCATCATTGTTGCTTTCGTGCCGGTGTGGCACCAGAAGACGAGTATATGGAAGAGGCATGCAGCTTCTAGGCCTCAGCATCCCAACTGCGATGCCGTGCAATGTGGGTTCTTCCAGCACCTTGACCTTGAGCCGACGGCGCTTCCACCTTGCCTTCATCGAAGTTCGTGCTCGTTGCCGAAGTTCTATACCGCGTCTTCACATACCGAAGTTCTCGGTACTCGTCGTAATCGTCTTACCGCCTACATCGCCACGGACATTTGGTTCGTAAAGTCATCAGCGTCACTTTGTTCTGACACCCTTGCTACGGTGGATTACGGTGGCTGAATCACGGTGAACTACGCATACACTGCCATTGTTTGGACTAGGCGGTAGATTGCGGTGGATTACGGTGGCTGAATTACGGTGAACTGCGCTAGCCCTGCCATGGTTTTGAATAGACGCCATATTACGGTGGATGACGGTGGATTACGGTGGCCGAATTACGGTGAACTACGCTAACCCTGCCATGGTTTTGACTAGGCGCTATATTATGGTGGACGGTGGATATTACACTCTGAATTACAGTGAATTATGCTAACCCTGCCGTTGTCTCTAAGACTAGACGTTGAACAAGATAATTTTCTGCGTAACATAAACAATTGTAATGTAAGTGTACTAAGTAACTAGCCCTAGTAGCCTAGATCTGGAGCTCTGCCCATGGCCGTCTTGATGGACCAGCCCGGCTCTTTGTCCTGCAGGGTTTCGAGACACGCGGAGGGAGTGAAGAACACTGTGCCTATTCTTCCTGGAGTAACGGTGTCGCCCGGCTGAGCCTGCTTGGGCGTCCAGCGCGCTATGGCGTGGAATATTTTGGAAGCCGGGAAGAAGCACAGTTGCCCCGGCCGGTAACTAACCATGATAAGCAGTTAGAGCGCGGTAGACGACGAGGGGAGGAGGGTTACCTGAACTTTGTATTTAGGCAAGGTACGACCATCTCCCCTCCGTCATAGTGGCCCACTGGGAAACTCACCGCCGGCCCATCGTCGCCGCCATCCAGATGTGGCTCCACCTGGAGCTTGAAAACGAGGGCGCGTCCCAGCCATGGCCCAGGATCTTCTGAAACCCACACACCGGCCTCGAAAGCTTGAACGAATTTTGCGTATTCAGCAGGGAAGAGCTTCCGGAACCATATGCCGAGGGTCTCGGCCAAGAGGGCGGTCTGGAGGTAGTGTGCTTTGATGGCGGCGGCCCCCGTTCCAGATTTGGTGTGCTCCGATGAGAGGTAGAGACCCTGTAGAAGAACAATACGTCAATTGAGAATGCTAGAGAACGTTCCAGACACTTACATCTCCACGGTGGCCCAGCTGGGTCCAGCCGTGGACAAGGTGGATCACACCGCAGCGCTCTCGGTGCTCCACGTCAGGGTCCTCAGCGTCTGTGTAGCGCATTACGCGCGGGTCAACGTCATCCTTCCGGATGGGGTGGCGTCTGTCCGTTTCGCTCAGCGTCGGGTGGACGTATGAGGCAAGCCACTGCGCCGACTGGTGATACCGTGTCAAGGTTTTCTCCTGAAGGAGTAGAGAGGTAAGTGAGATATCCATGTCGGACAAAAGAGATATGTCACTCACATCTAACCCGTCCAATACCCGCTGGTTGTCCGGGGCGTTTTTGAAAAACTCAGCCCACTTCCTCTGATTCTCGAGGGTGAGCGGTACGACCTCGGTAGGTTCACTGAGCTTGATCCGTTCCGCTACGAAACAGAAAAGCGGAACGTCGTCTGGGTCCACAAACATCGCGGAGTACCCCTGAGCAGGCACGGAGGGGTCCGAGAGGCGCTGGCAGTCGGCCTTGGCATCCTCGGGACGCACCAGCTTGAGATCGGGAAGCCTGAAATCCGTCCTGAACTTGGGGGTGTAGGTGAGGAAGGCATCCGACCGTCTGTCAGCCAAGATCAGAGTCCTACGGTAGCGGCTGTCAACACTTCGTTTAGTGTTGGCGCCTACCAAGTCCGAAGTAAAGGCGTCAATCCGTGGATGAGGCACGAAATCGCTCCGGGATAGCCTCTGGAACAAAAGTCAGAAGTTATAACCTTTTCTGAGGGTATGCAGAGGTGCTCTAACCGGCAGCTTGGGCCCCTGATTCAAAAATAAGCAGGTTAAAAAAATTCGGCAGTCAAGGAGGCGTACCTTGTCTTTCTGCTATAACCGCATAAGCCCAGAATGAGTTATGTTATTATTCACTGGTGTTAGCTTGCACAGCTCACTTTCTTAGACGCTTTTTTGGCGGCCTTCTTCGACTTGGTTGAGGTTGATTGAGGCATTTGAGAGAGTGGTACGAAGAAGACGGGCGTCGATGAAAAATTTCAACACGGAGTCACGTGACTGCGAGAACTTGCGTGCGACTGCATTCTCTGGGGACGTAATTTTTATTGGGGACACACGCAGCACTGAACAATGGACAGGCGGCAAAAATTGTGCCAGGAATTGATCGAAGCGGACAAGGACTTCGCAGCGAAATTCCTTCGAGCTACAGAGCAAGGTTGGGTTGGGATTCTGCGTCAGGACAAGTTACCGGAGGGCTTTTCGGAAGCGACGGAGGGGGACGCGGCTGAAGATGGGGATTACGAACCCAGGGGTGAGCTATTCTTCAACATCCCGCTTTTCCGAGATCCACGATGATGATCAACAGAGGCCATCGTGAGGCAGCACAGGGAAGACGCCGAGAAAGCCCCTCAGTTGCTTGGTGCTGACGTGAAGACTACTCAGGCAGGTGTGGCGTACATTGCTAATGGACCATGATACACCGTTAAATTGTATGACGCAGGCACAAGAGGCAGAAGCCTGACCCCGAGCGCAGGTGGCCAAGAGGAGATTCAAGCAACTCCCATTGCGACATGCAGCGACTCTGCGGTCGGCATACGCGCTGACGAGGCGTACGAGTGGGGAGCAGAACAGGCATTCGGCAAGCTGTACCTATCTATTGTACGCCTGAGTTACGGCTCACCAAGTCACCTCAGATGATACGTATGCTCCAGCTCAGGCCTCTGAGGATCGCGGACGTGACAGCCCTGGAGGGTCCCGTCGTCCCAGCGTGGAGGTGCGAGCGCAGAGCCCAGTGCCGCCTGTGATCTCGGCCTCTGAAAGGGAGCTAGAGGAGCGATCTGACTCTGGCATGGAGACAGACAAGTCAAGCAGTAGTGGGCAAGACGACCCACCTCCACGCAAACCAAAGCCTGGAAGGCGACCGGTTTACATCGCATCTCCTCGTAAGCCCAAGTTGACACCGACCCCGCCGTCCTCGCTTGGGATTATCCCGGCGCCTTTCCGGTCTTCGCCGATGAAGACAAAGAAGAGAGCATCAGATACAGAGGTAAAACAATGGGTCAGGGATGCATCGCGGCTGCAGCAGTTCTACGATGAACATCACGCGACCGACCGGGTGGAAGAGATCCTGGACTTCGTTTGTGGGTTGGGGGCCGCAGAGCATGCGGTCCCGGAAGCACACCGTATCAGGAAGCTGCTCGATGCACAGCGGGTGAGTAGTCTTAAGTCACAGCTCCATTGAAAAGGCTCATGAGGTCATTAGCTGCGAATGTTACAAAAGACGTTGCAGGCTACGACGACCGCGCTGGTGGCCAATAAATCATTGCTGGACAAGAGAATAACGAGTGAACAAAGGGTCGTAAGTATTTGGGGATCGGCAGTCATAGGGTTGGTAAGGGGCCTAGATCCCTAGTCAGACCGGCTGGATAATTGTACCACCGCCCTCCCCCTATCGTGAGAACTTGCGCACGCGCACAGAAATATGAGGCGTCCGTAGCCGATTTATGTTTCAGGCCCTATCGAGATTGATGTAAATATATTTCATTGGTATAAATTGGAAACTTTTATTGAGGCAGGATTTCACTGTCTATCATGCCCCAGTTGCGGCCACGAAAGGCGGGACGCGCCAATCAGCAGCTGCGAGCATCGGCTTCTACTCCTTCCGTTCAAGAATTCGAGCAGCTGCATCGCGTCGAACCTCTGATGGTCCGGGATGAAGTGGAAACCCAGAACAAGGGGAAACCGGTGTGGGTGGAGTTCTACGACAATGACGAGTGAGTCTCGGTCTCTACAGCGTGGTTTTCTGCTGATACCTAAGCCAATAGTGTTTTCGTCCGCCATGTGGATATTCCCACCAAGCCAGAGCCCGGAGATTACTGGAAGGCAAAAATTCAAGCCGTTAGGTCTGATCATGGCACGGGCAAGACATGGGTAGCGGTGAAGTGGTATTACTCCAGAACCGACTTCGAGGATACCAAATGGAAGACGAGTTTAGAGTGAGTTCCGCCCTTGTCTCTCACATTACTTAGACGCTCAATGTTTCGTCAGAAAAGCGATTATTCCCTGCTTGGGAGACGCCGAGTTGGTGCTATCTGACCATGTGGACATAATCGAGCCGCGCTGCATAGAATGTGAGTGATCATGACGGTCGCAGCCTTCCCAGCCATTCAACTTTTTTCTGTAGCCCCCCTGAAAGTGGTGGCGTTCAATGACCTCCTAAGGGTGTCTCACGTCCCCCGCGGCGCCTGGTTCATGCGCTTAACAGTCGAGTTGAGCACTGCAAAGCGCGGGTCATTGAAGGTAAGCGGTTTGCCGTATGTGGCAAATATTGTTACTGATGAAGAACCTTCATGCGATCAGGGGGTGAATGGGTCTTGCGTGTGTGGTCAGATCTACGATCCCAAGGAAGATATTCAGCGCTACTGCCCGGAGTGCGAGTGTTGGTACCATCACGCATGCATGGACATCAATGTGCCTTATGAGCGTGATGCGACACTATCGCCTGCGGCTGCGATCGCGCAGATCCCTTGCGTTCGTGGACTGACATCGCACACAGGCTCGGTCAGCGGCCCAGGCGCAAGGCTTTCGGAACTTGAAGGCTGGTTGGAGGAGGATAAACTCCCGGACAACTGGCGAGAACGCCTGGGAGAAAGGTTTTGTACCAAGGCGGAGGAGACGGATTGGGGCAGATACCAGTGCCCCACCTGCGCATCAATAATCTAGCATAGATCGCGCAATATATCAATTTCCAATAGTTATTTTTAGGATCTATCAATGAGCCTCGGCTGCAGGCAACTAAATGTTTTTGCAATAACTGTCTATTTGATGGACTGATTGGGCTGACCTGCCGGTAGCGTTAGAGCCGATTAAGGGTTAGGCACGGCGGGGATATACATACACCGTTCTTCGCCCCCGCCCCACCCCCCTCTGAAGGATGGACCTCGACTCCATGGCTGAAGCCTTCCAGGAAATTTTATCCAGCGTCGATTCCGACGGGGTTGAGGACCGGGACCTGGATGAGATGGGTGCTGCATTTGAGTCGATGTTATCCCGCGTTGGGGAAGAGAGTCCTCCCAGGTCGCTAACCCGCGCAGGGATGTTTGACACAGGCCGCCACCCCCCAACACCACCGGATCCGACTCTTGACGACATGGAAGCTTTTTTCGACAGTTATGTGAGCGAGCATTTTTTTCTCTTACGCTGCTCTCGTTATGGGAATACAGATTGAAGCCACGGAACCAACCCCTCCCCCTTCGAGGTCATCGAGTCGAAGACGACTGACCCGGCCACCGAAAAGGAAAGGAGGACGAACGGACGATGCTAGCCGTTCCTCCGGATTATCCGGTGCCGAACCCTTTCCGTCAACGGAGCGCACCCCATCGATAGACCTGAGCCTTGACAAGATGCAGGCCATGTTCGACAGTATTGTGAGCGAGCATTTTTTTCTCTTATGCTGCTCTCGTTATGGGAATACAGATTGAAGCCACGGAACCAACCCCTCCCCCTTCGAGGTCATCGAGTCGAAGACGACTGACCCGGCCACCGAAAAGGAAAGGAGGACGAACGGACGATGCTAGCCGTTCCTCCGGATTATCCGGTGCCGAACCCTTTCCGTCAACGGAGCGCACCCCATCAATAGACCTGAGCCTTGACAAGATGCAGGCCATGTTCGACAGTATTGTGAGTGAGCATTTTTTTCTCTTATGCTGCTCTCGTTATGGGAATACAGATTGAAGCCACGGAACCAACCCCTCCCCCTTCGAGGTCATCGAGTCCAAGACGACTGACCCGGCCACCGAAAAGGAAAAGAGGACGAACGGACGATGCTAGCCGTTCCTCCGGATTATCCGGTGCCGAACCCTTTCCGTCAACGGAGCGCACCCCATCAATAGACCTGAGCCTTGACAAGATGCAGGCCATGTTCGACAGTATTGTGAGTGAGCATTTTTTTCTCTTATGCTGCTCTCGTTATGGGAATACAGATTGAAGCCACGGAACCAATCCCTCGCTCTTCGAGGTCATCCAGACCAAGACGACCCACGCGGTCACGCAAAAAGAGAGGAGGACTGAGGCGGGATTCTAGCAGTCCCTCTGGATCATCAACCCGGGGTTCTGGCAGTTCCTCTGGATCATCTAGTCCGGAACGTTTTGCGACTCCGGAGCGCACACCAGCGCCCGACCAAGAAGGCAGGGAGCCTGTAGATGCAGCGATGGACCCGCTCGGTGCGTAATGCGCCGTGTTCGCATGATATTGTAAGACTGAGGGTTCCAATGCAGAAGAGTACTTCCTGGATCCTAATCACTGGGCTACTGCATTACGTGCCCTGCGTACCTTGAAGGACCGCGTTTGGATAGAGACCACGATCATTGACATGTGGCTCATGAGGCTGTGGTTGGATCAAGGTCGACGGAACATTCGATATGTTCCAACGATTTATGTCCGTCAGCATGCGCCTGATTTCTCGCTGGAGGAGATTCTTCGATATCGTCGTCTGTACAGGCTTCCGGTGGAAGGACGCACACCTCTGATCGTTATCTCAGGAGTTCTTCATATAGGGGGCAATCACTTTTGCGCGGTGATTTTTGAACCGGAGGCTCGGGAGATACACGTTCTCGGCCGGCGGTATATGGAAACCTCAGTTCACTCCATTTCGCATGATTGGGACGAATGGGGAGGGAGGCAAATCTGGAGGAATCTCGCCACTTTGCACGGATGGGAAGTTACGGAAATGACCGTTCGTGAAGTCAACTGGCAACAGAATGGATTTGACTGCGGGCCGATCGCGTGCCAAGTCCTGGAGCATATCTGGAACAACGGCTTCGAAAGGACGGCGCTCGTTTGGAATCTTCCTCCCCTTCCATGCGTCCATCCATTACGACTCAGGATGGCGACTTCGATCCATCAGCAGGCGTTGACAAGTCTCCGGCGGCTCAGAGCAGCCCCACGCGGGGATGACGCTTTGGAAGCTCTTCGAGATCGCCTTGATTCTGACCTTGAGGAGCGTCTTTGTGCGAACCCGGGTTTTCACATAAGGCCTGTTGACCAGAATCTCCAAATGATCATTCGCAATTGCCAGGCGTGCAGGCTAACTCGACGGCGTCGTAAGCAGCCTGGCAACAATGTCCAGCGCGGCGAACGTCCTGAGCACGACAATGATGTGGAGCGTGAGAAGAATAGGCAGCCAGGCTTTGAAGAAGGTTCCGATGCCGATGGGTCGGATGGAGAGGACCCTCCTGCAATTCGCAACAAGCTGTATCATGTCCAAGACTGGGACCAAGCCGCTATGGATCGCTTTCCCCGCCCCATCAACCCTGTAGATCTTCCCGACATCACATGTCCCCTCCGCCTAATGTGGCGTTCCTCAGACAGGGACTTTGATGAATACGAGCAGGGTCCCACGTTGGAAGCTCTGGAGCCGGTTGAAGACCTGACCCTCATGGAAGGGAATCTCAACCTGGTCTATCTCGCAGAACGAATTATCAGCAACCCTTGGACTACGTTCAAGGACTACGGATACCGGTTGGAACCCAAATTTCTGCAGCAGTTCTATCTAGCGGAGCCTGTCCTGACCCAAGAGCATATGATGGTCGTCGGTTTAAGGCAACCCTCCTCACCTTCGGACGAACTCGAATCCACGATCCAGAAAACAAGGCGCGGCGATCTCATACAGGTCTTTGACCGGGTTATCATGGGCGCCCAGGAAATGATAGACGCAGCCGACGCCGAGCGCGACGACTCGTTGTTCGTGACGGGGACCACGTCCGACAACAAGTATATATATGTTGACCTTTGCCGCGACGCCGTTCCTATCTCTGAAGAGGACTATGTACGAAGCTGCGACATCGACAGTCTGATCTGGATCTCAAAACATCCTCGCGTTGCTCAGGCGGCCAACATCTTCACTGCACCCGTCATACGAAACCGGGCGCCCATCGCGAAACACAATCATGTGTACGTGGACGTGCTTCGACCCCCGAGTGAAGACGATCGGCGTCAAATGGGGAGCCGTACGGAATGGGTAGAGCGACGATTCCGGCTCAGCAGAATCCCGCACTTGGCTCTCGGTAAGATGGGCGATGCGGGATGCAACGTCAACATCTTGATGTTCTTCCCTCGAATGCCGCATCAGCATCCACACACCCACCGATGGGCGAACAATTTACCTCCCCACCTTCTGAACTTATTCTGGGATCAGGTGGTAATCCCTGCGATGAGGTCCACCACAGACCAATATCGACACGCTCACGTAGGCCTCGACCGAGACCACGTCACCTTTAAGCAGAGAAAGGGGGCACAAAACAAAGTCTCGACTGTTCCATTCCAACCCGACGCTTTCTGGCAGCTGACCAAGAGCATATCAGACTTGGTGAGGTGAAACTTACGTCGAGTTAAATGCAGCGATCTCATTATACATCCTAGATAACCAGTCGGCACGACGACGAGGGCGAGGAAGACCTTGAAATGTTTGGATCTGCATTCTATGTGTTCGAGGTCAAGGGTTCGCAAAAGCACACCAGCAACACAGAGAGTGAGGAGAAACCATTGGAACAAAGCCTAAGACAGGCTGTCAAAGATTTCCGCCACCAATTCTCTTGCCTGGACTGGGAATACATGGAGGATCGGGACCACGGAGAGCTCATATGCGATGTTGGCTTCACGATCAATGCACGACACCCCGAGCCCTTGGTTGGGCTTTGGCGGCTGGACTGCCTAGAGGCATCTTATGGCGCTGCTGGGTATCACATGGGCAACATGCATCGCATCAATACGCTGTCACACTATGGAGCTATGCAGGCCGAGACCACCCGCGAACGAGCACAAAGGAGCCACGTTATGTTTCGTTCTTCTTACAATCTGGCATACGAGGTCGTGCGTTCAACGGACAATAGCCGGAATCTGTTCTTGGAGAAGGATGTGTACAACCTGGAGAAGTCGTTCCTATCAGACAGCAAGTCGGTATGCGACCTATACGATGGACGACCCAAGAAGCTCAATTATGGTGTACGGGACGAGTTTAGGATATCTGGGGTAGCTTTGAAGGAGTTGGACACTTATGTTGAAGAGATGGTATGCGGAACAGTTTTCCGGTCGATTGCCGAGCTTACGATCCACAGACGCGGGACTTCCTATCGTCGGAGCCCATAATCTGGATACGATCCTCTGTTTGGTTTGAATTCCTACGGAGGAGGCTCAGGCAGCTGACCTACCTACAAGAGATGATCCACGGCTTCCACCTTCCGAACTATGGGATCATATCAGGGCTCATGAGCTACCTAATGCAGTCAGTGTTATCCACACCGACTATGGTGAACTCGTACGTCCGTGAAAGCCTGGCTCTCCTAAACTTCAAGGCATCGACGGATCGCCACGGCATGTTCTTCCTCCACGAACTGAATCTCAGCAAAGACCACATCATACCCGGAATCCTTCAATGCGATGATTTGCAGGTGAAGCGTATACTGGGCATTGCACCTAAGCGCAGGCAAAACCGGAGGCGCCCCCTGGACGCTGACGAAGACAGCTACCCGCTAGGTAGCAGGCCGAGCTGGCGGCAAGTTCAACGATCCCTGGAATCGAAGCCGTGGGAGCTCATGCGCGATTGGAGTTGGCCTCCCGAATTGGAGCCCTACATGGGCGTGGATGGAAGGGACGACGACGCGTCACCACAGCAGAGGGCTGCCGGTGATATCTTTGTGGATTTTACAAGGCAACTATGGCTAGGTCTCAATCCTCACTGGCAAAGCAGCAGTGAAAAAGCTTTTCCGGAGAATGTCAAAGAAGCCTTGGAAACTTGGAGTGTTGACGCGGTGGCGGAACGGGTGAAAGACGTGAAGTTTTTGGCGTGCAATGCGGGATTGGAGGGCAACATACCCGGGAAAAAACACAAGTCGTTCTTGAAACGCGGATCCCGGTATTTCCGAAGGAACTACGGCAGCCAGATAGGGTTTTGGAGTAACATCGCTGAGGAAGGGGTAGGTTTTGGGTCCACGTACGTGACGATGTGCGAGGACCTCGAGGACGACGAGATTCAAGAGCTGGACGGCCACCTTGGTACGCTCCTCTCATACTGTCAATGTCTCCCGAGGTCGTCCTCCAAAGCGCCTTGGATTGTATCTCAAGGACAAATCCAAATGGATACTAACCCGAGGTACTACCGGTTGCTCTCGATTGGAGATGGATCGGCGTTGAAAAGGTCGACGCGCAGTGCACCCGCATTAACGGGAGCGAAGGCGATGAGGATCGGGATGCTGGAAATGCGTGGTTACGATGGCAGGACGGCGCGACGGGCAGTGAATCAAGTGCGATGGGTGAAGAAGGCCATAAGCAAGGCACGGTCCAAGAAATCGAAAAACACACGAGCTCCGCCACGCAGAAAAAAGCAGCAGGCACAAGCTACCGAGTCGGATGGTGGAGGAACCGACGGTGACGATTGATTTTGTTGTGTGTCGGGACGGAATAATACCCATCAGTTCCGCCATCAATTTCTAGGGCACCCCACCAGCCGGGGGGCGTACCATGTTAGGGTTGGTTAGAGGTTAGGTTGGTTAGAGTTAGAGTTAGGGTTGGTTAGCTCTGTTTAGGGTGGGGATATTTATCTTGTCTTTTGTGGTATATTTCGTTGATGCCTAAGCTGATCTACGGTGGATTACGAGGACGACGAGATTCAAGAGCTGGACGGCTATCTCGGTACGCTCCTCTCATACTGCCAATGTCTCCCAAGCTCGTCCTCCGAAGCGCCTTGGATTGTGTCTCAAGGCAAATGGATACTAACCCGAGGTACTACCGGTTGCTCTCGATTGGAGATGGATCGGCGTTGAAAAGGTCGACGCGCAGTGCACCTGCATTAACGGGAGCGAAGGCGATGAGGATCGGGATGCTAGAATTGCGCGGTTACGATGGCAGGACGGCGCGACGGGCAGTGAATCAAGAGCGATCGGTGATGAGCAAGGCACGGTCCAACAAGTCAAAAAACAGACGCGCTCCCCCACGAAGCAAAAGGGTTAGGGCAGAGTCTACAACGTCGGAGGGTCTAGGCACCGACGTTGACGATTGATTTTGTTGTGTGTTGGGACGGAACAGATGAAGATATGGTCAATCAATAAATACTCAAAACAGGAGACTGGTTCTTTCGTTGAGGTGCTAGGAGGCGGGCTACCCAGACGGAGGAGATGAACACGATGTATTTGACAGCCAATCATATATGTACAAAGTGAAATGACGGCACGGCAGCGGGGGGGGGGGAAGAAGGAACAGCGACAAGGTCCAAAAAAGGTAAGCAGCGTCCTAACGAGAACTAAAGATAAAAGGCCGCGTCAAGTTTAGGATGTAGGGGGTACGCGTGGTAGTAGAGGGACGGTGCATAGCGTTTTTCCACTGAGAAGATGTACTCCTTGATGTCTTGGGGCCTAACCCATTTGGACGTCCACGCGCAAGCCAAACACTTGAAGCGGGCCTTGGGAACATCGCCGTCGAGCTTGGTCTCCCCTGTCATTTGCGTGCGTTGCCCACGCGCAGAACAATCAATTTTACCGCACCGAGTGGGCGTTAACCCGAAGGGCCTCTGGGGACTGTCCTCAGCAGCCTCCCATACAACCAGGTTGCCGCTCTTCTTGAACGCTGCGACCATGCTGTTGCCCTCGACGCACTTCGTGTTTTGCGTCAAGACCCTCTTCACGACACCCCACAAGTCGGACTCCTTGACGCTCCTAGTCGAGATCGTCTGCACGAGCCCCGAGGTGAAGCCAGACACAGGCAGCGGCATCGTTTCGAACCCGGAAAATCCGACGAGGAGATCCAGGCTTCCCCTATAATCATCGTCAGAAACATATTACAAGCAGCGAATGGACCGGAGCTTACTGTTCCACCAGGTCCCTCGCCTTGATCCAGCTCGAGTGGACAGTGACGGCTGCCCCACAGGCTAGGAGGATGAGGACACGCCAACCCCCCCCGCGTCAGCGGTGTCACATCGGCTCTCAGCCGTCCTCCGTCCAGCTCAACGATCTCGATAGCATTCCATCTTCTCGCCTTATCAGATGCCTTCCGCATCTCATCGAACACGCCTGTGCCAACCTTTGCTGTCAAAAGCTCCGCGACGGTGCTATGGAGACCTGTCGTCTTGGTCACTTGGAGCCGACCGCTATAGGAATGCGAATGTGTGTCGACGACGATGATGAGATTCGGGGGTAGCTTCTGGCTGGACGATGCGCGGATGAACTCGACGGCTTCTTCGGATTTGGGGTCACCACCACGCGCTACGACGCCACTCATTTCAATGGGCCAGTGGAAGAGCTAGATGGGTTGCTCGGAATGATACAGAACCGCGAGAAAGAAGGAAACGTACCGTCTCCGGAGTCGCCCTGTACTCTGCCTTGATTGTGGTCGTCGTAATCTCGACGGCGGGCGAATCCAGGCCCTTCAGCGTGATGGGCACGTAAACCAGCGGCCAGGTAAGCTTGGCGCCGTGTAGTACGCCCTGCCCAGCGAGAGTATATGGAACTCGGGCTGGCAGCAACCCTTTCCCGACGCAGACATGGCACCTGAAGGGGACGTCAGACTTCACGCTGTTCGGCGCTATGCATCCAGCGCCGCCCTCGTCCTTAGCAAGACAGATCAGCGCGCCACAATTGGAGCAAGCACGGTACCAGGGTTCCGAAATAGGGTCGGTACAGAAGTAGCACCACTTGCCCAGTCGTTGGATTGCATCCTGGTACTTGACAGTAACAGGTCCCATAGCATCGTCGGGTGCAGCATCGGCGTCAGCGGCGGTGATCAGGGTTTGACCCCTCGACGACGGAGTGGCCAGTGTAGAGCGGTTTCTCCTCGGCTTGTCCGCCGCTGTAATCAGACGTACGATCACAATTAAGTGTATGAAGATGTTCAGTGAACGCACAGCTTCTCCCCATTGATGATTTGATTGTCCCTGATCGTTCAGATTCAGATTAGTTGTGATGAGGCAGCGGCCAGAGCATGAAGTTAACTCACAGTCACTCATTTCTCGATTTACTAGGGTTACGGCCTGGGTTTGGTGCTCGATGGTGAGAGGCAAGTTGTGAACAGGCCCAGGCAGCGTGTTCTTGACACGAGGTGACGCGATTGATCGATCAGATCAGATAACGGTGTCTACGGCGTTTCATATGTGGCGCTTGAAAAGTGGGGTGACGTACGTACTGCAGAAAGATTCAATCTCTCCTATTCGAGGTAGGTAGGGGCAGTGTGGCGGCGACGAGGTGGAGGAAGACGGGGACCTGAACTTGAACGATATGGATCGCGTTCTATTTTTGTGCACAAGCCCGATGCGTAATGCCACGTGTTTGAACACGTTTCCGTAGGGTTTAGGGTTATCCTATCCCAGACCTCTTCCTCTTCGCCACTACACTACAGGCTCTCCGCGCCAGGGTCAACCAGACAAACATCCAATATGAAACCGAAGCGTGGAGGGAAGACCAAGTCGCGTAGCACCCGAGGAAAAAAGGCGGAGACCAAGTCGCGTCGCACCCGAGGCAAAAAGGCGGAGACCCTGGAACTGTTGGCAAAGCCACTCACGGCCTTCCGGTTCGAGCCACCGTTGACGCACCCGACGTGGAAGGAGTGGGAGAACCAGAGTAAGGAATATGGCCTGAGGTTTCGTGCAGGTGAGGAGATAAAGATCGGCAATGTGGACTGGGTTAGGGTCGAAGCATATCGACGGGCTGATGGCTCCGTGGTCGGGTACCTCCTCATACCACCCCGGTACTACCCTCAGTGGAGGCACCTCTTGTGGGGGGGGTTCTGGCATGAGACGATGTGGGAGATCTGGGAAGAGGAGACGGAGAAAATCAAGGCTAAGCGAAGGAAGAAGACCAAACTCGACGATTGGGTCCTCCTCGCCCGTAGACACGCAGCCCTCCGAGCCGTATGGTACCGCTCCTTCCAGTGTCGCATCGTCGAGGAACTCCTGGGCATCGACATCGGTGGCTATGGCAACGGGACGAGGGACAGTAGCCTCCGCTTTTTCAATGAATTTGGGATCCGCGACTATCGGGCGTTCATGTTTGATCCCATAGAAGGCATGCACCCTAACGACGCATTTTACCTCACGCTGGATCCCACATCGCCAAAGAACGTCGAGATGTTCGGTACGTTCCTCGCACTTTACATTCACAGTATTCCAAGGACTTATGCAGCAAAGAGCGCGGATCCCTGGATCCATTCCTCTTGAATCCACCTCTGGACGACGATTGGCTCGGCGGCGAAGTTCCCTTTCCTAACCCCCGCGCCGAGTTCGTGGCGCTTTGCCTGAAGCATGGTCCACATGGCGAAATTGAACCTCTCCCTCTGAGACCGGAAGAAGGCCTTGAGCACCTGCACGGCGTCCGACTCTGGGAGTGTGCTCCGCCGAAATCTAATTTTTACAGCAGAAACTACGTTGATTATGCAAGCGGTAAAGGTGCGTGATGTTTCCGCAAGGCCACTACGCACGTTGAATTTTATTGAACAGGAGTGGACCCAGCCCACGATCGCCGGAAATACCTCACATGGCTTATAGAGCGTGTCTGGAACGAAGAAATGGAGCCCGTCGACTGGTCACAGGAAGTAAGCTCTCTAAGCCTCGAATTTGACATGTGGGAGCCATACAAGTCTGCCATCGAGCGCTGCATAGACGGCGAAGTGGACTTGGATGAATGTCTGGATTCCTTGCTTCAAGGTACGCACCGTTCTCAGCACCTTTTCTCATCATCTGCATGTACTCATAATCTCACAGCAGAACCTGACGAAGAAGAACCGGGCGAGCTAAGTGATGAAGAAGCTATTTTGCATGAGGTGACGTCTGTTCTGGAACAACTTGAGGAACTCGAAGGCGGATTGGACATCGATCAAGCACGGGAGGCGTTGGGGAATATTCTGGGGGTCGAATATGGAACGATCATCAACACCCTCATCGATTCCGCACTTCTTGATCCAGATGGTGAAGGCATGCAAGACGCAGAGGGTATCCGTAACGCGGCGATGATGAAATGGTTTGATGCGAAGAGAGCAGACTCGGATCACGACGAGCAGGATGCGGACTTAGATCAGGAGAAGGATATAGAGTCGCGTCGCAGCTCACCCATGAACCTTAGCAATCACGACGAGCAGGATGCGGACTTGGATCAGGAGAAGGAAGTAGTGTCGCGTCACCGCTCAGAGTCGCGTCACGATCAGGAGAAGGATGTAGTGTCGCGTCACCACTCAAAGTCGCCTCAAAGCTCAGACATGGACGTTAGCGACGGCGCCGAGTCATAGTGTAGCAATTTGTAGAATCCCTAAGCCGTAATTGATCTACAGTTCGACATCGCCCTCCCCCCTACTGTCGTCCGTGGTGTTCGATTGGCCCGCGAGCTCCTTCCCGCCTTCAGCTCCACCTTCTCTTGCCAACGCCTCGCCAACCTAGAACCCCATGCCATCTCGTCGAGTAGCGAGTGCGCGACCTTTTCTGCCAGAACGCTAGTCACCATCAGCGGATGGCGTGAGTTTGGCCTTGGATTATTAAGCACAGCGTGCTGTTGACACAATACCTACGTAGAAAGGTACTACGTACTATTCGAGGTTGGTTGGGGCAGCGTGCGGACGACGACGCGCACAGGACGCGAATTGAGTGCATTATAAAAATGGAAACGTTCGTCCGTTGAAATTACGCGTCACGCGCGTCGTTAACATGATACGTACCGTAGAAATGTACCGTTCGACCTTTGTTGGGGCAGCGTGCGGATGACGACGGGAATTGAGCGCGTTCTAGAAATGGAAACGTTCGTCGTGGAAATTATGGGTCGCGCGCGTCACGTGCTGGTCACGTGTTGTTTGTTTGTACCAAGTTGAAGTTCGTTTTCAAACTCAACTTCGCTTCTTGCCTCTTCCCACCACCACCAGCGCTCCTCCCGCCGTCTACGCGGACAACGCACCACCGGGGCACGCGTCGCCGTACTGCACGGCGACGTATAGCAGGCTTAGCCTGCTTTGTGCACCGGTGGGCCCAGCCTCACGTTATCAACGTGAGGTGTACCCGTTTCGGGTACAGACCACTTGCTGCATCTGGTCTGGGGCAGCGCGCGCCTGATGCAGCTATCATGACTGCATCGGGAGGGGGGTGGGGGGTCCACATTACGAGGTAAGTGATGCCTCTTCGTTCCATAACCGGAGGGCCCACCCCCGCCGTCTACGCGGTCAGCGAGGTAAGTGACGTTTTGCGTCTTACCACCACCACCAGGGCACCCCCGCCGTCTACGCGGTGAACGAGGTAAGTGATATCGAGGTAAGTGACGTTTTGCGTCTTGCCACCACCACCACCAGAACCCCGCCACCGTCTACGCGGACAACGCACCACCGGGGCACGCGTCGCCGTACTGCACGGCGACGTATAGCAGGCTTAGCCTGCTTTGTGCACCGGTGGGCCCAGCCTCGCGTTATCAACGTGAGGTGTACCCGTTCCGGGTACAGACCAGTTACTGCATCTGGTCTGGGGCAGCGCGCGCCCGATGTGGTTGTCACGACTGCATCGGGAAGGGGGGCGGGGTTCATCATCATCAGGTAGGTGCTTCCCTCCATGACCAGGCCAACCCCCGCCGTCTACGCGGTGAACGAGGTAAGTGATATCGAGGTAAGTGACGTTTTGCGTCTTGCCACCACCACCACCAGAACCCCGCCACCGTCTACGCGGACAACGCACCACCGGGGCACGCGTCGCCGTACTGCACGGCGACGTATAGCAGGCTTAGCCTGCTTTGTGCACCGGTGGGCCCAGCCTCACGTTATCAACGTGAGGTGTACCCGTTCCGGGTACAGACCAGTTGCTGCATCTGGTCTGGGGCAGCGCGCGCCTGATGCAGTTATCATGACTGCGTTGGGAGGGAGGCGGGATTCGCCATTGATGCGTTTTCCCTCCGCAACCAGACCCCCCCGCGCCCCGCCGTGTTGATGGGTAGCTACCAGTGATGGGTAGCTACCAGTTGCCTGAACTGGGTTTTGGGGCCAGTACACCGCGAGTTCACACTTGCGTGGGCATCGAGCGCTCAGACGAGCGTCGCCCAGGTACTGACCCCGCCCTTGGTTGGGTACCGGGCATTAGAGCGCTCAGACGAGCGTCGTCCCGGTACCCTCCCTCGCCCAGGGGCCGCTACACCGCGAGTTCACGCTTGCGGGGGCATCGAGCGCTCAGACGAGCGTCGCCCAAGTAGCGACCCCGCCCTGGGTTGGATACCGGGCATTAGAGCGCTCAGACGAGAGTCGTCCCGGTACCTTCCCTCACCAGGGGCCAGTACACCGCGAGTTCACACTTGTGTGGCATCGAGCGCTCAGACGAGCGTCGCCCAGGTACTGACCCCGCCCTTGGTTGGGTACCGGGCGTTAGAGCGCTCAGACGAGCGTCGTCCGGTTCCCGCCTTCATCCAGCGTCAGGTTATGGGGACTTTTTTTGAAAGGTAGGTGATTTAACCTAGAATCATGTAGGGTAGGGAGGGTAGGGGAGGGTAGGGAGGGAGGGAGGGTTGGTAGGGAGGGCAGGGAGGGTAGAGGGTAGGGAGGGTAGGGAGGGTAGTAGGGGAGGTTAGGGAGGGTAGGAGGGTAGGGAGGCAGGAGGTAGGTAGAGG